>KZ613941.1:1234502-1834502 GCA_002865655.1 Hyaloscypha variabilis F | reverse complement strand
GATCCCTATCGCGTTAGTCGCATTCCAAAGCTGTGGCCAGGCAGTGGCGAGTCGAGCACTCAAGTACAACGCTCTCACAAGCGTGGTGTTGACGAGTCTGTACTGTGATCTGTTCTCGGACGCCGAGCTGTTTAGTTTGCATAACTCGGACAGGAATCGTAGGGTTAGTGCTCCGGTGTTGCTTTTGTTGGGTGCTATTGCTGGTGGCTTGGTGGCTCATAGCCCGATAGGCACTGCAGGTGCTCTGTGGATCGCGGCTGGACTCAAGTTGTTTGTGATCGTTGCTTGGTATTTCTGGCCAGCTGTTGAAAACTGAGACTGAGACATCAATGGATGCGTGGACCCACTCTTGCTGGTTTCGGGTGTAGATAATTGCACAATTGCATGATGAATCTCCTGCTGGAAAAGAAATATCAAATCTGTTGTGGAAAGCAGGCCAAAGAGCTAAGTACTTCTAGAGGGACAACTGATGGTCCCAAACTAATCTTCTTCCGTATTTGGTTTCCGTCCCCGCAGTATAAGACTGAGCTTAATTGGATCGGCAATCAGCTACCGTCACATGGCTCCAAGCTGATCTTCAGAATCTGTCTTGGGCATCAGTCGTCTTGCTGATCAATAATATTATATGACTCTCACTGTCTCATTGGCCAGTTATACGTATACGACATCGGTGGCTGGACTGGCAACCCAGGGTCATCTGGGGCTTTGCCGTCCGAACGCTTTGGGAACATCCTTCAAGTGGTACGCCACAGCTTGACAGCAGCGTGAAGACCATCTAAATTCCCTTGAAATTGGTCCTTGACTGCCTGGTATGAACCGTCTGCATGGAACCACACCTTCTGGCCCCCATTCAATCTTACCACCTCAACAAATGATAACAAAGTCGATAACACCAAACTAATCTTACCGGATAAGCCTCTATCGTGAAACTCAAATACATCGTTGAGACTAGTAACACGCGAGGACAGGATAGAGAAGTCCTCCGTAAAGGTCTCCACTTGGGTGCATCAGGCGTAGTGGGGTAAACTGTGCCCCAATTTGCCCCGAATCAGCCACCGCAGTGCTCTCGAAAATTAGATCTCGTAGATCACCAGGGTAAGAACGCCACCATAACCAACATCTCGCGAGAAATCGCAGCGATTGGTAGCATTTAATAGGGGTGGTCCCTGGTTTCGCTTCCTGTCAGCCTTAACCATAGGAATGGGTGTTTATGATAGGGTTTCATTTTAGCTGTGCCCCTGAGCCGCTTGCAGCCCCCAAAGATAAATAAAAGAGTGAGGCCTGCCACCTGCCGAAAGCCATAAGCCTTCCTTCTCTTTAACGGAAGAGAAGTACCTGAGTACTTCTAAGCAGAAGTCAACCTTGTTCTGTTCTAACCAATTCTCTTCGGATGGCCTTCTCACATAGACATGCATGCGCCTTGTCATTCCTCCTCTTGTCGATTGCACACACAATTACAGCAACGAACCCATGCTTCTTCCCAAACGGAGAACGCGCCTCGAATTTCGTCCCTTGCTCACCGAACGGAGATGGCGACTGCTGCGCTGTCGGTGACTCCTGTACGTCTTTGGGGTATTGTGTAAGCGAAGCTGACGGAGACCATTATCGAGGAGCATGCACCGATAGCGCGTGGGGGAACCCTTCATGTCCAGATTACTGTCTGGCAGATATAAACTGTGGGTGCTGCAAAACCATCTCAAGCGCCTGTTATCGATGGCCATCGAGTCTAACTTCTCTTTCTCCCCATAGCCGGAAATACCACTTTCGTGAATGTGATTCCGTGTGATGGAACAACGACTAGCAGCGGACCATGGTGCTGTGCATACGATGGTGACTGCTGTTCGAGTTCGACCTTTACTCCCTATTTTGGAACCGTCTTTGCGGAACCGTCATGGAGCACCAGTACGACGCCTGCTACCAGTACAACGAATCCGGCAGTAAGCACATCTACTTCGAATACAGAAAACACATCTACCCCGAGCGCAGCAGAAAACACTTCCACCTCAGGGTCAGCAGGAGGCTCTCCTGCCTCAACTACCTCAATAAGCACCTCTACCCCAAGCACAGCCTCAAGCATAGCAGTAGGCTCCATCCCGTCAACATCGCCAACATCAGCGCAGACATTAGAAACACCAACCTCGAAACCCAAGAGCATCAACACAGGGGCAATCGCTGGGATAGTTGTAGCCGCAGTTCTCGGCCTGGCTGCAATTGTGGCATTCACGTTCTTCCTTTTAGAGCGGAAGAAAAGGTTGCGAATACAGAACGAGAACACAAGGATGCAACCGGGATCCTCGTACGCAAATGCAGGAAAAGATCTGGATAAACCGCCGTCGGCTACATTATACGGACCTCCATCAGATACGCTGTATCAGGAGGAGGAGGGGCAGTTGAAAGTGCATGAGAGGCATGAATTATCAACGGAGAGAACGCCCGAGATGCCGACGTGGAATGGGATCGTACCTGCTGCTGAGATGGGAGATGCTACTTGATGGCGCCCTTTGGGGTTTGGTGTATTTAGGCTTTGGAGCGAGCTTTGTTCGCAGTAGGACAATATGAGCGCCTTCCAGAGTTCATTACTCTGCCCATACTCAACACTTCACTCCGCCAAATTTGGGCTTTTGCAGAGCTACACATCTCAACAGATGTTAATGGTGCTATATCCAATCAAGCACACGACGTATTTTCTTTTGCGTAGTTCCCTGTAATACGCGGAGAACATACAGAGCTAAGTATTGTGGCTGATTCATACGTGCATGGTACGGCACTATCATTCGCCAACCAGTGGTAGCCCTGCGAACATTCTTGGCTTCAAAGTCGTGGTGCTTATTCGGAGTAAGATATGGAAGCATGAGATGGATGACTCGCATTCTTTCCTAATCAGGCCATGTAGCGAGTATTACAGTATCCTGGGACTGCTTACTTATACGCCCAATAGACATCTATATAAGACTTCAGTCTTTACCTCACATGGGAGACTGTTTCAGCACAAGAATCCGCCTTCCCATCAAATCTCATGCTCTTTCATGCCCGTTGACTTACCACACTTCCAATTATTCCTTCTTCTCCACGACGTTTATAGGACCTAGCAAGATGGGTGGAGCGGAGATTTCCGTGGGCAGCTTCGACGGCGAAGTCACGACAAAGGAACTATCTTCCTTCAAGGCCTTTGTCACCACACTAGAGCCCGCCAAAGATAACATCGGCAACAACTGGGCTCAAGGTGAAAGCGGCGAGCAAACCAAAGCCATGGGCCTTATTTATCTCATGGCAAATGAACAAGCGACGCTCGATCAGATTATTCGTTTCTGCGATGCCGTGCTACCAGAGAGGAATGATCTCGCACCTGCCCCAACCGGCCAGCACAAGATCTGAACTGGCCGCATTGATCCGGTCTGGCCCAACACGCTCACTGCGCCAATCGGTACTGGTGGCGAGCAAGGAGATCCAGTGGGACATCTTGCTAGCTGTGCATATTTGATTCTGAACTCAAAGAATCTCTATAACGAAAAAGTCGCCATTGGCGATCCGCACGGCTACGGCGACACATACTTGAGCCGTGCGAAGAAGTACCTGGCAGAAGCCGACTATTCCATAGCACATCACATCCTGTAATCTCAATTGGATCTCTCTAATGGCAAAAAGATGTATTTCGCTAAAGGCGATCCGGACATGGGAGGTCAACCTTTACCTTGGAACCAACAGATGATGTTCAACTACGCATTCCAGAACCTCTGTGACGCGCACCGCATCCTAGGCGATAATCCCACTCTCTTGGACAAGTACAAGGGAATTATGGTTGCTAGCTTGGCATGGTTCTTCAGTGGTGGGGGCTCAGTGACCAAAAAGGATAGCAAAGGAAACGATGTATATGACTGGAGTTACGTCGTTGGAGACAACACAGCCGAGGACTCTAACCACGGCGCATTGGACGTCGCTGGATTTGCACGTGCATATATCTCAGGTGATTATAGCATTACCGAGGATCAGATGAAGACTTTCGGCAACATGTTTGTGGATGTCATGACATTGGGCCCGAAGAGTTATGCTGGGAGAGTGGACGGTACGTCTGGCACTGGCTATAGTGCTGCAACGACTTATGTGCAAAGTGGCTATCTGTTTCTGGCCGAGTTCAGGTCTGATGCTTATGAGGGCATGGTGGCAGGAGCAAATCTTGTGCAAGGTGGTACAACCACGAGTACTGATGCTTTCTCGAGATTTCTTTGGGTTAAAAACCAACTTGCCAAGAAATCTTAAGTCGGAGGCAGATGATAAGAGAATAGCTGCAGATTAAAGTTCCGCTCAATTCATTCGCTCAATTTTTGCTTGGTGTTTTGTTCATTCAATCGGATCACGATTTTCAAAATGTGAAAGTTGCAGTGGAGGGTGGAAAAGGGGTTCGCTTATTTACTCGCTGCCAAATTCGCGGGAGTTTTTCCTCTTGAGCCCAAAGCTTCTGTTCTCTCGTTTATATCTTTCGAGGTCCGGTAATTGAAATTCTCAGTTAAAGGTTGCTTGACATTTTAGATTTGAAATGCAGAAAATTAGCTTCACGTGACTTGTCCTGTCTTCTGTTTAAGTGTATTTCAGCGTACCCATCCACGTTTCAATTAAATCAATCGAGTGTGCTCAGAAAGAAGTTAGTTTTAGATTACAAAGCATATGTAGGTCTTGATTTGTCGGTTGCGTCCCGAAGTCACGTAAATCATAGGATAAGTCAGATTTGAGGGGAATGATAATACTGATTCTGATGTCTGAAGAACTAAGAGTGGTCGACCAAAGAGATGCCTTATATGCTGTCGATCGGAGCTAGTCTCAAGTAGGAGAGCAAGTGGAAGCCACACACGTGATACCAACTGACATGATTGGTTGGGCCTGGTGGGCGAATATTTTCATTGTCTGATGACTATAGGATTGAAGAATTGAATAAAGGAAAAGAGTATGGAAGTAGGCCAGTCTTTGTCTGTAGCCAGCCAGAAGAAATCAGGTGAGAAATTCAAGTAAGGAAGTCGAACGAGAGAGAAAAATCTCATTCCTCCTCCTCCTCCTCTTCCTCCTCCTCCACATCCCTTCTCACCTTTCCGCTCTTCCTCTCTCTTGACCAACTTCTCCATCTTTTTCTTGCCCTTGGACAAGCACTTCTTCTCGTTCTTTTTCATCTTGCGATTCGAAGGACCAACCCCATATTCGTGCCCAATCGTGACCGTCCTCTTGAGCCTCTCACGCTCTTCCTTAGAGAGTCTTGGCTTTTCTGGTTTTTCGGGCTTATCTTTCTGAATCTTGTCGGTGTCCCTGTCGGACGCGAGTTTCTTGGATTTGACTGCCATGTTGATGTTATGTGATAATTTGTGGGGGTAGGTCTAAATGATGGTTTCTGTTGCTGAGATGTTGTGTGAAGGTAAGAGCGGATGCAATGTGCAATGAGCAACGAATCTATCAGTTTCGGAAAACTTCGAGATTGAAGTACATTTGGTGACAATACTGTTCTTCAGGCGTTCAAACACAGGGGCGATAGAGGCATTGTTCCGAGGATTCTCTTTGGTGGCCTTTGTTTACAAGTGAGACACGTGATCATGGATTGTTCCTCCCTTGTTGAGCCAATCATCACAAAGCCCTAACAGGCTTTGTTGCACATCGCACTTTCAAGCAGTTGCATAACCGTAATCGATTAGGCATCGATTCGGAATCGATTCAGAGGTGTCTCGTTCCCGAAGCGAGACCCAGAAGGGGTATCAGCAACACAAGCGATCCAAGTCATTCAAATCTCCTTTTCCCCACTCACATCTTCTATAGATTTGGTTTCAGCCACCTCTGCAACCTCTGCGCTCTCCTTCAAAACATCATCAATAATCCTGACCGGCCCTGTAAAAAAAACTCCGTCCACCAAAACCAGGCACCCAATAATACACCACGCAAAATAAGAGTACAAAACCTGATGACACAACAACATAGTTCATTTCTTGAGCGCTCGGATTCGGGTATGTGGGAAACAGCAAGAGGATGAAGATGAATATCATCCAAGCTATGGAATAGATGGCCGAGATATAAGACAGCGTGTCGCCCATATACCAAACTCCCGGCGTGAAGTGTCCAAATAGAAGGCGAGAGATTAAAGGAATGCAATACGCGAAGTACAACCCCATGATTGCCAAGTTGAAGATGGAATTTATGGCAATGGTGTTGATGAGCATGAGGAGGCCTTCGAAGAGGGAGCATAAGGCAACAAAGGCGGCGGCTGGAGCGGGAGTCTTGTTCTTTTGGAGGACGCGGATGAAGGATGAGCCAGGGAGGCCATGATCTAGTTTGCGTCAGTATCTACATCTCAGGGACCGTGGCGGAGACATGCTACTTACCATGAGCAAAAGTAAAAGCTTCTCTCGACGCGGCGACCATCAGAATCGAGCAATTGCAGATAGAGATGAACCACCAGAACACTAGCAGAGCAATACTTCCACTTTGTCCAAGACTGTTGAATGCAATCTGAACCAACGGCTGTCCGAGAGGTGATGTGACAAGTCCAATCACATCGGTGCCTATACAGAAGGCAATAGTGATAATAACTACCTACACTGTGATAGTTATCGTGACCAAGCTGGAAACCATCGCAAACGGTACCGCTTTCGCAGCATTGCTCGCCTCCTCAGCTCGTCGCACTGCTCTCAAAGCCCGAGACAACCCATACTGGGTTCAGAAAGCTCATCATGAACGCCCATCTATTGTTTGTCCAGAGCCCAGTGTTGCTGAAGTCTGTGAACATGAAACTAGCTGAATTTTAGAGTTCCGAGGGAGTGCCAGCTGCGAGGGCAATGATGAGCGCGAGTAGTGTAGCGAATTGGATAAACATGTAGGATATGTTGAGTTTGTTGAGGCGTGCTGTTGGTACGCATGTCATGCTGAATGTGAGTAGAGTCGTTGCAACGAAAACGCCGTAATTTTGATATTTTATTGCTACGAAGGTGCTATTGGATCCGATGGAGCAGGTCGCGCCTAGAATGAGCGTCGCTGCGTAGATAGTTGAGGCGTAGATCGAGATATAGCCCAAAACATTCATGTAGCCTCTGTTTAGAACTGTTAGCTGATAGAAAGGAATATTGGGTGAGATGACAAACGCGAGCCAGCATATGAAATCATGGTATTTAGGTGGCGTCAGTCTTGAAACCCACTGCAAATACCGTTAGTATAACTTTATGAGACATGGTGTATCGAACTCACATAGTATAACCCACCAGCTGTAGGCATGCTACTCTCCAGCTCACCCAAGCTCAGAGCAACTGGTATCAACGAAAGACACACCACCAAGTAAGTCCAGAGCTATCCGGGGCTCCTGCGCTGCCAAGGGAGAATGTTATGGATTCAGCAATGGCGGGTGCAATTCCCATTGCTCCGAAGCTCTGACCGAAGACCGTGAAGTATGAGAATTCTCGTTTCAATTCGGCGCGGTAGCCCAGTGTTGCGAGAAATTGATCGTCCGAACTAATGACCTTGTGCTACCATCTTCGAGACCTTTGATCTGCCGAGACTTGTGTATTTTGTCTTCATGGTTGATTGAGCTTGCATTGCTGGTGTCTTGAGTCCCATCGGTGGAATGCTGGGTCGAGAATCCATCTTGTGCGGTCGATGGCCCCAATCTCAGTTGCTGTGAATTGTTTGATGAACGATACTTTGCGTCATCCAACGATTTGCAGTATTTGGGCAGGGAAGAGGCGATTGTTATTGAATTGCCAAGAATAGGACCCCTGAACACGATTCCGTTTCTGCGGGGCCGCCTCGATAAGGCTCAACTAGCAGAAGTGTGCCAAGATGAGGCTATCTGCATGGCTGGATCCGACGAACTAGACAGCTAGATATGGAGGACAAAAGCTATGGTGTCTCGTTTTGTTTCATGTCACTTATCACGACAGGGCTGGAAATTCGTTTCCTGGGAAGTGATTGGCGATCCAGGGCCCACAAATTGCTGCTGAACTCTCGAAGACTAGCGGATGAGTGAGACTTCGCAATAAGCTTATCAATCATTCGTAGGTAAGAAAATCATAAAATTGTTCTTGAATCTTGACAAACAAAGTCTGGTAATGCGCAGAATTCGACTTGTGCAAAAGTTTGAGCTGCGATGGTTGAGAAAGTGGATACCAAGTGCAAAATTTCAACGCACGGAACAAAAAGACGAACAAGTCCACCAAACTCGAACAGAATAATTCTAGACTGCCGAGCCCGAAGTATATCCACTGGGATATCCCCGGAAAAATCGAGGCTTAAGGTTTACTTTACAGCAAGCAGAGTTGGCTAGATTTGGCAGACGGCGTGGCCTTCATGGAAGGTGCGGACGTCCAAAGGGCGCGCATTTGACAAGCTCGTCTGCGGGGAGATAACTGCAAGTAACCCCCCAGAGAGAGCCACGTTTCGATATCCCACTTGAAGACACAAACATACTGGCCGTTCTAACGACAAGAAGATATCAGATGCTTCGATTCCGCACTGGAGCTTGTTGTTGTTGATACAGCAGAATAGACAGCTCCCGGCCACCCTCGATCCTGTGAATCTGCCACCGTGGACGCGACGACGCGAGCAACGCGACCCGGATCGAGGAGGAATGTGGACGAAGGCATCGCAAAGAGAAGCTGGTGCCTCAAGTGAGGCTCTTGCAAAGCGGATTGACGGTGTTGGTGTGAAGCAGTTGAGGATGACGGCAGAGAGATGTTGTTTCTGGTGTCATTTCATGATCACGTGCATTTACTGCAAAGTTGCCGGGGCATATAAGAACGGGTTAGCTCTCGTATCTCAAACAATTACTATCTTTCTTAAAGTCACGAAAGGATGCGCTGTTGATGTGTTCTGCTTTTCAAAATTCCAGCCTGGAGAATCACGGATACTGCAATGTCACGTGAGTGACATTGCAAAGTTGAGAAGCACTTTTTGCATACTGAGCTCTTGCTTGTTCAACTATTCGCGACTTTCGCAAGAAACCAGTGCTTCATCTTTGCTTTCCCGGTACTGGTAGCTTCTCGATGTCAATTTAAGCTCTGAACTGGGCGTATCTTGGCGTCCTTGGCTGTGGAGAAATGCCCATATTTTATGGGAAGGATGTCACGATCTTTGAAATGGGGTCAATTTTACAACGCCGTCTGAAGTTCTTCTCATCTAAGACCCTCCTTTTGTCGTGAGCTCTGAATATTGAAAATCTTGCAGAATGGCCGACCACTATGACACATAATGTTTCATCTGTCTGGAAGTCCGACTTTTTAGTTGGTCCTCCTCACTTGCCAGAGGGAGATCTCCTTCTCAATGGCTCGATGGCCCACTTTTGCGCTTGGCTTCGGGGTGTGGTATGGCGGCGAGACATCCAAACAGGAAGGTGGTGCAGAGCTTGATAATCTGCGGGCGATCGCCACGCTGACCCGCATTGGTTCCCGACACCGCCTACCTCAAATCAGACCCCCATCAACCAGCTTTTGCGAGCTGCGACCTACCCAAAACTTCCTTGCATGCTTCTTCTGCACCCACGGCCGCACCTTGGGACAGCTTTGGCGGGGTATAGCTCCAGGTCATGCTGTCAGACCGATAACCTTTGCCAATGAGGGAGCCGGCTGGCCACTCGAGGCGGCCAAGTAGAGGCGGATACACAAGATAGGAAGGAGATAGGCAATCGGCGTTGAGCACCGGTCTCTACAGTCTGCCTGCATTTCTTTTATCGGATGTTCGGACTCGGAGTGGCCTGTCATGGCGTTGATGGCAGTCATATTTAGGTCGCGGTCGCGTCCGTCGATCCCAAACGTTCTTTTCTCTTAAGTTTGACATCCTCTCGTTCTCCTTTCTGACTGGCGTGTTATTTTTACTTCATAAATAATCTACCTTACGAGCTCTGTCAAAGTTCAATATGGAGGACCTTAGTGAGAAGCCAAAGTCCACAGACTCTCCGTCCACTCCGGATGAGGTAGTTCTCGCACCAAGCACGTACATCAAGCCCCAAGGCCGCAAGCCACATGACCCCGCTGTCTCATTCGAAGAATACCACTATTATGCTTTGAGAACCAGAGAAGAAGAGGCGAACATCGAGGCCCCGAAGACTGATTGGCGCGAGATCATTCTGCGAAAAAAGAGCCCGGGTGGCATTGAAGGTACTGATGCGACTGCGCCAGTCTCGACTTTGACCGCGGAGGACTTTGCAAATCGGGACCACAGACTCGAGATCTCGGACGAGGAGTGGACAAATGCCAGCCGGATGTTCAGAACTGCTTCTTGGGGTGCTTGTAAGTTCAATATAGCCTCCCACGCGTGCTGCGTCTAATCGCCTCCCTAGGTTTCTACCTGATTACCACAGATATTCTGGGGCCCTATGGCGTTGGTTTCTCGATGGGTACTTTGGGATGGGGTCCAGGTTTGTATATCGTGTACTACAATACATGCGCACCTACTAATTAAACCAAGGAATCGCGTTGTACACGGTATTTGGCCTCATGGCCGGATATTCTGGATACCTGATCTGGCACACCTTCCTTGGCATCGACAGCTACGAGTTTCCCGCTAGAAATTATGGTGATTTGGGATTCAGGACGTGGGGCACGACCGCTCGATACATCACCAACATTTGCCAAGCAATTGGATTGCTACTTCTTCTAGGCCAAGTCACGATCCAATTTGGACTGAACATTTCTCAAATGTCAAAGTTCAAGCTATGCTACGTGGTCTGCCCAGTCATTTTCGTCGTCTGTGGCTTCTTCCTTACTCAAATCCGCACACTTAAAGCTTACGGTTGGGTTGCAAACCTTGCCGTGTGGCTTAACCTGCTTGTCATCTTCATCACCATGGGAGTATTTGCAAACTCACCTCCTAACTATGCGGTGGCGATACTGGGATCAGCAGGTGGAGCAGTAAATCCAGCTACCATTACCCAAGATCCAGTAACTGGTCTTTATCCACCAGTTATGCACTCCGCTGGTCTTCCCAAGTCCGTCAATGGCCTTGTCGGTGCCATCAATGGTCTGCTGTCCGGTGTATTGGCATACGCTGGCGCTCAATTGTTCGTTGAATTCCTAGCTGAGATGAGGCGGCCTCGCGATTTCATCAAAGCCATGTGGGGAGCCCAGTTCTTCATCTATACCGTCTATCTCATCTACGGCTGCTTCGTCTACCATTTCCAGGGCCAATACAGCTTCCAACCAAGTTACCAAGGCGTGTCTGTCTACGGCTGGCAAACAGCGGGAAACATGATCTCTTTGATCGCTGCCCTCATTGCTGCAGGTCTTTACGGCAACATCGGCATCAAAGTACTCTACAACAACATTCTCCTCGACATCTTCAACGCACCACCTCTCACTACCGGCAGAGGAAAGATCATCTATGCGTGCATTGTCCCAGTATGGTGGTCCATCGCGTTCGTCATCGCAGCGGCAATCCCAGATTACTTTGGCTTCGTCAGCATCATCTCCGCTTCCATGCTTCTCAATCTTACCTACACGATGCCCCCGATCTTCGCGCTCGGCTACGACATCCAGAAAAATGCCATACGCCCTGGCGAAGGCTTTGATCCCACCACGGGAGTGGTCACACGGAGCGACAGAGGACTGAAACGACTCATCCGCGGGTACTTAAGTGGCGGTACATTCCAGGTCGGCATTAATATCTGGCATACCATTTACTTCCTGGCTTCATTATCGATGTGTGGCCTGGGCATGTACGCTGCAATTGAGGGTAAGGCTTCTTCCTAGTTCTTCATGCAGTGCTTTTCTAACTCGTGTCAGGGATGATTACTGCTTTCGAGAACCCACAGTTGAACTCGTTCTCCTGTGTTTCGCCACTCAATCTGAATGCTTAGGAGGACACTACTTGGGCTCGATAGAGAGGTTCAAGCTGCTGGAGGATGTGATGGAATTGCCTGCGGATTGCTCACACTCTTTTTCTGGCAAGCCTAAGTCACAGCTTGGCACTTAGGGGAAAGCCTTAGATTTATACCCAGCAGATCGGATTTCATAGCTGACTGAATAATATTTCCTTCACTCCCTCGTGTACTTTCTCGGCTGTCCCTGATGAGATATGTCTCAAGACAAACGTCCAGCTCTCACGTCTCACCAAAGCCCCTTTTGGGGTTAAAAGGGGGCTTCGCTAACCACGTGGGCGATTAAGGTTAAGGACCCCGCTAAACACCCTGCCACAGCACTAAATTGCAGCGCCAATAATTGCTGTTTGAATTTGAAGACTCAAACAGTACTTTAGATTCAAGAATACTCTCCGATTACATAATGACAGTGGCTTCGAATGTGGATATTCTGTGAGACTGCCGAAAACTATCTAGTGTAGCTGACTAAGAGGCACTTGGTACCTGCTTCGGCGTTCGAGACCATCGCGACTTTCAGCTGCAGCAAGGTTCTCCTTCCGGGGTTTCTCCGCGTCATAAGGGAATATCCCCATCTTTCTCCACGCCCCTGGACACCATCACGACTTTTTTCTACGCCTGTTTCGGATCCAAACCCTCCTCCCCGCCTATTCAGAACCTCGAATAACATCTGCCTTCGACATATTACCAATCTAAGCTCCCCGCTCCTCTGAAGCTTGGACACTGCATGGGCGCGCCCCCGGAAACACCGGACGATTAACGATCGCGCTGCAGATGCCGTGCTGCCCTCGAAGACGCGTTACAAGGCAGAATGCTGCGAACATGCTGAGTCAATAACACTTGCACAAAATAGGGATCTGCGGGCTGAGAGCCACAATGGCAGATGCCGGTGGAGATGGGACATTGCGACAGCTGGAGCCACACTGGAATCGGGGGATGATTGCAGCCTCGATTGCCATCTCTCTTCTTGGAGCTTTCACATCTACTCAATTGTATGTGTCCTGCTGCGTATGCGAATATGATGTGTGGGCTAACATAGGTGTGTTCTAGGATGTGCCAGGCCAGAGCCTCGATTGGGTTCAACGCGGTTCTTGTTTGGACACTACTTGCCAGCCTCACGTTTGGATTTTGTTCAATATGGAGCCTGCATTTTGTGGCTATGTTGGCATATGAATTGGATATCCTGATCGGGATCAATACAGCTCTGACAGTCCTCAGCTCTGCGCTGGCTGTTATATTTACTTTTGCGGCATTGGCCTCCGATCTGCTCTGGGAGACCTACCGTCGAGAACGAAAAGGAACAAATGGGAAGCGCAGGAGGAAGAAGGCGACATATAAAGGGAGAAATTTGCAACGAGGACACACTTCAGATGTTGACTCCAGGCCGCTCCTGGGTCAATCGGGAGACCTTGAAGATCTCTCACCGGAGCCGACCTCCGATCCAAACCCATTTGAATTGGATGGACTGGAAGTGGAGGACAACAACCCCGGTTCAGACAACCACCAATTTCGCCCTTCTATGTTACGACAGAATTCAGCTGGGAGCAAATCTGCGAGGAAGATAACTACTTTGCCAGTACTCGAGCCTTCCAATAATACCCAGGTACGGCAATCAGAAGACGATCATGGGCAGAATTTCTTTGCAGACAATGCCGACAGCACAACAGACTTCACCGACTCGGGCGAGCATTCAGCTTCGGGACACTCTTCCTCGTTGATGGGATCCAGTTCTACCTCTACTTTTGGTCTCAGCAGTATCGTGAATATTGCCTATCTCACCACTTCTCCGGCCAAGAATGTTTTCCTTTTGACTGGGGAAACGCTCTATCGGGGCTCTACATTAAAGAATATCGCGAAAGGATTTGTATGGTCCCTCGCCATTACAAGTATGCATTACGCTGGAATTGGGGCTCTCAGCATTCCTGAGGGCTACTGTACACTGAATTACACGTTTGTTGCACTGTCTGGCACGATAAGTTGGATTGTTTGCGTTGTTGGGTGTATCTTGATGTCCCACATGGAGACGCACTTGGGTCAACAGTTCCTCTTCTCCATTGCAGCAACAACAGGGGTCACTGCCATGCATTTTACTGGTAAGTCGTGTTATGTCATTGGATAAAATTTAGAAACTAATTCAACCTAGGAATGCGAGCAGCAACATTTTGGACAAGGTCACCACCGACGGAAGCACGAGGCTATCCGCCTGTCCTAGCCACTGCTGTCGTCGGTATAGCAATCGCGACTTGCATCGCGGCTAACGGTCTTCTCGCCCATGCAGTGACAGTTTCTCGAAACAAGCTAGCCGAGATAGTGTCGACACGGAAGAAGCTTTGGAGGACGATTGCGCAGAAAGAGAACGCCGAGGCTGCCGCTGCTGCTCGAAGCGATTTTATTGCTTCGGCATCCCATGAAATCCGAACCCCACTGCATCACCTCCAGGGATACAGTGACCTGCTCTCACAGACGGAGTTGACTGAAGAAGGCCGTTTACTACTTCATGCCATTCAACGAGCTACTAAAACTTTATCATTGAGTAAGCTTCAATGTCTCTGTCACTCTGGTAGACATTAACCTCAAGCAGTAACGAACAATGTCTTGGACTGGTCGAAATTGGAAAGAGATTCTGAATCTATCTGCCGTCCAGTAGCTCTCGATATCAGAACCGTCTGCGAAGCTATCCTAGTTCTATTGCCAAACAAGGACGACGAGGCAGAGGTCGAAATAATCGTCGTCGTTAGTCCCGACGTTCCGAAATCGATCTTCTTGGACGAGACGTATATCCATCGAATCTTGATGAACCTTCTTTCGAATGCGCTGAAGTTCACGAGATCTGGCTACATCTTGCTGGTAGTTGAGGTTGAAGATGGTAAGCTCGTGGCTACTGTTAGGGACACTGGTCCTGGGGTGCCTCCATCATTTCTGCCTCAATTATTTGAACCCTTCAAGCAAGCTCAAACGAGAGGATCGCAAAGGGGTACTGGACTCGGGTTGAGTATCGTCAAACAGTTACTTCACAACATGAATGGCAGTATTAGCGTCGAGAGCAAACACCCCGAGGTCGAGGAAATTGAGCCAGGACAGACTGGCAGCACATTCACAATATCAATTCCCATCCAATCTGGCACCGAGGTCAACTTGCTAAACAACAAGACACTTCCGAAAATTGCAATTTTACATGGTGGCAACGAACGAGCTCTCGAAGGCCTCCGAATTGCGTGGGAGAAGTTCGGATTCGAGGTTGTCGTGGCTCGTGATGCTGCAGGTCTGTCAGGCGTTGACTGGAAGTACGTATGGGCGGATATCCCTTTCTTGAAACTGAACCCGGCTTCTTTACAGGCTCTCTTAAAGCAAGACACATGGACGATCCTCGTGCCCTACGACACCTTACATCCAATCCACCAAATTCCGAGTCTAGAATCAGCACCGCAATTCATTCCGCTACCGAGGCCCTTGATGTGGCATGCCTTCTCGCAACGTATTGCCGCAGCAAAACAAGGTCCCGCGAAATCTGAGTTCTCGCGGACAGTCAGGTTTGCCTCGACAGTCGACTTCGTGGATGAAAATGACAAGGCACGGACACCAAAGCCCACCATGGTGAAGGATCTTGTCATTCTGCTGGTAGAGGATAATTCGGTATGCAGACTCTCCATACCCCTCTCAGAAGGTCTCATACTTATAAGTCGCAGATAAACCAAAAGCTCGGACAAAAAATGCTAACATCACTTGGATATAAAGTCTGGCTGGCAGAAAACGGCCAAGAGGCGATTGACCAATTGTTGGAAAACGACTCGGTAATCGATGCGATACTTATGGACCAGTCTATGCCCGTGAAGGATGGGGTCATGGCCACGAAGGAGATCCGGGAGATGGAGGCAACCGGCAAGCTCTCTCGACGGCATCCGATCATTGCCCTGACGGCGGTCGTTAGTTCGGACGCCCAGGCACTGTTCAAGGCTGCTGGCGCTGACGACTTCCTTGCCAAGCCGCTTTCGTTGGCTAAGCTTGAGCACACCTTGTCCATTCATCTCCCTGCCAAGTGGAGGTGAACCTCTACAGTCAAAGCCTGGGAAAATTACATTCTTACACAGGTTAAGAGGACCTGGCCATCTTCGGGGACGAGGGACAATCAATCCTTGGGGGTTGATCCAGCGAGCCTATGTGGAGAGCCGTTGCTTACTCGAGAAGCACTCCGGAAAGTTCATGCAGCGCAGCAGCTGGCCTGGACAGACTTGGCCTGAGAAGGCGAAGAAGTCAGCAGCCACACAGAAGACGAGAGCTAAGGCTCGGAGGATCCGAGGTTACACTGTAACCCAACTTGTGGACCTCAAAAAGCTGACTTGCTCAATGGACTTTCTGGGCAGAATGCATCAAAGGAGGATGCTGACAGAAAGCTGGGGTCCTCGATATTGTACGCAGATCAGGAGATATGTGGCGGAATTGAAAGAGCTTGGGATATGTTTTGCCGTTTCAAAACGGAGCAAGATGTAACATTATGTCCTTTCAGATGCATGTACAGAATTTGGCATATAGATGCACATATAATTCTTGGAATCTACATGCTATTTGTATCCGGGGATCTGGAAATGAGCCGGTATTCTGATTGACCAACTCCAGCAATAGCGTGAAAGATCCCGGGACTTGGAAGTTCCAGACTCGTGCCGATTGTTCGAATGCGGAAAGCGAGCGGGGCCATGTAAGCGGAACAGGCAATATTCGTATGCAAGATGAGTCCAGTGGAGGGTAATCAGCACCACTCATTGGCGAGGTTTCCAAAATACTCGCCTAATTTTCAGATGGGGAATTAGTGGCGGCGTTTTGGCTTGTTTTGTCGCATCTGACCTCAGCCCGCCTTTCAGACCTCACTGAAATTCCGATTCTCTCAATTGCATACGCGTCAACAATTATAATAGTCGCCTTGATGCTCGCAGGAGCGTAGTTCGAAGCCGTCCCTGACTTCATAATCCTCAAGATGCGCTTCTTTGTTGCCATATGTCTCTCGCTGGAGGTTGCGATTGCTGCCGCCCGGCTTGAAAATCGACAGACGCTGGCCAACATCCCGGATTTCGTCACCAAATATGGTATCTACAAGCCTTCCGTATCTCTGGCTCATCACTAACATGTGTAAAGCGCCATTGGTTTATCTGGACGAGAACGAGATCTACCTGCCTTCGGACATCCAGGCGCAGTTGACCAACACCTACCCCGCACTGAATTTCACACAACTTCCCAAAGCCGACGTGCCATCGCCACTTGATCTCTCCGACCTCGAACAGCTCAACATCCAGGGAAATTGCGGCGAGGACTTCGATGCCTGTCCTATTTATCTCACTTCAAAGATCAACGCGGCGACGTATCCACCATGGCTGAACGGCGTCTTGCCAGATCCCGTGACCGGCGAGACGGTAGGCGCAACATCATGCGCTATCATCCTCAATGACCATGGGAACGGAATTGTTGATGTCTATTATATGTACTTCTATGCCTTCAATCTGGGTGATAATATATATGGGCAGCTTCTAGGGAATCATGTTGGGGACTGGGAGCACAGCATGGTCCGCTTCCAAAATGAACTTCCTATTTCTGTCTGGCTCAGTCAGCACGAGGTAAGTTGGTCTCTCGAATTTGATATCGATCGTTGTTAACATTATGACACAGTACGGACAAGCTTTCACTTATGACGCACTGTCGAAACAGGGCGTGAGACCTATCATCTACAGCGCCCTTGGGGGTCATCCCAACTACGCAGTACCAGGGATACACTCCCGAGAGGTAGCTATCATATTAGTTAACGATACCACATCAGCGGGTCCGCTATGGGATCCTACTCTATCAGCATACTTCTACAGCTACACGCCATTTTCCGACGAGAACGAGAACGGCACCTTCGTGGGTTCCGAAGGTACGACCCCTGTAGGCTGGCTGAATTTCGAAGGAAGATGGGGAGACGAACAGTATCCGGACAGCGATCCCCGACAAGTCAACTACCTGAATGCCAGTATTGCTTGGGAATGGGAGACTGGCCCAACAGGGCCGTTGGACAAAGACTTGAATCGGACGGATGTATGTCCAAGTGCGTCTGGGACGCCTTGTGTGACTTTGACTGTCCTGCCTGCTTCAAGTGGGTCTAGCGTCCCGGTCACTATCACGAGGACAACTTCGACTCAAAGTTCGGTGCCTACGGGAACTGGTGGGGGAAGCAGCAGATCGAGTAGTGCGGGGTCGACGGGTACTTCAACAGGTGCGGCGGCTACGCATACCGGCGCTGCGGTATCTCTGAACATCAATATTGGACTCGGTCTTTGGGGAGCAGTGGTGGCTTTGGTGATCTTGTGATCCCCTTAATTCAACGAGGAATGATAATGCTAGATGCGGCCTTCTGGCTAGGTTTGAACCTTTGCCCTTCTGCTGTTGAATCAGCACAGCCCAGTGATACATCTCAGGTGAGCATAATTGGACGTTTAGGCACACTTTACAAGCTTGCACACAATTATGAGAAAGCCTCTCGCCCTGCTTGTGATTGGCAGATGGTGGCGCAGCCCACACTGCTTTGCAGATCAACGTGACGATGTTCAAGGCTGCAGCCTTGACCATACTAACAGACCACCAAGAACATAAAGGTCGCCTACCAAAAGGACAACGAGAACTCATTTGACTACCTCAAGCTCTTAATCATGATTCTGGTCTTGAAGAAAACCTTTCTTTACAACTTGCCCGACGAGATTCTACTCAAGATCTGCTCTCACCTGACCAGCCATGAACTTTACAAGTTGTCACTCACATGCCAAGCCTTGTTAGGAGTAACCTACGAAGTCCTCTCACGTGCCCTTAGGCTCGACTACGCATACCGCGATGATCGAAAACTCTCTGAATTGAACGATATCGTCAACAAACTCAAGCGACGCTCAGGCGGTTTCCTCTCAGACATCACTATAGCTCACTTCACGTGGCCTGTCAGCAGCGAGCTGTGTCGGCAGATGCACCACATCCTCTCCCTCCTCCCCAACCTCAAAACGCTTTATCTGAAAGAGCAATGTTATTCCCTCCAGGGATACTTCATCCGGGCTGGGAAGCTGGAAGACATGGATGCCAATCTCTGTGATGTGTTACTCCACTCATCATCTGCATCTACAATCCGCAGCCTCACAATATCAGACACGCGAATCTCGTCCCACGATATCTTAAAACTATTTACCATGAAGCAACTCGAGCACCTATCAATCGAAGGCTTCAACTATCCCATGGGCATCGAACCCGGCGATGAGATACCTCACGCCAATCTAGAAAGTCTCTCCATCTCCACTACCGCAAGACCTACAGGGCGCCACATCGACATCATCCTCGCCCGAACACCTCACCTGAAAAGATTCTCTTGGAATTTCGACTTCAGTTCCATATTTACACAGGAGCAGTTCAAGCAGGTTTGCTCACCAGCAGCTATATCCGCAGCTCTTAGGCCGTTGTCGTCGACGCTTGAAGAATTGCGTATCTCGATGGCTGCGACTAAGTTCCAGAACGATGGGACGGGCTTGGATGTATCGAGATTTGAGAAACTTAGGAGGTTGCAGATTCATGGCGAGTTGCTTTTTCCTTCGTGTGATGAGCTGAGTTATGAGGCGTTTTGTGATGGGCTTGGGGCGCAGCTTTGGGATCGGCTGCCAAGGAGTTTGGAGACGCTGGAGGTAAGTAGACTCTTGATGAGGATTTAGCTTCCTGATTTTAGGGAGAGAATAGTTGCTGATTATTTGTGATCATACAGATAATTTCCGATACTTACAGAGGCGATCAGACAGGTTTTGCGGCAACAGAGAGTCAGACGATGAACTTTGATCTGCCAGTAAGCAATAAGATGCACCTGAGGAAGTTAAGTCAGGTCAGTGTCATCCGGCGAGAGTTCAACCCTCTTGAGGAGCACACGGTGAGAGCGTAGGAGTTGGAAGCGCCCTGTTATTTCCAATATCGTTTCTTCGACGGATGCATTGTATTGAAACTTTTCGGGAGGAGAGGTACGATATCCTGGCTAGAATCTTGAATCGTTGCAAGTTTAGAAGATCAGAAACAATGCCGACAAGTCGAGGCATGAAATTTGCTCTAATCTCATCAAAATATATTCTGTGATCCATTAACGCAGACTTTCGGAAAGCTCTTTTACACTTCATAACCTGTTCTTCGTGCCTCACAAGCTTTTCCCACCCTCTTCTAAAACTTGCTTGACCCACGGAAGTGCCTCCTTATACCACCCCTGCCTCCCCGGCCTCATCCCCTCAATCTCCGCACTCTCTCTATCAAAAGTGCCCAACGCAACATCAAAGTGCGGTCCCCAATTCTCCTCCTTCACCATCTCATCATCATCCCCCGAGTACAAAAAGCTCAGCGGAGTACCACATCGCCCGCAGAAAATCCTATGCGCATGCTCAGAACTATCAAAACGCTTCACAAACGTCGATTCTTCCAATTCCTTAGATGGACGAAGAACGTCAGCTGTTGAGTTTGAGGTGATGCGCTGTTCAGCCTCGGAGTTTGCGCTTTGAGACAAGAGCGAGAAAGAAGCCCACTTTTGCGGGCAGATGAACCAGACTTGGATAACCCCTCCAGCGACTCGACGACAGGAGTTACAGTGATCGATACTGATGAGTGGTAGACGGTCGCTGACTGTAGTTTGAGGGCCGAAGGGTCGTCTTGGGGGCTCGCGGAGGAGTGGGCGGGATTCTAGGGCGGGGATCGAGATTGTGTAGGTAATTGCGGTGCAGAAACAGCCGCCGTGCACTTCGAAGGGGGTGCTTGGGAGAGAAGGCATTTTGATGGAGTTATGGATTGTAGAAGGGAAGATGAGATTTATGAGTTGATATTGGGGTGGGAGTGGCGAGAGATCTGCAAGGCGGGGTAATGTTTAGGATGCTGACATGGTACTTGGCGGGGTACAGGAGAGCTCGCTTACAGTGTTTTGATGCGAGGAGTTTCAGGGGCAACACTTCAAACGTTCAGCATATCTGCACAGTTGACAATTCTTGGTTATATATTGATTGAAAAACTAGATAGGATTAGTCTAGAATTTCATAGATCTCGTAAATCGGGGAAAAATCGAAGACTTGGGATTGAATAAGTGTTGGGAGGGTAGGTAGCTCGGCGTATCTCGTTATCATGGATATCTTCAGCGCTATTCTCTGAGCATATCCTATCTCTTGAATAGCTTGGAGGGGGAAAATTGCCTGACTCGAGAGTCGAATTCAGCTAAGTGCCGTCTCTATCCGATGTGGACAAAGGTTTCCTATGCAGATCTCACGCAATAACTGTTCAGGTTGATAGGGTTGATAGGGTGGGGACAATACTAAACCAATTGTCCGGTAGATTTCGCTTAGAACTTCATCCCAAGTCAATGCCGAGGGGAAATAGGCACGACAGCAAAGTCTGTTATCGTTATCATCTCATGTTTTAGTGCGAAACCCTTGAAATCCCAGCGAAGATCCTAAACTTAAGGCGGTAGATAAAAGCTTAAATCATTATCTCGTTCATGCTTGGTGCCATTGCCGTTTCCCTCGTTGTTTCCTTCTGTGACGTCTTCCTAATATATTCTATTCTGCTTAAATTCAGGTACTACGTGACACCCAATGGTATCTCTGCCGTCGGAGTACCCCATATTCTCCATCCCGCTCCGCCTAATAAATGACAAATGACGGGCTGCCGAACCAAGGGTTCGATAGTGAGATCTTCATTTCACCCCGCATCAAGTTGAAATACAATTGTTATGATTCGTCAATCAGAAGGTTTGACAGAGATTTATCAACCCGAAACGATTCGCGGAAAGTAAACGAGCTCGGCCCCATACGTTAATCAGACAGGAACCAGGAACACGATTAGGAAACAGATTTGGCTAAGCAGCTTCCATTACACGGTTAACGGCATATGGGAGCCATTCCCAACATCCCAATACCCATTTAGATATAAGTATGTCCAGAGCACCCATTTCTCTCGTTCTCCCGATCTCGAACTGCTGCTATTTGACGATTCTATTGCCAGGGCTCCTCATCATTTGACACTTGTTGCCCCGCCTTAAATTTATCATAACTGCAATGCGTCTTCTAGCTGGTACCGTTGCTCTGCTTGCGACTGCCGTCAGTGGCGATGTGCTTTCGTGGACAGAATCTGTCAGTGGAGTGCAATACAATGTAGCCATCCCAGAGACCGCAGCAGCGCCATTCGATATCTACACCTCTATTGTCTCGCCGATCAACATGACCTGGGCTGCTCTTGCGTTTGGGGGCTGCATGCTCAGGAGCCCAATTCTCGTTGCTTGGGCAAACGGTACTAATGTCGCTGTGTCACCACGATGGGCAACGTAAGTCTCATGGAGTTAATTTTGATACACGCCAGACTGTGATGAATGCTGACAATCATAGTGCGTACCACCCGCCAGCAGCTTACAACGGCACTACCACTACCGTCCTCAAGACTTCGACCGTAAATGCCACACACTGGAAGGCGGACATCGTCTGTACGGGTTGTAGCGCATGGTTCGGCGGTGCTGCCTCTATTCCTGCTTTGGGCAGCACAGTCTTCGGCTATGGTGTGAGCAACCACTCTCTAGGAAATCCGGCATTGCTCAGCACCAGCATTCCATACCATAACGTCGCGAAAGGTCACTGGGAGCTCAATATCACAGCTGCTCGTAATTCAGCCAGCGATTTTACTAAGCTTACAACGCCAGCGTGAAGCTTTGGGGAAACTGTATAGAACAAAAGCCAATCAATTTACGAGGAGGAGCGTGTACAATGGACCTATACATAGACCTAAGTGTTGAATAGAAAAGAAGACAAATTTATTTGACTCTTGGAATCTAAACATCGCTTCTATTGGGGAATCTCATTCGCTCTCTTGCAAATTGACAACCACACTTCTGTCTTTGAGCTCTCCATATTGCACATCGTAGTGCTGGGCTGAACATAGGACAATGGAGATATCGCAAATGTTCATCAACGGAAACCACTAGGAATTTCTTGACAGATGGATGTGAAGTTCCATAAAACTCTTCCCGTCAGATCATTCTGCCCGCATTGTGCCCAAAGGCTTTTGGAAATAACCATTTCTTGAAACACCTATATCCTGCTTGAACAATGGCTTTGAGTTTGCTTCAAGTCTCTGAACTGATCTAGGACTTATTGCCAAATGTCTAAGACTGCCACATGATATAAAGAGCCGAAATCATCTTCCTCTTGTCCAAGACAAAAACCATTAAACGTCGCGTAGTCTAAACTCAACAAATGGACCTGGGGACTTCGCAATAACTCTATCAATAGAATTCTCATCCCTCTTATTCTGCTTCTGTCTTGCAGATAGCGCTGCGTCCATTCGATCAGAGAACCGAAAATCATATCTCCACACCAGCTTGGCAATAACGGTAGTTAACTCTAGGTACGCCATATTTTTACCACCACATCCCCTAGGGCCAACACTGAATGGAGAAAATGCTGCCTTCTGGAGCGCTTGCTCTTCGTTACTCGTTCCCTCACCAGCCATCCATCTCTCCGGCTTGTAATCTTCCGCGTTGGTGAAATATCGCTCAGAATGGTGTAACGCATAGATGGGGACACCTATTTCAATTCCAGGTGCAAAATAATGATTGGAGACGATGAGGCCGCCGGGAAGGATCTCACGGGGAAGCACGGTGCCGACCGGAGGAGAGAGACGCATGGATTCGTCAATGCAGGCTCGGAGATAGAGACAGCTGGTCAATAACTTCCCATTCTTAATCTCTTCCTCATTAGAGAATGTGCTGCGGATTTCAGAGCAAAGACGTGTGTACGTGGGTGGGTTGTTAACTAGATGGAACAATGTGTTGGAGAGTGCGGCTCCCGTGGTGTCAAACCCTAGGCATTTAGTTAATGAACACGTACATCTAGTACAAAGACCTACCGGCGAGGAGCAGGAGACTGCTCTCACTAATAATCTCAGGAAGACACGCAAGTCCTTTATTCTCGACTTCTGTTTCGCGAAGCAAAAGCTGGAATACACTACTCGTTTCCTTTTCCGAATGCCCTTTCAAACAGCTCATGGCGAGATTTTTGCTATACCCCGAATACTCATACAATCCTCTCAACAGACCCGGGAAGAATATTTTCTCCACCTGCAGTTTTAACAGGAAAGGCATATTTCCGACCTAGCAATTAGTTAGCTGTCAAAAAATCGAGGAAACAGGTAGGGATGAGCAGACAATATAGAGCAGTCTAGTGCCATCGCTGATTGCCTTTGGAATATACCTATGATCCACTTTCTCCAAGACGTTGAAACTGCGCCCAAAGAAGAAATCACCCATGATATCGAAAGCCAAGTTTCCAGACCACTCGGCCATATCTTTGGCATCCGACCATGCATCATTCCTGATCCCGTTCCTATCCTGCACGATTGAAGCATCTAGAAGCTTACAAAACAACCTTAGTTTGTCAGAGAGGGCAAGCTCCATGGTTCTTAAAGCGCGATCCGAAAGCGCGCGTTGAAAGTTCCTTCTCTTGCGAACATGCTCCTCTTTATTAATAACGGTCTCGATGCTAGGATAGCCTACGTATTTATTGACGAGGCTATATGTGCTGGACTTTTGCGTATTGGCTTTACTGCCGTAGATAGCTTTTAGGCCTTCGATGCTGTTCACTGAGATCCGATTGGGTCCGAAGCGCACAACTTCACCTACGATTGTGGTTAGTAGGTAGAAAAGGTAGATGAGTGGTGACGGAGAGACCCGGCGGGTGCGGATACCGTATTTTTGATGCAGAAGATGGAAATTGGTGTGTCGGTTTGCTAGCCAGGAGTGGTAGACTATGTACCAATCTGTCATTCGCGCAAATACGGGGCCTGGATACTTGGCCAGTGGATGGAAATATAGTCGATAAGTAACGAGCAATAGTATCTTGATCTTCTGTTGGTCTTGATCGTCATTGCACTAGTTAGGCATCTTTGCTTACATAGATAAAGATTGAAAGAGCACAAATTGTAGGGATGCTCATTCCCTGCGCCAAAAGTCTCAGAGAATCGGGTAGGTTCTTGATCCATTCAGTGATTTCCGGAAAGCAATCGTTTGCCTTGCTACTGTTAAAGTCGAATATGTTGACTGAAAATTTTGCTGTGTAGGATTGGCCGGTTTTGACGTAGGGGAATCGCTGGTCTTTTTGGCCAGATGATAAAGACATAACTTCCAACTTAAGATTATAAACGAATTCTTACTGATGGAGAATGAATACAGTATGGGTTATATTTGTAACCGTTCTTGTGACAAGAGACGGAGATTCAAAAATCTAGAATGAAGAGGAGAAAAAGATGGCAAGCAATGGATATTTTGAGCACATACGGCCGTTTGAGGTATTATTGGCTGGTGCGCATCTTAAGCGCTGTTGTCTCGGCCATTGCGCTTTGCTTTCGTAATCTCTACCAATAAGATGATGTATTACTAGCGATTACAATTATATAGTCAGCCACCCTTTTGGTCAGCTTTGGAAGTCACTCGACTAATCAGATGCCAATCGCTCTCCACCATCTGCACAAGAATGGATTAAGAAAAATGTGTCCTCCAACTGCTTAAGCTTTCTTTCACTACTCGCTGGACACCAGTCTTGGGATGTGTAAGCCTGCATTCACCTATTCGCAGCAAGGGTACGTAGACCGTGACAAAGAATATATAAGCAACGCGAGGTGGAAAATAGTGAACATGATGGGAGTAAAACAAAACGCCTTGAACTCGAGTTTCCGAGGTGTTTGTTTGGTATCAATCGATTTATAAGCAAAACGGATCGACCTGGTGGACCCACAACAGAAGACGAGAGTCATCAGAGAAGCGCAAGTCGCGCAATGCGCAGTATAGCTTACGCCATACCACGCATGTACACCAGTTGAGGAGTACCAACTTCGGGTTAAAATCATTTCCGAAGTCTAGGAAAGTGTTATACTGATGTGTTTTGATTCCCTTTCGATCTCCGAGTGGAAGAACGTCATCAATATACTAAAAGATCCGAGAATCTCAGCCAAAAGAAGCTGCAATACTATAACGCGGCCTGCCTCGAGATGATCACACGATCGGCCCAGGGGCATCGTGTCGCGAGATGTCGACGTAGAGTCTAATGAATCCATCGCAAGTCGTTACAAAGGAGATTGGAAGTTCGGTGTGTGCTTCGACATGAGATTCAAGATCTTTCGGCATTGCTGTTATAAGTTTTACCTACGGTCATGGATCATGTGATTATCATGGAATCGCGGGCATAGGGGGGCTGAAGACAAAGTCAACAAACGAAAAGAATGGTTGCATCTAAGTCTATATAGTGGATGGCATGAGAGATGGTGAAAACCATTAAGTAAATCTGGTATTTGCAATCTTAATTGAAGCCTACGATACGTGTAACTCGATACATGTAGAAAAAAGAGGGACTGTATCTCGCTGTATCTCCAATGTCGAATCAAAGGTACTGCTGGTTTCCAAAATGAGATACTAATTTCCCCCCATTGGCTTCCATAGTTGCGTTCTCAATGACACTCAAAACATCACGAACGGCTTCATCCGGAGAAGATGGCCCTTTGAAGTGGGGCGCGTACGCAGCAAACTTTCCACTCATGGCTACAAGCCCCTGCATCCCCTTTTCCGTCACTACAGAATAGGATCTCCGTCAGCACTCTGTGATCAGCTCGAGAGAGAGGTACGTACAGTTATCAAATTGACCAGTGTTGACAGCCCCAGGGCAGACAGCCATGAAGATGATACCCTCCTTATTGAATTCGGCATGGAATTTTGCTACCGCCATATTCATCGCTGCCTTGCTAATGGAATATGGAGCAGCTTCAGTGAGCTCATAGTCCACCGTTAAGTTCAGAAGTGAGTTTCCGCTGGAAATCGTGACAACCTTCTTTGTTTTGCCATTTCTGATCAGGGGTAGGAAGAAGTTGAAAAGTCGAATATTCCCAACCACATTGATTTGAAACACATCGTTGAGGTCTTTGTCCGTGGCTTTCGGATCTTTGAATCTACATATAAATGTCAGGGTCTTTTCGTGATAAAAGCTGTCCCAGTCATACTTACAGTTCACTAGGTAATAGAAATTGAGAATAGGGGGAGATAAGTCCTGCATTTGCGATCAGAACATCAAGGCTATCTCCGATAAGCTTCGTCGTCTCCGTAAAGGCGGCCTAAAATTGTCAAAGACATGCTCCATTTGAGAACAGTGAGTTTCCCAAGTATGCTGGGAAGGATGGAGCTGGTTGACTCACCTGGAGAGATTCTTCATTGGTAAGATCGCCTTGGAGCACGAATATGTTCTTTCTTCCTGGAATCTCGGCAGCAATTTTGTCCTCAGTGGCAGTCTTGTTTCGAACAATCGTGATCACAACATTCTGGGGGGGTTCAGATAACTGGCGGATCAGCTCGAACTATCGCATAGTAGTTAGCTTTAACAAGGTGGACTATTCAAAGATCGCTTACGCCAATTCCACGGGAACCACCAGTAACGAGGTATGAAGGCATGCTTCTTATGCTGATGCGAAGACAGTCCCAAAGGAAATGTTTTATTGCAACGAGTGAAGTGAATGCAAGAGTGTGCTGAAGATGTTCACTTTTTGTCTGCTTCCTAAGGTATTTATATACTTTAAAGCCATTCGCTCTTGATTTCAAATAATGTTCCAGCTGATATGCGGTGGTTTTATCAGGGGCTTTACTAGGAAATGTCAGCCCATACGCTCTCGGTGTCCATCCAAGCGTTGCATCACTCTCGGTTTCTGCCTGCTTTATGCAAGCAAGGTTTCGTGGCTATCCGTTCTGAGCCTGGACTCGTTTGCGGTACTCGAGCTATGCCGAATCCACGAAAAGGTGTTCAGTAGCCAAGGGGGAGTCGAGGAACAGCAAAGCGACGAATCAGGGGTACCTAAGCGAGTACTGCAGGCAGGGTTCTATGATATTCTACTTTGGGCTTAGGGGCAGCGGGCTAATTCGTGCCCGAGTCCTTTGGGGTAAGACCAAGCCTGTATCTAGTCCTTACAAATCACACACCCATAGGGTTGCTCGAACAGGTCGATCTTTGCAATTCATCTTTTCAACGAATTTAGATTTCGTGTTCGTTGTGTTGTACGCTGACCGCCACGGTGAGATACATCCCAGAATGCCCACTAAACGGACGAAGAGAAGCGGCTCGTCCGTCACCTCGGAGCAGACGACAAAGACCCATGAATTCGTAACAATCATGAACCCCAATGAAATCAGGGACCCGTTAAAGCAAAAATTAATTCGTCAGCATGCAAGACGCAGAGAGGACTCCAATTCCACTTTTCGGAAAACTTTCAAACTTGTCTTTGACCTTCCAAGCGGTGATACCCAAACTGCCGTCGAAGGGCCCATAACCGGCTCGCACAGCATGCTCTCTGCGGTACGTGAGCACTTGGATTTGACTCCTTTTGTGCCTTCAATTCAATTCCTGCGACCTCTCACGCCGGTTCGTGGCCTGGTGTTTGCCAGTCCGCATTCTCCTGAGATGGACATCCGGGTTGTGCAGCTTGTGGACTTTAGTAAGCACAGATCCCATCCCTTTCCTAGTCATTCATTGCTACTCTTAATTTCCACAAATATTCAAGAAGAAAAGTTCCTACTAACAGAATTGAAGTGCGCTCAGGAGGCGATAAGAAGTTCTGTCCTTTAATGGACTTCTGGTGGAACATAGCTCAACTGGATTCAGCAGCATTCTTCGTCACCCTCGCCCACGCATCGAGACTCATAAATAAACAACATCCCAATGAACCCAAGCAAAGCTCTGAAGCCGTCGAATTGTACACCAAATCAATTCAATGTTTGCAAAAAAGACTACAAATGCCCAAGGAAGGAACGAGCGACGGTGTCATCATTACTATTCTCGAGTTTGCATATTATGATGTAAGACTACTGAACTCTCAAGGATTGAGAGATATATTGACTGGGAGCGAAGTTTCTTGTACAGGATCTTGTCCGGTGGCTGGTTCACATGAGTGGTCTGGCCGAAGTCGTTAAGCGTAGAGGCGGCATTGGGACTTTGTATTCATCCGAGATAATCCTTCTCCTGAACTTCTGGTTTGCCTCCCCGTTTGTCTAACAAATCAAAAGCAAACACTGAACAGAAGTCGGCAGGATCGATATTTCAGGCTCCTTCATCTTCGATATCGCCCCTTTCTTCCCCAGACCTCACCACCTCCTCACGCAAGTCGCAAGCAAAGCGGTACCAAGTACTATTCTGCAACGGTGGAATGCGAAATTTCCAGAACTCTCAGATATTACTACTTTCCTTATTGATGCAGCAAGCTTGACAAGTTACATTGATGAGCGTGCCATCGAAGGCGTAATATGGAAAGACGATATGTTCGTTAGCAGGACATTCAACGGAGTTGTCCACCAGCTTTTATCTTTGCAGAGGGATACTGAAGCACTGGAAGCAGGCATAACCTCTCCGCAGATAGTCATGCGAGAAGCAATGCGGCGAGCATGTATAATTCTCTTTGCACTGCTGAGAGACAAGTTTTCTGTTCATCCAAGCGGGATGTCGCAGCACAGTAACAGCGTTAAAGAGCTTTTATCTCAACACCCAGTGGATTGGTCCGGATTTTCAGACCTACACCTGTGGGTCTTGGTTACAACAAGCTTTGCTATTGAGGACGATAAAATTTCATGGTACATGGATGAGATACGTGGCGCTGCAGTACAGTTGGGAATTTCTGGGTGGAACGACGTGGTAGAAGTGATGAAAAGCGTTCTGTGGATGGGAAAAACATTTCGAACTAGGAACGACTTGCTCAAAGACTTTTTCGAGCTGTCGACAGTCATTAATGAAGTATGAAGTTAGCGATGTGGAATTGAATATCATGTAATATACGCGTAAGCTCATCTGTCGATGTTCTCCAATTATCCCTGCGTTCAATTTTAACCTCCGCCT
Source organism: Hyaloscypha variabilis F (assembly GCA_002865655.1). NCBI lineage: Eukaryota > Fungi > Ascomycota > Leotiomycetes > Helotiales > Hyaloscyphaceae > Hyaloscypha > Hyaloscypha variabilis. Next base: position 1,804,760 of record KZ613941.1, on the reverse strand, counting down.
CTAGTCCTCAACCACCTCTACCAATTGATAACAGCCATGAGAGTCGCCTTAATAAGCTCAGATTAATTTAGCCCAGTGAAAAAGGCAATGGCGCTGAGCATGGCTTTGGTGGATCTCTCATGTGGGGCATCTTCTGCTGCAGAAAGTACAGAAGATCTGGTCAAGGAGATCCCTAGGGTGTGATTATACCGACATATCATGATGAAAAGTACACGAAGTTAACTAATACGCGAAGAAGAGGGACTAAGCATGAGGATAGGTTTCGCGAAGCTCAGAGCAAGAGAGATCAGACTTAGACTTAAACTTGGCGGAACCCAAGGAGATGGTATGGGGCTTGAATTCGCCTGCCCCTACTTGATAAGGTGAGTCATTCTTCATGAATAGGTATTCGCTTAGACGAATGGCCCGAACTCGATGTATCTGTCTCACAACAAGACGTGCATTGGAATGTAACCATTGAATGCTTCGCGTCCTCGTGAACAGCGCGTTTTCTTCATAAATGTCTCGATTCCGTTTCACACACGAACCACAACGTTCTTCCCCTCTTCCATTCTCAACTAAAAATGCTTTTCCAACGTGTGGCCATCATCTTCGCAATGGCCCTCACCACGCTCGCTCAGTCTGCATTGGCATCCCCTTCTGCCTGTGAGGTATATACCGTGGTCGAGTCTGCGTTCGCCATTAAAGCCTGCTTTACATTGAACACAGTCATTTCCATCGAGAGCGTTACCCCTGTTTACGTCACAAATGCTCCGACCTGTATAACCACTGTAGTTACAGCCTCCACGACTTTGTCCCCGTCGGATGCGAATCAGAACTCGGCAACGTTGGTCTCCGAAAACACAGCGTAAAGTCCCCACGGCTCTTAACATCGCAGAGTATTAACACAGTATCAGGACCCTTCTTCGATCAATTGGAGCACAGAATACACTTGCAACAATATCAGCAACACTAAACGATGCTCCTTCAGTTATTCAGCTAAGCTCCTCAGCACTTTCAACTCCAACCACGGTTGTGTCTCCAATCACGACTGCGTCTCCCCTAGCGACTTCGTCTTCAACTACATCCACTTCTGCTGCACCCTCATCTTCAACTTGCAATGTTGCTCCACCACTGCCAACGCAAGAAGGAACGACACCATACTGTTGCGAATGGTATATAGTCCAACCAGGCGATACATGTGAAATTATCACCAGCGGTCTCGGCATCACTGCTGGCACTATATACGAACTCAATCCCGAGCTATACGCAGACTGTTATAACCTTGCTCTTGGAAACGCGTAAGTGAAACATTATATCATTGCCGTGACCCATTCCTGACTTTGAATCTTTAGATATTGTGTATCTGGCAGTCCTCAAATTGTTCCTGCGCCAACACTATTCTATATCCTTGCAGAAGACTCGAGCACTGTTGCAGATGGCGAGGTTGTTGTGGGCGGGCACTCGGATCATGCGATTATGGGCTTCAACCTCCCTTGGGGAGAAGAACCTTTGACCTTCACATACGATCCGGCCACTGGATTCCTCGAAACCGAAGGATATTATGTCTATGCAATCCGTTTCACGGACTCCGGCCCGCTTCTGCTAGTTACCTATACTGCGTCGGATGGGATGAATACTCCAGGTGCTTACCCGTTGGTCTGCATTGTAACTTTGGGGCAAAAATTATACTGCCAAGTAGATGGTGGCGCTTACGATCGTCTGTATTTGTTCAGTTATAGTGGACAACTGGGATTGGGAATAGACAATGGCACTATAACTCATGTTGCTGCTTTAGATTTGTTTCTTGAAAGTGCATGAGGGGCAGGTTGGGGGATGGGCAGTGGCGGTTGTTTTGAACGCCAAGTGGGATTTCACTTCATTGTACGGGCCTTTGGTTAAGTTGCCACTGATGCACTGGTTTTATATTCTCTTCGGTAGAAGCCATATTTTGGAATGTAATTTAGTTATAATTTTGATAAATTCAATGGCAGTGTACTCTTTATAGAGATTGGAAACGGCTTCCCCAAAGGTTTACTAATCTTTGTTTAGCTCCAAAACTTTAATTCGACTTTTGTGTCGAAAAATCAATGTTTATTATCTATTTTATAGCATAGATATGTCTCATTAAATAATTGCAGTGAAGCTTTTCTAGAAAGCCGCCCGTTTACAAATGGCCTCTGGAAATGCCACAAGTCATAACAGTTTATAATCAGTGCAGACTTTGGCAGCTCATGCATAAGTAGAACTAGATTGTTTGAATTACTCCTATATAAATGTGTGCAAACCTTTAAGTGCTTCGGCTGCCTTGCTGATATGAAAAAGATGACAATCATTTTCAGACAGGCAGCTAGACCAAAACAATCTCCTCCATCTCCCTCTCAATATTGTCAGGACTCTCAAACGCCTCCCCAAACATGATGCCGTGAATATAACAATCCCCGACAAAAGTATAAAAGGAACGTTTGTCATTCATCCCTTCAGTTCTCGGTACAGGTCGTATAACATATGGTACCGTACCACCCGCAAGAACAACCACCAAATCACCATCCTTACATTCATCAGGGGCAAACCCTATATGACCTTTCCAAGTCCTGATAAATATACGGCCATTGGTAGTGTCTCCAAATATCCGGTCGTAGCGACTTATTTCTGCATCATAGAGATGACTGGTATTTGGATGGATTACTCCTGTAGATTTCCAGATTTTCCATCTCCGAAGAATCTCGCAAAGTCGAGGTGCTGGTTGAGCCTTACGAACCGGTGGTGACGGTTTATTACTGAGATTAGTAATTATGTACCTGAGAGATGATATAGTAAAAACATATTTCAAACAACAATACTTAAACCAGCAGCCTAGTTAGTCAGTTATAAACTGTTTCTACCAGTAATAGGACTAGAACTCTTGCTCCCTATTTTAGCCAAAGAGCGCAGCTCGCTAAGTCGTTAGTCTTTGTGGTGCTATCCCTGAAGTGAACCCTACCTAGTCTTACACTATTATCACTGTACTTATAGGCTTCTAAAAATCAACTAAGAGGCTTAATTCTTAATCCAAAACGTATCTTCTAGATAAAATAATTCGGTTCTCTTCTATTCTTCCTCGGAAATTGAAGCTGACTAGCATTTCACGATAAGTCGCTCGGCGGCCGACAGCATGTGCAGGATTCTGCTGTGGCCCCCCGTGCGCACGATATAGCTTTGAAATCCTATATGGTATGAATCTGACACAAGCGAGCAGGTCGGCCGATATTTGTACAGAGTTACCTCCGTAGACTACGAGGGCAACGAGGCACCCTTAATCCTCAGCTCTGCTTCCTCTGAACAGTCAGCGGGCTCCTCGACCGTTTGGGGAAAATAGGGATTTGCAGATCATCGAATATTCAAGCGTCTTGTTCTATAGTTTTCTCACAATTTGCATGTGGTACGAGGAGACCCTGCCATAGATGCCCATCGCTTATTCACCCCCTTTCGGTTCTCCTTCGGGCAGAATCTAACGTCATCTCAGCCCCTAGTTGAGTTGAAATCATTTTTAGGACTCTTAGATAAGATGTACGAGCTTTAGATCATGCATGGTGCATTTAACTGGAACAATCAACGCGCATGGCACTTTTTCTATAAAGCTCGCGTGTTCCCCCTGTCGAGAGGAAACTACCAATTTTACCCCAATCATTCTACATCTCGCATCTGATTGACCGGCCTTCAAATCCTAATCACGTTCTATTTCATTCGAAGGAAAAGATTTTACAATGGCCCCTATCAACTTGTCGGCCGAGCAAGCGTGTGCTATCGTCCAAGCAACGACCTTCGACGTTTTCAATGAGCATGATGCGTCGAAACGTCGACAATTGATGGAGAAATACTGGGCTCCTGGTGTCACATGTTTCTCTCCCTTTGGAATTGCAACTGGCTATGATGCTTTAGATCAAGTGTGGGCTGGTGAGTAGTCTAATTTGATCTCTTAGTTCTTGCTCCCTGTAAACAAAAATACGACCCGAGCTATACTTCACTAAACTAATTTGATTGCGATGTTGAATCGATCACAAAATATTTGCGATGATCTTTGGAAGGCGTGCAAGTAGCTTACTATTTACATAGGACTCCATGCGGATGAGAAGTCAACCTGGATTTTCTCACGCTCGGGTGATCTATGGCTGGATTTCAATCTGATTATGCAGCCTTGGGTTTATGGACCCCCTGAGGCGGCGGAGCCTGCTATGAAGGGATGGGACGTTATCCATGTTGACGAAGATGGGAAAGTTCACAAATTGTATGCTTTGATTGAGGGAATGTCCACTCATGTCCATACCGCATAATCTACCGCATGTGAAGTTGGGATGATAAGGAGACAGACATGTCTCTGAGCAAGCAAAGCAGTTCTAGAACACAATAAATTTAAGATGTTCTCATACTCTCGAAGACTTCATTATTGAGCTCCCACGAAGTTACCAAAATTCCTTTCTCTTTATCCCATATTCAATCCTCTAAACTTTCAACCCTAGCCTTCAAATCCGTCGCCTGGTCCTCAAACTCCTTCTGTAGATTTCCCCTCAACGCCAATACTGCCAGTGCACCAACCCCATAATAAGTCTCCCAACTAACGTACTCCGTCTCACCGCCGCCCAAATCGTTCAGCAAACTCACGTGCTCTGCCTGCATGACCAGGCCGCCCAGCACCCCGCCATCAAACCTCCATGCTACAAAGGGTGGTACTGCATCAGGCTGTAGATATGTGATTTGTTCATTTGAAGTGCTGTTTACGAGAGGTATGAGACCGGTTGTGTAGAACGTCATTGGCATCCCGACGTAGACGTCGGAGGCTGATGTGACATTGGATGGGACGTCGACGGCGTAGACGAAGGTGTTCCAGGCGGGGTATGAAGGGAAGTCGATTAGAACGTCGTATATTGGAAGTGGGCAGCTGTGGATGGTGATTTGAGCGCAGACTGTGAAAATAACGTCTGTTGTGCCGTAGGTTGGGGTTGTCATTGTACCATTGTTGGGAGCGCAATTGAGGGGTAGGTTGAAGGCTTTGGCAGCGGTACCAAGGAGTGGAAGGAGGAAAGAAGAGAGGTGCATATTATTCGCTGATAATTGCATTTTGGGTAACAGAAGAGAGAGGTATTCGAGGTGGATTCTGGTCATTAAGAACACACCGCTCTTGTCACGTTGGTTCCTCCTATAAACGAAATGCGGGGCTGCCTCGGGAAAGGTCAGCTCAAGGCAAGTCCCGTTAAGAAATATAATTGGAGGAATAGACGCCCGGTTGATCGTCCTCCGTTCCTGAATCAAGAATTCTGCATCAGCTGCATTTCGGCTTGTGTGGCGTCATCTTGCATGTGCTCCCGTTATGTAGACAGTCGGTACCAAGTCCCAGAACGGCAACCCAGCAAGCATATCAGCATTTGCCCCTGTCAACCAACTCAAACGATCTCAAGGCGAGATACAAACTTTTGATATAATTTTAAAGATGGTTCAAAGCAAAGAAATTTCACCATATGGTCAGACCACTCAAAGTGCGCAAAGGTTTTCCATTTTAGATAGGTTTAGATTCGCGATATGCCAATTTATTTAAATACTCGGTAACGAGGAAGCTCGCGTGAATACTTTCCAATCTCGATTCAATAAACGCAAGTAGTTTGATGGAAACAATAAATCGAGGATCAATAGAACATATTTGTCCCATTCCAAGTCCCTCCTCCTATATACTACTATTTAGCAGCGTTTATACCCATAAAATCCTGTAACCTGATGCGAATGTTCCCACCTGTTGCATTGTCCGAGTAGCTCTCTCTAAGTCTGACCAGTAGATCTGCCAGATTCCGATAACTGTACTTTGACTAGATTGTTAAGTAGTTATAACTTCAATTTAATCTCGGCTCCCACTCTCGGATTTAAATTAACAGTGGATGCTTAAAAGTTGATACACTTGTTTCCTTGAAACGGGCCCATCATTTGATGATAAATCCGTTCCGAATCTATGTCTCCAGTCAACAAACCCGACGCTCAAGTTTTATTATCACCCGACGGTTGGGAAGGTATCAAGAAGCTTTTCGAGTCAGAATTAATTGTACAAGTACTCAATACTACTGTCAACAATTTCCCGCTTTTTTCTCTTACTAATAACAAAGTAAGAAACAAGTCATTCCGGTTTAAAGACTTACTTCGCACCAAGACCCAATACGTACCTTGGTAAAAAAAATGATATCCCTTGATACAACGGTGATCAACCGAGGAGCAGACAATGTCGTAAGCATATATTCTCTTCACATCACAGCGGTGTGAACCCAGTCCTCTTTGCTAAGTTAAATATAGCCATACTTCACACCTGCCCAAGATCTTCCATCCGGAACAGCTGTAAATCCTCAGCCGAACGGCAAAAAGATCCCCAAGCTTTTTCAACCATTGTCAATCCGAGGCCAGACTTTCCAAAACAGAGTTTGGGTACGTCCTTTCAACCTTACTTTATCGCTGAAAGGAAAAACAGATACTGACATATTCGTTGACACAGGTTGCACCACTATGCCAATACTCAGCCGAAGACGGCAAAATGACGCCTTGGCACCTCTCCCAACTCGGCGGCTGGGTGACTCGCGGACCAGGCCTCACCATGATCGAAGGAACCGCTGTTTCGAGAACGGCCGAATCGATCCCAACGGAGCCGGTCTCTGGAAAGACGAGCAAATCGCATCTTTAAAAACGATTGTTGATTTTACGCATTCGCAAACTCAGCTTATTGGTATTCAGCTGTTTCATGGCGGACGCAAGGCTTCTACCGTCGCACCGTGGCTGGGAGCGCATAATGCGACCAGGGAAGCAGGTGGTTGGGGGGATGATATTATTGGATCGAGTGCGGTGCCTTATGACGAGAATTCTTTTGTCCCACGAGAAATGACGCTCTCTGATATTGCTGAGTTCAGGAAGGACTGGGTGAGCGCCGTCAAGCGTTCTCTGCGAGCTGGGTTCGATGTCATTGAGATCCACGCCGCGCACGGTTTTCTGTTGCACATTTTCTCGAGTCCCGTCAGCAACAAGAGAACAGATATGTATGGTGGGAGCTTTGAGAACCGTATCCGTTTGCTTCTTGAGATTATCCAGGATACTCGCCATGCGATCCTAGAGACAATGCCGTTGTTCCTCCGGGTCACTGCGACATATTGGTTGGCAGAGACTGAGATCGAGAGTTGGACTATCGAGGATACTATTGAGCTGTCACTTCGAGCTGCTGCATTGGGTGTCGATTTCATTGATGTTTCTTCTGGCGGTTCGCATCCTAGTCAAAAGATCAAAGGTGGACTGGATATCAAGCTGGGTTTTCTAAGCAGATCAAGAGTGTTGTCAAGGACAAAGTACTTGTCGGTGCTGTCGGATCTATTACAAATGGCGTGCAAGCCAATGATCTCCTCGAGGAAGGTCTTGATGCTATCTTCAGTGGAAGATTGTTCCAGAAGAACCCCGGGCTAGTTTGGTCTTGGGCTAATGATTTGGGGTCAGTCTTGCCAATATGAAGAGATTTTAAGTGCTAACTATAGGTTAGGATTGTTGTTCATGCTGCGAACCAAATTAAATGGGGCTTCAAGAATATTCCTGGTCTAGGAGGTGCTGCAAGTAGCGCTACACTTGGTGTTTGAGTATTCCTTTACCTCAGATCAACCTATGGTGGAACTAGAATGACCGCCATGCCTTAGATCAGCTTCATTGATGTTTAGCTTTGATGATTTCTTAGAATCCATTCTACAAAAAAGGTGCACTTAGGGTCCTGCAGTGAGGTGAAGATCAACCTTCCTACACCTCTCCCTTCCAACACAAGATCTCGCCAGTCTCAATTACAAACTCACTCCCATCAGTCCTATCAAAATTCTCCCACGCCTCCCTCCACCTCTCCATCTGTTCCTTGGTCGCAATCCCTGCCCTAACAGCCTGCTCCGCATTCTCCCCCTTCATTCCCTCCGCATGACTCGGAAACCTCAACTCCCCCATCTGCAACACAATCTTTCCCCCATGCTCCTCGAATCCCAATTCTTTAGCCCACTCTTCCAAGCGAGCTCCGGCATCTATATGTCCACCGCTCTTATCCATGTACGCGACCGTGTTATCCCAATACTCCCGGATAGCAGGCAAGTCCGGTTTAAGCGAGAGAATGCGCCTGCCGTTTCCTTCACGGCACGCGACGATACCACCTGGTTTACAGACGCGATACAACTCTCTCAAGGCTTTCAAAGGCTCTTGGAGATGCACGAAGACTTGGTGTGCATGCACTATATCGAAGGAATTGTCTTTGAACTCTGAGAGGTCCGTGGCGTTACTGACTGCGAAGGAGAGGTTAGGGTACGAGCTTGGTGGGAAAGTGGAGCGAGCTCGCTCGATGATGGGCGTGGTGATGTCGACTCCTGTGACGGTGCCGCTGGTGACTATTTTGGAGAGGCCGGCCGTGATGGTCCCAGGGCCGCAGCCGACGTCGAGGATTGCGGTGTTAGGCTTGAGATGCGGAAGGAGGTAGGCGCAGGATGTGAGGATCGTGCGGTCGCCATAAAATTTCGTGACTGAGGGGTCTTCCCCTTTGAAGTGTTCGTTGTACGCCATTTGAAACTTATTGAATGATTGAGTTGACTTGGTTGAATTCTAGATAGAATGGAGGGATTCAATCTGAGGAGACTGGATTGTGGCGGGCCGACGCAGTAGGTGAGGCAAATAATACTTTAGGATTCTAAGCAACACAAGTATCCAAGTTTGAATGAGAGCGAAATTGAAATTAGGGACATCTCAAAGTTTTATAAAGTATTGAAAAAAGTTGTGGAGCGACTGTTTCGCACAAGGCACCACATATCGCATCAGGCCAAAATCTCGTATTCGGACATAGAGAACTTCACAACTAGACTGATTCAAGAACCTTTGTCTTGTGACAATGAAATGTAGTGTAATTAAAAGTATCTACTCCAGATGAAATTGCGCTGAATGCTTCAGCAGTTCGAAAAGAGAGAAAACGTTAGATACAAAAATTGTGTTATTGTGTACCTGTGTGTCACCCCCTTTCCCAAGCGAGCTGGATTAGCGAGTCAAGTCCACTTCCACTTCCCATTCCTACTAATCAATCGCAATGGCATCCTTACGCCACCACTCCGAAACCCAAAGACGAAGGCACTTTTAATGCTTTTACAAAAACTGAGCTACCGCATCGGCAACGGTATGATTTTCAATCATCCCGCTCCACAACCTCGGATGAGACAGACTAATGTGGGGTACATACGTCCCTAAAAGTGGGGCTCGGAGTCTGCTTTATAATACACAAAGATCAATAAAACTTATAACAATCATCCAAACCTTTGCACTACACCTTCAATTTGCACTCTTCAATTCTCAATAATATTTCTCTAAGTCTTCAAAATGCCGAAAACAATCGCAATCCTAGGCGTAACAGGAACCCAGGTACCTCCCCTCTCCTTCTCACTTGGAAATCACCCCATCACATGACGCTCCTCCGTTCTAACAAAATACAACCAGGGCGGCTCCGTAGCCTCCCACTTCTTCTCCCTAGGCTGGCACGTTCGCGGCCTTACACGCCCTCTCACCTCCGCCTCCTCCATCTCCTTAAAAGCCAAGGGTATCGAAGTCGTGCAAGCCGATATCGACTCTCCCTCTTCCCTGCTCTCGGCTTTCCGGGGCGCACACGTGATTTTCGGTCTTACTGATTTCTGGGGACCTTATTTCTCTGTTTTTAACGAGAAGAAGAAGGAAGGGGATCGGGCGACGGGAGAGTATGCGTATGAGATTGAGGTAAGGCGAGGGAAAAATATCGTGGATGCTGTGGAGAAGGTGTTAGAGGAGGAGGGGAGTGTGTTGGAGAGGTTTGTGTTGAGTTCTTTGCCGGGGTTTAAGGCGCAGAGCGGGGGGAAGTATACGTTTGTTTATCATTTTGATAGTAAGGCGGTTGTGACGGAATATTTGAGGGGGAAGGGGAGGCTGTGGGAGAGGAGTAGTGTGTTGAATATGGGGTTTTATGCCGATAATTTGGTGAGGTATGGGGGGATTCTGGGGGCTGCTAAGGTTTGTGTTTCTTTCTCTCTTTCCTTTTCCCCTTCATTTCCTATCAGTTCATTCATTCTGCATTTTATTAGACTGGCAAATGCAAAGATTAATGAAAGCAGGATATGGAGAACGGCGTCTACATCTGGCGCAAGCCCTGCAAACCCACAGCAACACACCCCTTCGTCATCCCGTCCGACACAGGCTTCTTCGTAGAACTCCTCGTCAACTCTCCTCCCAAGCAAGATTTACTTGGCGTCAGCGAAATGGCGAGTTACGCGGATTACATGAAGATCTGGAGCGAAGTTACGGGTGTCCCGAGTGAAGTGAGGGAGATTAGCGTTGAGGAGGCGGATATGGCGGCCCCTGGAGGCGTGGGTAGAGAGGCGGCAGAGAGTACTGCGACGAGTGCGGAGTTTGGGTGGGGTGAGCAGCTGGTTTTGCCGACGCAGGTGAGTGGCATTTCCGTTGCAGGGAAAGATGCGTGCTGATGATTTGTAGCTGGATCCGGAGTTTAAGACGACGAGTTTGAGGGGGTATATTGAGGGTGAGGATTGGAAGGGATTCTTGAGTAAGATTTGATGGTTGTGGGGGGATATAGATTGATATTCCTAAATGGGTTTTGCTGCTAGATCTGTTCTCGAAGGACAATTATATCACTTTCTTCTTATTCGATTTATATGGTACCTAGTGGAACCTAATTAAATGGATAGCGACTTTTTCTATAAGAGGGCACTCAGATGATGAGGCCCTCCGTGAAGGTCATTAGTAAACATAATAAAAGTAGATTTGATACCAATACAAGGTGAAACTGTAATAGTCTATCATCACTCGACCAATCTATCGGCTCGGCGATAGCTTGGCTTCAATGCACATAATTTATGAAAGATAATGAAAGGAACTGAAGAGAACTGCGAATCGAGATTCGTGCTAATCATTGCTGACTTTTCAAGCAGTAACGAAACCTATCGCATTCATAAACTACTTAAAATATTTCCTATCCCATTTTGCATGGCGCATCAAACATAAGAGGTATACCCATTGCGTCCTTTCCGTCCCAACTCCCATAAATCATCACCATTTAATCTGTCCAGACCGACCTCGGAAACGCCATCCCGTATCATAAATCCCACGCGGAACAAATAAGGTATTTTCAAGAAAGGTGCGGAAATTTCGTTTCTTTATCGTCCTCTGTAGTCGGGCTTTCTCGCCATATTTACGACAGGTGGTGGGCCATCATCAACTGGGTACGGTAATGGTGGTCGTGGTCTCATTGATACTGTTGATTCTTGGCCTGGAATCGGAGTCTTGGGTGGAAGAGGCGGAGGCTCGACTCGCATTGGTGGTTTTGGCCGCTGGCGTTCATCCGTGCTGGTGATCGCTATTTTGTCTGCCCCGCCTGCTGTGCGGTGTTCGCTTGGGGTTGGAGCATGGACGATAAATCGATCAGCATTGGGGTCTGGGAGGCTGGGGGCTGAGGTATGAGGCGATTGGCGTGAATGATTTTCTGAGGAAGTGCGTGGAGACGGCGTATGATTCTTGCCAGGAACTTCGAGTGTGTCATGGTGGCCGGACTCGTATGATGGGCGGGGTGGAGGGGTTCTGCTTGGTGATGAGACGGGAACCTCAGCGGGGAGCTCGATAGCTGTAGGGTAGGCCTCTGGAACATCCTGGAGTCCTTTATAATCTCCGCTCCCACTCGTTGATCCTCTCGTTTCGTTGTCGAACCGAGCCTTTGCTCTGTGGATTTTGGCGAGCTTCGCGGCTGCGTCGTGGTTCATTCTCTGGACATCGCTCTTACCCAGGTACCGCCTCGTTCCGGTGCTGATATCGGCAAGGCGATTCCATTCGTTCATGCCAAATTCTCCAACTCCAATCTCCACATTCAATCGGTAATAGTTCTCGATGTTGACTCCACGTTTGGCAAGACCTTCCCGGACCATATACTGGTGTGTCTCCTCGCAGCCTTCAATTTTTGAAATCAACCGCCGCCTAGCCTCAGCAAAATCACCCATGAAGCCCTCGTACCAAAGATGCTGATTGTTGTCGCTTCCAGATGGCCGTTTCCCAGTGCCGATACTCACAACGACCCCGACGTCTCTCCCAGGCCACTCATTGACGCAAGCCTCATCCAGGGCGACGGGAGAAGGGTTGTATTTTCCCGCGCCTTCGTCGATAAACACTGACTGGCCAATTTGAATCGGCTTGAACGCCAGTCCTGTTGCTGAAGTCGCCCGCCCTGCTTGCCATATTGTACAATCGAATTCTGGTTGAGGCTCTTTTCGTGAATCATACGATCGTAGAACTGCTGGAGCACCACCCGGAGGCGTCCCTTTGTAGATTGCCGTGACAGCCCTATTCTTGTTAGCCTAGATTGGATCCTAAGGGATGGTTGCTTACGTCTTCGTTCTGTTCTCGCGAGTGTCATAGAGGAGAGCCTCAGGATTACCCCACCGTAGAGAGTGCAGTGGACGGGAAGACTGGTAGCTGCTTGGACTCCTCGCACTGAAGCTGGCCACACTGGCATTACTAGCATGTCGCCGGGGCACTGCCCTGTTAAGAGGGCTGATCGGGTCGTTGTATGCCCCTTCTGGTTCCTCGCCATCGTTGCCTTCATTCACGAATATGCTGTGTTCCCTAACACACTCCTTGATGGCCTCCTCTAACTTCGACGCCTTGAATAGTGTAGTCTTGTACGGTATTCCCGCAATAGTCTTGTCCGTCTCGAACACTTTCCTCGTCATTCGTACGTAAACTTCTTTGCAAGTCTCGAGGTCCAATCGTAGCCGCCCGAGCATGATAGCGATCAGCCCACCGGTGCCTGTTCCCACGATAAGATCGAAGTGGTCTGCCGGTTTCGGGATCTCGTGTCTTCGCGGAGCCTTGCCCTCAATCTCGACGTAGGTCCGGTGCATGAGCTCCTGGATGATGATGAGCATGGAGTAGCCTCGCACGCCTCCTCCATCTGTGAAGGATTAGTGAGGGGTCTTGAGGGGTAAAGCCGTTCTGCTCACCGAGAGAGAGGATGCGCAGAGGAGGGCCCTTGGTAGTGTCCTTGCGCCGTAGAGCGCCATTTGAGTCCATCGTGAACTCTGGTTGCGCAGTTGCTGCGCTCTCGTCGATCGTTGAGAGTCGGCTCCTCTGCGATCGTCTTGTAGGTGCTGGAGCCGCAGCCAAGAAGTTCAGGCGCGCCGTGGTTGTGACCGCTGTTCTGCAGCGATGACTGTGTTTGTGTGTGAATGTGGAGCGTAGAAATGGTATGTGTCAGCCACAAGCAGTTGATTATGAGGAGATTTTTCAATGGGATATCTGTCTACGAAGCTTTGCTGATGGGGCGCGATGAGAATGACGCCGATGCCTGGTGCAAGGCTATGCATACTCGCTTGGAGCTGGCTGGACAGGGGGCTCGCAGTGACGATGCAGCCCAACCCCTCGCCCGCAAGTTCGCCGAGAGAAACTTGAGAAGCCTTCCAGAAATCTGTGCTGATCAACTCCGTGTCCACCACCGCGCCAACCACCACGGCCCACCATGCAAATTTCGGATTTCTTGGTCAAGCACATCTGCAAAGGCAAACTTCTGCGGAGGCAACGTTCTCACTGTCACACACACGGGAATGAGGGCTGCTCAAGCAGCCTGGGCAACCACCAGAGCAGCGCTTACGCAGCACCCACTCCCTCGCAAGACCCGTGTTCGGCGTTATGTCTGTCTTGTCTCTCGAGGCCAAGTACTTTCTGATGCTTGGAAGCTCCGCAGGCAGGCCATCAGAGATCTGGTGGATTGGTTCGGTGTGCGCGGTCATCGATGATGCTTTGGTGCTCTGATTGGCGCTCTCCCCTTGCCCTGAATGACGTTGATTGGGCCTCCAGGGGTGCTTCAGCTCCTGAGGGGTCGCGGCTTCATGCCTTCGCGTGGCTGTGCAGCTCTGTGCTGGCCAGGGCCTTCTCTGGTGATAGGCGGGGCAAAAATATTTTGCCCGTCTACACCGCCTGCCAGTATGGAGACTCAAGATTCCGAGTACGAGTCCGTGGATCGATACGCCTCCGAGGAACCGCTTCCTCCTGCTAGGATCATGCCAGTCCCCGAAGCTTTGGCCATCACGAACACCACTCTATCTATAGCAGTCGCTGCGTTCAAGGCATGCCAGAGTGCCTACAGCCTTGTCCAGAACATCAGAAATGCCCCAAAGCAGGTACAGCGATTGACGAATGATGTCCACGGTCTGTACCAAGTCCTCGGGTTACTGCAGGCGGCGTTGGAACAAGACAATGTGGCAAATGCACGACTGCCTTCGCAGATGATTCAGGATCTGGAAGCTTTGCTGGGGACGTGCACGAAACTAAGCCGCGATATCATTGTCACGCTCAACCCATTCGTCGGCCTTGATGGGACAGTTAGGGGCGGCACGTGGAGGAACTTGAAGTGGGAAATGTACAAGAAGAATAATGTTGAGGTCTTGCAACAGACTTTGGAGACATGCAAGTTGACCATCAGCATGGCGGTCTCCTCGCTGAACTTGTGGGTCTCAGTTATCTCTCTATAGGCTACTTATGGCTTGTTTGCTCACCAAATTAGCATCACGGGGAGCCAGACACAAAAAATGATTGAACAGATTCGACAAGATGTGGCCCATCTTCGAACGCACGCAGACTTGCAAGAAGACGACTTCGATGACATCGAAGGATCTTCAACACGAGCCTGGGCATCAGATGATGAGCTCAGTATTTCTTCATTTGCACTGCCATTACGAAGGTACCTGGAAGAAACGGAATCCTTGGTCGACCCCGAAAGTGGTTCCTATAGGAGTGAGAGCATCGCCGGGTCCGCGGATGATACTCGGAGACTCAACCCTACATTCGCGTCCGGGCTCTCAAGTGAAGATGAGGAACCTGGATTGGACAAATTTCGTAAAATGAATTTGGACTCCGCAGCTATCGACCGCGCCTTTATCCACGCACTCAACACGGTGAAGAAAATTCCAAGGACAGGCGCATCAAGACCTTCACTCTCTCATCGTTTACAGCTCTATGGTTTCTACAAACAGGCTATGGAAGGAGATGTAGATAATGTTATGGACAGGCCTATCGGCATTGGTGAAGAGGAGGAAGAGGATACCATAAAGAAGGATCAGGAGAAGTACGATGCGTGGGCAGCGCAGAAGGGACTCAGCAGAACTGAGGCGAAAAGAATGTATATCAACGCCATGATCGGAACTATGCAAGAATATGCGAGTAGTACTGCGTAAGTTTCCCGAAAATCACGCACCCTACTGTTTTCTTAGGAAGATAACATACTAATGGATTGGAGCAGCGAGCAAAGAGCCTTACTAGACGAACTCGAAAACGTCTGGGACCAGGTCGAGACCAATAGTACCTTCCCTCCACGATCTTACCCTGTGGAAACAATCATCCTGGCACAATAATGCAATCCACAGCTTCGGCTTCCTTTACTCCAGAAAGTTGCGTGATAACGTAATCCAGTTGGTTACCTGCCCTTTATTCCTGAAATTTAAACTCCTCATACAAAGCAACACCCGTATACACACTCCCACCCTTCACACCTCCCACCATCGTCCCCGACCACCTTGTATAAAGCAAAGCATCAGCAAGAACAACATTAGTCGTCACATTCACCTCCAAAATGCCATCACTCCCCAGATCCAACTCAATATGAAAACCCTGCGGATTTCCGGAGGTGATGACAGGAGGATACTGAGAATTCTCGCCTGTAGGACGAACTTTGATGCCAGTGCAAGAAGCAGTGATAATGTTGCCGTTGATAGCAGAGTAGCTGCTCACGTATTCGGAGCCGTTGGCAGCGAGAACGTCGAACCAGACGAGCGAATAGGGGCCGAGTCTGCCGTGGCCCCAGTACCAGCTCGCGACGTTTTGGATGAAGGGTTGGTTGCCCCAATTCTGTTCAAAGTTAAATGCTGATTTTTACAGCATAGGGAGGAGGGGAAGAACCTTGTCGTGGTAGCCTGGGCCTGTGAATTGGAGTTCTCTGCCGAGGACCGTGAAGTCTGCTATTGCGTTTGCGTCTGGTATGGCGTTGGCCCAGCCGATGTGAGGTGAGACTTCTAGATTCTCGCCAGCTTGGTTTGGACCGCACGGATAATGCGCTGGCGCGACCTGGGAGAATGACGGTTATAGTCAGCCCAAGTTCTGAATTGAGGGCATGGCATGAAAGTAGGTACGAACAGAATTCAACACGAGAGTGCCGCTGATACCAAGAAGAGGGTAGTCAATCGTGACAGTGTATTGAGACAAATCCGATGTTCCATTCCAAGAAAAGCCGGTCCCGTCCCAGATCCCAGATGAGCCGTCACCGTCTGTCACCACTGTTGCAGATCCAGCACTCAGAGGTGCATCGTTCAAGGGGAGAAACACAAGCGTGCCGTCTTCGAAAGTAGCGAAGATATCAACGGATAGCGTAGATAAGGGAAGCACAAAGGGGAAGCCAAGGTCGGTGCTCATGTAAAATACGATGACGATCGCACATGAGTTGCTGTCTGATACGGCGTCAAAGTACCACCAGTCGAAGCTCGTAGCGTTAATTTCGGGGTTCATTTTAGGACCATCTAGTCCAGATGAGCCGGATATGAATTGGGCGATGCTGTTGCCGGGTTGGACCTCATTGGAGACTGTGAGGGTTTGGCTGCAGACTATTGTTGCTAAAGCGCAGAGAGCGCTGGCCCGCGCAAGCTTGTACAGTTTCATGATAACAAGGAGGCGAGATGTCAACAGAGGTCTCACTAGCTCTGAGGGGAAAAGCGTAGAGTCTCTATGTGACTATGTCTTATTAGCTGGGCTCATAATGGCCATAATTATATGCACCCCGCTATTCACTTCAATCAGCAGCCATTAATATAACCGCGGGCAATTCTGTCGGTTTAGCGGGGTAGGTTGACGCTGAGTGGCAAGTGATTCCAGCAAAATTCCGTAAGAAGTTGAGGATCAGACGTGAGATTACCCAGCCCCGCTCCAACCCTGTGCTATAACACGTGCAATTAAGAACCTCGGGTGGTCAAGTTAGGCTCGTGCGCAAGTCCTAAAAAAGGGCAGAAAAGTTTTCCTGCATAGTGGCTGAGACATGCGCATTGGTTGATATGTCAAGTGAGGGCTATAACGTCGTTGTATATTGTTACTCCAGTACTTCTAATGCTGCGAGAAAATAGAATTGCAAATTCACACGAAACTTAACTTGCAAGCTACTAGTTCCAATTGAATGATTCTGCCAAGATCGAAGTAAATCAGGCCCCAATAATCGTGTCTTGTCCGGAAAAGAAATTCAGATATGAGGTGGTGTTTCTGCCTACAGGCTACTAAATTGAGTACATAACCTGACAAAGATGACATCCATACGGCAAGGAAAGCTATTTGCATCGCTTTGAGAAGCGTTAGCATGGGTTCTAGTAAGTGAAATTTGTCTTACCTACCTCTAAGCACCGTACTTTGGCGGATACCCTACTGAGTAGAAGGGACATCCGAGTGCAACAGCTCCCCCTTTAGAGGCGTAAGCCTGCATCTCCTCAGCTTCTTTTGCCACTGGCTCCTTTGAGGATTTCTCATATTCAACTGGGCCAAGCTCCTCCACCAGGAAACCATTGCTCTTGTATGCGGGTCCGGGCAATACCTTGCCAGAGGTCCAAAACCACCCCTCTAACCAACTCTTGACTGTCGCCTTGACATACCAAGGCTCAAAAGCCCAAGCGTTCCTGTAAAGACGACCAGACGAGTCGGGCTTGGCGAGCGGATCTAGCTCGTGGAGACGTGGCAGGAAAAGATGCCTGATGATCAACTTTCTAATATGGAATGCACTCGCAACAAGCTTGGCTATCCAAATAGGTGGGTTCTCGTAACCCAGAGCTAACCTGCTCTGCTCCTCGAAAAGCGACACAGCAGCATGCTGAGCAAATCCTCGCAAAACTAGAGGTACGTTCCGAAGGAATAATCCCATGGTTGCTTCGGCGCACATCTGATTGTTCTTGGTGAAGTACACATTTTTCTCTTCAAATTTAGCAGCCCAGACCTCGAGCTCCTCCAGTGTATCTGGAATATCTTTGATGCCCATGCGATTGCCAATCTCTTTCCAGTACACATATATGGCGACTTTTTCTATTTCTGTCAGGGGCCGCCACTCACGCTCGTTAAGCCATCTGATCGGTTCGAGGACGAACATGGCGAGGGTGTGCAGTAGTTCTGGTTGCTTGATCTTACTGCCATATCGTCTATGCAACCAGTTCATCTTTGCCAACGCCTTGGAGCCACGATCGCTGTCCACTGAACCAACCAGGAATTCCGCTAAAATGACGCCAGTGTCTTCAGCACGCTTCCCAACCGTCGAATCGGATGTGAGCTGTCCTGTTTGCACAAGGAGTGTGGTTCCCGATGCAACGGTGTAGGTCTTGAGAAGTGCCCATTGGGTCCCGAAAGCGTACATGAACGGAGTTTCGTAGAGGATCACCCGCCTCATGATTTGATGTGCTGTCTTGTAATCAAGCGAATACGGATCGTGGAGATAGGCAGCGTAGGTCTTGTTCAGTTTCCGCAAGCTTCGAAAACGAAGGATTTGGACGAGGCCTAGGTACAACACGACGCCAATACCGAGAAGACTCCATAATGGAAGCTGAAGTATCTTCGTCAAACCCATCAACTCTACAGCTTTGTTCTTCATTGGTGAGCTGGAAATTTCGAACATGTTCGCTGAATTCAAGTGTCTGTGATCGTCTGGTGATGTGGAGTTTACTGGCGTAAAATGTGAGGGCCTTCGTTCTTGCGATAATAACAAGAGCTAGAAGACGAAAAATACAATCCGGTCAAGCTTCTGAGATAATATCTGCGCGAGACATAAAAACAACTTGAGTGTCGGTTCTCAATATCGTAAGATTCAAAAGAGGTTAAGGAAGCATGCGCTCTGCATATTGCCTCGGCCCACCCCGCTAACACATGAGTGCCAGTCAACTTGTTCCAACACAAATTTTTTGCTGATCTTCTCCGCAACCCCACACACCATGCACCTTCTTGATAAAAGAGATGCGACTCAAAATGATTGGAGAATCCCCGCAATTGCATATCGCGGGGTTTACAGGAAAGCAGTCTAAGCCGAGGATGACGGGTGCTTGGCTCGTGGGCAAAGACGCACAAGTCGATATCATCGAGGAGCAAGCCATGATAATTTGCTTATTAATCTACGGGTTGCTTGGGCCGAAGAAGCTTCAGAAGATTATCCGTTGTGCTGCGAGCCTGCGGCCAGGTCGAAGGATCGCTAATGGTAATTAAAACCGTCAACAAGCTTCATGAGTCCAACAATTTTCACCTAGCCAAATATATACAAAGTCTAAGGAAACTTGATAAGTGTATCCTCAAGAAGGCAAAATATTAATCGGTGAGAGTAATTCCTCTTTATTGTGACTTATATCAGTTCACCTCCGCCGCATCCAGGATAGCCACCAACGACCACCGATCGTTCAAACGTCAACCTTACATTATCATTCAACCCCACAACCCTCAAGTCCAAACCCAGTCCCGCAAACACTATCAAATCTCCCATCGTATCTTTCAAAAATTACAACTCGTTGTGTTAAAGCCGTGATGCCGACTCAAACTCGCATTTTCTCGATTCGCTGACCTTAATCATAGCTCCAAGACCTATCTTCAGCCGACAAATACTCGACTATTTGGCACACAGAGGTGCACAAGTTTTCCGTGTTTATCAAAGTCCTCTTGATTCTGTATGCCTTCGCAAACACAATTAGCGTCGGGAAATTAAACGCCTTGTGACCTTGATATCAGTATGCAGTTCCTAGAAACTAAAATTCACATTCGGGTATTGGATTGACATTTTGGATCCAGTAACCTGTATCAAGCGAACGAAGAATTCCAAAAATCTTAAAATTTGGCCCCCCACTGTAACCCCGGGTTTTCTTCACTCGACTCCAGAAATTCCCCACGTTCTGGAAGCCACCAGCCGGATCGAAGATGCCGGTTGAAACGTGCTCGTCTTAGCTTCTTAGTGGGATTTTACTAACTTATTATGGACAAGCCGATGAGTTTTAGGATTAAGTCATCAAATTAGTTCGGTCTAGGCTATGCGAATCAGTAGTGCATCCAAACCAAGGATCGGAGAGAGGCCGTGGTGGCTAAGGGAAGAAGTCGCTTAACTTAGCCCCTGTTACAATTCGCCGACTCCCTACTCCTTACCTTTCATAATGAGTGCATCTTGAAAATAAATCGATTCACATTCCAGATCACTTGCCAGAAAGCAATTTAAAAACTCTATTATTTGTAAAATCAATCCCGAAAACACCTGCCTATCATGCTTTTGAAATATCAAATTATTAATACACCCCACCCCTTCGTTCAACATACTCCAACGCGCCACCTTTCATTCCTAGCTATCTTAGACATGCAGACCATCTTCATAAAACTGCGTAGTCCCTTCAGTAGGCTGTTTCCAAGACACCCGATTCTTGGTAAACTGCTCCATCGTAGGTCTCAACGCTGTCTCCATCAACGAGAAATCGTCCACACTGCCCAGACGCAGGATGCTCATGCCTGGGAACGCAGCGCCAACACGATACATGAGCGAGCCGCACGTGTTACAGAAGTAATTCGTCATGGTGTTGTCTTTGCCAGCTTCTTTGTAGAACACGGTCTTCGATTGGCCGAATTTCTTTAGGTTCTCTTGCCCGCGAAGGTGCTTCAGGTGCGTGTCCATGATTGTGAAGTTGCTTGCGTGCATGGAGGCTGTGAGTTTGTGACAGTCGGAACAGTTACAAACGAAGGAGCCGACGAAACCGGGGCCGTGGATTGGCTGTATGGTGCGTTAGAATATTGTGAGAGGGGAGGAAGTTGAGGTAAGACTCACGAATGATAGTTGCACGGCTCCGCAGAAACATGTTGCGGTTGCTTCATCCTCGGTGGACCAGCCGTCGTTGGCAAGGCCCGCGAGAGGGAAGAAGGGCTTTGATTTATCGATCTTTGTGGTCGCTGCGGCAGTGGTGGAAGCCATTGTATGAATAGTGGATGTTTTGTGTGGAGTTGATAATGTGGATTTGATTGTGAAGTTTCAATAAAGTGAAAACTTGTTGATTAGATGAGTAGATGAGTGAAGATGCTGAAGATGTTTGAGTTGTGATTTGAATGTCTGACTTCTGAAGCCAGAGGCACGCTTTATATATACTTTTCTTACACTGCGAAACAGTTGTATATGCAGTATAAACCTTTCGAGATGTCAGACCCCTAATGACGTCGTGCCGCCCGTACGCAGGTAAGCGTACTGTACGCTAACCGTGTTCAGTGCGGGGTTATCGGAATATTGAGGGATTTGGAGGATCGTTGTTCACCAATTGGCCCCCGCTTTGTTGAAATCTGGCTAGCGTGAAGTAGATGTATGGGCGGCACTAGTTGCTCGTAACGACTAAACCAATCAGAAGAGTGGTGGCTTTTCGTGGGTCAGCAAGCTGCTGTCTAATCACAGCGCGGGGGTGAAGCTTTCATGCGGAGGCTCGCTAGCGTCGTTAAACTCGTTTCGAGCCCCTGTTTCCCCCGGAGCAGCGCAACTCAGCCTTGGACCCTTTATCTGGTCTTGTTAGAAGTATACTGGATAGTATGACGGTATTTGTTTCATGCTTGGAAATTAACTTCATGAGCTTAATAATGTTCTGAGTGTCGAACCAATTCGAATTGAAGAGTTTGCATTCTACGCTAGAATGTATGAGTGTGGCCAATAGGAGCCTTGCGTGCGATCAGCCCCACTGTTCCTCGCACAATTTTTTATCTCCATCCGATTTGCTTTGAACCTTGGATAGATACAGTTTAAAACGAAAACATCCTAAACCTGGAACTCTACCAGCCCTGGTATCTGGGACACCTCCTCCTCCTCCTCCAAAATTTCATCTTCGCAACAGCCATGGTTTCCAGCGTCGGACAATTCGATGTGGATATACGCATCTGATCTATCGTCAAGTTCGATCCATGACGATACCTTCAGGTCGAATTCATCGCAACTCTTGCTATATATTTTCCACTCGCAGCATTCGCTCTGGACCGATTCGGATTCTGTGCCCATAGTTATTTCGTCGCTTTCCGAACTTTCTTCGTCGTCGTCGTCTTCTCCGTACGACTTTTCCCAGTCGTATTTCACCCATACCTCGATTGAGCAGTCTGAGATGGAGTACAGATTGCATATGGCGATAGCCGATTCAGGGACTCCCTTTCCATGATCGACGCCGAATGAGGATATACTGCCGTCCCAGAGAGAATCCTGGCCGTTGAAAGCAATCGCTTTAATCCATACATCGCCGTCAGCCGACATTGCACTGGTGATATCGGGGAAACGGAACCCAGCGATTCTGGAGCAGACACCAGATTTCCTCCACATGACATTTGCCAGTTCAGGTTTTGCAAATACCGTTTCCAACAGCGCTCCTTGCTTTCGCACGGATGATGACGGAATATTGGCCATTCGATCAGGTATAACTCGTATGAAATTGTCGTCGTGGGTTCGTTGTACGTAAATTCCAACTTCGTTGGAAGCCCCTTCGCGGTAGCATTGTAACAAAGCAATGAAATCTCCTGGGGCTACGTCCCCTGGTACAAGCTTCAGAGTCATTTGAATACCTTTGTTGGTGAGCTGGAATGGAAGCGCCTTGCGTCGCTTGTTCTCGACAAAAACCCCCGAATGTTCAAATTCAGAGGGACTCTTCGCCAGCAGACCACGCCAAGTTGAATAACTTGATCCGGGCGCCATCCAACAAAAGATTGTTTGATCCGTAGAGCTCTTCAAGATCTCCTCTTGCAAGCGCCGGAAAGCCGAATTGCCTTCGCCGTATATGAGTGGCATGTTGACGTTGAATAGTCCTAAAAGGCTGTACGCCCTGTCTTCTATCCTCGCCGTTCGTCTGCGGGCTGCCCAGCTCATTTTCTGGGCCACTGACCACCGCTCAGGCCTGAAGCATGTGATTGCCTCCATCGGTATACCTGTTTCGCGGCTTACCGCCTGTGTGACGTCTTCGATGAGGCCCATAAGTTGCCAGTCCATGCTATAGAAGCGGCATTGTGTTCGTGGCGCTAGTAATTCTTGGAGGGTCCACCCACGAGTGAGCCACCGGGATTGCATTATGGACTTTTGATATTTGGACCACACTGCTGGCAGGTGGACATTATCCGGCTGAGGGGGAACATCGGCGAGGTAGATGCAGCAATGAGTTGCGTTGTGATACCACCGGTACATGCTGTTAATTGCCTCCGAAAGCTCTGCACTGCTGGATTTGTCTATGCAGCCTATGAAACATCAGTTTAGGCTCACAAAATATAGACACCCTACTCCCACGTATCTGGAGCCGCCCTGATCACTTACAGGTATCTATCCAGATATAGTCCAGTTTCAACATCCGAGCTTCGTTAGCAAATCGCGAGAGCTTCTCAAAGCCCGCCCGCGGGGTGTAAGGAACCATGCTTGTTAGAAACATCGCAGAGGCTTCCGCATATGACAATTCTTGCTTCTCCCAAGTGTGAGAGAGAATTGCATACTTCGGAATTGCTGGCTCGTTGAACTCCTCGAAAAAGAATCCCTGCTCGCTTCCAACATTGATCAGCCGCATCTTTAAACAGACGAGGATGAGGAGGCCCAAGGCAAGGATGGAAAGTCAATATGTTCCCCTGTTCATAGACGCGGTCCACTGGCTTCTTTAATGGATTGCTGGGTCGGGCTGTGCTAGTGCCGCTATCCTAGCATAGCCACAGCCACAGTCTTGCAACTTGCAGCCAATAGGGAAAGACTTCACTTGTCCTAAACCTCCTTTCATTGAGGGTGTTTTCATAAAGCTACGATAGCTTTTCGTGTTCGTTCGAAGAATAATTGGAGTTGAGACTCATCTAAGTGGGCCTCCGAAATAATTAAAGTTCACTTAAACTTATCAAGTTAACCTGCTCAGCTTTACAAACTAGCAACTAGAAACGAGATCTTATTCGAAACAACTTTCCGCGTTACACCTAATCACCTCTAAGAATCGATATTATTTTGTATATATGACCACGTCTCCTGGAACTCTCTTTCCTCTCTTCAATGCTCTTCCTCCCATGCTAACTCTTCGCTAGCAGAACCCTTGTAAGAGAAGCAGAAAGCGGGCACAGCAAACTGTGCTGGGAAACTCTAGCCAGGGCGCACAGGCACCAAAACGGGACCCGCACCAATGATGACTCGGGGCATGCTCACCTCGGCTTAGGTAAAAGCGGCCGCTGCTCACGTCTAGAGACTAAAACGGAACCAGCGAAAGAAAATATTAATCCTGAGTTTACGTGTATTCAATTAATATTTCAACTGCTTACTGCGTCCACCAAATGTGAGGGAGCTCCCCCACGTCCCGCTGAAACTGCTGGACGACGCTTTTGCTTCATTATCCCAAGTTTATAAGAACCGAGAACACTTCCCCCTCTTATGCGAATTGACGAGGCAATTGAGAGAGGGTTCTTAATCAGCTGCAGGGGAGATATCATGTGATCTGTTTTCCTTTTACAGCCTCCCTTCGCTTAGGTATTTGTACAGCATCATGCTGCCTTTCAGCTGAACCTCGAAAATCGCGCGCAGCTACGATACACTTCTATACTGTATTGAGGTCTTCTACGACTGACAATGCTATACACTCTTCAAAGTCATCTGCGGTAGCATCAATCTGTGGAAGGTTTGTCGTCCCTAGAGGCACCCTCCTCAGCTCGCGCGTCGACGTCTAGAATTCATCGCTTCTGTTGGCGTCAGAAATACACGTCTCCCGCCCAGTCTCCTTCAACTACTCGGTAATGGCCCAACAAAGTGGGCCCGAGCACGTTCAAACAACATGCGATAAGTACCAGTACCAGCCCTTACCGGACTTTTCGATCCGGCTCTTGGAGATTCAGGTGAACCCGGGCTCCAGTATCGCCGAATTCCGACTCCACAACCACCGAATTGACGAGTGTCCACCGTACACCGCATTATCATACACGTGGGGCCCAGAGTCCCCTGTGTGAGTGACCACCATGGACGAGATGGGAGAGTTCGGCATTCGAGTAAATCTCTTCAACTTCATCAGCACGACTGTCTACAAACATTACCTCACCGACCAGCCACTTCCCCTCTACTGGATTAATCAAATCTGTATCGATCAATCCAATATATCCGAAAGAAACGCACAAGTCAAACTCATGCACGCGATTTACTCCCGCGCCGAGCTGGTGGCGATTTGGCTTAGAGAGCCTGCACAAGATAGTGATATAGCTATGAGATTCCTGGGCGGAAGACGTATGGCTGCATTGTCCTGGTTCTCCCAGGAAGGTAGGAGGCAAACCGCAGTTCATGCGCTTTCCAGACGGCTTATCTCTCCGCGATGCTTAGATGCGCTTCAGGCACTCTCCAACAGACGGTACTGGCAGCGTATTTGGATACTGCAGGAGGTGGCCTTTGCCGGAAGATGTGTGGTATACTGCGGTGATCAAAGCATCACGTGGGAGCAGGTCGTCCGCTTCTTGAGATTATCGTCCATCAAGTCTAAAGACAAGGAAGATCATTTCTCCATTGACTTATCACCTATGGGAAGGGTGGCTAGCATTGCAACTTTCAATAATGCGGCCAGCCCTCTGTGGCCTCAGTCTCTCGCGGATTTGCTCATCATGTCTGACCCTTCAAAAAGCACCGACCTGCGAGATCGAGTCTTCGCCCTGCTGGCTCTTGCGAGCCCGAACAGTAAGGGGGAGGTGTTGGAGGCTGACTATTCCAAAACTACTCTTGAGGTCTTCGAACCTGTACTACGACACCTCATGAGCGATGCATTGTGTATGGGTGCAGGAATGGTCACATGGGCTCTTGATAAGGCTTTGGGAATCAGAATCGGTTCTGGAATAGAGGAACTTCGCGAGGAATTCTTAAGCCACCCGAGGCCAGCTCACCCTCTCATAGCTCCTCTTGTAGCTTTGGATTTTGCCGCCTTGGCTAGGAAAGAGCCACCAGGAAAGCTTAGAACAGCCCTGAGAGAATGGTCTCCTTTCTGACTTCGGTTTGTCTATCTAAGGGCGAGTCGGCCTATTACTTATATCATATACCTGACCATCTTTTACGATGGCCGCTACTCTAAGTGTGACCTAGCTTTGTGAAACTTATCGACAAGCGACGATATTCGGCTTGAACCCACTTCTGAGTAAGAGCCGCAGTCCCAGTAGCAGAAATCTTGGTGACCGCATCATTATTGCCTACTCCCTCCCGAGCAAAGGCGAGCCTTCGCAATGCTCCTTTGACTAAAGCCACCAAATAGCGGTTTCTATAGCCACGGGGCACTGCTATCAAAAGCAATAGAGCCAAGAGTGCCAAGAGTGCCAAGAGTCCCTTCGGCAATGTGGCTTAAAGCCACAGTAACCGAATACCATAGGGCACAACTAGCTGAAGCTACTGAGCAGTGCTGCCTGAAGCCACGGGGCACTGCTTTCTAAAGCCGCAGAGACCTGGGAACCATACGGCACGGTTGTCTGAAGCCATTGAGGAGCACAGCCTGTGCTTCCCCTCCTTTGACGTCTCCTCACTGCCTCCACTGGCTTTTCTTTCGACGAGGATCGACTTTCAAGTGGTTAGAAAGCTCGGCTTTGTATTCTTGGCACGCGGGCAGTGTACGAAGAAAGTTCGTGAAGACACTCTGTCCTTTCCGTGAGTCTCAGCCAGCTCAAGAGGCAATTCTCCACTGGCTAAAGCAACCGAAACATGTGGGCTGGCACACATTCCGCTTATAAGCGGGGAGGGGAGTAGGGCCGTCTCTTCTGCGTTGAAGTCTATATATGTTTCGAGTCTCTGCATCATAAAATTATATTTTGAGCAGTCAATTCGGATTTTTCAACGCAAAATCAACACCAATCATACTCAACATTAACACGTCTAGAACGGTTTCATATTACCACCAGTCATGGAGAAATCAGCATCCCATAAGCACCCAGTATGCAAGAGAGTTCTCCTGGAGAAAAAAGATGTTCAAGAGTTCCTCGAGAAACATCCTCAGAAGGAGCATGCAGCACATATTCCGGAAGGGGCCAAAGTAGCAAAGGACGCCAAACCGAAACCTGTTCAGCACGATACCACGTCAGTGGCCCCCAACGAATACCCATACAACGTAATCGGCAAACTGTTCTTCGGCGGAGAGTCGTTTGATCGCGAAAATCCGGATGGGAGTGTCACGGCGGCTCTCGTGGGTCCCAATATCATTGTCACGGCCGCAAGCCAAATCCCTTTCGACACGGCTGGATTGTGGCTTCGCTTTGTGCCGGGCTTCAACGACGGTAACGAGCCTTTCGGATCGGCTTTCGTGATCAATAGCTATGGCTACCTCGACTCTTCCGCTACGACAAACTATAACTACGTGGTCATGGAGCTGGACACCCCGCTCGGCTCCACGTGTGGATGGCTCGGCACCTACGCAAACCAGAGTTCTGCAGAATACCTGGAGTACCAGAACTGGAATACCGTAGGGTATCCGGTTCAGGCGCCGATCTTGCTTCAGAAGCTGTTGATCGAGCGAGACGATGTAGGCGGTGAAGCGAACCGCAAGGACTTCTTTGCGAAGCAGGACTTCACTGTTGCTGATCAACCAGGATGGTACGGCGCGCCGATGTTCGGTACTCCCTTAGATGAAAATGGAGGTTCTTACGTTATTGGCGTTGTGAGTGGCAATTTCGAGTATGAGGGCACAAGCTATATTGTCTATGCTGGTGGAGAGGATTTGTTGTCAATCGTGAGGTGGGCCTATGAGAACTACTCTTGATTGTACTGTTGGTTGGATTAGATTCTCATTCAATCACCTCCTTAATAACACTCGTTCAACTTCCTCGTCTTTTTGCTCGTTGGCCCTGGACGATTTGAGTCTATAATCAAATTTGCTATAGCTATAATTTGGATTCAAAGTTGCTATCAAAACCGGAAACACACAAGCGGTAACGATACAGAAAAGTTGAAAGCTCCGTGGTCTCCCAGTTATGGAAAGGTGGGGGCGTATATGTTCCACTATACTTATTTAAGTTAGCACCTGTCTTTTCTAGGCAACTTACCTCTTTGGACCCACATTCGGAAGTTGCGAATAACATCAGGCAATGGCGTCATTTTAGCAACGCCTAATATGCTTGCTGCAAATACGGTGAACTTTCCTTAGCCGTCGGCGCGTTTCCGAGTTGTTCACTCAAAAACCTCTATTGTTTCCACTCTATATCAAAATGGACCCGCCAGTCGACCACACTCGAAAGAGACAAAGGATGACCACCTTGTCTGGATCAGGAGACAGTAGCCAGGCTTCAAGATTGCCCGATATAGTGAAATCACCCAAGGACGGTCGAATTCATCAACGAGCCTCGATGGTAGGACTTACCTCGATAGGAACCTCATCTTCCTACACAGCATGCGCTGATGAATCATGAATTACTACTAGGCGTGCGAGACATGTCGCTCCAAAAAAGTCAAGTGTGATGAGAAGCAACCAGTAACGGAAGGAAGATGTAGCTGAACAAGTCGGAAAGATGGACTTGATATACCAGAATGCCGAACTTACTATCGTTGCTGCTGCTGGTGATGATCCCTCTTACGGCCTCCCCGGAGTATGTGAGCAAAAGAGGAAGTCTTATAATCTGACGACCTGCGCAAATATTGGAAAACATTTCCTAATTTCTACCTATGCTTATCCAGTGCATTCGGTTTTAGGAACTAAATGGATAACAAGAGCCTGGACATATCAGGAAGGATTGTTAATCTAGGAGACGAAATTCAGTGCTACGAAACCTCATCACAACGACAAAATCATTTCGAACAATCCTCCCTACTACTGTCCACTCTTGATCAAATCACTCGCTCTCTCAGCAACCGCATACACCAAACTCGCGATATTACCTCGCACATTCAACGGAAAGACACTAGCGTCCACAACCCTAAGATTCCTCGTTCCATAAACTCTCAGCGAGGAGTCCACGACGCCCCCGTCCTCGCGAGGCAGCATGGCACAAGTTCCCACAGGATGGAAAGAGCTGGACACTGCTTCGCGGACAATCCTGACAGCGCTCTCTTTCGTCAATCGCCCGTCGACTTTGAACGAAGGCTGAGCCTTCTTCCCATCACCAGCTTCGTTGTCTTTCAGAAGATTGGAAAGAGGAGCGGCCTCCGAGATGTTCTGAGTGAACAGGAGTCCGCTGGAGAGAACCTCGATATCCACGGGGTTTGACATGTAGCGCGGGTCGATGATCGGTGCAGTTGAAGCATCGGGACTCTGGATGTGGATGCTTCCGCGAGAGAACGCGTGGGTGAGGACGGTCATGATACCTGCATATCCGCCGGGATCATTGTGGTCGAAGAACGCTGCTGTACTCTCGCCGGCTGCGTAGTTTGCCCCTGAAGCACCGAAGTTGTACTGGATGTCTGCTTCGTGGTCATTGAGTAGCACCTCTTTCTGGACCTCCAATTGTTTTCGTAGGCCGCCAGTTGTAGAGTTGGAATACTCGTCCACGAGTTTAGTCAATTGTGCTTTAGAGGAGTCTTTCTGTTCCGCTGGTAGAACTGAGGAGTAGGATAGAAAGCCAGTTCCTGTAGCACCGCCAGCAAGTGGACCAGCTCCTTTCTGAGTATATTCCTGAAGAGCCCAGTCGAGGACTCCCGGCTGCTTGATCATCTCTCTGGTGGGAACACCTTCCAAAGCCTCGTAACCAAATCCAACGAGAGGGTGATCCTAGAGCACTGTCAGCAAGATATCAAGCTGAGGACAACTCCACTAGCCTGCAGGTTTTCTCCCACTCCATCATTTTCAACAATCGCTTCAATGCCAAATTTA
This sequence comes from Hyaloscypha variabilis F, assembly GCA_002865655.1. Lineage (NCBI taxonomy): Eukaryota > Fungi > Ascomycota > Leotiomycetes > Helotiales > Hyaloscyphaceae > Hyaloscypha > Hyaloscypha variabilis. The sequence goes on along the minus strand of KZ613941.1, from coordinate 1,774,941 downwards.
TCCAACTGGGTCTTGTTCCCAATACCAGAGAGCTCCAGAATTTGGGGACTTTTGACCGTGCCAGCAGAGAGGATGATCTCCCGTAGGACGCCAACGAAGTGTTTATTTCCATCAACATAGTACCATACTCCAGTAGCAGTGACTGGCGAAGTGTTGGTGTCGAAAGCAATCTTCTTCACAAAGGCACCAGTCAAGACCTTTAGATTTGCCCGTCTTGAGGCTGGGACGTAGTATGCTGGAGCTGCGTAGCTCCTCTTCGCCGTCTTGTCCATGAATTTAGGGAGCGAGTATCCACCCAAGGTACTTCCAGCCCTAGGATCAGCTTGAGGTCCAAGACCCAGTGTCTTGAATGTACGACTCCATGCCTCATCGAGAGGCCCCTGGCCCTTCGGGAAACTGGTTTGAACAGGTCCTGAATTTCCGTGGAGCGAGGTGTCGACGATAGCCGTTCCAAGTTCTTCCGCTGTTTCGGTACTGGGTGCATTGAATGCCTCTGATCTGCGGTAGTACGGCTGAAGTGTGTCGAAATTCCAGCCAGGGTTTCCAAGCTTCTCCCAATTGTCAAGATCAGCACGACTAGCGTGAGAAACCATGAGAAAGTTGATAGCGGATGACCCGCCAAGAACTTTCCCACGTGGCCATGCGATGGTGCGGTTTTTCAGGCTTGGCTGGGGAGCGGTTTTGAATTTCCAGTCGTATTTCTCACTGGTTCAAGTTATAATTGCTCTACATAGAATCAAAACCTCGAGAGATACTTACTCGCCATAGAGTTCGGTCATTAGACCTGGGATATTTATATTGGGATCCTAGACCAATTGTCAGGATTCCAGAGAACCGTTTGTGGAAGTGGGCTACTTGCATCCAGTCTCTCGTCTCCGGCTTCAAGGACAAGAACTTGGACAGCGGGGTTATCGGACAAACGATTTGCTAGAACCAGGCCTGCAGTGCCTCCCCCAATAATGACATAGTCAAAAACTTTTGAATCGGTATCTTCAACTGGATACTGCATCTTGTATGTATCGGATGTATTGTATGAAGATAAAAATGAATGCAAGCAGTATCGTGAAGAATGTCAGAATTATATCTAGGTACACATGAACCCTTTAAGAACTCAATTAAGGGGCAAAATCTAACTTCGGGTACACACTTGTGTGGACTGCCGAGATAGGGGCAACTTGTTGCATTATTAATCACAGTTACGGCCGGATACGAATGCAATTCTATATCAATAGCATCCACAACCCGACCAATCTCCGAAAAAGGTAAAGGCATAGCACCGTGGTAATATTATTATTTGAGTTCATACGCATTGTCCAAATAAGGTAATCTGATGAATCTGGGGTTGTGAAGTGAGCAAGAGCAGGAGGCTGTTCAATTGGCGGATGTAAGGAAATGTTACGCCTTCAGCGCAGCCATGATTTACTTCGGGTCTGTGCATGGTCTTGCCCTGCCATTTGCAGATTTCGGAATATGCTTCTTGTCAAGATCATGCCATACTATCTGCGATTCCGAATCATCGCCGATATGTTTATTCAAATATTGCATGAGCACCTGACTAATAAAGTCAAGCCCGTGTAAATTGCGCGCGACACCTCCACTGTCTCCACAAGCGTGCCTTGCGGAGAAGGGAATCACGGATTAGAGGCATAGATAGACCCTGTGAATAATGCGCTATGTTGGAATTTTCATAGAGTGTCAGGCTAAACGATCGATATACTTATTGGACAAAGAATGGGGGGGGGTTCTTCTTTTCTTTTTTTGGAAAATGTAAGTTTATGCCTGCAAACTATCTCTCTGTTACCGCACCTCTTACCGCATGCACTGAGGATCTTGAATATGAATAGAGTTTTAGAAATAGCAAAGAAATAAAAGAAATGTAACCAATAGATGTAAGAAAACCCTCCTCCACAGATTTAATCACTTGATTGACATCTTGGCCAACCTTTCCTCGAGCTCAGAAGCAAGAGCATGATACTCTCCACCAGGGCCTTTGCGATAGCCCCCGCCAATATTGGGTTGCCAACTCCCACTAGGTCCTTCACCATATCCATCGTAGTAATGTCTCCCCCAGTCACCATAGTCTCCATCATATGGATCTCCATCGTCCATGTTTCGATCATCGCCTCCATCATCATCAGCATCGCCACCATCACCACCATCGATTCGCCCTCCTGATCGATTCGCTCAATTGTTTTCATCGACGCTGCTGACAAAGGTAGGTTCAAAGAATGCAAGGAAACTGTTTGCTGGGACATAATCGAACTGGGTCGAGTAGCCTCCCTCGCAGTACCTATGGAGGCCCGCTTTTCCCAACCCACCCCACGCGGTGCGGGGAACTTCTTGAGAATCTAGGCCCGACTCTCTCCACTTCTGTTCCTCCGCTTCTGTAGCGTCTCTTCGAAGAAGCAGATCTGGATTTGGTTCAGGATCCTGCTCTGGTTCTGCTGGCGGAGCACCATGGTGTCGGTTTGGGTCGGAAGGCGTCTGGTCAATCTCTTCGGGACAAGATTGAGCGGGATCGCTTTCAACGCTTGGAAGGGTGGATGGGTTGACTGCTTGCCCAAAACCCTTGGGCGAGACAGAAGAGAGTTGTGAATTAGCAAAGTGCGCCGCTCCACTAGGGTCCTGTGTAATTTCGTTATACTTCAAGACTTGACCAAAATCGTCGTAGTCGAATTTTGACACTGCTTCAAACTCATCGCCGTAGCCTACTCGGCAAGATTCGTACAATATTTTTCTTGATTCCGCAAGTTTTTGTTTTTCAGCTATATGTTTATGAGCTCTGCTTCGACTGTCATCCACTCTGTACCCATATGCGAGCCTTGCTTCTATTTCATCCGTCATTGTTGCGCGTTCTCTTCTTGTAGATCGATTGAAGGCCTCTATTGTTTGACGCCGCTCTTGCCTATCTGTTCTGTCAGGAAATACAGCACAGAGAGCTTCTCGGAATCTCTGTTGTTCCTGAGATGTCGGGGCTTCCTTCTTCAGGTCACGCACCCGGCGTTTATTGTTTGGGCATTTGTCCGGATCACACTATATTGAAGTTAGAAAGCCCTTGAAAACATTGAGCACGGTCAAGAAAACCGGGAACATAGAGGGGATATGGAAAGCCCGTTCATACCTGTTTCTTGTCTTTCTTATGCTTCTCACAAGCATTATTTCTGTTAGCCCAAGCTGCATCGGCTTCCTCTTCCCCCATTCTCCTCATCAACTTGTTCGTTTTATCTATCTCGATCATATCTCTCGCGTAAAATATCGCGGTAAGCGACTCTGGAATGCCTCCTCCTGTGCTATCCAGTCGTTCAGAACGTGCAATTGCAGACGGTAAAGAGTGAGCATCGTCAGAAGATTGGGAGGATTCTTGAGGCTGTGGTTGATAATGGGAGGAGCATCCGACATAGCTCTGACCCATTGATGCGGAGGCTGGAGATATAAAAGGGATTTGGGTAGAGTGTCCGCTGCAACAATGACTGCTAGATCCGAGGCCAACACTGTACGGGGGGGCAAGGTAGGAGGTGTATTCCTTTGGGTGTCCGCTGTATCCTTGATGGCTGGGTGGATGATAAGTTTCTGTATCATCGATTGGATAGGTGTACGCCTGATAGGTGGTCCCCTCTGAAAGCTCCTCGCAAACAGTCTGTTCCCTTTGCTTTCCTTTGGGATCATGACGATGAGAATTCCGACTCGACCCGTCATATTCTTTGTCGTAGGGAGGCATCGTGCTAAACGCGTTAGCATAGGCAATCTGACAGGGAATTTGAGGGAACCATAATACATACAAAACAATATCCCATGCACGCCCTCAAGTTGGAAATAGAAACCCAGAGAATTTTCAATGAGAGTTGCAGTGGTTGACTTCTACACCTGGAATAAAATGAGTATATATAAAAATTCAAGACCCCTGGAGATGAGACATCCTTGGGGTTAAGCGACATCCCAATTTGGACGCCGACACTGTGCTGATTGGCTCTTCAAACGCGACATCATCCACACGCCTCATCTTCAGAATTTCTTGTCAGCTGCTGAGTCGGCCATCCCAATCAAGCTAACGATGACGCCCGGGCCCTCGTGTACTCAGCGTCAATAGATCGAAAATCTGTACCATCTACTAATTCTATCTCCTCTTGCTCGCTATTCAGATCTGAAACACAGACATCTGGCCCGTCCTGCAAGCCACCACATTGGACCCGATATCAGGTATTTCGGCTAAAATTTCTGAAAGTCGGAGTTCGTTTTTGGATGGTCCATCCCGTACCCAGTCCAATTGAGCACTATAGTATCTAGTGAAAGGCATTGGTAACGATCGCCAGCATGCATGCCAAGCATGAAAGTGAGCAAAAGTACTGTACCTGATGAAGGCTGATGATATCCTGGTGGCCGTGAAGTGTGTACCGTGCAGGTCAGTAATGGTTCAGTGGCCTTATGTGATATGTACGAGGGATTGTTGCAGTGTAGTGTCCGTGGACACATAATTGCTGCTGCAGATACTAGGGTCGTGCGAAGGGATGACTATGCACAGTCCAGTTGCGAGGGTCTTCTTTGTTCTGACTTCCTGATAGTTCGAGTGCCATCAAGGTGGTTTGCTGATCTGGTTTTCTAGCGTCTTGAGAGTTACTCTGAGTTGATCGGGAGCAGGGGTACCTAGTTGGTTGGTAGGTACAGTCCTTATGTAGCACCAAATTCCACGTGGTAGTATTCGCATGGAACATTCCATTTTCGTAGCCTGAGTCTGCGCAGGAGATCTTTTTCGGATTCTTGAGAATTGGGTATTATTTCGACATTCATCTATGAATTAATTTGATAGACATCTACTATCCTAAAAGTAACAATGTCTTTGACACCAAAAAAGTGCCGTGGTGGGAGTGAAAAATACGTAGTTCTGACAGGGACTACCTTGGCCTTCAAAGAGAGCTTGCCAGCATCGCAAGCATCACTACCAGGAACGAAACCAGACTGCAGGACGTTAACGGAGCTGCAGACTTAGATTTAGGTGTGGAAGTCGGAGTCGGAGTCGGCGCAGACGCTTTCGTTCTACCCCTCGTCAGTTCTACGTTCAACATTCAGAGCAAGCCTTCAACTCACCCATTCGACGGCGCGACATGAATCTCCCACCCATCAAAAAAGCCCTGCGCATTCGAATCATTCAGATTAATAGCCACAAATTCCGGCGCCGTGACACCACTAGTCAGAATCCCACTTCTCGTCCCATTATGCAGAAACTCAAAGAACTCCGTCGACACCGTCACATACTGCTGAATATTCGTCGACGGATCACCCAGCGAAACGTTCACACTCGTGGGATCGAAGAAGCCCAACAGCGATGGACTTACCAGCAGTGGTGCATCCGTAATTGACGTATGAGCAGTGCCCAGAAGCGTCATGAACCACGAGGCACCAGTTCGGTTGAGAGCGGACTCTGCAATCTCTTTCACTACCTCGAAATGCTGCTGCCCGTAGAACTCGGAGGGCTGGCTGGACCAGGATTCGCTGTCCGGTATGAGGACGGACTGCGAGAAATTGCTGTTCAGTGGTCCGCTGGACTTTCCGGGGTCAAAGGCGAGGCCTGCTCTTGCGGAAATCGAGGAGTCACTGAGGGCTTGGAGGGCGAGCGTTGCGCCGAATGAGTGGCCGCCCATCACGAGGTTGGCGAAGTCCAGACGGTTAGTGAACGACGTTAGGTACTGGCCTTCGTTGCGGGAGTTGTTCTGGTGGATTTGTTGGCCACGACCGGCAGTGAGCTCTTGGAGGACGCGGACCGTTTCTTCAACTTCGGCTTGGCGGAAGCTACGTTGCTCCATAATCATTTCTGTTGTGTTGCCGGAGACGGGCGCGCTGGATAGGAGTTAGTTGAAGGGGTTTAATGGTGCGGTCTGGGGACTTCACCCTAGTTGGCTGGCTTGATAATATTGCACTGTTCGATTAGGCTTGTCGTTCTCTTCTACAACTGTACAGGCTAGACTTCCATCTCGATGTTCAATTACCGCAGTGACAACACCATTGGCGGCAAGGCGACCAGCATATTGCGAATACCATGTTCTTAATGAGATATCACCAACTGAAAACAGGAGCACAGGGAGGGCAGATGTGCCATTGACCAGCGGGGTATCCGCCTGCGCTGGAATCTTTACACTCCCAGCAACAGAGCTCAAAGCCTCCGACACCAACTCGTCAGTCACGTCTGAGGAATTTGCAGAGACTACAATGCCTGCTGCGACGCAGTCGACCGGATCGCCAATCCACGGATGTGCTGGCGCGCTGGAATTCGTGCCGGGAGCGACCGGATAGTAGAGCGAGAAAAAGACAGTTTCCAGGAACCAGGCTGGTTGACCGTTGCTAGTGAAGGTGGTGTTGGTGATGTTGCGCGGGTTTTCGACGGGTACTTCAATATCGACTAGACCCACGCCATATTGTCCGGAGTAAGATGGAAGTGACTGAGATAGAGAGGGCGGGAGTAGCAGGCAGACGAGAGCGACTGAGAGTGGGTGCATCATGACATTGAGGAGAGTTAATTGTCAGGAATTAAGCAAGAAGCGCATCATCGCAGAGTGTAAAAGAGAAAGAGAGAAGTTCGAACGGCTTGTTTAAGAAGGTCACATGGCTCTCGCGCGTTTCTGAAGACCAGTTGCCTTCCAGGGTAATAACTTCTGTCGGAGCAATCTCGTAAGATGCAACCAACAGGAACATAGAATGCAAGCCCTGACGTCACCCCTTACCCCTGTTCCTATGTTAGTGGCTGCAAATCGCTAGGATAGGAGATAAGTAGTTTCTGCAACACTGCCCCCGAAGCGAATGAATCCTAATGGCAGTCGCTTGAGCACGGCCCCTGTAGAGTTTCACGAGTGGCCAATTTCAGAACACCAACGCGCTTTGCCAAGGATAGCAACGTTGAAGTAGCTCAACTTCACTCAAGAAAATTTGAAACTCGACTATCCGTAGATTACTTTGCGGTCCTCAGAGTCGTCTTACCTATTGTCACTCCTATCACGCGATACAATGCGCCGTGCTCTAGCAGTTTCCTTCATAGCTCCAGGGCACCACAGCTTTCAGTACCATGGCAACTCTCTCGGCTCTGGACCAATCTGGCCCAGAAATACTGCCCTCCATTTGTGATCAGGCTTGAGTGCTTCCACCTTTTCCCAATGTACTTGACTAACTAATATGGCTCTATAGCATAGCGCCAGAATCTCTTTCCCGCCTTCGCCTCGCGTCTGGCAAGCTGAATGAGGTTGCGATGCCATTTATATGGAGAAATATGACGCTGCGGAAAGATATTCTTGAAATATCTTCTGACGAATTCGTCAAGTATGCTGTAAAGGTGATCCATTTACATGGCAGGCATCTTATGATCAAATCTGTGTTAGATTGGGACCTTGGGGCTGAGTTTATTACGAAGTGTCGTCGCCTCAAAAGATTGACACTGAATCTTGGGCCTCTTGGCATGAGAGGTTAGAGGCACTTGAGGAATTCTGGAAATCAAGAAACCTAAATCTCAATGGAGGAAGATTTTGCTGTCTTATAACAGCTTTGGAAAAGAAACTGGGAATAGATCAAGTGTACCACGTCGTTCAGCTTTCAGCTCGCCACAGCATAAATCTGGAGATCAATAAGTGATCATGCCGCTGCCTTGATATCTAAGCCCCTTAGACCGCCGTCACTCCTCCATTTGTCTAACACCCCCACGTAATGATTGATGCCTCTTCCCCAAATCTGACCCCTCATCATCTTGGCTTGTACCTCTGGGCCTAAACTAAGCAATTTATCAAGCTCGCCTTCTAAGTTCAAGTAGTTGGGCGTGCAGCCGCCCATGCCGCTCATGCCCAGTGCTACCGCAGCAACTTGGTCACCCCAGTCGTCCTGCGCCGCCTGCGTCGATTCGATAATGGCACCGGCAGTGCCCGCCTTGCGCTGCCCTTCTATGATCACATACCCAATGTGCTTCGCGAAAGTGTCCATACTCATGATTTGATTGGCGGTAAGACTAGCTTGTGAAGCGCCTGCGAAGAACAAATTCGGGAAGCCGGCGCGACAAAGGCCGTGTAGCGTGCTGATTTCCTCCTGATATGCGGCGTCCATATCCAGACCGTCTTTGCCGGTGATGCTAATGCCAAAGCGGTAGGCAGGACTCATGTTGGTGGACCCTCCAAGCACCTTATAACCGGTGCTGAGGATCAGTAGGTCAAGCTCGTATTCGATGCCATTGACTACCACGCCCTTTTCTGTGATTCGGTCGACACCACGTCCATCAGTGTCAACAAGGGTGACGTTGGGTTTATTGAAAGCAGGGAGGAAATCATCATGGAAACATGGGCGCTTGCACCACGTGGGATACCAGTGCTTGAGATTTTGGGCCGTCTCCTTGTCCTCGACAATCTCATCAACGCGTTTGCGAAGACGTTCGGCTCGTGGTATGTCGTCTACATGAAGCTTCTTAACATATTCGGAAACCTGATCCGGAGTGACAACATTGTCGTATCCCCATGCTGTACAGTATGACGGGTTCCCCACAATCCAGCTATCAGAGACCATATTCACGACAGGCTGCGGTTGCGTCCGATGCAGAATCTCGGCAAAGTTGACATTACGATTCCACCACCAGTCTTTCTTCCCCGTGATATTCTTCCATTCCTCGGGGTCAGTTTCGCGTTGGTTGCGCACGTCAATAGATGATGGTGTTCGTTGAATGACAAAGAGCTGCTTCGCATATTTTGCAAGCTCTGGAATTGCCTGTACAGCCGTTGCTCCAGTGCCAATGATGCCAACAGTCTTGTCCTTGAGCTTGGCCATTTCTGGCTTCACTTCACCGTTGGATCCACCCGTGTATCCGTAGTCCCACCGCGAGGTGTGGAAAATGTGACCCTTGAAGGTATCAAAGCCTTCGACGACAGGGATTTTAGGACGCGTGGCCTGTCCGCCAGCGAGGAGGACATATTTGACGTGTAATTCAAGGTCAAGATCCGGTTTGTCTCCTGCAAATTGGGTCTTGACAATCCATTCGTTTTTTCCGGCGTCCCAGTTCATTTGCTTGGTCTGCTGCCTGAACAACGTTCGGCCTCTCAGGTTCCATTTGTCTGCGATCCTATTTGCCTGTCCTCGTAACTCGGGGCCATAGGAGTATTTATGCTTAGGCATATATCCGGTCTCCTCTAACAACGGCATGTAGATGTAGCTTTCTACATCGCACATAAGCCCTGGGTAGCGGTTCCAGTACCACACTCCTCCATAGCCTCCGGCAGAATCAACAATGACTAACTCTTCCAATTTTGCGCCGGCATCAAGGAGACGCACAGCGAAGAGGAGTCCACTGTACCCGGCACCGACAATCAGGTACTTGATTGGGTCGGAAATGTTGATTGTCACAGGGACAGAAGTGTGCTCGTCAGGGCTAACCCATGGGTCGTCTTGTAGATGTTTGAACTTTGACGATGTCGTCAGGTCGATGAATTGGGCTTCGCCTTGAGGGCGCTCTTTCAAGCGCTTATCACGTTCAGTATTGTATTTGGCCTCGATGTCTGCAATTGCAGAGGCAGATATCTCACTAGCATCGAGCTTCGCCATGGTGATCCAAGGGATGGTTCGCAACGGATGTTGATGGGGAAAAATCGGAAGTGGGAGAAGAACAAGAACTACATTGCTAGCAGTGAGCTAGTTACAAACCTCGGCACTACTACGGAAGGCTGTAACCCGATAGGTCGCCCCCGTGGGGAAAATTACCCCGCGTCTTGCCAGCAACCCTTGTACGATTAACCTTAATTTTCAATGAATTCACAAGATTTACGCTACATTACGCCGCAGCTCGACTGTCCCTATTCCTTCAAAGTTCCCCTTCATTCTCACTAAGCCGTCGCGGTCTTAATAATGCCCAGATTAGCTGTCGGAGTCTGCGCTCCACCCACCAGCATACTCCCGTTCGAGTTCAACCTCGGCATAATAACCGGCACAATCTTCACTCCGCTGCCCTCCTCAAGATCACCATCCGAAACGCCACGGAGCGGTACAAATGTCTTGACCTGCTGATGATTCTGGCAGTTCGCACAGCCAGACGTGTGCCAACGACTAAGGATAGACTCGTAGCCGAGCAGCGAGCGCTTACCGTCTTTGTCCTCCTTGAACGTGGCCACGATGAAAGAACCGCCAATAGCGCCGCGATTGATGCCGTTCACCTGTGCGTAGTGCTTTGCATCCGGGAGAGGGGCCATGGGCGCACCGCGGAGTGGGGCTGCTGTGTCAATGTAGGTGTAGCCGAGTTGGCTTTCGATGTCGATGACATCCTGCGAACGGGAGTTAGACTGAGGGCGAATGCGCGAGAGTCAATGTTGTAGAACTCACCTTCGAGGTCATGGCTGGGCCGTCCGGCTTATCCCCCTTCTTAAATGGATCAAGCGCACTCGTCATCGACAGCCAGGTTCCACCGGCAACGCCTGGCGTTGGGCCCTGGGCGTCAACCGAGTTGGTGCCCGGATCTGAAGGTCGAGGTACAAGGTTAGTGCAAGTCCAAAAGAATACACTGGGTTGGGAAGAGGTGAATTGCGTAACTCATGGTCACTCATCCAGAATGATCCTGAAACCATCCTGAATCGCTGCATAAGTAGCATTTCTACTACGACAGTCCGACGACCAAGAAGATGAGTTGCGAACCATGAATGCGTCACTCTGGGCTTACTTACAGCCTGCTATGATGTCAAAATCCTTTGTGGCATTTTGAGCCTTCTGCCAATCCCAGAACACCTTGTCGACGAAACAGTGATGGAAGAAGAAGACGGGATCAAAGCTCGCCGTCTCATTCTCTCCCATGTCACCGTTGGCTAGAGCGAACTCCGCATCACTAGTATTCGCATCCCCGAGACCTGGATAATTGAAGCCTCCAATTGCGAGATGCATGTCGTTGTGCGGGCTCTCGAGGGGAACGATGGCCTCTGGCGAGGTCTTCCTTGGTACAGGAGACTCCCCCCAGCTCTTTACGTTGAGGTTGCGCTCGTTCCATTCCATGGCAGATGTGGTGTTGCTAAAGACGGTGTAGTTTGGGGCTTTGAGACACTCCTCGTACTTTTGGCGGGTCCCGTGTTGTGGATCGACGAGCCAGTATTGGATGTTCTCGTTGAGAGCTTTGGTGATGTCTGCCGGCGATAGCTTCTTGATGCTAGCGTTGTAGGCATCGATTTCGGCCTGCTCCTGCTTGGACTCGCTCGTCAGGCCAGAGAAAGGGTAGCGGACTGTCTCGTAGCCAGGGTATTTGTAGTAGTTCGGATTGGCGTTCTCAATATTCAAATTGTCATCGTTTGAGATGATAGCCGGGAAGGAAAGATTATCCCACACCGGCTCTTGGAACGTGTAGCTGTACAGCGGATTCTTGATGGTCTCACCGGTGTCGAGCTCGATGGTTTGAGAGGTGAACACGGCTGGCAAGCCGTTTTCCGTCGTATCCTGATCCGTCTCATCCCAATATGGCAATGCGACGTGCTCGCAACCTTTGATGCTGCGGAGAGCGTTCTCAAGACGCCACAAGTACGCTCGGTGCCAGGTGGGGAAGAGAACATTGCCATGATTGCAGTACCCTCCCCACCACTGAGGATTGCCCCAGCCGGCGCCCCGGAACGGCTCGCCGTGGTAGCCAGCGATGACGAAGAAGGAGTCGAACTCCTTGGGATCGAGTTCTTGGATGCCTTTCCAAGCTCGGAGAAGGTCAGAAAGCGGCTTCTTGTTGCCTGCCTGATAGGCCTTCTCGAGCTCGCGGATGTTCCTCCGCTCACGGTAGTTGGGACGGAGGAGGGTCTGAGATGCTGAAGCCATTGTTCGTATAGTAGTTGTTTTGGTTCTTGATGGAATGATGGAAAATGCCCGACGGATTCGTTACTAGTTTATAGATATATATATATACATATACCGCAGACAACTCAGCTTCCGTGCCTCTGCAGCAACGGAATGCATCAGCGACATTTGCTTACGTCTTTCCAGCTGTTACGAGGTGTTTGCCCAATGAAGAGATATGAGTGACATGGGCTGAAGCTGCTGTGAGTCTGATGTTCCATTTAGTTTCGCACGTGCAGCTACTGTACCCTTCCCTCACACCACAAAATGCGCGCCAAGACTCCGGAAGAGTCTCCTACAGAATCAATTTTTGAAAGCCATTTGGTTTGGCAGAGCTGGCGCAGAGCCAATGTGCTCCAGAAGTCAGCTGAATGCTTCTTGAATCAAGCTGAAGACCCCGCGTGAGACCCCGCGTGACGCTGAAGATCAATATCACTTGCATGCAGGGCTGCATTAGCGATGGACGGAACTACGGAATGGAACGCTAAGCAGTCGGCTTTCGGGTCTTGCCGTCTTAGTGCTTTTGCCGGGCGTTGCTACGGCGGTTATTTGGCCAGGGCGTCAGTCGGGTGTGCATTCGGCATCGGCCTCGAGCTGGGGGCGCGTCTGCGGCAAGCTGAGAGCACATCGGCGGAGAGCTGAGAGCGCACGTCGACATCACGTCGACATTTCGGGTGGGAGCAATTGGCTCTGTTTAACCTTACGTCTTACTCGTAGCTGTCATCTCACACCGCTGAACACCAAGGAAAATCACAGCACAAAGTAATGGACGCACTCACTCATTTGCCAAGCCGCCGACCTGCTGCTCTCTTAAAGGTTGCATTGGCCTCTAGCACCAAGCCAATACCCCAAGAACCCTCCAGTCGCTCAAAACATGCCTGCACAGCGTATTCCCCACCGATTTGGCCTCCTGCTCTACCCCGGGTTCGAAGTCCTCGACGTCTTCGGGCCCCTCGAAGCCCTCAACGTCATATCGCGAAAAGAATTCGAACGGATCGGTGTGCCTTACGTCTCCAAGATCACGCTGTCCATCATCACCACAACCCAGACTCTCGAGCCCGTCAGTCCCGCGGAAGCAGGTGACGTTGGAGCCATGCTAGCGCAGAGTATCATCCCGCAGTACACCATTTACGATGCCCCGGAGGATCTGGAGGTACTGTTGATCCCAGGTGGGATGGGAAGCAGCAATGTGGGCGACGATGCGGTGGCCTGGGTGAGCCAAATGGTTCCCAAGTTAAGGTATCTGTTTACAGTTTGTACGGGGGCGGATATTGCTGCGAGGGCAGGAGCGCTGTGTGGGTTGCGGGCTACGACGAATAAGCAGGCTTGGGTATGGCCTCTCCAGTGAATGTGAATGCAAGCTCTCTGACCTGACACTGGGAAATAGGCTTCAGTAACATCCAAACCCACCTCCGCAGCAACGTACTGGGTTGCGCATGCCCGCTGGGTGCAATCCAGTGATAGAATTTGGACAACGTCTGGCGTGAGTGCTGGAACGGATGGTTTCGTGGCCTGGATCAAGGCTGTCTACGGCGAGGACATTGGGACTAAGGCCTGCCAGTGGATGGAGTATTCTGCGGTTACGGATGCTGACCATGATCCGTTTACTGGTAACAACAAGGACGTACCGCCGAAAGTAGAGTGTACTTGTGAGAGTCAGGAGCATGCGAACGCATGATTGCTATTGAATTCCAATACCACTATCAAAAACTCAGACTGGCTGTCGTTTTGCAGCCAATAAGCAAAGGATGATAGTGATTTGGAACACCAAAGCCGGGTAAAGTCGGTGTTGGAGCAAAAAAAGGGGCTCGATTATATGAGTAATGCTTGGGATGCTCGTGACCTCCGCACATTAGCATCTCTCTTCACACACACAATACTTTCTCAGGGGTACTCATGACCAAGACCCTTCGCCCTCTTCGTGATGTTCCTTGCAGACTCCTGCTTGATCTTAGCAAGTCTCGCTCCATTTTCATTAGTACAATATCTCACAACCATAATCGACATAGGAAGGAAACTCACTCCTTAGCAGCCTCCATCTCCAACCTTTTAATATGCTCCCTCGTATCCCTAACCGCTTCCCTCGCACTCGCCAGCGCACGGTCCGCATCCCTCTCCGCAGCCTCGACATTCATAACCCTCTCTCTCACTGCAATGATCGTAAGATCCTCATCTCTTTTATACAGGAGCCCGGAGCGGCGATGCGGTGAATGGCCTCTAGCAACAGCTAGAGCTATTCGAGTTCGTGGTGTTATTCGTACGAGTAGTAGTCATATGCCGGCAGGCGACAAGTCCCGGTGTTGTCCGAAGATCGTGCTGCAGCGCTTGGGGGCTTCAGATGGGATCACCTAGACAGGCTCTTCTTCGTGGTCGGTAAAGAGCGGCACATTTGTAGATCTTATTTTAGTATTCGATATAGGTTTTTTAGTGAGTGGTAGGTCCTTAGAGTTTCTTGATTAGGGAACTTATTTCAGGGATGAGAAGATGGATATTGAGAGATAAATTGGAAAGAGTGGAGAAAGGCAGAGAGAGGAAGATATAAGCTTTTCTTGGGAGAGCTTAGGAGACGAGGTTATGGAATCGACAGCCCACAAATAAGCGAGACGACTCAGGGGATAGTGTCACGTGGCAGCCGCTGCTCTCTTCCTATTCAGCTTCGACCAATTGCAGGATTTCGCAGTAACTTGGCAAAGATAGGGAAGTTGAGAAGAAGGATAGCTGAACTGGATTGCACATTTTCCTATACAGAAATGGTCTTCGATACAGACCTTACGTAAGATCGCATATCATACGATCTTCATCCGCTTATGCTGCTTTAGGATCGCATCATCAGGCGTGATAGTGCGGAAAACCGCCGGGCTCGTACTATTGCGTGCAGGAACCAGGGACCGGAGTTAAGCAACGTCGCAAGGATATCTCTTCGGGGGCCGCCGTGGCTACCCCATAAAAGCAAAATTTCCTCCAAGGCATTCCAAATCGCCTCTGCGCAGCTCTGGAAGAGAAATTCTCATGCATAGCAGCAGATAATACAGAATACAGTGACAAGTACCATTGAAACAGATTTGGTTTAATCTTGAAATGTTACATATCTTCCGACGGGGACGGTTTGGGAGACCACCCCAACTTCTTGAGATACAAGCAGAGCGAGACGAATATCTGTAGACTCCCAACGTTTTATCCTCTCCAATCAATCACTTGATATTAAAATTACGAGGTTTCTTTCAAAGGATCCGATTTTGTCGGCCGATAAGTCTGTGATCCCTGAGTAATCACCCCAACTGCACCAATGGGAGCTGATTTGTAATATCTGTGGCGATGATCCCTACTTGTCAGCCCTACGGCATATGTACCTATACATGCGACATGGCCCTTATTTAATCTCCTATGTCAAGCATAAACAGAAAAGCATCGGACACGCAGAACTCGTGTAAGTATGGAGAAAACAAACAGCGCCGATGAAGGGACATCTGGCAGCGCCTCAAAGCCGACTGAAGCGGGGTCACGACCCCGAGGACGACCAAAAAAACAATCCGAAAACCTTGCAATCGAAGTATATATTTTCTAATCTCTTCTTGAATTCATAGAGCTAACCATGCACTAGCTACAACGAGCGCGTGTGCGACGAGCCCAGAAAGCATATCGGGCCCGAAAGGAGAACCATGTGACCGAGCTGGAAGAGAAATGTCGCGAACTCGACGGTGTTATTGAGGATATGACGAACACCTTCGTGGCATTCAGTGACAATCTTCTCGGCTCTGAGAATATCGGTCTTGAGACGAATAAGAAGTTGAAGGAAACAATGAAGAAGTTCCTCGTGCTGTCGGAGAAGGCTACCCGTGATCCTTGGGAACCGCTTCCTTCTTTCGATGAGAACAACGAGCTGCCAGCTCCAGATGAAACAATCGACTCCAAGAGATCTGCTTCGATTGGGACTGTCATTTACGAACCTCAGTCACAATCGATGTCAACTGCACCCGTTTTCTTCGGAATCGATCCCATACTTCGCAGCAACGTAAATGTTCAGCAAACCCCAGGATTATACGGAATGAATATCACGAACCCGCCTGACATGTACCCTCACGCAAATAACCTCTGGGATTTGCAGCCACAACACGATCACAATCATAATTGTATAATCCCCTACGTAATCGCCGGCCGCGACAGTTTCGCTTCACGCCTATTCTACTCCACTATAGTTCGAGCTCTTCGGTCACTGCGTGGCGAAGGGCCAGCCGACGACGCATCCAAGATCTTCCGTTTTAAATTCCAGTACTGGAAGCCCCAGAAGGTCCAGGCCAAGCTGGACCGAGTCTTGGATACGTTGCTGCATGGCACCTGTCAGATGCTCGGGAACAATCGAGAGGCAATGGAAACCGAAGAGGAGATTAGGAAAGTCAAGGCGTTGATTCTGCGGCAGATTCAGATAGCCGGTGGCTCGGAGGAGGACTATCTTCCCGCTTGGAATGTGGAGCAGTATTTGAAGAGTAAGTGGAGGTTGTCCCTGGATTCGAATTGGGTGAAGCTGCAGCCCTTTGCTTTGCTGTCAAACGCAGGATATGGAGACACAACCATTAAGAGCGAGACTTATGAAAAGTATGAACGGTTTGCACCGACAATGGTTCCTGGGTTCTCTCAGCAGAAGCAAGTTGTTTGGGACGTATCACGTTTGGTGGAGAAGTTACAGGAGTTGACTGTAACGATTGGTGAGGGGCCGCGTTGGCATTACAGAGATATTGATGCTGCTGTCGAAGGGTTTCTTGAGGAGCATCAAGGGAAATGATCTCCATGGCATGTTTTATAGTGTAGTACTAGTACTTTCGCATAGGAGGAAATTTTTCCTTCCGGAGTCAGGAATCGCGGAGCTTGAAGTCAGGCCAAGCACATGAGAGCATATAGACACGAAAGTTTTTAGCAGCTAAGGATCATTCAATTTCCAATACATCCACATCTCTTTCGTGTAATTTGGACTACTTCGTTCAAGTGGACATTTTGGTAATTGGGATACTGCACGAGTGACCCTAATGATCAATGCAGTATTGACCACAGTGTTTCTGCAGAGGTGCATAGCCTTTAGTTCGGACATACCCCAAAGCTCTTCCTGCAAAACCATAACCCAACCTATCAAACTGCTCCGGGCCTTGGCTCCTACTTAGAGAATCATCGAATAAGTGAAGATATTTTCTATTGATGGTTCCACCTTTTGTGCTTGCAAACACAAATTATATACAAAGCAATCTAAAACTTCATTTGATCACACCAAGACCGCCATTCTTTCAGCATTCTGTGGGGCGCCGTAGTTATACTAGGACCAGGCTGATCCCTGGGACAACACATTAGGTGCAATTAGCCTTTGCGTTGCCCTCTTTCCAAGTGCAATTGTTCCCTTTAGCAGTACACTATAATTATCATTATTAGACATCTGTGGAGCGTTTGAAGTGAAGGGTCTACTTGCCTGAGCCGCGGGATCACAATGTCTGTGAAAGTCGTTATCATCGTTATAATCAGACCAGTCGTTGATGAGGATATTGCAGATAGAATGGCCGCCATGAATACTGCAATGCTAGAGGGAGATTCAGCAAACTTTTCAAGTGGTTGCAAAGGCTTACGCATACTCCAAGGTGATAACCAGGGTCAGTGTCTTCTACTGGTGCAGCGGCTGCTCCTTGCAAAGTCGCCATTGCGGCTGAGAGGACAACAAGTAAAGCGGAGGAGAACTTCATGATGGAGGTGGTGATTATGATGAGTAGTTTCTTTTCAGGGCGGTCTGTACAGAGTTCTGACGTGTCTTGATGAAGTCGAAACCAGATTTCAAGAGGCACTCCATAGTATTTATAGAGGGCACTCTGCCGTGGTGGAAATCAGAGCCGGCAATTGATGCGGGATACATGGATACATACTCCACAATAGCGGACATGGGAGCCGAACAGTGAGACCAGTATCCGCCGAGCTAGATATTAAACCGCGCCTACGGCGTTTTGAAAGCCTTGCTGTCAAGCTGGTTCGGCTCGATGGATGGACGTAAACTAGAAACATATGCTGTTTATGTGCTTCGCGAACTCGCTAAGCGTATTGAGCTTCCCCGGATTGCGGGTGGTAAGTGCGGATGAATTCAGCTGGGGAAATTGGACCGAATCAGGAAATTCGCTTCATCATGCATGGCCAGTCTTCATATACCCGACACATACCCTCGAAATACTTTAAGTTAAAGTTCACAGTAAATGAAAGTTGCAACCAACTGTACTTCCATTCACGGCAATACTCGTATAAAATTGTTTCAGGCACGGAAAATTGAAAGTGCAGTTGTAGACACATGATGCTAACACATGATGCTAACACGTGAAGTAAGATGGAACCAAGCAGTGAGGCTCGAGCGCTATCGAGGGTAGTTCAGAGGCTTCTGAGATACACAAATTGCGCCGAAGAGAGATTCATGTCATGTGAGACGAGCCCATGCTGATATACATCCAACTAATGGACGTAACGGGAACGCATGCAGAGGCTGGCATTCAGAAACCGAGAACGCAGTGTTTGCTTGACTTTCTTGCCAACTTCTGAGAGCAAAACAGGCCCCTGGTATTGGGTTGGTACGGACTCGGCGGACTGAGCCGCTGTCTGAGGACGGATCCTTTCTGCATAGAGCATCGGGGCTAAGGTATATGCCAACAGATAAGCGAAGGGTCTCCTGGGACGCAACTGAAACTTGCTTAGATCTTCTCGTCAAGATACGGACATAGCAGAACAAATTCGTTGTCAGATCTCTAAAAGCAGTGGAATTATAGGTGCCGTAAGTCTGGCATCACTTAATGCCAGCAAGATCTTTTCCCAGGTTTACCTTCTCATGGTCCCGGTAAATGGCGTCGTGTTCTCTAATCGTGTCCTGACATGATTTTGGTGTATAGAGTTGTCGATATAGCGTGTGATCATTGCAGGCTCTTCTTTGCCTGTAGCGAAGAATATTGACAATCCAGGACATTCGACGCAATGGAGAACCGGAGCTCCAACTACGCAGCCCGACGTTCTGCCTTACGCTCATGGCACATGGCATCAGTCCGCTGCCAACCTTCAATTGTCGCTTCTCTCGAATCCATTGGATGCTGCTGGGGGTCTGGCTTGAGGAGTAATTGAAGAAAATATTGAAGTGAGGAATGCTGCTGAGGAAGTCGCGGCGGCCCGCGCGTTAGTCCCAGAGTCACGTGCTGCGACTTAGAGAAGGTTTAAGCTTACCTCTAGGCTCTTTCAGGCTTGGCGCATCGCGAAAAATAGCCTTATCGAAAAGTTGACTCCAAACTTTTTTTGGCGATGGTTGATCTTTCACATCAACATCTCAAACGTCTGCCAATGCCCTCCACAACATGGCAGCACCGGTGACAAAGCTTCAGCAATTGAAGCTCCCAAGCGGGCCTTCTCCTTTGACGCCCGAGCAGCAATATTGGAAGGGGTTCAAATCGTCTCAGAACATCCCTTCGGCGTCGCCCATCACCCACATCTCTTTTCCTCCCCCTCCCAGCAATGCCCTCCTCCCTTCGAACAACGACCACTTTGCTGTCACTACTGGTACGCGAATTCAGATCTTCTCCATACGAACACGAAAACTCGTGAAGACGATAACTCGATTTGCGGATATTGCACACAGCGCAGAAATTCGACGAGATGGACGTGTTATGGTGGCTGGGGATGAGACAGGAAAGATTCAGGTTTTCGATGTGAACTCAAGGGCAATCTTGAAGACGTGGGAGGAGCATAAGCAGCCAGTATGGACTACGAAATTCTCTCCGACCGAATTGACGACTGTCATGAGCGCAAGTGATGATCGCACAGTCCGTTTATGGGATCTGCCGAGTCAAGAAAGCACTACGACCTTTGTCGGACATTCCGACTATGTGCGCAGTGGAAGTTTTATGCCGGGGACGATGTCGAATATGATATTGACAGGTAGTTATGACGAGACGGTGAGGCTATGGGACCCAAGGATACCAGGACGAGCTGCAATGGTTTTCAAACACGCTGCGCCAGTCGAGGCAGTCCTCCCCATGCCTTCGGGTACAACTGTTTTAGCTGCAGCAGACAACCAGATCTCAATCCTTGACCTTGTTGCTGGCAAGCCATTGCATCTCCTCAAGAATCATCAGAAAACCGTCACATCACTCTGCCTCGCCTCGAACGGGACGCGACTTGTCAGCGGAGGTCTAGATGGCCATGTTAAGATCTTCGAGACTTCGGGGTGGAATGTAGTTGCCGGGTCCAAATATCCGTCGCCGGTACTGGCTGTCAACGTCATCACCTCAGGCGCAAATCGAGAAGACAAGCATTTGGTGGTTGGTATGCAGTCTGGAGTTTTGTCTATTAAGACGCGTCTTTCCGGACAGCAAAAAGTGAAAGAGCGAGAGAGGGCGAAGGAGATGCAAGCTTTGATAGATGGAACCTTGGAAGATTACGACAAGGATAAGAAGAAGCGAACGAAAGGTGTCGAGAAGAAGCTCCGAGGGATGGACTTCATGGGAGAGGGCATCGATGTGATTATCGAGGGCGAGCGACGCAAGAGAAAGCGTCAGCCTGTTTGGGAACAAGATCTCAGGCAAGGCAAATTTGCCCGAGCATTGGATCAGGCTTTGGAGGCAAAATTGCCCTCCGTAACTATTCTTACCCTCCTTACAGCTTTACGACACCGGAGCGCGATGAGGATTGCGTTGCAGGGCAGGGACGAAAATACCGTCCAACCAATATTCAAATGGGTCATAAAGCACATCACTGATCCACGATACGTCGGCATCTGTGTCGACTCTGCTTTATTATTGCTGGATATTTATTCGGAGCATGTGGGCGGGTCGCCAGAGCTGGGAAAGAACATCAGGGAGCTCCATCAACGCGTACGAATGGAGGTAGAGCGTTCACAACAAGCGTGCCAAACGAGTGGTATGCTGGAGATGTTGATGACAGGGATGCCTTGAAGACTTTGAGTTTATTGTACCTTTTGCTGCATAGCGCTGGCGTTCAATGGGAATGGGATTGTGAATGATTGGGTGTGAGGTTTATGTGGAGACCTTTGGGATGATTACCCCACTACCCCACGTTTAAAATTCCGTCATCGGCGAAAAAGCTCACAAATAATGACAACCGCCCTTCACTCGAAATTTGATTTTGCGACTTGTCCAATTCTATTCTCACAGTACCCAGTCCCATATCGAATCAGCACCAATGGCGAACGTCGAAGCTCCCCCACTCTCCCGCAGGATGCATGACCTTACAGATCAGGTTGTTCTCATAACGGGAATCGGCTGTATTGGCAAAGGATGGGGAAACGGAATTGCCATTGCCACGCTATTTGCCCGTCAAGGAGCCATACTATTCGGCTGTGACCTCTTTATCGAAGCGGCCGAAACGTCGAAAGCACAAATTCTCGCTGAGAACCCGAAGACAGACATCACAGTCATGCACGGCGACGCAACTTCCTCGGCCTCGATGAAAGAGTTCGTAGACGCCTGCATGGCTAAGCACGGAAGGATAGACATCCTAGTAAACAATGTTGGAAGGAGTGAACCAGGAGATCCTGCATCCTTGTCCGAAGAAGTCTGGGATAAGCAGATGGACGTGAATCTCAAATCCGTCTACCTGACCAGTCACCTCGTCCTTCCCATCATGGCTGCACAGAAGACCGGTGGAAACATTGTCAATATCAGCTCTGTCTCCGGCCTTCGCTATATCGGCAAACCCCAGGTTGCGTACTCAACTACCAAAGCTGCGATTTTGAGTTTCACGCGGACCACGGCTGTTATTTATGCGCAGAAGGGAGTGAGGTTGAATACGGTTGTTCCCGGGTTGATCAATACGCCGCTAGTCAAGATGTTGGCGGATAAGTATGCAGGCGGCGATTATGAGGGGTATTGTAAAGTGAGGGATGAGCAGGTTCCGACGGGCAAGATGGGCAGCGCGTGGGATGTTGCAAATGCGGCGTTGTTCTTGGCTAGTAAGGAGGCGTCCTATATTACTGGCACGGAGATCGTTGTTGACGGTGGACTTACACAGAGTACTGGGAGAACATAGACACCAGATTCAGTTGATAATGAGCTTTTCCACCATTCAACCTCAACGTGATCTCTTTACTCCGTTTCAGCTCAAATTTCTGTTCCGTTTATGAAGAAGATTTGCCCAACTTCTTTTATTTCCATCTGAGTTTCAATTTACTAATATTCGCCTTAAGATTGGCAAATAAATTTCAAGATGACTGAGCGTCCTGAATCGAGGTATAGTATACTTTGTACGAGTGAAACCTTGATCCTAATTCCGAATACCAGGGGATCGTGTCCCAACCCATGAACTCGCTGTACCGGTTGCTCTCGTCGAATGGGCTCTTGCAGAAGACGGCAAAGGTCACGTCGCGTGAGTGTAGGTATGACAGCTCTAGTGCCTGGCCGGTGAAGTAGGTGCAGCCTTCGCACTGGTCGGCGGCTGGGAGGCCATCGTGCCACATGTGGTAAGAGTCGAACAGCTGGGTGCGGCCCTCGAACGCCTCGAGTAACGATACGGTGCCATTCGTAGGCGGATGTGGGATATGACAGCGAGTTCGAGTAAGAAGTGCGGAGTATGGATGGATATGCGTCTCAGATTTCCTCTATTTAACCTCAGAGACTTGCGAGGCTTGTTGCTGAGGCTCTCTGCTAGTTTGCATGGTTGCCTAGGTATGTTTATGCCGTGTTTCGGAGCAGAAACAGCACCTCAAATGAACAACGGCCAAGGAGTATTGAAGAGCGATCTGAGCTTAGCATTAAAGGAGATCCAATCTAAATTTTAAAGATACTGAGTAATGTAGCTTTCGCAGTTCGAGCTTTCAGAGAGTGTGCGACCAAGCCGAAATCCAGAACGGAGTTTAACTGCCATTCCTTAAGGGGCCAATAGTGAGCGTCAGGTACGAGCAAACGTTTGAAATACCCTGTTCGCAGATTCCTAACGTTTGAAATATATACGAGATCGAAAGCTAATTTTTTATCTAATAAGAGAGGAGCCCTCTTACTTTTACTCTGAATTTAAATGCCTTTTAGAGGTCGATGCTTAAGACGATGCCTAGTAGCGAGGTTTCTCTATCACGAGGATTCTCTAGTAACGAGGGTTCTCTGGCAGCGCGGGTTCTCTAGTAGCGCGGGCGTACCTAAGCCATAGATACTTACGTACTCGCGAGAGGTATTTAGGTATACTAAAACAGCTATCTTATAGGCTTTGCGCGCTGAAGGATAGGCTCTCTACTTTTACGGAATTGCGACGTATTCGGATATATTTCAAACTTTAGGAACCCTGCGATTAGGGTATTTCAAACGTTTGCTCTTCAGTTACAAGTTTTGGTGTTCCTTGCTTAGTAAGAGGGCGCACCTGGCGGCAGCGGAACGGTTACTCGACCCTGCAGGCGTGCTAAGGAAACCATTGGAAGAATTAGTGCACTGCAATTTTAGCATAATCAAGGGGGCGCAAATCCAGCGAAGGGCCTGAATGCAACGAGTTTGTTCACAAAACTGCAATTTTAGCGCCGAGGAAGACGATGTTGAGCCTCTCGGTGCCCAAATCTGCTCGCCTGAGGTTTGCAGCCTTACATGCAAGTATTGGCAGGGCAGACGGTTATCTTTGGCAGACGTCAACCCAAGCCATAGCCTTGCCGCTTCGCTGCAATTTTGCGTATAATTAGAAACTGTTCACTCTCCCCAACCCCCCTCTATCTTTCTCTCTCATCTGTCTGATGCACATACAGGTCGTTTTCATTATCCTACTCATCGAAATTGCAGCGCTGAGGAAGACCAACTCATTGCTTTGCCGCAGCCCTGAGCAGCCTAACTTTGCTCACCAAGTAGATCACTACTAATTTGTGAAACAGGAGGCTGTTTTCATCACCTTACAGCTCTAGTATAGGGATACTGAATGTTAAATTATCTCTCCTATAAATAGTCCTGTGACAGGTCGTTGAGGACCCGTAACAAGACACCTTCGATCACAAGGAGCCGAGATTTGAGAGTGCCGCCCAGGTCATCCCAGTCAAAGGAAGACAAGAAGTATAGTGAGTATGATTGTAGAGACGCTAACAAGTATCCTGGCACATAACACCAGTCCCCTTGCTCTTTTATCCCTCATGGAAATGGAAAACGCTTTTTCTGCGTCCTATGCAACATCTGATGGCAATGAAAATGCAGTCGGTTGTTCAGCTGGAAGACGCCCCGGCGAGAAGGACAATACCGGCTTGCACGAATTTGCAAATAAACCTCTTGATGCCGCCAGGAATGAGATTGGGGATCTGCGGCTTCCTTTCCGTCCACAGTAAACAGAAGAGCATAAAAAAAGTCTCAGCTGCGTTTTCAGGGCTTGTCGAGTTGTTTCAGCCTATCATTTCAGCTGAAAGCCATCTTTTCAGCCTTCATTTTAGAAATACTTTTCTCCAGAGCACAATGCTCGCCAGGCTGAGTAGCAGACCAATTACAGGGCAGTGGATAAGTGGCCACTGCTGGAAGCTGAACGGCATTCTCCTCAGATGCCCATGCAACGACAGTTGTCGTCGCTTTTCCTATCTTTTTGGTCGACGCCACGTGATATGTATTGTTTGGGCTTGCATACTTTAATTCTTTCTACATCCGAAGGCGTGCATAGGTTCCTCTGAGTGGAGTAGCTATTCAGTCACTAATATCGCTTTAGATGCACCTTTTCACATTAATCAACGAATTGCCAGCCTCTGAACATGGAGTACAATGTCCATCAGGTGGCAAGTGAGATGAATGTCTAGCTATGGATCACAAGATGGCGGCAAACCCACTTCACTGGCGTGCATGGTGATCAGCTGGCTCTACTTATAGCCCACTAGTTCTCGACATCCCCCAAACATTCTTCTCCAAATACCTTAACTTTCACATTAACCACCAAGTTGTTTTTGAGTATCTACATCCTACCTGTGACGATGACAACACCTACAATAGCGACAAACAACTCTTCTCTCCCTCCTGTTCCAGATGGATGGAAAGCGGAGTGGAGTGTTCAATACAACCGCTGGTATGTACTCTGTTGCTGTGCGAAAACGTCGCCCCTGTGTTCTGATCTCTACTCACTGTGGATGTATCTAGGTATTATCTAAACCTCTCGACTGATGTCTCCCAATGGGATTGTCCAACACTGCAACATCATGCGCCTACGTATTCACAGCCAGACACCTCTGTTCAGCCATTAGCCCAAACATACCCGCCGCCACCGCAGTTTCAACGAGTAGATGGTGACGTACAAGAGGCTCTGGGAGCAGATGGAGACCGTGGTATCATTGGAGAGACGGTGGGAGATGGTTTGCTTGAACTTGCGAATGGTCTCGTACATCTCGCAGCCAAGCTCGGCGTTCATGAATGAGACAAACACAAGATCCAGCATTTCGAACAAAACACTGCTCCAGGTGGAGACGGGTCACAATTTGGCCAGACTAGCGCCGGTGCTCCCACTACAACAGGGCTATCTGGAACACCACACGTTTCTTATGGAGCATCTCTCGGTACTGCACCTGCTGACACCAAACCTCCAGCACCAATATACAGGATCCCTGCTTCGAGCGATAATAGACCTCCTGGATCGCCATACGGTGTCTCTGGTGATAGCCCAGCATCTATCAACTCTGAATCTCACCCAGGGATCTCTCCCAGCCAAATTGGCACTGGGGGGTCTATCGCTGGGCTTCCTCCAGCATTGGCTGTTGGTGCCGTGCCTCCTCCCAAACCAAATGTCGGCAAACCAATAGGGCCACCACCACCACCACCACCAGGATCGCCACCTGATATAATTCCTGCTGGAATGGCTCCGAATGTCAACAAAGTACCCAGCCCACCACTGGATTCACCACCCGCAAAGACCGGTGAAAATCCTTCTGGAATCGTCGCTGTTGGTGTACTAGGCGCTGTAGGCGCCGAACCGATGCATCATCATGGCGTGGAAAGTAGACTCAACACCACCGTCCAACAACCTAAATCCTCAGGAGCCACGTCTTTACATCCACTGCGCCGCCTACGGTGACAAGGACGTAACGAAAGAAGTCCGCACACTAGTAACTCTCGAACAGTCCCTCCAACTCAAACGCCCTGAGTTCATATCCCACTTCGGAGACCCCGACCCCTGGCCTGGTGTTACGAAGTCTTTCTCGGTCGTCTATTCGTATGGCGAACGACCATGGGAGCTCATCGCTGGCAGTGAATGGGACGGAGGTACCTTTGACATCATTCCCCATCAGCCCCTTGACACGGAACGGATGGCATTCATCCAAGATAAACCTGGTAAGCTGGTTGCGCTCGTCTGGGGCTTCAATAATGGCCTCATGGGCGGAGAAGGACCTGTCGCCAAAAAAGAGAAGATTGAGACACTAGGGGAGTTTCCGGTGAATAATGGATGGATGGGCGGGAATGGATATGACCGTTTAGGTTATCTTCCTTCGGGCATCCCAAAAGCTGCTATAGCTTATTATCGCGCTGAGGATGGAGTGGTCAAATTTACAAGTGGGAGGGAAGGGGGAACTTGCCGAATGCCATGGAATCCGCTTGCGAAGTGGACTTGATTGGTATAGTTTCAATGTATGGCTAGATTGATAGGAGAATTTGACACTACTGTTCTTTTTCCATTTCCGTTTGTAAGCCTGCACCAAACGCTGATAAAACTGAGCTGTGAGTGATCGCGGAATCCTCTATACGCTAGGCTTGAGGCGTAAACCCTCAAATAAGCCGGCTTCGCAAGTTTAATACTGCAGGGAGCGCTCGCATTGACTCGTTGATTGAAAGAAAATCTTCTAACTGCTCGAGGGCCGCATTCTTATCCAGTATAGCATCATGCTTGAATATTCGTTGAACATACTCATCGTTGATCTTCCGGTTACGAAGCGACATTTCTAAGAATTGCCTCTCAAATGAAGTTCTCAGTAGATGCTCAATCCGCCTAGGATTTTCCGAACTCGCGTCTAATTTCCCTATTGCATGCTCTAAATAGACTCGATCTTCTTCAAATGTCATCTCTTCAGGGACATCGTCATTTAGCCAGCCCGGAATATCCGCGATAAAAAGAGGGTGCTGGATAGCTGAAGGGGCAGGCGCGAATCGGGAGTTATCCCAATCTACAACACTATTACTAATTAGCAAAGAGAAAATATACTAAAAGATTATGGTACTTACCCGGAGAGCCCTCTTTCGTTCACAACCACGTTCCATGCATTCAGGTCTCCATGCTTAAGTGTAGCAACCCCATCGTCCGGATAAGGCACTAGGTCATCAATCTTCACCCGTCGATAGAGGTAGTGAATTGGATCGCCCCAAGCGGAGTTTCCTTCAAGCGTACGGAGAAGTCCTTTATCGACCTCATTTCGAAGCAAGTTTCTATAGGTCATCTTGTGTTCTATACGCTAGTTAGCCCATCTTATTATATCTCTGTAGCAAGCCGCGATTCACCGCTTGCTCGTTCAACAAAACCTACTTGTGCCTTGAGTGTCTTGTGCCTCTTCTAACGTCCATAGGTTAAACAGGAAAGTCGCAAGGCCATCCAGTAAAAATTGACGTCGTTCTTTTGGTAACACTTGCAGGTTCCAGGATTTAAGAGCCTCTCCATCAAGATAGTCCATGACAGTATAATACTGTGATTGGTAAACAATAGCAGGTGCAAGAAGCGCTGGGTACTTCTCTTTCGCATACTTTAGAACGGCTGTCCCTTTTGTAGCAAAGCTAGCTGCGTCGGCGTCGTTGGGGATTCGAAGACACCAACGATTCCCGTGCTCAGATTGGATCTCATATACAGTATTGGAGTGGCCTTTCAGTGGCCCTGACAAAATCTTGATATGTGTGTTTTGGGCAGAGGATATCTCAGAGATGATCGCAGCTAATGGTAGTTTCATGTTGGGAAGGGTTGATAGGGAAGTAGAGAGTTTGAGTTTTAGAGGCAGAAGGCGGAATTAATAGGCGCAGAAATTTTCTTAGGCACAGGGGAATCCGATGTGGTTAGACCTATTGGTTGGGGACAGCGGCCTCCTGCACTCTTGAACATGCGCACCAAGAAAGCAAAAACATCACAAACTCAGAAAGACATCATGCTTACTCTTCAAGTCCATATTGTCATCCCCAGCTTCCAGAGCATTGCCCTGTACCATGGCGAGCAACAATGGGTCCAGCGATGTGGCCTGAACTGGGGCCATACCCAAACGCCAGGAAAGGAATTCAAGAACATGACGCAACTTGTAGAACGGGGTTGCTATGCGAATTTAGTAGAGGATATCGAGGAAGGCTTGCCAATTCCTGACCTCATTATCAGTACGTGCGTCCTCATTTCAAAATTCTTTTCAGCAACCTCATAAAACCCAGCCTCAATTTTGGAGAACCGTCAAGGGGCTCTTTTTGAGCTATACGGCTTGATAGAGCAGACCATCAGGAGATATCACTAACCAGAAATTCTCTATCCACGTACAGACAACGCTGATGCGCGGATCCAATGTGGCTATCTGTTGCTTGGTTCGCTTCTCAAGAGCGTCTGCCGGGACTTGACATCTAGGACTTTAAGAAGAGTGGGAAGAGCATCCAACCAGCCTTTGGTGTATAGGATCTGGCTGTGAGATAAATCCACTCGTTCCTTCGTCTGACATCCCATAAAGTGTGTTTCATTTAAAAAGTGACTTTTTAAGATATGCGGTGCAGTGTGTCTATTAACGTGACGCATTATCTCCGCTCTATTTGATGCACGTTCATTGCGAGAGCAAATCAACACACGATCTAGATACACGATGGATACGACATTACAGCTATTTGCATTGGGTGTAGTCAACCAATCCTTCATCAGGGACCTTTTCGCTCGGGAGGCAGAAATTGATGTTCTCGCCTTTGAGATTCTGGAAGACAGCTCCATACTCGCGCTTCGGTAGGTCAGCGACAAAATGATCATATTCAATACAGACATGGCTCATTTGTACGTTTTGAATGGGATGAGAAGGGAATTCTGGGGTTTGATCTTACCTGGGTGACTGAGATGAAGTCGTTGTAGATGCCATCGGTTTTCATTTTCTGACGCACGAAATCGGTGACCCCGCCAAGAATTGCATTCACCGTCGTGATCTTGCTGTCCCAGGAGACAAACGACGACGTTGCGGTGCCATCGACGCGGGTAGACTCGCTGCTACCGTATGGATCTTTTTCTGTCAGTATCCCAACGCGGGATCACATTCGACAGCTTTCTTAAAACTCACTTTGCATTTTCTTTCCATCAGCCATATTCTTCCACCACGCCATTCCAACAGCATTATCCAAGAGCACAACTGGGAAGACGCTGTACGGCGTGATGACGTCTAGTTCTTGGATCGTTTGATTTGAGATAGATGGGATGCCGGCGTTTGAGATATAGCCGATAATCTGCCCAGTGGTCGGATCTGTTGAGTTGTTGACAGAGGCAAACATTCCCGGTACTTTGGTGACCACCGAATTGCAAGTGCGAGCTCGCTCTGCATTGGTGAAGAGACGTCTGGTGCCATGTCAACAGTCTGCTGAGTCGGCTGGTTCTTGTCCAGAAGGAAACTTACTTCACCAAATCAACGTCGTAGTACGGCATTTCCATAACCTTCCACTGTTCGTGAGCTGAGAACCAGTATCCTTCCAACGATGTCAGCCACGATTTATATTTTTGAGGGGCATCCTTACCTTTTTGGACTGTGATGGGTCCCACTCCACCCATGTTATACTCCACGCTCACGAGCTGTGGTCTTTTGACCACCCACAGAAGATTTTTGTCGTTCTCGGACAGGCCACCAAAGAAGTATAGCCACCATGTGAAGAGCTCTCCTTCATATGGATCATTCAGAGTGCCACTTCCTTCACATTTGTACGTTTGTCGTGGGTCATTGATGGAGAAAGATTGGTTTCCAATATCAGTGACCGAACAGACAGCTCCGTTTCCTGCGTAGAAGATCTGCAACGATTTTAATTGGGACGCTCGGAAATATTTCTCGAGGACATACCTTTGCTGCAGTCAGCTTCGTGTAGTCGAGCCATGCTTGCCATTTTTTGGCCAAGGTTTGGTAATTGGGGTTCGAGCTCGATTCCATGGCTTGAATAGCACTATACACTGCCCAAATGAGCTCCCTGATCCCTTGAAGTCAGCTCTTAACACGTGACAAGTATTTCACATCTAGACGTACCCATTGTCAAGTGCAGGAACTCGATTCACCCAATCCCAAGTGGGAACTATATCCTGAGAATCTCCAGTATACCATGGAAAGAAGCCTCCAAAGCCAGGAAATGTCTGGTTGAATTGCAAGTATGTTTTCAGCTTCAAGGTCATGATATCTATTGCTATGCCCGGTGCCGCTCCAGGGTCCTCAGGGGACAGGAACTGAGCTGCTTGAGGAGATCCGGAAATGGCATGAGCATAGAGCATTATCTGGAGAGACTCTTTGCTGGCTGCACTGAATGGATGCTTTGCCGTGGCGAGACCAGTGGTCTCGTCGAGAAGCGTGCCGTCGTAGGACATACCATTATAAGTGTTGTAGCTGACATTATTTTGATGAAATTTTCCTTCCCAATACAGAACATCTGAGATAAACGGATTTGGATTCTGTAGAATTTGTGCTTGGGTGTATGTTGGAGAGAATCGGCAATTGGGCGTCGCTCTTGGCTTGACTTGTTGAGGACTTGGGACAGCACCCGTTGTTAAGGCTGAAGTGATGGCAAGAATAATTTGCAAGAACATTTTGTTTGTCTCAAATTTTTGTCTTCAAAAATGCTTTTCATCTATTATTTTGAAAGTTTTGACTTCTCTAAAGCCGCTTTCCATATCTGACTCTGGCTATTTCTAGCGTTCACAAGTCGCCGACCTTCTGTAACGCCATATTATTCCTCATCGAATCATAAGCAACTGTTTCTTCACGGCGAGATTTTTGACGGGAAATAGAAAACTCTCCAAGATCGTAAAGATGGGGTGATGTTTACTTGCCGGCCGAAAACAGGGTCCGTCCCTCAGTGGCGTGCGGGGTTGCAGCAGATCCCTGCCACAACAAGGCAGTCGCGGGGTCACTGCCAACCTTAAACCCTTTTTCCCCCTCGCCCTTCCCACTTCCCGGTTAAGATCAGCCATGGCTTATGAAGCTTTGGCAGTCCGAGACGACTGTCAGATCAGATGGTGGGGTCCACTAGTAAAGCTTCCCCGCTGCCGAGAGAAGCCTACTCGTCATTCACCTCAAGATTCCACAAACGGGCCGTTTGGTCGGATGTACCTTGAACAACCGGATGATCTTGATTTTCGTGCTTACATGCAATTGGTACGCGCGGAGTTTCGGATTGGCACTGCAGAATGCACGAAGTTCGGTGTGTTCTCTGAATGACCGAAGCTACTTGAAATCGAAGTATTTCAACCTCATCGGCTATCATATCTTAGTTCTCGTCTTGCTCTCACACTTTTCTCGTTCTACTCAGCCAGGCACACGAAAGGCACTATGAAGCTCTCACTTCTCTCATTGTCAATGCTGACGGGGCTGGCTACATGCCAGAATTCTACCTCAAACTACACCTCACCTCTGCCAACAACCATAATTCCCACCCCAACGTCCGCAACCACACTGAGCGGATCCACGGTCGCGAACCCAGCAGCCTTCACCACAGCCCTAACCCTAGATGTTGAAGACCTCTGGAACCTCTTCGTAGGACCCGTCTCCACAGCCGCAATAAACACCACGGTCTCAGCAACACCCGTCCCCACCAACGAGCTAATCCCACCTCCGGGGCTTTACTACAGCTCCTTCCCCTCCGGCCAACAAATCCCGTTGATGAGTAAGAACGAAAGCTGGAAGTTTCCGGCTGGATTTTGGTGGGGTGTTGCCAGTGCTGCGTTTCAGGTGGAAGGTGCTGTGAAGGCTGAGGGCAGAGGACCTTCTATCTGGGATGCTCTGCTGCATCGGGTTGAGGGCTATACGGTTGCTAATCAAACGGGCGATATTACTGATAATCAGTATTATCTTTACAAGCAAGGTGAGTTCGGTGAAATCTATAGGGATTTCAGTCACTGACATTGAAGGTAGACATTGCTAGAATCGCGGCTCTTGGTGTTAAAACTTACTCTTTCTCCATCAGCTGGTCTAGAGTCTTCCCGTTCGGAAATGGACCAGTCAATGAGCTAGCACTTGCTCATTATGATGATGTGATCAATACTTGTATCGAGTATGGAGTCGAACCTTCCGTGACTCTCTATCACTGGGATTTACCATTGAACCTGCAGAATACCTATGGTGGCTGGTTGGGACCTCAGATTGTTGATGATTTCGTCGCTTATGCGAAGGTTGTCTTTGGCCGTTATGGCAATCGAGTGGCGCGCTGGTTTACAGTGAACGAGCCGATTGTATTTTGGTGAGTTTGGTTCTCTACCAAGTAGAAATTAACTGACTGAATAGTGACAATTACCCACTGCCCGACAACTATTTCACCAACACCTCAATTCCCAAAGTCCAACAGCCATATTGGTGCGGTCACCACGTGATCCTTGCTCATGCAAATGCCTACCACCTAGCAAAATCTATGGGCATCAACGGCACGGTCTCATTTAAAACCAACGGCGGGTACAAGATTCCCCTCACAAACTCCAGCGAAGACGCCATAGCCGTCCAGCGAGCATGGGATTTCAACGAAGGCTGGTTCGCCAACCCCATCTTCCTCACAGGGGACTACCCGCAATACCTAAAAGAATTCGTGTCCGGCTTCCTCCCCGAGTTCACCGATGCCGAAAAATCGCTAATCAATGGCTCCGCTGATATATTCGCACACGATGCCTACACCTCCCAGTTCTACATGGCGCCAGACTCCGGGATCGCAGCATGCACATCCAACACCTCGAACCCATTGTACCCAAGCTGCGCCAACACAACCTATACCTACACCACCGCTGACGGAGGCTGGAATGTCGGTCCGGCAGCGGACCCGCTCTCGCCCTGGCTGCACAAAGCTACGGACTGGGTGCCGCTGTTCCTGCACTACATCCAAGACACGTGGAAGCCCACTGGCGGCATCGCCGTCACTGAGTTCGGATTCGCAGAGCCGTTTGAAGTGCTGAAGACAATCAAGGCTGATATCCTGTTTGATCCGATCCGGAGTTCGTATTATAGGGAATATATGGAGGCGATTTTGATTGCGATTAGTGAGGGGGTTGATGTGAAGGGGACGCTGGCGTGGAGTATTGTGGATAATTTGGAGTGGAATTCGGGGTTTCAGGTTAAGTTTGGGATGCAGTGAGTCTTCCTTTCTTTCTTCATCGTGGTTCCCAGGAAGTCTGTGTGATGTTGAAAAGTGATTTGCTGACGAACACAGGTATGTTAACCTAACGACTCAGGAACGAGCTTACAAGGCGAGTTTCTTTGAGTATGTGAATGCGTTCAAGCTTTATGGCACAGATCCTGTTACACCACACTTTGTATCTTCGTAGAGTGTAAAGACGGATAATGAGATAGAACTGTGACTTACGTATTTGTCGAATTCCTGTGCTGCTCGGACTGAACGCATCATCCTCCGCATCGTGTATCGTGACGGAGTCAAGGTATGAATTTAGAAACGAAATCACCCCCCTCAAATTGAATCTATGGTTTAATTTGCGAGTGGACATTCATTGATCTTATATTATCCTTTTTTTTTTAGAGTTTTTTTTTTCGAATCATATGTCAGTTTTTTGTGAGATTAGGCGAAGTGCTCATGTAAAATAAGCGACCTAGCCCCCTTGTTTTAGCGAGATGGGATTCAACATCGACTCTCCTGAAGAAGACGGCAAGTATAACTCACTTTCATTTCCGACTTTGTGTGGCTGCTCGCCGGAATGTGACTCAGTGGCCTGCCCTGACCCGCAGCACCTCCTTCTCGTTCATATCTGGCCTTGGTGCACGACGCGAGTGTGGTGGTTTGCTGTCACAATCATACCTGCTCCCGAACCTGGCCTCGCAGTCTGGCCCACAACCCTTTTTACTTGTCCACCCATAGCTTTTCAGCAAAGTAACAATATCGTCTGCACCTTTCTCTTCTGCATAGGCCAGGCAGTTGTACAAATCATCTCTCTTGATGTCAACTTCTCTGTTCCCAGACAGGGTCATGAGGGTCACGGCTTTCACCGTGAAAGAGATATTAGACCACCTCCGATCTTGAAAGACTTCGTTGAAATCGAATCCTAGATTGCCGTTTCGCATCTCAAGAACTCTGCTGAGCCCGGAAAAGTTTTTGTGGTCAATTGCTGCAAGGACCGAGGCCCTGTGGAAGATCTTGGTTTTCGTTTTCATCGAGAGCAACAAGTCAATGATCTCGAAGTAGTTCTTCTGTCCTGCACCGGTATGCCTGATTGACATGGCTTGTTCCCACATATGAGGAGTTGAGACGGCACCCACCTCTATCAATAACCTGACAACTTCTGGGTTATTGGACCCGATGGCTGCTTCTAAGCATTCGTGGACATCGTTGTGTTTTACATTCAAAGAGAGAAAGTATTGAACGAGTCCAAGCTTTCCACCAAGGCATGCGTAATAGAGTGGAGAGCTGCTGTCCGCATTTGCGCGATTGGGAGATGCCCCACTTTCCACGAGCGCACGACATATGTCAGGCTCGCTGCAGAGTACCGCGTAACTTAATGGAGAAAGGTGGGCGTGGTGATGATTCTCGGCAATGTACATCAAGGACTCGGGGTTCGCGCCATGCTTCAATAAGACCTGTACGCCTTCAAGGCTTCCACCCTTGATTGCTGCAGTCAGAGCAGAGTATTCATTTCTTCGCTGTCCAGGAATTGATACAGTCGCTCCAGCTTGAGCTCCGTGTTTGATTAGAAGTTTGGCCATTCTGAGTGCATCGGTAGGATTTTGTTGCCAGTAATCAGTGCGTATGCAACAAAGAGGATCTCTGTATTGACTCGCGTTCGAACGTTTTGGGATATAATAAGTTTCTCCCAGTTGCCAAAGAAAGAACTCAACATCAGCTAGATTCATGAATGCAGTGAAACATGCGAGGGCAGTCATTCCACAGCTTTTGGGGCTAGACAGATCGTCTATCCTTTCAACGAAGGTCATTGCCGGACTTTCGGGATCGAAACTTGGCTGATCCATCATCAGGCGAAGCAACTTCTGCCTACTTTCGCGATCTATGCCGACAAGTGCGGAAACGCAAGACTCATAGCAAAGAGTGTCATTGAGGCGTGTTGACTTCCACATCTTGTTCAGGTCAGCGCGCGGAACAAGTATCAATGCAATTCTAGTGGCTTTGTGATTGATGGCAGTGTACAGTGCAGAGGCTGATGTATCTCTATTGGCTCCCATCCTCAGAAGATAGCCAACTACATCTTCATGCTTTGCCAGAGCTGCTCGTTGAAGCGCAAAATGGCACTGTTTGGTTCGCCGGGAAGAGTAATTAACATCAGCACCTAAATCAAGGGTAGAAGCAACAAGCGCTAGATTTCCTGCCGCTGCAGCATCTTCGAGGACTTTTGCCAGAGTCTGGAGGGAGAAACCGCTCGCCGCTTGGTCTGAGTTTTCCGGATTTCGTGTGCTGTGGCGGAATTCTTTGAAAATGAACATCCTCTTCCTTGGGTGAAGCGCGGTGGCAAGAGAGCGTGCTGCAGCGTCGCTGGCTGAGGTAGTGATTGATGTAGCGATTTCATAAATTTCGGGCGGTGGGTGAAATTTGGTTGTTTGGGTATCTAGCTGGGCATTGGGAATCGGTAATGGATTATGCTTCGTCGCCCTCAGTGGCACAATTTCAGGGAGTGCCCGCGAGAAACGTCTCATCTCCTTCTCTGCTTCACTTTTGTTTTCTTTTTCCTTTGATACTGAAGTTACCACCTTGAACGAATCCTCTTGGTGATTCCATGGCGTCTGCGTCATTGAGCTTACTGCCTCTTTACTTGTATCGATCTGGTCAATTTGTTGCGGGAAATGACGCTCTGTAGCACATGCTTCACAAGCAAGCATTTCCAAGGGGTTATGTACGACGCAAGCAGGACAAGTCCAATCGGATGATGATCGAGTGCGATTCTCGGATCTATGTTGTAGCGTCAAGATTTTTTCATTCCCACACTTATCAGCAACTTCTGATTTGTGACTCTTGCCGGATCTTGCCGCAGCTGGAGGATTTGGTGTGTAGAAAGCTGAAGAGTACTCAGTAAAGCCATCTGCGTACATCTGAGTGTTATCTAATGTTGTTTCAGGGCTCTTTTTGAATGGCAAAACCGATACTCTTCTCTGGTGTGGAGAGCCCTGCTCGACTTTTTCAGTGAAGACATGATCGTGCGAAGTGGCAAAAACGGTCTTCCTGGCATCAGCTTTGAACACTTCTCCTGCAGTGGATTTTGCTTGGTCGGAAAGTCCTTCATGCCTTGAGGTCCTCTCTTTGAATAATTCCTCATCGACTCCCAGGTGTTTTTGGAGACCTGCAAGAATTATGAAGAACTCGTTCTTGCTGAGAAAGCCTTCTTTGGGCTCGACTGCCGGCGAATCTTCATAAGTAGCGCTTAGAGCCTGCAAGACATCAGAGTCTACACATATAAAGAGGTTCGAGATCTGGCTCGTCCGAGAAATAGAACTCACCTCATCCCAGAGATCTGCCAGAACTTCGTCCTCCAGCGCCAATGCCTGAAGCACTTTGAGACCCGCCTCTTCTGTCTAATGTGAGCCTTGAACTTCGTCGAAACAGGTGAAGGTATCGGGTCATGTACCAGAAATAAATAACTCTCCTGAGGATGATCGATCGAAGATTGCTTGATAGAGCCGATAAGTGGCCGCTGTTATTGTCTTTTTTTCTCCCCCAAGTGTATAAGTGAGGCATGGATCAATTCTAGCACGACGAAATGGATTGCGCGCCGATTGAGCAGGAGCTCTAGCGGGCAGCTGGACATCCATGGCATCAGCTGTCAAATCTTAAAGCTCCATTTCTCACCATCATTGAAATTTGGCGGTCTTGAGATCCAAATGTCATTGCTGACTCTGCTGAAACGTCCGATGTGCTTCAGGAGCTTGCCTGCCTCAAGGGGCACGCTGACTCATCATTTTGCTGTTGGATTTTGGAAACGGCCATGAACAGACCTGCAGCCCCTGCCTTCGCGATGTTTCAGCTCATGCTACGCTCATCACTCGTTAATAGCTAATCTGTGATTCCCTGGGCAGGACACTCTATAAATTTGCATGTATGGCCTACTTAATCTCGTGGCCAATCAGCAAAGCTGTATTCATTCAAACCCAACGGGGTTTCATGCCCGTGAGATATGGCAGAATACATCTGGATATTCAGAATAGTCGCAGTGTAAAAGCTCGGGTAGCTGCCTGCCTGTCCATGGGGTTTCCAAACAGCGGTTTGTGTACCTGCGAGTCTGAGGGGTTTGCGCACACGACACATCGCCATACTCGTAGCCGAGCTGGAGGGTTCGAAGCGGCAGAAGGTGCACTCAGCTTGGATTCAATGGTTGTACTGGAGGCAATCCGGTTTTGGTGATTCGCATGTAGTGAAGAACGACCGAAGTGAATGGAGAAAGTGAAATGACGTTGGATGTTCTCCTCCGCCTAGCGTAGCCTTGTCGATCAGCCTCGCGTAAACCCTGGCCTCAACTTCGCCACCTCTGGACAACTTCCCCACTTCCTTATCTATCGAGAACAGGTGAGTTCCCCACGTCAAGCATATATTGTCT
This sequence comes from Hyaloscypha variabilis F, assembly GCA_002865655.1. Lineage (NCBI taxonomy): Eukaryota > Fungi > Ascomycota > Leotiomycetes > Helotiales > Hyaloscyphaceae > Hyaloscypha > Hyaloscypha variabilis. Next base: position 1,737,492 of record KZ613941.1, on the reverse strand, counting down.
TTGGTCTAATGCAGACAACTAGGCGGTAGGTGGCACGAGTCGAGAATGCACCTCCTTCAAACCGAGCTTCCGCGAACTTGATCGGTCAGTCTCAGGCCTTCGTCGTGCACCGTCCGAGCGGGACGACTAGGAGTTGGTATATACTTGTCTGGCATTGTTTCGACAGCGAGAGTTGGACATACGATATGAAAATGGCCGTCGAACTTATGTCTTTCGATCCGGATGGAGATCTGCTGCTCATACTGAATGACAGCATCGAGAGCGACGATTCGACGAAGAACGATGGGCTGGACGGTGGGGCAATTGAGCAGACAGCAACCCAGTTCTCCCTTCCAGACCTGTTTGCTTCTACGTCGCTCTCTCGTCTCGAGAGAGAACCTGTCGAATCTCCCCCACTAGAAATCGAGCCGCCGAAATTTCAGAAGGAAATACATATGTTGGTGTCGTCGAAACATCTGATGCTTGCTTCTCCAATGTTCAAGGCCATGCTGCAGCATAGCAATTTCAAGGAAGGAGACGAGCTTCGCTCATCGGGTCAAGTGAAGGTGCCACTACCAGATGATGATCCTGCAGCTCTCAAAATTCTACTCGACATCATTCATGGCCGCGTGCGACAGGTTCCTCGCCATGTCAATCTGGCGACCATGACAGAACTGTCGGTCCTCGTTGATAAGTATCAGATGCTGGAAGTTGTCGAGTTATATGTCGAAATGTGGATGAGCACACTGAAGACGTCTGTACCCATGTTCTTCACAGCAGATCTGTTGGCTTGGTTGAGCATCTCATGGGTATTTGGCTTGGGAGACATATTCAAGAACATCTCTCGGATTGCTATGCGTGGGAGCACAGATCTATTTGGAGCACATGAGTCGCATCTTCCCATCCCGCAGCCTGTCTTTGGCAAGTCCCAGCATTCTTCTGAAGTTAAAGCTTTCATCTGACATACATACAGGAGCAATCTCGGACGCTCGACGGAAGGGGATTCAAGATGCAATTGCTGTTGTGGAGTACACTATCATGAAGTATCAAGGCCCCGCGCAACACTGCCGGACATTCTTCTCGGGCAATCGAGTGAAGAAGAACACTGCATGCGATGGATTGATCTTGGGATCTTTGTTAAAAAGCGCTTCTATGAATGGTCTGTGGCCGCCTCCACCCCATCCGTATATCGGCCACACTTTCTCCGGCATCGTTACTAGGGTACGATCATTGGAGATCACTGCGTTTTGCGAGGAACCACTTTCTACTTTCAGCACAGGACCCGGCAACATTGTTCCTTCGCATGGTGTGAAGCAGTCAATCTGTGCCCAAATGGATACGCTGGAAGGCAACATGAACGGATTGGAACTCAAGACGTTCAAGGAACCAAAGAAAGCGCCTTTTAAGAAAGACACGTTTGTGGAGCAATGGCCAATTCTCCGAACAGACTGATTGGCATTTCACCTCTTTGCCTAGGGTCAGAGGCCCCGAGATCAAATGGCTGTGCAACAGCACCGTGTCTCGTCTGAAATCTAAGACACTCGCTCAATCCCTGTTCGCCTTGACCATGGTCGATATTCTCAGCGGCTGGTCATATGTTTGGTTATAAAACACACGAAGAAAGGCTAGCTGTTATGATGTTTTTATTCATGCTCCACGAAATGATTGCAAGTGAATATCAATTTCGTTTGCTGGAGTCAATCCAGGGTCTGCCAAGTCAATATGGGGGATTTATCAACGGACGTTGAGACTTCGATCTCCATCACACACCGGGTTACGCTCCCCGTGGGGATAGAGGTTTGTTTAAACCATAGAAGTCTTGATTTATTCCTATACCCGTAAGAGTTATTAGCCACGTATTTTGAATCTTGGTCCATGTAGGCATCTAATTGTATTTCTATACTTTTTCATCACGGAAAATCACGTTGTGTATCTATTGTAAGCCATCGATTATCTTTCACCGGAATTGCCAACTTTCCTTCATCCTCGTCATCGACAATGCTATTTCGATCATATTTGTATTTTCCACTGTAATGTGAGGGCGCACCTTCCTGTCATGTCAACCTCATTCTGCTTCCACTTCAATTCGATTCGCTCGCCCCGCGAATCAGAACTCTCATCTTTGAAAGAAATCGTATTTAAGATATTCAAATCGTGATTATTCTCTATTTCGGTACATGTAATAAGGAGGACGAGGGGAAATTTCTCGATGCGAAGGAGCATCTGATGCTCCTGGCTTGTTTCTGGTATCACTTTTCATAACCGAAGGGTGGCCTTGAAGGTCAACGGTAGAGCTCTTCCTGAACTTCAACCTTACAACTAAAACTCAAACCTCATCTGCGACCTTAAGGCTTAAGCTCCATCTACTCCCTCAAGCCCCATCTCCAACTTCAAACATCAACATTCATTTGTTCCACAACAACAGGTAACACTGTCCTGCAAACACGTCTTCAGTCACTTGCTGATGGATGAGCAGATCAAGGGCGCAACCGCCGCCGCCGCCTCAAGCACACCACGTCTGCGGGACCTGGGTGGCTGAAAATTTGAAGGTGAATTGATTAACACAGAGCGAACACACTCATATCTTGAAATTGAATCAAAGTATCGAGTGAGAACACACCCATCCTCGAGTTTGCAACCGACAACGTAACCAATAAGCCTTTGGATACCAGAATCGCCATAATTTCAGAGCACAATGTCTCCAAAAGCTTCGCAACCCTTCACCTTCGATCCTGACGGAGACTTGATTCTCGTCCTTACCAAGCTATCTAAAACACAGACAGCTGCGAGTCAAAAGGCCGGCAAACTCGCTGCTGAACCACCGAGCAGCAAGCGCAAACGAGATCCTTCAACACTCACCACAGCAGATGTGGAACCGGAGAAGGTGAATATGATTGTATCCTCGAAGCACATGATTCTCGCCTCACCGGTATTCAAAGCTATGCTTGCACCTGGAAGCTTCAAAGAAGGGCTCGAACGAAATGCTACCGGTCAACTGGAAGTGGAATTGCCGGAAGACGACCAAGTCGTGATGATCATCGTATTGAACATTATTCACGGTCGCAACCGAGTGGTCCTTAAGCGTATTGATTTGAATATGTTGACAAATCTCGCAATATTGGTGGATAAATATCAAATGGTCGAAGCTGTCGAATCATTCTCTGAATTTTGGATCGACCATCTTCTTACTGAACAAGACTTTCCTGATGGATTCCATGATGACATTGACCCTCTCTATCAGCAAAGGATTCACAAGTAGCTGGCTGTCTCATGGGTTTTTAGAAGAAAGGATGAATTCACTAATATCACAAAAGCTGCAATAATATGCTGCACCTCCAAGCTAGCTAGCGAAGTTGGTAGCGAGCTCCCAGTCCCAGGAAAAATCATCGGTACGTTGCTCAACGCGATTTGAACAAAAATATTAACGAGAATTAGAGGCAATCGCCAAGAAACGAGAAGCCAACATATCTAAGTGCCTTGATATCGTCAAGGAAACTATCGAGAAGTACCAAGGAAGCGACCGCGTCTGTGGCGATGTGCAATATGGATCTGCTTGTGACGCAACAATTCTTGGATCTCTTATCAAGAGCATGGTATCAGATCGAATTTGGCCAATTCCCGAGCCCCCATATGATAATTTCACTTTCAGTGGACTCAGCGCGACGGTCGACGGCCTTCAGGTCATGTCGTGCTGCGAGAAGATTTATCAGTGGCAAACCAAGAAAGGCCACGGAATTCACGAGATGTTCCTGAAGAAGGTGGATTCCATTGAGGACAAGTTAACTGGACTAGAGATCAAAACCTTCAAGAGGTAATATAGAGAAGCATTTCGCAGCTCATCACGTGCTAATCCCAGAATCTTTCTCTCGTTGGCTTGAGCAATCATCGGAGAGCTTGGCAGGATATTCGTTGAACACCGTTCAATGGAACTTCGATACTGAAGGCAACCTCGAATTATGCGTGTTTGTATGATTGCGATATGGATGGCGGAGGGCTCCAGGGCTAAGAGGCTCAGACAGCATGCAGAGCGTTTCAAAATTTGGGGAAACATCCTCGAGCTAATGAACTGCACTTCAATCCATCAATGAGAAAAAGAATAGCGTTCGTTTACCTACGCATTTCCCCGAGCTGATGTGAAAACTTTCACACACATTTCAAGTCTTCCTTTCATACTTCACACTCTGGTCCGCGAGCTTATCTTCCTAATGTCCTATACACAAAATATTATTGCGCCCTTTGAGCATCTGCAGAGCGTAATGGTCTCATTTCTCTTACCGATTTCACTTGATTCCAATCATTCCGAAATGGAGGCGAGACTGCAAAGCGCATAATTGAACAGAACTCCCTAGCTATTGCAAGATCTGGACTACTTTAAACAGGTTCGGCAACTTCAAGCTACACTGACAAGAACTGGGATGGGTCCAGAAGTTACGTGTGAGGACCTTTCGATCGCACAGCTCGATGGATCACTAGATGCCATTCCCACGATCATGTCCTGTTATATAAAAAGGCAACCCAGCCAAGATTCTAGGTCGGTCATAGAAAAAGGTTGTGATCAAAGTGGACGAAGCTCAGTTCGATTGACAAGTCCGTTCTTCTAACAGCTCATTCCCAACCCACAACCCAAAATATCCCTGCTCTCTTCCTGTCCCACTTGCGCAACAAAAATCTCCATCGAGCTCTTCTCACAAAGACCAGCCTCTAAATTGCTGATCTCAGCAGCTCGCCGATCGCTCGGCCCAAACACCTTACTCGCGATGCACCAAACTACACTTCCCTCCGCTTCGCCCCAAATACCAAGAAAGCTCCTTCTCATAACCATCTTGCTATACCAAAGTCCTCCCCCAAGAGAGCAACAAATGCCTAGATTGCAAGCCACGGCCACGGTCCGTTCCCATGCTGTACAGCTGCTGTCTCGGAACAGGCACTCTAGATGAGGTGGAGGAGGGGACGGGGTCTGGAAGATTGGTATGCAATCGATGAGGGACTCAATGTAGCATATCGTAAGGTAGAAGAATAGCAGGTGAAATCCGAGGACCACAGACCAGAATATTTTGTCCGCGCGATCGGATGGGTGTTGGTGTGAAAAGAGGATCATTTTGAGGGATGGCGTTGGACGGTCCAGTGTGATCGGAAGGATTTAAGGAACTCTCGAGCTTAGGGCATTTGAAGCAATAAATGGCGATATAGTGTGGTACGATGAGAATTTCGATGTTCAAGAAATTACAAAAATTTATAGAATTCTGTGCTAGTCTGCTCCTGTACCAAGAATCTTGATATAGCTGCCCTAATTTTGACATGCTAAGGCCATCCTTTCACCGGAGCTAGAACCAGATATGAAATTTAGGTGACTTCGATTTATTCTAATTCAATATCTATTTCGATCCATTTGAAATCTCCAATCTCCTCCGGGAATTCTTTTGCCATCTTTGTGGTTCATCAAGGAAGCTAAGCGAGGCTATGAAAAGGGGTAAATTTAACTGCACATCTCGCGTAACCCAACAACATCCCAAAACTCGCGAAACTCATCTCTCAGATACCAATCTGTCCACAGCCACTCCTTTAATGCCATCTCGAGCTCCTTCCTCCCCGTAATTCCCTGGGCAGCACAAGCCTCCGCCAGTCTCTCAGCAAACCACCCCTCTTCCCCTTTCATAGCAGTCATGCCACCAATCATAAGGATCCAGATCATCATCTCCGGGCACGCAAGCAGAAGCTTGGAGAGAGAGGTTGTCTCCAGAGTAGCTCGTATGCGCGAAGATGCTCTGGCGACTGAGCCTGGCATACGAGATGTCGTGTACCGGTACGAGTAGAGACGGAACCACGAGATGCCGGTAGCGAAGAATAGCACGGTGTAAGCGAGTGCTGCGGTTGCGAACAGCTTGTACAGGAGCACATTTTCGTTCGATGGGGGACATGGGTGCTGGGCCAGCGAGAGCAATCGATGGAGGACTTGGTCTCGGTATGATTCTGGCACTTTTGTCACCGCCGAAGGGCTTTGCTTTACTGCGATCAGGTGCCGTAGAATGCGGTGGAGATCGATCAGTTCTTCTGCGGTATCTGAATCCCTGGTGAGATTCGAAAGAGTAAATTTGTAGCGTTCTGCTAGCGGGGTGAGGGGTTCTAGGTGCTCAGAATCTGGATAGGAGAATGGTGGAGCAAGGTATTCGAAGCGAGGCTTGCTGTCCATTGCGATGGAGCATAAGATATCGATTCTGATACAAGTTAGTAAGGTAGAGATAAGTAGGTGAAAAGGTAGAGAACGTACAAAGAGGTGAAACGCCAGCTCAGAGGATGACTAACCAGTGCCTTCACCCCGCCACTACTTTTTACCAGAGCTTCGAGACCGTTAAGGTGGACTTGGAGATTTGAGGGGTCAATGAATTGTCGCTGAGAATTATGTTAGCTGCCATCATCAAGGAGAATACATAACGCACCCCAACATTAGTCAGGTAGGTGACAGCCATTATGGTTTCTTTTGTGATTGGTGTGTGGTTAGCATTTGCGATTCGATTATTTACGATAGAGATTGCACGACTGACGTGATAATCTATGTCTGAATGTAGATTTGAGCCGCAGAGAGTACACAACGCCTTTGCTATGGATGCGAGCCAGGCGTGTAAGAGTGCAGGATCCGAGATGGCATAAGCGAGAAAGTTCCTTTTCTGAGTATCAGGTCCAACTGGTGATAATAGGCAGGTACTAAATATCAAAGAGGTTTGAACTACCAAAATTTTAGTACAACGACCAGGTAAAAATTTGTTCGGCAATGTTGTAGACTGCAGTCTTAAACCTTATCTGAATCGGAGTGCTGGGGCGGCGGGTTTCTCGCGAAATTCCTGCTACTTACATTGCATAATTATATATTGAGGATTGCCACGTCCACTAATAGGTAGCATATCAAAAGGATCGACATAATTTCCACCAGGACTCGTGTATAGCTTCAGCGTGTTCTTCCGCATGATAGTACCCCTTGTTTCGTGGGGTGTTGGAGTCGAGGACTCTTGTCTCCTCTCCAGTCGAGTATCAGGGCGAAGGAAAGGAAGCTGAGAAGGTACGCGTTTAGAAACCAAGTCACGATTTCTAATGCGTCCGTGTTGCCGGGCACGAGCAGCGTGCGAGCGGACAAGTCTGCCAGCTTCACCTTTAGCCTTTGACAGTCCCGATTCGGCGACGAACTCCAGGGTCTATTATGAGGTCAGTAACTCAGCTAGGGAAAACTTAATCAAAACAAAAGATTGGGCACTTACGAAACCAGGGGCTGTAAGAATATTTGGGTCAGCTAAAATTCTGTGACGGGGCTTTTTGGATCATACCAGTGACATTTCTCATATCCTGAATTTCTTCGACGTCTACGATATGATTTCTACATTGCTTTGTTTGATCCAAAATGGTCTTGACCATCATATGATCCTTGAGAGAGCTTCTATTATTTTGAGAGGATATGGATAGAAAGAATAATTGCGGCTGTGGAAAGTGCGGGTTCTATGCAAGAACAATCTTCAAGATCAACCCAGTAAGAGATGTGGTGGATTTAAATGGACGATCCTTGTCAATTGGTAATCGGCGTGCAGCATGTGGAGCTTGAAACTTTACTACGCCCCCGAGCATTTCCCAACTACAGTAACTCGGAAGCGTAGTTAGTGCACGGCAAAAGCTCTAAGATAGTGGGCCAAGAAAAAAAAACAATTTCTACCTATTGGGATGAAGCGAGCAGTGAGACGAAATATGCTTGGAGAATTTTGAGGCGGACCTCGGAGTCTCATACTCTAGCTACACTCTACCTCTCCTCTTGAACTTCCTCGGAAATCCGCTGATATCCTCCCACTGGCCCTCCCAGCTCGCGAATGTAACTTTGACACTAACTCCCTTCTTTGCATAAATCAGCGCGTCAAAATTGGCTGAAATTGAAAAGTCTTTGTAATCCCAATCGCTTCCCCCAAATACTACTTCCTGGCCCTCGGGATTCTCCTCCTCGAAGACGTAGAATAGGGGCTTTCCGGTGTTGATCAAAGAGGCCATGGCCTGCGTCAAAGAGGTAGACAGACGACAGTAGATCCGTCCTGTGCAGTGATACTTGTATTCGTTCAGATCGTACGCGTCGCGGACTTGGAAATAGAATAGGGAGGCAACGAGTTGGCGTGCAATCTTGTCAAGTTTTGCTGATGTGTGGGCTTGAACGCTAGGGTCGAGAGAGTTGCTTGTTTGGTGTAGGAACGCCAAGGCTTCGGCTTGCATCGCATCTAGTTTTGAGACTTCGTCGAGTTTGCAGAGTGTTTGACCGCGTCCGTAGGGTACGTTGAGGCGATGACATTTGTTGAGTGAATTGCGATCGTCACCTAAGGAGCGTCTAAACTTTGCCCACGCCTCTTGACAACTTGATGTGTTCTGCTGGACCAGACGAAGGGTGGCGAGGCGAGCTACCAGTCCCATCTGCTCAAGGGGTTTGAGAGCTTTGGGTGCAACGGAGTCCTGTTCTGCATCTCCGTTCCAATCGCTGGAGTATCCTGCACCAATGGAGACAAGGATATCTCTTGAATTGTCGGAGATGTCCGGCCATAAGAGTTGGCGTTCGCGGTCGGCAAACAAAATTGGGTTGGAGCATTCCATGCTGCCATCTCTGTAGACACGATTGGTCGGGGGATGGCGATAGTGTTCAAAATATGTAGGGGCAGCCGAAGTACAACGTGCTCTATGTAGATGTGATCAGCGTGAGGATAAATCGTACAACTATATAATACTTACACTTCCCAGATCTTGAGCTCTTCGTTCGGCCGCTCTTCGCGACGTAAATTATTGCCTACGTGTGTCAGAACATAATTTAGAGGCAGGGGTGAAAACAACGTACTCTGGTCATCGTTCGTCAACCACTCGCGGTTGTAATTAGTGAGAAGGAGCGATTTATCGTCCTCTTCGCCAGTCGCTACAACAGCAACCTTGTTCGGCGCTTGTTTGTTGATAGCCCGACAGCCGAAGAGCGTTTCTTCTTCTCCGAATATGTCTTGAAGTGCATTATCTAGTTCTTCACTTTTGTAGAGGTAGTTGAGCATTATTTGTGCGCTTGCAGAACCTCCAGGGATTGGCCAGAGAAGTTTGAGTAATGATCGTTTTGAGAACGCCGCTTTCATGAGGGTATGGAACCTTCCTTTTGCATCCTGGATCGACCATTCCTTCTTGAAAACACCAAGGGAAATAATCCCGCCTACTCAGGTTAGCAATCCCTATCTTCAGACTTCGTGGTACATTGAGCTTACCAGTTCCGGTTCCAACAATAACATCAAACAATTCCTGCATTGGAATATTATGCCCAACTCGAGCCACGATTGACTGCAAAATTTCAAGTTGGATGATGCCACGTACGCCGCCGCTAGATTTTTCAGGTCAGACCATGACATTCGGTTGGCCAGAGAGCCACTTACCCATCAAGTGATAGTATTCTAACTCCTGCCTCGGAAGCTTTTCGCCTGATTGTCCAGCTAGACAGCCACTCGCATCCTAGAGGGCATCGCGGGACGGTTATGCTCTGCTTTTCGTGGTGATCACGAGAATTAAAAGTGTTCGCACAAGGATCACAGATAGAGTGTTTGCAAGGCAATATGTGTGCCGGCGTTCGGGACAGACATGCCAGGCAAGTGCGGTTGCTGAATATTCTGCCAGCATCGCAAGTCTTAGCATTGTACCACAGCTCTCTGGTAAGTTCAACTGTGGTGATAGATTTCCGGAGAAATTGTGGAAGCTTCGTTGCAAGCTCATCCTGAAGCGAGTCGAGGGCATCCAGGAATCTTGAAACGAAAGGTCCTTCCAAGAAATTTTCACGTCCCTTGCGATTAAACTGGTGGCCTTTAACGTGAAATAGACGATAGTTGGTACATCGCTGGCCGTGGTGCATTTGTTCACAACGGCATCGCGTGCGAGAGAAGTCTTCCAGAACCAATCTCCATTTCTGGGTGTAGTATTCGATCTGCCCTATTTCGGCGCTCCGATCCGCTACGAAAGTCAGCAGTCGATTCGGGCGAGATTGAAAAGTAAGTCAATGTAAGATCTTACAGGCTGTCCTTTTAATCTCTCGAGCAATGCAGATAGCAACATACTTGAAGACCTTCCTGATAAGTGCTTCCTCGGCACCCATGCTTTGTTCACTTGCCCTGTGATCCTTAGGCGCAGTTTCTTGGAATTGGGCCAGAATATTCAGCACGTGGCCGTTGAAACCACATGGGTAAGCTTGGGCTGGCTCTGCTAATTGGCGCAGGTCGACGGAGCTTGTAGGGTCTGCCGCCAACTGCTGAAGGACGCCAATACTGTGTCTTGACAGAGTTTCCAGGTTGAAAAGAACTCTAGCTTCCTTTCGATGTTCGGAGGAGCTCCATGAGAGGCCGCTAACCTCGCGATACAAGAGCCTATATTGCTTCCAGAGATCATCTGCCTCGCAAATTGGGTCTTTGGGCAGGAATTGTGGGATGAAGACGACTTTTACGCTACTATAATAACACCGGAGGAGTTGATCAGCGGTCGCCACCTTCCGTCCTCTGCTGCTCCACAATTCTTGCTCGGTGGCAAAGCGTTTCGATTTTCGCAACTTCTCCAGGATACATTTTGTGGCATATTCCGTGTCTCGCCAATCCTTGAGGTTAGAGTGGTTATCCTGGTTGATGATATAGAGTAAACCCGGCCTCACACCTTGATTGGTTGTGAAGTCGTGAGCATCGTGAGCCCAGTTTACCAATTGTGCCATATCATCCTCAGCAGTTCTAGGCTCCGTTAGTCACTTGGGAGTCGATTAAAAGAGGCCAATGTAAAATACCTCGAGTTTCCACTCACGTAGCAGACAAGATCAGAGAATATGTACAGAAATCTTCTGTTCCCCAAGATCTAGGAGTTAGCATATTTCCCCCAGTTGTTTCGAGAGTAGAAAGTTCCAGGAGATGCTGGATGTTGCTACACAGCCTGGAACCAAAATCACACACAAGACGCAACATTCCCCGGAGAATTGGGACTTACGGGTATATTTTCTCGGAAACTACAGATCTCCAAGGCTTACTTTCATGTTCCGCCCATGGAAGGGGCATTGATGAGAGAGGCTGTGGCTGAGTTTTCAGTGCTCGATCAAGGATGACTTCACCAGCTGAGTCTGGCTGTATTGAAGTCATTGGAGGCATTGCATCCGCGGTCGTATTCGACCGTCGCGGATGAACGTTTGGGTCGGGTTTACGCAGTTTCGCGGCTTTGGCTTTTCGAACTCGACTGTCAATTTGACTGGCAATGGGACTCGAATCTCCCCTGAGTCCTTCACAATCTATGAACTCAATTAAACAATGCTGGATGACAATGACAGGCCATTCCTTACATACCTACGTATATGATCGGTCTTTCGTGTCTGAATGTCTCTGGATCTACGTAAATGTGAACTCCAGAACTTGTAGAGTTCTGAACCTCTGCTCGGCTGCCAACGACAGGAACGTCAAACGCTTTCGATGAGGTGAGATGTCGAATTAAGTTCTTAATAATGGTACTTTTCCCCATACCGGTGTCTCCAAAAAAGGCGACCAGTCGGGGATACTGTGATCTGGGAATTCTTTCTGCTGTCATAGGCGGCATATTAAAGAACTCTTTGAATTGTCTGGGTAGCGTTGGGTATAATATAAGTTTGGGTTGTTCAGGTTCAGATGCCTCGCCACCTACCGTCTCCAAAGTTCCGATCCACCGGTGATGACGGTCTTTGACAAGATCTTGCAGAAGTTCAAAATCTTTATCACACGATGTGTGTAAATAGGAGACCCAGAGATGAAGATCAAGGCGGGTGTGGCCTGAGCATGGCTCTGGTGTGTCATCACTTGGAACATGGTCTTCATAGTCCTTCCAGCAACCGGGGTGAAAGGAGTGTCTACAACCGCGACAAAATACCAATTCGAGTATACTCAGGGCGGTCCTGCGACAAGCTCGACACTTCAAAGGGATCCGAAGGTCTTTTGCGATTCGGGTCAAACTTGAGAAATCAACTTTCGTCTCGAAGGAAAAAGGCATAGTATACTCACAATGACACCGGGGGAAGCGGTTGCTCTAAAGAATCGATACAATCAGGATGAATTTCGCTGTCGGTGGCCTCATCCTGTGTTCCACGTCCTGAATATGTAACATAATTCTGTCGTAGCTCGTCGTCGAAGTGCGACTCCGCAGGCGATGGCACAGCCGCTACTTCAAAGGGACCATCTTGCGCCCTACCAGTATCCGCAGGCAGCTCATAAATTGTTTCTTGCAATCGGCTCGGTTTGGGGTTTGGAGGTGGTCTTGGTGGACGTGGTGGTGCAGTTGGCTGCTGAACTCTATGCCGTGGGCGAGGAGGGGGAGGAGGTGGGGGCCTTCTCTGCGGAACATGCCCACCAGCACAATTACTTGTAAGCATGATCGTGTGGAAATGCCTAAGATGCCCTCTACTAGAGCAGATGTTTGGAATTGGCTAGATAATCAGTTCTCTATAGTCTCGAAGGACAGGACGCAAAATGCAGCAAGCAATATCGAGCTAGAGAGGCTCTCGACACGCAACCTGCGTAAGCATCTCAAGTAAAGGAAAAGCAATGGGGAAAAGAAGAGAGGACAGGCTTCTCGCGCAGGCTGCAAGACAATGGAACAGCCTGACACCGTAACACAGCGCCACAGCGCGTAGATGTAGACCTTGCTGCGAGCTGCAAGCCGCTGCCGACAGGCTGTTTTCCAGGCATATTTTGTCCTTATCAGCGGAATCCGGTTGGCTTGAACGGTGGATGTCTCGGTGGGGGTCTTGGCATTATTAAGTGAGGGGGTGAGGCTGTCGAAGATGCACCATGAGACGAAACGGAACGTGAGGAGACGAGACGCTAAGCTCACACCGGTGTGTAGAGATTGCAACCATAAACCAACGACCGACGACCAAGAAATACGAAATGGAAGCCCGACCTTCATCGTCATAAGATCGAAGTTTTCAATCTTGATCAAGGTATATTAATCCAGCCCTTAAAACTCTCATTTTCTCTTTAATGATGTTCTGATAGGCTCCATCACGTTCCAGGTAGGTGACTATCCTAGCCTTGCCTTTTTGATAAACACACAAGCAGGCAAGTTTCGATGAGGTCCTTTGTGGCTGACACCATGAACTGATTTCGATACTCAAAGCTGAAAAAAGCCTGGTCCTACTGCATGACGGCCCAACGAATCTCGAACACTTTCTCAAGTGGTTCCACTTGCTTGGACTAGCAAGTTGCACTGCATATGCACCAGCTTGAAAGTTCGTGAATGGGCTTATCAAACAACCAATTGACCTACAGTAGTTGCCGCGTTCCTATATCGCAAACAAAAGAGAGGACAGAATTAGAAAGCGTGGGGTCTCCACGCTTTTCTTCAACTCACCCTTTTCTGCTCACCGAAAGCCCCTCCCGTTCACGGACTAGTCACCGCACATGCTTCACTTTCGCGACTGAATGAAACATGCAGAGCCGACTGGCTGGGACGGATACTGGAACGCTTCGCTGGATAGCCATGACATATGCAGCCAGACGCCGCTTGGAGGCTTGATGTAATGTATTGTGCACTGCATGGTCCTGGCGGAAAGCCATACAAGGCCCCCAGAATGAAGTGTCGCTTTGCCAAATGTTGTAGTGCCCAGTACGTGGCAAGGCATTTTATCGCTCTCTAACTTTGGCCAGCCTTATTACAGAAAGGTAAAAGCCCACTTGAATAATTTTAAAGCAGGCAGATGCGCTGTTCTGGGAATTTCTCTCCAGTGTCAACGCCGTTCTTTGACGAGGATTTCAAGTAACTCACAGCCAACTGCCATTAGCTTATGTATGAAGCTCTCCCCTCTCACCCAAGTCTCCGTAGGACGATACAGCTAACAAATTATATAGGTCAAGTCCTCCTTGTTACTAGGTGGCCCTTATTTCCTTTCTTAGACACAAAGAAACTATACACGCGGAGCCGCTCTCTATCTGCCCAACAATCCCTCAAGCTTACGAACCGTGAAAGACACTTTACTGTCGGGACGAGCTCCGTCGAAAATGTCTTCAAGATACCAACCACCAATGCACACGAACGGGAGCATTGGAAGACTGGACCGGACCTCACTTATCGAATATGAAGCGATCCCGGAAGAAACAGCAAAATCTTCTACGGTGGAATACGAAACAGACAAAGGCTTGACGGATGACCGATGGCTTATCAGTGTCAAGGATGGGCAGTTTCCGCCTGCTCATATGGAATGGCTCAGAGATTTTGAGCGAGATCCTGACCAGCCTCTGAAGAAAAGCTATCGAAGCGGAGTTCTTCTCCCAAGTGTCGATCAAAGCGCACCTGTTCTCAGCATTGCCATGACTTTTATGGCCGGTGCTGACAAGCCGACAGTCGCAAAAGCAGAAATGAGCAAGATCTCGGACCTTGAACCACCCCAGAAGTCACATGAGTGGAGGATGTTCACTGCCGCAACGCTTCTTCAAAGATTCGAGATTGGGACTGATCTTTCAATCCAAAAGAAGGACAACTCTTACGAAATCATGATCGCCCACAAGGAGAGGAAGGGTCAGAGAAATTCAAGGTCTTCCAATTCGAGCATGTACAACGAACCAATTCGCGGACTGCTCACAAAATCCCCTCCAGACATGGATGAGTCGATGGCAGTCATAAAGCGCAATGTTCAGGACCATACATTGACGATCGACAGCGATAAGGTTAAGTTGATGCACGATCTTCCTATGGATGGTCAGTTCGATATTGCCTGTACTCTTATAGAGATCGATATGTTCAGCATGCGCGACCTAATGACGAATTATCGCACCATCGTACAAGATGGGGGGCGAAATATTGCAGCCAAGGAGATCGTTCAGATCCTCGATGTAAGTGGTTTGACAAAGCCTCGGTTCTATCCCAGGAAATATCATAACTCTCCTTTCTTCAGAAAGTCTCTCAATTCTTTTCTTCGAACAAGATCTACTGTGCAATTTTTGCTCACATGGAAGTAGGCTATGATTAACGACGTACGTCGGCTGTGTATACGAAGCCCGAGACTATTTAGAATGTCAACGAGGGCATTAATTGCTCAATCGACCAACACTCGCTACGGAGTCGACTATGGTAGCCTATTCGTTACCTTAACGACGAGCGAGGGTATCCGCAAGCTTGTCGAGCAATCGTCATCTTACTATTTATCGCTCAACGAAAGCAAAACGGAGCAAGCGTTCGTCAAGCCAAAGTTTATGCAGATGCTGGTGATGCTCTTAGCTCTTCTCAACAACGATGATCTAAAGAAGATCACGAAAGTACTCGAGAGCACCTTCCAAATTCCTGGGGATCGTGAGAGTATTGAGCTCATTATTATGAAGGTCTTGCCACTTGGAGCTATTAATCCTGAGATATTCCTTCAGGGACTCTTCGAGGCCTACCAGCCTCTGGAGAAGAAAGAAGGTGGCTACGAGCTCAGGCTCCAGAGAAAGATCTGGGAAGAGCTTCAGCAGGACCTTGCAAATAAAGGATACCTCGTCCCATGCGTCCTGGGGATTTCAGGATATGCCAATCAGACTGTTTGGACAACAAACCATGCAGACGATCTAGAAGCAATGCTTGGAGACTTGGAAATGGACGACGATCCTTTTCAAGATCCAGGTGATCATCAATCTTCGACACAATATCCCTATGCGGATCAGCCCCATCAAGGACATCAATTCAGCCAAGCCATTGCGCCAGAGGCAATATCATGGCAAGCACCATGGCCAATTGACGGAGTCACAAGCTCAAGCATCTTCAAATACCTACAACATGACGGCTTGATGAGAGAGCGCGGCAATTCCAGCGGCCTTGTTCGTGTTGTAAACGAAATTCCGCATCTTGATATCTCGTCCGATGATCGGGATGACACGCTACTTGCATCGTTCACGAACTTCAACCAGTATCGTGTTTCAAGCTTCGACATCGAGTATATCAGCGCCATGCAAAAAGGCACCTACACACTGAAGACCCCTGATAACGCCAAGCTTGCCAATCTTGAGATCTCAGACGAGGTATTGAATGAGCCATTTGTTGAAGCTACGCGCATCATCAACATCTTGGTCTCCGGCATCCGAACACAGTTCGGTGGCAGGATGATCCGGCGACGTTTGACCATCAACAGAAACCCCTCAATCACTTCCTTCACCCCACTCGATGAAGTAACCGAGGCCAAGAAGTTCTCTGCAGATATTGTCTCTCCCAACGGCGAGCGCGAGCGCATCGCCGAAGCCTTCAAGATCGGCAACCGGGTCGTCTACATAGACGACCTACTGCGAGAAATGAACAGCTCTCTGACCAAAATCACCGCCGCAGCAGAACGCCTGCAAAAAGAACTCGACAAGCATTCCGACATCAAAGGTACCGACGAAGCTTCTCGTATTCAGCGCGGCGAAGTCGAAAAGCTTGACCAGCACTTGACAACGGTGAAGACCCTCATCTCCCAGGCCAAGGAAAACCGCACACAGCTCCAGCAGGTGCACAGGAATCTTCCAGAAGACCCAATCAAGAGCGTCATGTACCCCAGCTTCACCCAGATGAGCAATGAGAAGCCTGAATGGCAGCCCTATCAAAGCCAGCTTGCGCGCGATGGCGCACGTCTCATTGTCAAAGGGAAGAAATTGACTATCGCCAATATCAGACATACCGATAATAGCCTCACAAGGTTGTCTTTTGCGGAGTGTAGCGTCATTCTTGCTGTGGAAGCGCTGCTGAGTGTAGGAAATGAGGTCCCATATCTATTGCGAGCCGGGCAGATGGTTTTGTGGCTGGGTTATTATATCGTTGTTGTAGAGCCGCATGCCAAGAAGAAGAATATGTGGGCTGTGCAGGCTTACTTTAGGGTTCAGAGCCAGTCGTTGCAAAAAGATGATTCCGGGCAGAGCTATGGTATGAATGCGGTTCCGATGGGGTTGACGATTCTTGTCTGATGATCATCTACTCGCTGCGCTGCACCTATGGTGGTGTCTAAACATTACTAGTGTGTTTAATTGAAGAGAAAGGGTTTCAATTTGACGATAAGATCTTTTGCCGCTATCCAGGGAAATTGTGAGCAGTACCGACACACTGTGCTTGATGCTTTACATTGTTATTATGTTTCATTAAGAATATACTACGAAAATACTCAAGCATATCCCTCGGAACCCCCCTAGTCATATCGTTGTGCTTAAGTTGCTTAAGTATCTTTGTCCTTGCCTCCTGGCCTTCCCTGCCGAAGCCCAGTTTATTAGTGAACGGAAAGTGGGAGTCAGAATCTTCCTAGGCATACACTGGACCCTTTTTTGAATGTCTGATGGCTAGGAATTATATCTATGTTAGTTTATAGAATTGTGTATGTTGCTGCTTTCTGCACTATACAGCTATCCATATAGATGAATCATGAGATCAAGACGTTATCCGTTTTCGGTCCCCTAACACTCTTGTTCGGGTGCCTTCTGGTCTAACCGCACTCGAACCGGTCTCTGAATCAGTCCCCAAAACACAGTATGAATTCTTACAGCAGTAGTGTTTGACTAAATTAAAGGTCATTGGGCAACATCTATAAGGCTTTGCCGTACGTTTTCGAAATTCAACAACTGTGCAACGGATGCATTCTTGAGCTCTAAATCAGGATGAAATCTCGTATTGGCACACCTCGCTCTACAAGTGGACCTAGTGAAGAAGCGGAACATTCAGCAAAAAGGAGTTAGGGGCGGTTGCCAAGCCGGACAAGGAGATGGTTACGTCCACTAATCAATGCGATATATTTGAAATTCTTTTACTTCATATGGCTGCTTCTCGAACTGGAAATTACTGCCCTACGCAATACCTCCGCTGGAGTCTGCCACTCTGCCTGACTAATCATTTCCCATCTATATTAGACTCTTCTCGAATCCAAACTAGCGCTATTAAGCCAGCACGATTCGTCTCATCTCCGGTTTCAATTCATCAAGTATGTCCAGGTGATCCAAAGGCACTAATAACTCTAGAGCCGTACTTCGCTCGGCCAGACTTCGATGTTTTATGACGTCGAGTAACAATCATTTTACGATAGAAAAAGAAGTGCACCAGCCCATAATAGCGTAGTGGATTCAAACAGTTATTAGAAAATTGATCCTTCGTGAAATTCTCAAATGCCAAGTCCTCATCACTCCACCTGCTTCTGCTTTTCTCCTCCTTCCTGGGTCATAAGACATGTCCTTTGCCTTCCACCGCTTCCTCATCAAGTCTCTCTACGCTTCAGAGCTAATCTATTTTGATTCTCTCCACATCAACCCATGACCGCTATCGAGATGGCGCCTCGGAAAACACACTTGTGTATGGCCCTAGTAGAATAATGAGCCAGTCTAGAAGATCTTGAACCCAGGTATGGTCTCAAAAATTACGGCTGGTCCTCAGACTAGACAAATATGTTTGAAATTGTAGCCTTCACTTCTCGTCAAAATTTCTCCTTGCATTAGCCCATGGACGTAAGCATCGCCAACAAGTGTGAAGCAATCAACCTGATCTGCCCTGCGAATAACAAAGGGCACATCTACTCCACTAATGACACATATCAGATCTCCAGGCCGCGTGTCTGGCTGTGCCATACATATCCACCCGTTTTCACATGTGCAGAGACGCTTCCCTACGCTAAACCAACACCTTCGCTCATTTTTGGTCCATTGGGCGTTTTCTTGAGTTTCCGAATCAATGCATATGTCAGCGGAAACTTCTCCTGTTCTTGCGGCCCAATGTGTTGAGCTCGCTATAGCAGCTGTTGCGCACAGATAAGCAGATAGTAGTGTTGAGCCTCCAATATAAGGTTCCTGCATCGCGTGGTTTGACTCGTCCAAAAGGAAAAGGTCATTCGTCACAAACAACGGAACTTGTCTTCCTTCTCCGTCAGGTCCGAGTTCCAGGCGATCTTCCTCTGCGCCACCTTGCTCGTCGTCATACAGGCTGAGAGATACACTATCCGTAGGATCCAGTTGAACCATACCAGCGACCAGCCTCGCGCTTCGGATCATATCGACGACAGCGCCTTTGACAGAAAGCGTGTCTCCGTTGTCTGAGATATGGTACTCTCCGGCCTGGTGCCCCGAAGCCTTGAAGATGTTGTCAGGCGAAACGGCCCATCCAGAAGTAGGGAAGCTCCGGGGTTTTGTGCTAAAATCTGGCACCCAACTTGGGAGCCCCGCCCTCCTTTTCACTTCATTACACGACTCCAACAACGATCCAAGGTCGACTCTCCCAAGGTTATGAGCTACGAACGTTGTGTATAAAGCCTCAACAGAGACACTGTAATCGGGAGGGAATGCTATCAAGTCCGGCGAGTTTCGGTCTGCGATGAGACCTTGAAGTCCATATATATGGTCTCGAGGATCAGTAGTCTCATGCCCGCGATAAGCATTTACTAGATCCCATAATGTTGCTGCTCCCCGGTCGGCTAAGTTCTTCTCTGCCCGGGCAGAAGATGCGAAGTAGCCAGTGTGAAGAAATTTAGCGTAGAGTTGTCCAAATACGAAGTCGATATTCATATTATCGCTGACCTGATTAATCTCGCGAGACCCGTTTGACACGCTCTGCTTGAATGCCCGGATCGCATTTAGGGTAATTTCATCAGGGCCACAGTGGATGCTGACGTGTGTTTTCGCAAGGGACAGCTCTTGAATAATCCACACTCTAGTCCAATATGGCCTGCTCATCAAGTTTGTTACGGCAGACCAGGTATCGCCGTCAGCAACCGTACCTAGAAGCCACTTCCGAAATCCGTCATCCGAAATCCCGGATCCCTCGTCACTCTTCCGGTTCAACTTTTTGATGAATTCAATGGCAGCTCCGCTATCTTTTGACGCCAGACCAAGCCAAGCAAATACTTGCTCTGCCGTAGAATAGATCTGTCTCATCAATTTGACTTGCTCGCTGCGCTCGGTGTCATTGTCCTGGTCGATGCACACAGCATCTGCCCAGACTTTGCGCGTCTTGAAACGGCCCCTGATTTGACGGAGCGCTGACTCCAGGTTCCCTGTCACGGAGACTTCGACATCGTTTAAGAAGATCGAGCAAGTCTTCGCATCAGTACCCCAAGTATACGACAAGGCTGTGACGCTACGCAGCTCCGCGAATGGGACACTGACCAGCGCACACCTAATAGCAGCGAATCTTGTAATGGCTGGCTCAAGAAAGAGCACACGAATATGATCTGGCCCAATGGGTTGATACTGGAACGTTTGGGTGCAGGGGTCTTGATCTTTGGCTGCCATGGTGGGTGACGTGACGTAGAAGTTATAGCTAAAAGTAAGGCAAAAAATGCTTTGCGCTTGCTGCCTTTCCATAAGGCTGCCCGCCAAACTACGTGGCTAGCCAGCGGAGAAATAACTAGCCGATTTTTAGTCTGTGCGCAACCACCACCAAAACGGACCATTGCCAAACTTTGCACTGTCACTAGACACAGATCCTTAGTCCCTGGGCCAAAGGACCATTCGAGCACTAGCAGCGTTTGATAATTTAGAAGAAACTGGAGAAGCGAAGTGTGAGGAAGGAAAGAATCCAGTGCAAAGTAAAATCGGCGCGGGGACTAGTCTAGTATAACAAGCCCGAGCACACTCTATCATATACATAAATAAATGTACAGATGGTCATCTCATCTACAACATATCAACATCTACCACGAATAGTATTGCCTTTGGGCGGTAATGGGTCTGTTCGGCAACTGCACCCAGACCTTCTTGTTCTTCTCTTTCTCCTCACGCTCGTTGTGGAGTCGCACCCGTGTAGCTTCTTCCTTCAATATAACAGTCAAACCTACAGATGTTAGACATGACTTAGAGATTAGGGGCAGAAACTTACTTGTACTTCGGTTCTTCATAACGTTAATTCGACCCCTGGCCCTGTAATCAGGTTCCTCCGTATATCGACCTTTGCCACACCAGGCCTGAGAAATATAAATTCTGGTTGGATCATCCACCTTGACACGCTTCCCGTCTTTCGTCTGAATCTTGACAGGAGAGAAGCCTTTCGCTCCGCCCAGACCCATGCCTCTTTTGACAATTGCCTCGTTCTTTGCGTGCTCAAGATGTTCTTTGACCTCCACCGCAACCTTCTTCGCCGAAAATCGCATTTGCACAATCGCCTCTTCAAGAGTCTTGCCAGTAATTTGCTTCGCCAGTGGAACCAACTTCTTGACCGAAGTCTTGAAATCGTGACTCTTGGAGAGCAGCTCTCTCTCCTGCCTCTTCAGCGTTTGTGCCCTCGACAACCGACCCCGTTTGACAATCTCCCTAATCACCATCTTGCGCTCCCATCGTTTCCGCGATTCTGGATCAGGATCCAGCGCTGCTGCCATGGTCTCGGGGTTTCGTGGAAGTGTGAGGCGCCCTTCTTTTCCATCCTCTGCAACCTTTGCTTGCTTTGGTTTCGGACCAGCTATCTCCTCATCTTCGAAAATGGATGATGACGCGAGATCACCACGCGCTTGTGCAGCCTGCTTCGGCTTCCGTTTCAAGAATTCTTCTGTAAGGGGATTCTGAGGCTTCGCGGTGAGATCAGCGCCTGTCAATTTGTTCCTCAACCACGATGCTGTTCGACGCTGGATGCATGGTACGAGGAAGGGCAAGGAAGGATTGGAAGTCGAGATAGCGGTGGCTGGACTCAATTAGCTACGGTAAGTATCTGGAGAAGGCTGCTAGTACATACCATGCCTGACGACTCGCCGTGATGGCAAGTGTAAGCTCATTGTGGCCGTTGATGCTGCTCTGCTCGTTTGTTCGAGTCGTCCAGCGAAAAGTCACCGGAGAAATATGGATCACGTGCAAACCCCACCGCCTTCCAATTTCGGTCGGCAATTCGACCATAGCCCCGATCCACCTAAAAGAGAAAACGTGAGGTGAGGTTGCCAGTTTTATGATTTCCCGCCGCTGATCTGTGACTCCTTTCCTTGTGTTGCTTTCAGAGTATCCGCTTTGAAATGCTAACTCGACGCCTCCTCGAGCCTTCCGATCCTCGATTATCCACGATCTCTCTCAGAGGCAACAACAACACGATCGACCGTCGACATGGCGGATCCGGTTGGTGAGGACGGATGGCTTGCTCTTCTCGACGAGCTCAGCAGGACTGCCGGCGACCTGGAGAATAGAGTCGGAGTTGTGGAGCAATACAAACGCGCCCTCGCTGCAGAGCCGTTTTCGAACAAACTCTGGCTGGCCTACTGCGAGTGGTTTTGGTCCCTTCATACCGACTGCCAGAATGCCGATGCAGGCTGGCCAGAAGAGGAGCAACTGCTCGGGCAAGAGCTCTTTTCGCTTGAACCAGCGATGGATATTTGGCAACAAGGAGCTCAAGCAACTCAATACCGCTTGAACGACAGCCACGAGCTATGGAACAGATGGATCTCAATCGAGTTGGAGCAGCTTGGAGCATCCCCAGATGAGCAAAAAGTCGAACGCGTGCAGCAGCTATTCCTTGATCGTTTGCAAGTACCACACGCGGCATGGGACGACACATCACAGATGTTTTCGACCTTCATCTCGAAATACAAGGAGGCTGTTTGGGAGGCTACGATGGTTGAGACTACGAAACTGGCGAAGACTGCGAAGAACCTCTATAGCCATCGAGAATCCCATGAGTTGAAGCTCCAGCGGGCGATAGATTCTGGCTCAGAGGACGCTGTCAGGTCTGAGATGACCAGCTATCTGGACTGGGAGGTGGCCCAGGCATCCAAAAGGAACAAGAAAGGACTTCCCACCAGTCCCTTGATTCTGTGTGCCGTTCTTTTCGAACGTGCATTAGCATCTACTACCCTAGGCTTGGATCCCGCCGTATGGAATGAGTACATTGTTTTTCTGTCAACTACGAAGAGAGAACTCCAAGATCCTCAATTACCTGGCCTTTTGCAGGTCATTCAGAGAGCCACGAATCACTGCCCTTGGTCAGGAACTATATGGTCTAGATACATCCTTTGTGCCGAAGCAGAAAGCCTGCCTTTCACTGACATGGAGAGAATCAAGCATGCGGCAACCAATACGAGAGACCTTGATCGGGACGGAATGGGCAGTGTGGTTGAGTTTTATATTGCCTGGAGTGGCTATTTGAAACGCCTCACGATGGGCCAAGGAGCAACGGATGAAGACCTAGACGTAGCGGAGATGGGATTGCCAACTGCGTTGGAAGATGTCCAGCAATGGGGCAAAAGACGACACGGCAAGGAGTGGAAAGGCGACCCTCTCTTTCGAATTGAGAGAATCTTCATCCAGCATCTTACTCAAAAGGGATCTTTCGATGAAGCAAGGGCTATTTGGAAGAAGCTTGTCAAGACGCATGCCGATAGCTATGAGTTCTGGCAGCAATATTATCTCTGGGAAATGACCGTCCGGGTATCGACCGCTCCTCCAGCGAACGCCACCGCAGTGCTCATTCAGGCCATTCATCGGAAAACATTGGATTGGCCAGAGAAGATGATGGAAGTTTACGTCAGACATTGCAACAATTATGAGGACGTGGGCGGACTACTAAATGCACTGAATTCTGTTCACCAACTGTCGAAGCAAGTTGCACAGAGACGAGAGTACGAAGCCGCTCAGTATGCTCAACAGCAACCCGAGGTTCCAGCCCAGGAGGCGGCTGAGAGCGAGTCTCCGTCCGGTGCATCCAAGAGGAAGCGAGAGTCCGAAGACGTTGATGGTGCTGCTTCGAAGAAAGTGAAGAGTGAGGACCAGGATGCATTACGAGACGAGCATTTGAAGAGGGACCGCGAAAATAACACAATTCTCGTCACGAACTTACCAGCCGAAGTTACGCAGAACAAGGTCCGACAATACTTTAAGGAATATGGTGTCATTAACAGTGTGACCATGAGTACCGAGCCCGATAAACTGTCTAGCACGGCTTTAATCGAGTTCAAGACGCCGGAAGAGGCACAATCTGCTCTTCTACGAGACGGTAAATATTTCGCCGATAAGCAATTAAAGGTCACCCCTGGCACAGGGCTGACTCTTTATGTCACGAATTATCCACCTACCGCCGACGATGCGTATATCCACAAGCTTTTTAAAGAGTGCGGCGAGATCTTTAGCATTCGTTGGCCAAGTCTCAAGTATAACACTCACCGGAGATTCGTTTATGTCTCATTCAGGACAGCGGAGGCAGCCGCAGCTGCCACACAGCTAGATGGCCAATCACTTGGTGGTTTCTATAAGCTTGTTGCGAAGTATTCGAACCCTGCCAACAAGAAGGACCGCGAAGGTGCTGTGGCAGAAGGCCGAGAACTTCACGTAACGAGCATAGATCCTAGTCTCACCCCGGATGATCTGAAAGCAGTCTTCGCAAAGTATGGGAAGGTTGAAAAGGTCAACCTCTTGAGAACTCCGAGTGGTGAAAGCAAGGGTGCAGCTTTTGTTGCTTTCGAAAAGAAAGAGGAAGCAACTGCTGCGCTAGAGCTTGACAAGACGAAGCTGAAATCGAGAATCCTCAATGTCGAGATGTCAGTTGGCAAAAATTTCAAGCCTTCTGCGACTGTCTTAGGAAAAGCATCATCAGCATCACCAGCCCCGGAGGCAGACGGTGATTCAGTCATGTCGCCCTCCCCAGCGCCCGAGGGACATCAGAATACTCATGCACAACATGCACCATCTCGAACTGAGACCACGAATCGAACCATCACTTTGATGAACATCCCAGATACGGTGAACGATGCGCGAATTCGTGCTCTAGTAGAGCCTTACGGCGAGATTGTCAAACTAGTCCTCAAGCCAGATCACCAAGGCGCAATTGTCGAATACGCCGATGCAGCATCCGCTGGCAAAGCAGCACTTGCTCTCGATAACCACGAGATTGCGCCTGGACGCAAGCTTCGCACCGGTGGCATGAAGGATCTCTTTGCTGAGAAGCCAGAGGTCAGAACTGATCGGATTCAGAGCGGACAGGGCAAGAAAGCACCAGCCGCATTCATACAGCCTAGTGCTCTAGTTAGGAGACCCGGTCCTGGCGGACGGGGAGGTTTGGGCATCAAGAGAGGATTGGGATTTTCCGCAAAACCTGCTGCGGCGGCGTCTGGCTCAGGTGGTACTGCGGATGAGGGGGTTAATGGACACGGGAATGAGAGCAAGAAGCCGAAGAGCAATGCTGATTTCAAGGCTATGTTTGTAAAGGGAGGAACGGAATAGCTTGGTTTTAAGGAATGGAACCTAATAGCTGCATGTCGCTGTAAAAGTACGAGAATCAAACATATACTTCTTGCTTCCTCTACTACATTCTCACTTTTCGACTCTTCTTGGCTGACAGCCTTCTACCTCTGCCTCTCTGTCTCGGTTTCTAACCTCGCGCCATATCAGATCTCCGGATCTTGGAACCGAGATAGCAGGACCCCTTCCCAGATACCAAGTTCCAACAGCTGTTGCAACCTTGCTGACAGCTGAAGTCGTTATCGGGACCCCTGCATATAGCTCGTCATCGCGCATGCTCAAGCGCCAGGGGTTGGCTGACGCCCCTGCGGGAGCAAGCGCCACCGCAAGCGAGGCGCGACGACGTCCTGTTACTTGCTTCAACTTCCAGCACAGCCAGACATCCATTGGATGGCAGCGCAGATCGACCTGGCGAGTACTAAATACAAGGTCTGCGCCGAGGCGTGAAGTGGGAAGTGGAGTGTTTGAGAAGCTGCCACGGCTGCGCAGGGAAGGGAACCGGTTCTGGGTCGGGTTGGGCTTGCGATGGAGGGGTAGGGGGAGGACAAACTTGCAGTCGCATGTTGGCGTGTGCTTTGCTCTTCTTTATTATTCATTGCGATGTACTTCATCACTGCGACTCTTTGTTTCTGAGTCAAACCTTCTATTTCCATCTATTTTCTATCTACTCAATCAGACAAAGCGTATCCATCTCCCCATTCCTTGCAGACACAAGTCAGTGTCTACGCGCAAAATGGGCCGCTCCAACACCCTCCCTATCTCGAGCTCTCAAGCTCACGACAAGAGCTACCGCGCACCAACACGCAGCACAACCTCAACAGCAACACCACCACCCTCATCCTCCTCCAAAATCCACAATGTCCTCCCCCACCTCCCCTTCCACCACGCCCACCCCTCCAGCAGCACCTCCGCGCCTCCTCGCCCGGGGCCACTCAACCGCCAAAACAGCGTGCAAACCCGGTACATGGAGATGCTCCTCGCCCTAGACACGATCCCGCGTCTACACAACATCCTCGCCTCATTCTTCACCTGGATCCTTTTGGCTGGTTTCGTGATCTTCCCCGGTACATTCACGTCCCTCAGTACTTCCAACCGGTTGAACGACAACCACACCGCCGCCGAGATCCTGCACGAGATCAAGCACGTGCAACTGCTCGTGATCGCCGGCGTGTGCTGTGGGATCGGGGCGGGAGGCATGATCTGGCTGTGGTGGCGCTGGCGCACGAATTTCGTGTGGTTGCTGAATAAGATCTTCATGCCTGGCTGCTTGAACTCGCTTGCTGGATTGATCTCTACGCTCACGAATGTGTATAGTCAGCAGGGAGGCAGCTGAAGTATTACGGCAAGGGTGACGGCGATTGTGAGTGGCACCGTGATGATCATTACGGGGTGTTTGTTTGCGATTTATAATTTTTGGGTGCTGGCGAGGGTCAAGAAGATGCATGGACGGGAGATGGAGAGGGGGTATGGGAATGAGAATCTGAAGGAGAAGATTGGGAGAAAGGTGCATGAGCCGGCTTTGGAACCTGGGAGTGTGGTCTAGAGGGAGGATCTTGGTTATCGGCGTTTAGGTCCTCTTTAATTTGCCTCGGTGCGAATTTCACTAGAGAAGATGTCAGACTCAAATGAGAAGATGTGAATATTCAGTTGCTTCACTTCACAGTGACTCAAGACAACTGTATGCAAACTATGACCCTGCGCCTGAACTCCATGCAAAATATGAACTACTCAAACTTCCCTCCTCCGAACAATCCACCAATAACCTTCCTCCTCACCTGCGCCCCCTTCACCAATTTCTGCTCGCGCCTCTTCTCCGTCTTCACAACCGCAGCCCGTCGCTCGCTCTCCCTCGCAAAATAGTGGACCCCACTATTCTTCCCTCCTCCCCTCTTAACCCCATCACTCCCCCCGGACCCACCAGCCATTCGTTCAGTACCAGACATCCCACCACTCACACTCGAGCTTGTTGACGACGCAATGCTACTATTCGTCGTAGCACGTCTCAGCAACGGTGGTACTTTGAATCCAGGCGCAGTAGAAGAGGCGGCGAACGCAAGCCGGGTACTGTTCGAGATACTGCTGGATGAAGCTCGCTTGAGAGAGATGCGGTCTATGATTGCGATGTTCTTCCTTCGAAGCGCGAAGGGATCTCGGTTCTCCTTGTCCTTCTCCTTGCGTGCACCCAAGTCATCTCCTCCTTCGATCTCTAGCTCTTCTTCGGTCTCGGAGCCTGAGTCGATTTGTGAGATGGCTGCGTTTGGCTCTTCGATCAGACTGGACAGAGATTCTCTGATTTCTGAAAGGTTCGATGGCTTCTTGGCTGGCTTTGTTCGGCGAAGATGTGGTGGAGGTCTGCTCTCCGCCTCTGCATCATCAGAGCTTTTCCGTTTGGGCGGGCCCATAACGGTTGGTTGACTATCAGGAATGATCTGTTGCGATCCTTCTCCTTGAGATTGAGAGTCGGTAGTTTCCTCCTGTTCTGCAAAATCTTCTAGGAAGTCCATCTCATCCTCGCTGCCACGATCTTCAATGATTCTCAAGAACGCTTGTTTCTTGGGATTCTCAGCAATCTTGCAAATTCGCTCGTCAGCCAACAAAGCTTTTTGCATCTTGGCAAACTTTTTGCGCTTCATTCGCTGTCGAGCTTCGCCGCCATCATCGGAGTCCGAAAGGTCGTAGTCAGCCCCGCGTTTCCGTCTCAGCATGCCATTCGTGATATCCTTGTAGAGCTTTTCCACTTGCTTCTCGTCGTTTGCCCTTTCGCGATCACTGCGTTAAAGTGTTAGCAAAGTGTATGGATTCTGAGGAGTGAAGACCTTACGCATAGAAAGCTGCGATTTTGCGCTCGTCCACATCTTTTCCGCCTTCATCATCAATGATACCTTTGACATAATCATCTTCCTCGCCATCCTCGTCATCACTGGCACCACCCAAACCAGCATACTCATCTTCGGATTCCTCAGCCTGTTCGTTGACCATCTCCTTTGCTTTGCTCTTCGTCTTGTCAAACTCGTCAACCACGATCTTCTTCTTGGTAGCTTTCCGCATCACATCAAATGCATTCGTAGTGATATCAAATTCATCCTCGTCGACATTCAACTCGGTCGGTTCCATACTATCCTCGTCATCTGAGAATGCTGTGACTTGAGCTCTACGCCGGAGCTTGCCCTTCTTCTTGACAATCGGAGTCTCCTCGGTCGTTTCAGGGACAGCTGTAGGATCGAGCCTCACGGTGTCCACAGTAGATGGAGCGTCGACAAATCGTCCTCTGATAGGTGTCATGTGCTGGAATCCAACATCTTGCGTGGCTTCAGGAAATTGAGACATTTGAGTTCCTTGAACGAGGCTATCGAATCCGTGAATTTGTGACTGCGAAAAGTTGAGTTCGATTCCTTGGGTTTCAGAGTCATGTGGCTGGGACTCAGGAACATGGCTGAGCTGAGAAGGACTGTCCATGTGCACGTCTTGCGTATCCTCGGCCAACGTTGGAACAAACGGCGGGAGTTCCGGGGCAGGAATCTGTCGCAAAAATGCTAAAGAATCCTTGACAGCGCCATGCTGAGACGTGGGAGAATCTTCAAAGAGGTCGGTTTGGCTTTCGTCCATGGTTCCTGCGAAGATTTGTGTAAGACCAAGACCAGCTGGACCAGCAACCGTCAGCCCAGGAATGAAAGTCTTCGTAGCAGATCTGAGAACTGAAGTTGGAGCCATGGGCGACTCTGTGTGTAGCTGGGTGGGAGACTCAAGCTTGGATTGCTGTGGCGTTGGCTGTTCAATATTCTCTTCATCATCATCATCCTCGTCGTCAGAGATCACATTTGGATTCCTCGGTCGTCGTTTCTGTTGCTTTACTGGCAACTTCTGCTCTGGCTCTTCGTCGTCCTCGTCCACATCTCCATCCTCTGCATTTTCCTCATAAATAGCCAACTCTGCTTCACTCTCTTCATTCGCACTCTCGTCGGCTTCATTGTCAAACATCGGGTTCGACAGGGCGTTTTCAGCATCCGCGGCCATCGCTTCATCTTCCTCTTCATCCTCTTCTTCATCTTCGCCGCTGTTCTCGTCTTCTTCTGAGGCGGCCTCTTCCATCTCCTCGTCTGAGCCAGATACTGAGACATCCTCTGGCGTATGCTCTTTTCCTTCTACCCAATCCTCGTCATCACTGCTGTCGCCAAGCGGATCCACTTCGCCATTCTCCTTTCGTTGCTTCTTCGCATCAGCCTTCTCTCGTTTCATAAGCTCCTCATCCTCACGTCGAGCACGGGCAAGTATATCATCGACATCAGCCATCTCCCTTTCTCGTTCTTCAGTCGTCTGAATAATGATGCCTTTGTCTCGCAATGCTTGCAGCCTCTCTTCTCTCTCACGAGCGGCCTGTTGTCTAGCGCGTTGTTGTAATGAGACTTGAAGTTCTGTTGTTGTCATGGACGGCTTCTTGTTGCGCCCCGTTTTCGGCTTTCCAGGAGATCTCATGGCTAACATGCGAAGGGCGTGAATGGGACGAGACTCTTTCTCAATTTTGGCAGGTATTCGATCAAACATGGTTTCGATCTTCTTTTTGATAGTAGGGGTTTCGGTGACGATCTCAAGATCGCTATCTGATTCGTCCTTTGGAGACACTTTCCTATCAGCAACCTTTGGCGGCCGGACTCGAATGGGCCGTTGCTTGAACAGTGGCTTTTTAAACTCCTCTCGTTTTGGGGAAGGATCCTCGGTTGCCTTTCCTTTCCCTTTATCTAATCGGGATGGCGGAGATGATGGTAACTGGGTAAGCATCTCCTCGAATTTTGGCAAACTACCATTGTCTTCATGTTGCATTTCGGGCAGTGTTGTTGGCTCGATGAACTTCGTGGCGCCTTCGGTGGGAGATGCAGGAGACGTGGGTGGTGTTTCTTTCATCTCTACATCAGAGTGCGGTGCTGCAGAACTGGAACTCGATGGGCGAACAGGGTCTGAAACAGGATCCGATATCTCTTCGGCGGGGGCGGCAGGCCCGAATCCAAACTTGGCGAAGAGACCCTGTTTGGGAAACTTCTTCTTTGTGGCAGCATAGTGAGCTAGCTGCTGATTTCTACTCAATCTTTGGGTCTCTCGGCGTATTTCTTCTTGGGCCTTTTTGCTTGCCTTGCGTGTAGGATGTGTTTGTTGAGTGAGGCGGCGTTCGACATTCTCATCACTGTCGTCGAACTGGTCGTCTTTCTCCAACAGAGATGAGTACTGTTTCCGCTCGGCAGCTTTCTTGGCCTTCTCCTTCGCCACTTCTGCCTCTCTAGCAAGACGTTCCGCGCGTTTCTTCGCCACGAGAGCCTGGAATCTATTATCGTTGACACTGGTCGCTATGTCGTCACTGTCTGACGCATTTGGGTCAGGACTGCCAGCTTTGTCCGGCCGGGGTGACACGAAAAGGCCTGGTGACGCGGATGGCCTTGCTGGACTTGACTTTGGAGTTTCGCGTCTAGGAACACGAATCTTTCTTTTTCGTGATACAACAGGTACATCCTCCGCATCACTTCCGTCTCCATCTTCAGCATTGGCAGCAGGTTCGGGTGATTTGCTTTTGGGCATCAGCATTTTCCTCACTCTTTCTCGTGCATCGTCGGCAGCTGGCTCGTCTTCCTCAGACTTCTCCTCTGCCAACATCCTAGCAGCCATTCGTCCTTTCGGCCGCACAATTTCCTCTTCCTCGTCATCTTCAGTATCCTCTTGTGCTGTGCTATGTGGAACATCTTCTGTGATTGCTTCGGATATTTTCGTTGTGTCGGTGGAAGCACTCGTTGTTTTAGCAATTGAGGACAGTAATCTGGTCCTTGCAGAGCCGGAAACACTCTCGTCGTCGGATTCATCGGGAATGGCAGCCAACAAGGCCTTGGCTTTCGAAATGGGGCTCAATTGGGCTGGGGACGCGGTGCCAGCTTCGCTCGCCGGCGAGGATTCTCTCGAGGAGGCCATTGTGGATACTTTTGGTCGGAAATAATCTCAAACTAGATACGATCAACCCAGAGAAGTGTCAGGTACTCATGTCAAAGAATATTCATGACGTTGGTACATGAAATGGCGGAGGCGTGGGAATGTATTTTGTAAGTGCTTCTTGGAGCGCGTCGACGCGAACTGGACGTGTCGGGTTGATAGCTTCACGCCCCCCGCTTTCTACATTCGTAATAAGCGACTTGCATCTGATAACAGCCTCATGACCACCTCCTGTGAGACAGACATCTCTACATCTCTGCAATTCCTATGATCGCCTCTTGTTTTCTTTTTGTTGAAGATTGCTTCTTACCTATAGTCAATAACAATCTAGCACTTTATTCTTTTCATTAGGTTCTGTGAGCCTTACCTCCTCCCTTAAAGTACTCAATACCCCGCGATATCGATATCCACGTCCTCATCTTCATCCCCATCCCCGGCAAACAAATACCCCAAGTCTACGATGACCTTCACACAGCTTCGTCGCCTCCATGCTAATAATGTCGCTACCTTACGGAGCTCTCCGATCTCCGAGATCTCCGGATCGTTGGGGGACCTTGGAACTCTACTCCCACTCATGATTACTCTGGCTGTCAACAATTCAATATCGCTTTCAACAACCTTGGTCTTCTCCGGATTATGGAACATTTTTACCGGAGTGGCCTTTGGCATCCCATTACCGGTGCAACCCATGAAGGCAAGCTGATCGAAAAGAAATCAATATGATCACGTGACTGACACGCCAAAGGCAATCGCAGCAGTGGCTATAGCAAGAAAGTTCTCGATTGAAGAGACAGTATCTGCTGGCTTTACTACATCAGGATTTGTGTTCATATTCAGCGTCACCGGCTTGCTACGGTGGTTCACACACGTGATCCCTACCCCTGTCGTCAAAGGGATCCAGGTCGGAGCAGGACTCTCCCTTGTCCTATCAGCAGGCACAACTCTTCTGCAGCCTCTCGGTTGGACCACACCCAAAGTTGCTGATAACCTGATCTGGGCAATCTTTGCCTTCCTTGCACTTCTCCTAACCCAGAAGACGCCAAAAGTACCATACGCCCTCCTGATCTTCATCTTGGGACTCGTCCTTTCCTTCTTCATTGCTGGATCAAGTGGCCTACCATCTTTCCGGATCTGGCATCCAACAACGTTTGTCCCAGACTGGGCCGCCTTCAAGACTGGAGCCCTGGATGCAGGTCTCGGCCAGATCCCGCTCACAACTCTGAACTCAATCATAGCAGTCAGCTACCTCTCCGCCGATCTCCTACCTCAAATCCCTACACCAAGCGTCACATCAATCGGCATCAGCGTAGCACTCATGAACCTGATCGGCGGCTGGTTCGGAGCCATGCCGGTATGCCACGGATCCGGCGGCCTCGCAGCACAATACCGGTTCGGCGCCCGGAGCGGCTCAAGCATCATCCTGCTCGGCTTCTTCAAAATCCTTCTTGGCCTCCTTTTCGGCGAGAGTTTGGTTGCACTGCTACGCGAATATCCGAAAAGCCTGCTCGGCGTCATGGTGCTCGCGGCGGGATTAGAACTCGCCAAGGTCGGCGAGAGTTTGAATTATGGCGCCAGGGATCTCTGGGAGAATTCTGATCCGACACCTGCCCCAGATCAGTCTGGCTTTAAAAGACAAAGGGTCTTGTCGGATGAAGAGAGGAAGGAGAGGTGGATGGTGATGTTCATGACGATTGGCGGCCTCTTGGCATTCAAGAATGATGGTGTAGGATTTATTGCTGGCATGTTGTGTCATGGGACATATGAGCTTTCAAAAGCGTGGACGGAGTGGGGGAGTCGGCGACCAAGCGAAGCGATGCCTGTGCCGGCGAGGAAAAGCAGACGGACGCGAGATGTGACGACTATTGAGGAAGAGGAGGAGCAGATGCTGTTAGATGGAGATACCCCTTAGATTCTAGTTTGCACGCGAAATCAGTACTACCTCCAGACCCATATCAGAACGCTTTTCGGGCGAGTGGCATTTATTATAACTGGCATCGCCTCAATAGCCCGCCATCGGTATAATAGTCTGTGGCTCGGATTCAAGTTGCAAATCAGGTTATGGAGTTGGATTTGAATTTGACATCGGAATTTTCTTTCCACTGTTATGAACATAACGTATAAACGGCCTCGCAGGACCTCCCTCGCAAGCATCCATCATACTCCCACATCCAGCAACTCAGTAATCAGCATTCAGCGCCTCAGCCCCGACGCGCCTGATGAGATCTACATGAGCCTGGCTGCGTGGCTTGATGTTCACTTTGAACGGCGCTTTTGTATGGGCACCCCAGTTCGTGTTCAGGGTGTCAATTGGGTGATCCTAGACTTGTGAGTTGGTGCCTCTCTTTGCCAACGGTGTGAGAACTCGAATTGATATGACTTACTGGGTCTTCCGTGATGTCAAAGCAGTAGATGAGACATGCGATGGCAATCCAGATGTTGTTGTGGCCGACGGTAGAGCCGAGGCATACTCGTCGTCCTGATTTATGATATGTTTGATTAGATTTTTCCAAAGGGATATCAAAGGACTGGGAGAGTGCTCACCAGTTCCAAACTGCCAATGGCCTTTCAGCGGATTATTGAGATCTCCATCTAAGAAGCGCTCAGGGGAGAAAGTCATAGGATCAGGATAATCTTCCTCATTCAACGCAATCGCGTACGCATTCCAAGTAAACTGCGTGCCAGCCGGGAACCTATAGCCTTCATACTCATCATCTTGAGTCAGCAAATGTGGTACACCAGTCTGGACGAACGGACGCCAGCGCAGCGCCTCTTTCGCTGCTGCCGTGATGTAAGGCAACCTATCGCGATCAGACAGCGAGGGGAGGCGTTCTGCGTCGGCGCCGCACACTTCGTCTAGTATGGCGCGTGCTTTGGTGACCCATGCTGGATACGTCGCCATGGCTGCTAACACCTGCGTAATGGCGTTGCGCGAGGTGTCGCTCCCGGCTTCCAGGAGTGTGGCAAAGACGAATAGCTTTTCTGTCTCGGATAGGGTGAATTCTTTCAGTGCGGCGCCTTGCTCTAGGTCGACGCCAAAGCAGGGACGTGCTGTGCCGTTTTCAATCTTCTTGAGCAGGCGATCGTACTCACCCTTGTAAAGCCTACTTGAAGGTCAGAGGGTTTCGTCCGATGTTGGCTGGCGCGTCAATACGTACGCGCAAGTTCTCTTGAAATATGCCTCTCCGCCGGGTCTCCACCATTGGAGGGATTTTGGAAGACTAGCTAGCCAAGGAAATGTATCGCACATATTTAACAGCGGGCTGAACATGTACTCATTCAAAACATTAACTGAATCAAGAATCGCTTTAAGTTCCGGATCATCGACAGCTGCTCGCCTACCGAACACCACGCTCATAATAACAGAATTCGAAAATCGCTGGTTAGCTAAAGAAAAGTTTCCTGGATCTATCAAGTAGTCGTAGACCAGCTGCTTGGATTCGAGTTCTTGACAAGCAATGAATTTCGTCTCTGCTTGTTGATTGTTCAGGATCGAGTGCATGAGCTTTCTCTGGTCCCGCCATCGGTCTGAAACAGGCATCAGGACCATGCGAGCTCCGCCTGACATGATGTCTTGGGCCATGGGTCGGAATGGGCGTGAAGAATATATTGCAGCTCGCTTTTCAAGTAGGTCATTTACGACGCGCTAGAATAACGGAGGATTTAGCAATTTCTCGAACGGGCTTTTGTTTTGGGGAGGGGACATCCTCTCAGGAGAGAATCAAAAGAAAGGCTCAACCTAGAAATGGGTTCTCCCCGGACCTACCGACGAATTAAGAAACACAACAGCACGACCTCCCAAATAGCACGTATACCTATAAACCACCAAAAATTATAAGCCTCCAATCAAACCAACATGTAAGAAATTCAGCTCGAACTCTCGCGTACATTTCTCCATATTTCCGCGCTGTCTCTACACCCCACATCCCCCCAGGGAACGGCACATCAAACGAGTTCCCCACAACCGGCCACCCAGGAACTACATTCGGAAACGTATACTTCTGGTTAAATAGATAGCGCGCCCACAGTCGGTGAAGGATGAGCGTCAGTACGAAGAGACTGCCTGACAAGACGGAGATAGAAATGGCCATTTCACCAGCTCGGAATTCGGGATAGGCGAGCAATTTCACTGGCGCCCCTGGTGAATAAGGAATTGAGCAATTCTTGGTGCCAAGCTCCTGGATATTGTGGATCTCGTGGAGCTCGTGGATCTCGTGGATGTGGGGGAGGAGATGACAGACGAGGAAAAGCGGGGAGAAGTTAAGCAAGGATGCACATCACGTGCTCGGCTCCACTTCGGGAAAGCGATGTAATTGGTTGGATTGGTCCAACTGCCCAGTCCGGCTCCTCACAGATCATGATGTGGGGAGATTCCCTATATTTCCTCTTCCTGAGCACTGCTCACAATGGGAAAAGACGCGCTCGCTTATCGTTGTAACGAAATAGCTTGACAGAAAGGGGGGCGTCATCTCGCTTGAGGTGAGGATAGATTAAGCAACCAGCATGTGAGTGAAGACAGAACCACAGCAATGTAGTAACAACGAAATCAATTTTATCCAATATTGTATACATCCCTGCTTTCATCTAGCATTCAATGGAACTGATCCTCGGTAACACCCTTGCCCATCGCACTCGTACTGCTCACACCACCCTGCACCATCTTCAGCAACTCATCGACATAATTCGCACCTGACCACTTCTGATGCTTTACCACATCAACACCGCCTTCCATCTCGGGCTCCTGAACAAGCTCGCCATACGCACGCATTCCGTTCTTGCTGTACGCCTTCGCGAATTGGTCTGAGATCAGCGCCGTGGTGTGCAGACCCGCCAACGTGATGAACTGCCAGCAATATCCTAGCTTGGATAGACGCTCGATATAAGTAGTCTGCTCGTCGCGCGACATTGCGGATTTCCAGTTGAAGGAAGGAGAGAGGTTGTATGCGAGTTTCTGCTCGGGGTACACGGCGTGCACGCCGTCGGCAAACTGCACTGCCTGCTTGTAATCTGGGAGCTTGCTCTCCATCCAGATAGCGTCTGCGTATGGCGCATAGGCGATCGCGCGGTTGATGGCACATTCGCATCCACCTTGGAGTCTGTAGTAGCCTTCGCGCGTTCGTGGGGAGTCCCAGTTCCAGGGGATGTCGACACCGGTGATGCCCTTGGCGATGGCGCGCGCTTCGGTGTTGGACTTCCCTTTTACGTCAGAGAGGAAGCGGGACACGAGCTCCTTCTTGTTGACGTGCACACTCGAGTTGATGGTGTCTACAACTGCGTCGGCAAAGAGCTTCAGGCCTGCTTGAGCAGTCCAAGAATCTTCAATGGCTTGCAATTCAGCACCATTCTTGCCAGCTCGCTCTGCGGCAATCATGAGGTCGTTGAGCGGTTGGAGGTTAGGGTTTGTGGAGCCTAGGATGTAGGCGTGGTCTCGGGGGTCGATGGTGGTGGTTATTAAGGTTGCGGCTTCGGCGTCTGTTCGTGCAATTGCTAGGAGGTCGGATCCTACATCTCTTTAGCACTCTGTATTTTGCAAGAAACCTGGGGGGCATACCCATAATATCAGCCTGCGCTCTGATGGCCACAAGTCGATTGATATGTTCGCTAATCGGAACCAGCACTTTTCCAGCCATATGTCCACACTTCTTCGTCCCTGGCGCTTGGTCTTCGATGTGTATTCCCGCTGCTCCCTTCTCGATGAACAGCTTTGTGAGCTTCATCACTGCAGTCAATCCACCATGTCCCGTGTCTGCGTCTGCGATGATGGGACGGAGGTAGTCAATGTTTGCGAGTTTGGAGCGCTCAGCTTTGGATTTCGTGGTTACGCGTTCTTCGCGTTGCTTGCGATCGTGGAAAAGTTGGGCCATGAAGAGGTGGGATACTTTGTTTGGGACAGTGGTCTGAGGATGTTAGTTTGGAAATTGAAGTGGGGGTAGGAGACGCACGTAGGGATAATCTGCCAAATCTGGACCGGGCTCGTCAGAGGCAGAGGCGGTAGATGATGATTGCCAGCCGGAAACGTAGACGGTGTCGAGGTATTTCGCCATTTGAGTGAGCATCGTGGGCTCCAAGCATCCATAGGTGTAACTGGCTTCCTTGTTCTGTTTCAATTAATGTCAGCTTTCATCCCCATGATCACAATTGAGGCGGCATACCTTGAATCTCCCTTCCAGGATATTCCAGAGCTTTTTCGATTGCACATTGCTAGGATACTCGATCTTCAAGTTCCCTCGCTTGGCCACAATCTGCTCAGCTGTGAAGGTTCTCTTGGTGTATCTCCATCTCGAATCCGTCCACCATTGCTTAACAGCTGCAACCTCGTCCAAATATTGCTGCTCTTCCTTGCTCGGGTCAACTGCCGGGTTTGCCATCTTGTTCGCCATATTGGGCAGAGTGGAGAGTTTGATTATAAAAATCTGACTGTGATGTCACTAGCCTTGCCAAGTGTATTCTCGTCTTGCTATTCAAACAAGAAGCTCTGCTCGGTGAAGTGAGAGTGCAATGTATAAACTTGTGGCAGAAGAAATGCGAGTGAAGGCAATTATGAAGCATCAGAGAAAAGAGGAAATGCACACAGTCATAAGCAAATGCTCGATCCGGAGAACATCGGGCTAGCGGTAGCTTTCGAGGCCCTCGACCTACCACAGCTCTCGAATCCTGCAACCCTGGGCCATCGGCTCTCCTCATCCTCGGAACATGCAACGCTCACAGCAGCGTTCCAGACCCAGTTGGTCGTCGCGCCTGCCTAGCGGCTTCGGCTCAGCGGTAACAAGGAGAGCAGGAGCTGCGTCCCAGTGCCGTGATTGGTGCACTGCCGAGAAGACAGGGCGAAAGGCCTTCCCCACATTCTCCAGATGCACATTTCGTCATGCCACCATTGTGCCCCTCCATCTTCTCTCCAAACGTCCAATTCTTCGCTCTGATGATATCTTGGGAGGATGTGAGATGAAAAGGAGGATGCGCACGTGAGCTATTTCTGCATCTGCCATGTGAAAGATACCTGGTGGTTTGCATCTGAAGATGATGTATCTGACATGTGAAGAGAATGGCGGGGACAGGGTCTGGCGCCTGATCGCCTGCAAGGTCCGGCAGAAAAAACAGCCTCGGCTTCTTCTCATGTCAGCCACGAGAAGGCACTCCGCATTCGGCCGACACTCAACTCCGCGAAATTGTCGTTGGATGGGTTTGGGAGTCGTGATAGGGATGTTATTGGAGCTTGTTTGAAAGCATTGTCTTCTTTTGTCAACTTGTCCGTAGCTCTGTACGGTTTGATTCGATTTCCGTAGTCATTTGCATATGTTGTTTGTTAGGATTCTCCCTCCAACTAGAAAGATCTTCGTGAAATAGGACGTGTCGAAATAATCGAGTGCTTATGTTTGCGTTCTGTAGTTGACCTGGAAGGGGCACAACCGTCGGTACAGAAGAAAGGGTCGATGGAGCATCAAGGTTACCGTGCCAACGCGACCCGTGATTCCAATCCTTTCACGTGACTTTCCTCCTTTTGATTTTGGTTGACTTAACTCCAGAGAAGATTTTTCCTGTCAATTCCTTCTTCGCATATCAGTCAGAGATGACAGAAACCGCTTCTTCAACGTATTCAACTCGGGTTTCGCGTGCGACGCGTCGACGGGGACTTGGGACAAGAAGTGAATTCAAGGCTGCGAGCCGCGTCAGGGAGACAGACGGAAGACAACGAGGCATCACAATTCCAGGAGAGAGATACAAGCAACAAGTGGACAGATTCAGAGCAATGTGTTCAATTTCAATCTAAAGGAGTCTGTTGGTATCGCCAGCAGTTTCCTGCACAGCGACATAACACCCAACGCCACGGGAAGGCCAGACTCATGTTGGGCGCCCTATAAACCATTAGCTCTCAAAAAGGGGGAAGGAAACAGCCACAGTCCCTGGACGCAGGGAGGCCGACTCCTGAGTTTCTCTCGAGGATGATACACCGGTCTGCCCCTACTTCGCCACCTGCGCCCTCGACGATGGACAATGAAGGCACAGTGTGGAGGTGTAATAAGCCGCTGTGTGTCCCCATAGGAACACGAACATCCGAAGATGGGGCCTTTCCGAGCTCCAACTGATGCCATCGCAGTGGACTGTGGTGCTGGGGGAGGAAAAATCGAAATTTTGGGGTGGTGGAGCAGATATTTATATTTACGTTCGAGCGCGTTAAGCGAGTCTTGTTTGATCGCAGAGCAAACATGGGATCAAACAGTGCAAACACGCTCTTGAAAAATTCACTCGATTGATTAACGAGTGAATAGCACGAGGCTACTCTGCTCCGTACTTGCATAAGCCAGCAAAGCTTGAAGTCACGAGCCGACTTCGAGATCAAGAGAGACTTTATGACAACGCATCGACAATGAAGGAGAGCATGAAAGAAACATCGAAGAGGTAATGTTCGAATGTCCCAGCCACCATAGGCACTAATTGATATGTCATAATGCAAGAGCCTGCCTCGCGTAGCCTTCTTTCCATCAAGACCATGGTCTCAACCAGACTATCACAAAGTTCTTCGTCTCGTCTTATGTCGCCATGACTGCAAGTCTTCAGTAAAATGGAAAGCTCAAGCACACCCACCGCCGCTATCATAACGTTCTCCACCTACTCTTCATCATCAAAGCTACCCATTACCCGCAACACCCCCCTCACAAACCACAGCATCCAAATCCGCCCCCTCCTCCACCAGCATAACAATAATCTCAATATTCCCACAATCAGCCGCTATATGTAACGCAGTCCAATCATGCGGGTCCCTTGCATCGATATCCGCGGGCGCCTCCAGAAGCACAGCTACCACCTAAGCATGCCCGTATATCGCCGCGTAATGGAGCGCCGTCAGGCCGTGGCTGTCTACGGATCAGACGTCGGCGCCGCATTCTAGGAGGTAGTGTACGACTTTGTGGTTGCTCGTCACAACTTTTGATATCCCTCACGGTGATAGCGTTTGTATCAAGAGAATATTTCCGTGGTCTCCAGTAATTGATACTGTGAGGTACCATCAGACCTCATTCGATGAAGCTTCAAAATGGAATCCAAGTACCCTATTATTTATTTTTGGAATTATACAGATCCTATTGCCTACAACATAGCAACCTCTCTAAGCCTGTCAAGTTGTTATGAAGGTTTCCCTTCTCGCTCCCCTGTCATACTTTATCAAGGGTCCTTAGCGAGCCTATTGAGCCGATTTGGGCTCCCTCTACTAGCTTGTATTTCTCGCCAATTCCTCTTTGAACAGCAGGTCTTTCTGCAACCTTCCCAACCCATTTGAGCAGGTGTGGGTACTGTGCCATTTCTTCATCCGTATACCCACTGCCTCGCCAGTTCTTCACCCATGCCCAGGTTCCGATATCAGCTACAGAGAACTTCCCTCGGCCGTTTCCGGCAAGGAATTCCTTCGGTTGGCCGGTGTACTTGCCGGACAGATGAAGCTCGAGAACGCCAAATACTCGATACGTCTCCTTTCGGAATCGATTAATGGCAACTTGAGTTATATCAGCTCACTTGATTCTATTTGCCACAATGGAATATGCCACAACTTACATGTACTCTGTTCCTGCGCGCGTCTGAAGAAACCGAGATTTCCTTGATATGGAGCACCACTGCCATGCCAGAAAAATAGCCATTGCAGGAGCTCACTCTGCTCGCGTTCGTCTTCGAATCCAAAGTGATGGTCTTTGTCAAGCTTCAAGAGGTAGATGAGTTCTGCAGAAGTCTCCATCACTGGGAACGGAGGAGATTGAGTATTGTCAATAAGGATTGGGATCCGTCCTGACCGAAGTCAGTGTGAGTCGGTGTAAGCAACGATTAATTTACCATTTGGATTGAGACGGAGAAACCAGTCTTTCTTCTGTTCGTTCGTCGCCGTATCGCTGCAATGACGGTATTTAGTATTAATACCTCTGCCAACTAGGAAGCTCATTCAACTAACATAAGAGTGGTTGTCCATGTTGTACCATATACATCTGCTAATTCCTCGAGGAATATCTGTACTTTCTGGCCATTGGGGGTACTCTCTGTTACCAGATGAAGACCCTGAAAGCATGCATCAGTTGACTAACTTGCAAATAGGTCCAGAGTGTATAGCTTACTGTGGCATTCTTGACATCCGCAGGAGTCCCGTCATCGTATGCCTGGAAGGTCATAGTGCCAGATCGTAGCTGGGGGGAAATATCCTGAGATTAGAATAGAAATAACCGTACAAGTGAAGTGCTAAGCTTCTATAGAGATCAAGTATTGGCAAAGCTTCTTCTATAAGGATCCAAGTATTGGCAAAGCTTCCTTATATAGAGGCCGATCACGGCGAAGTCCGACCAGGTGGTCAAATCTTTTAGTATTCTAATTTTAAGGCTGAGATACGCACGAGGCTCTGAATTTTCAGTCATCCAATAAGTAATCGCCATATTTGTTGGAATTTGGACCGAAGGCCGTCGAGATATCAGGTCCCAACTTGGTTAGGGATTTTTAGAGTTTGGAAGGCTGCGTGCAAGGATTGTAGGTCTGTTGGCGTGCACGGACCTCATGGGATCTTCCGATCGCGATTTTCCGATGCCGATAAGTTGTGCTTATCGAATATTCGCAAAATTCCGACGCTCGTCGTCGTGTCTTATCGCGTCTCCGAATCATCGCAAAAGTCCGATGATCATCGCGTCTTATTTGAGTCTAATACATCTTCGCAAAATCGATGGAGTTCACGAGGTCTCCGATCACAGTAGGAATGGATGAGATGGAGGTACTTAAATGATTTGAGTGCACTATTAATATTGTCATTTTAGAAACACAGATCAACAATTCCAGTCTTCAGTTTGTGCACTCTCTCAAACCGCAGCTCAAGATATATACATCACCACGATTATAATAAGCCTCTCTTACGCGGCACTTTCGACGACTGTCTCATTGTATACTCTTTCAGAACAATTCCAAGCCTCCATATCCTCAATACCATGGCTATCAATGGAATTGTTAGACCGTCGTCTGACGTCCAGAAAAAGCAAGTCTTGCAACCGTTCAACCTTACCGCCACTGGCTACAATCTCAACTATCTCCCTGAGTACATCGCGCTCCGACATGGCTTCTTCCGAGAGCAAGGGCTCGATGTCACTGTGAACATACCTACGCCCTGGGACGGCGTACTCGATGCGCTCGCCGACGGCACAGCTGTCATGGCTCTCGGTGGCATCTGGGTGCCGTCCATGTACCGGGACCGGGTACAGCAATACACCGTTTTCTCGCAGATCGCCAACCGTTGCCCTCTCGCCGTGCTCAAACGTGGCAGCAGTGAAGGGTTCAAGCTGACTGATATGGCTAAGAGTACCGTCCTGATGAAGTCGGGTGGAGGGGCCAGCGTTGGCCTTTTCTTCAAGATGCTGCTACGAGAGAACGGCATCGATGCGAGAGCTGTAGATTATGTCCAGGATCTCGACGGTATAATGCTGGGTAACTTGTTCCAAGGCGGTATGGGCGACTACTTTATAACAGACAACCTCTCTGCCCTGGCTATGGTCTCGCGCAATCCCAATGTCTCAATCGCCATGGAGATGGTCACGCAAGGCGATATCCCTTGGAGCGTGTATTACCGCGAGACATCCACGATCACTCCGGAGATACTGGATGTGCAAAAGCGGTTCTGCATTGGCCTTGCCAAGGGCATAGACTGGGTGCTCCAGCACGACGCAGAATCATTCCGGGACGAGCTTGCCGAGCTCTTCCCCACCGTTCCAGTCGATGTCGCTATCAGCGTGACCAACGACTTCCGTCGCAACAAAATGTGGACTTCTACTTCTGTGGACCGCCAGGGATTTGAAAGATGGCAACAGGGGCTCGCCGATGCGGGCCTGCTCAAGGAGCCCTTTGCCTACGAAACCATTGTCGACAACGCACCCGCAGCCGCAGCACAGCTAGCAGCAAAAGCCGCAAGGCAATCTTGATAGGAAGCGTCACATTTCATAGGCGCAATTATTTGTATAGGTAGTTAAATAGATAGTTAAAAATTGGTCATGCTCTTTAATTCCGTTCCCCTTACTTGGAAGGTTCGCCGTATTTTGCCGCAGGTAATACTTATGAGCAATATTGAATTTTGCAGTCTCGGTATTGGACGACTCATTAGAAGACCCAGGTGGAAGCTAGATCAGTGTGGGTAATAAAGAAGGGGAGATTCTTTGTGGAATATTATAATTTATAGAATATCTTTAAGAATAATTAAAGTATCATGCTAGTGAAGTAGACGGTGGAGCAGTAGCCCATATATTACGTTACCTGTAGAATGAAGATATTACTGTATTATACGAAACTATATCATACATAGGTGTATCACGTGCTTAATTTCTTGCCATTCAGTCGTGGCAGGTGTACATTACTGCCAAGTCAAGATCAAAGCCTTTCAATGCTGTTTACGCGTACCTCTAGACTCTCGCAACCGGGTAAAATTTAGGATCGCAATGTTACAATAGTTTGGCTTGTTGTCCGGGAGATATGAAATGTATG
Organism: Hyaloscypha variabilis F; assembly: GCA_002865655.1. NCBI lineage: Eukaryota > Fungi > Ascomycota > Leotiomycetes > Helotiales > Hyaloscyphaceae > Hyaloscypha > Hyaloscypha variabilis. Next base: position 1,693,921 of record KZ613941.1, on the reverse strand, counting down.
CATTCTACTGTTAGAACGCATTAGATCTTGAAACAATTCTGTTATTATCATCATCGGTATAAATTATCCCGTCAATGGTAATAATATGCGATAAGAGTCTCGATTATAAGAGAATTCACTAGGTGTTACTGAAAAGAGAAAGAGGTTCCTATTTACATGCGGCAACCTGTCTATCGGAATTTCCAAAATATTACGCCAATTGCGCCTTACATTCCAAAATCATATCTTAAAGCTTGCTTGTGATCTTCTCGCGTTGAGTTTCAGCAAGGTGCACTCAGAGAATGTACATCGAATCAAGACTCATGTCTCCTTCAAAGCCATTTGTAGTGGCTCCTTCGGCAATCAGCTTTGCCTTCTTTGCATTTCTGCGTTTCAGTAGAAACCAGCATGCGCCGTAAAGAAACCCAGCGACGACTGTCAGACCGGCAGAGACAGCATTGCCTTGCACATAACGCGGGCCTTGCTGGCTGGGGTATAGTTGTGATGAGACTAGGTTGGAGATGTTTGCGATCGAATAGGCGAAGGGCATTCCAAATGCGCGTTTGGAGTCTGGGGACAGGTTGGTCGCGATCCAAGTGACAGCCAGCGTGGAGATAGGATAGAGCCCTTTTTAAGTATTAGCTTATAGTACCGCGATTGAATGTAGATATTGCTCACCAATAACAAGAATAAACATTCCTGCATAACCAGCATTGGGGTTTGGTGTCGCGACACAAATAAGGTACCCAACGGCAACTGGAACACAGCAGGCCATGATGAACACACCGCGTCGCTTTGTCTTATCGGAATAGTAGACTTGAGTCACGAGAGAAATGGCGCCAAGGACGAAAACTGGGATGGTCATATAGTTGACTTTGAGCGAGGCAAATCTAGACTAATCAACAAGTTGTTCGGAAGTTTCACTGAATATAGGGACTTACCCAAGGCCAGAGATGATTGTGGGGAGGAAAACGCCGAAACCGTTGATTGCGACAGAGGAGGTGAAGAAAGCTATGCCGAGGAGGTAGACGAAGGGATCTTGAAGAGCAATCTTGACCCACTTGCGTTCGAATTTGTCTTCTCCTCTGAGCATAAAGTCTCGCTGCTTCTTCAGGCGCATGGTCTCCTTCTCTTCCTCGCTCAAAAACCATGCCGTTTCAGGCGCGGTCGGGAGGAAGATCCAGCCAATGCCACAGATGGCGACCGTAATGATGAACTCGACGATGAAGAGCCATCTCCAGGCTGCAATCCCATTCCGCGATCCCATGGTTTGAATGGCATATGCAAACAGCCCACCAAAAGCACCAGAGATGCACTGGGCGAGATTCGTCGTCATTATGCGCTTTCCTGCTAGCTCTCGGGGATAGATGGTCGAAAAAAGGTAGGCGAAGCCCTGAGCAAGGCCGGCCTCGGCAGCATTCAATATCATACGAACGACGATAGCTTGGGCGTAGGTGTGGATAAAGGCCGTTCCAAGGGTGCAGGCACTCCATAGGACGAATGCCGTACCGATTGACTTATTAGCACCCCATCGCTTGACAGCCAAGACCCAGGGAACTTCGAAGAGAATGGTACAAAGGCTGGACAATGTATTGATATTGCCAAACTGGCCGCCGTGGAGGCCAAGGTCCGCATCGAAGCCGAACACTCGAGCATTTCCAAGCTGATTAACTGTCAGTGATTGTGGGGTTCGCGGAACACAAACTTTACTCACGTTGTTTCGATCGAGGGTGGACAGGACGAGGAATATGACTGAGACTGGCACAACATATCGTCGAACTTTTTCCGACAGGCTGCTTCCTTTGCGGGATCAATGTAGATGACTGGACCTGCTTCCCCAGAGCCGTAGTCAACAGTGCTCTCGGCGTCGAAGACGTTGGGCTTCTTCGTTTCCATTGTCAGTTGAGAATCCATTGCGATAGCTTGCACTAGGAATAAGTGTGCGAGGATGAAGATGTGAAAACTGAGATGTCGAAAGTGAACTGTTAGCTGTTGAAGAGAAGGTCATAAACGTGGATTGTTTCTATTCATATATACTTTGTGCTTCATGCTCTTTGCGCTCTAATCTATAACTTGCCATGATAAGCATTTCGTAGATACCAAGTCTATACTACACTCAACGCGAGTCGATCAATCGGACAGATCCGAGCTAGCATCAGGCCCATTGATTCTGCGGGGTAGCGATTGCAGATATGGAGAAAATTTGTTGTCAGAGGTTCTGGGCAGCGCAGTTGGTGTGGCGTGGCAGCTGATTAGCAACGGCGAGTGAAGTCTCGCGTAAGGGGATTGTCCTCCTCTTATCGCGACAGATCCATCGGTTTAGACCGAAGGCCGATTGCGAATTGCTTCTCCACCTTCGTCATCCTCTGTTATCACCATCAATTACAGCTTCAATGCCGAAACCTGAAGTCCGAAAATAAGATATAGATGATGGATTCGTTGTCACGGACTGGCCCGAGGCTGGCAAGGGGCGTAACTGCATGTCAGAGGTGAGTCCGAATCACGATAGCCGGGGTAGTGCCGACCGATGCTGACCGGGTGTATAGGTGTCGTCGGAGAAAGCAGAAAGTAATGATAACATCTCTCCGAACGCCATATCACTGACAGTTGTGTGAACACGCAGTGTGATCTACGACATCCGAATTGTTCTAATTGCGAAAGTGCACACGTACCGTGCTTGACGTATCACTCAGGGAAACGTACTGAAGTAAGGCCAATGAGAGCTAAACGGAATCGCACCACGCGTTATTAATAATCTTTCAGATACCTCGTGATTATATATCCGATCTAGAGGCACAGGTTGAGAGCTTGACCCGAGAAAATCGAGAACTGCGAGCGCGAAGTCACCTTTCTCCAGTCAATGGTGAAGTTTATCAATCGCTTGAACCGTCGTCTCCAGCAATACGCGAACTCAGCAACACTCCCGCCGATGGCCCCACGACTTCTGACGGAAACCAAAACCATCTCCAAGACTTGGTCAAGAGCGTCAGGAATGTCGTAGTTGAACCGTCACGACAGCCACGGTTTTTAGGGGCAAGCAGTGGCATCACGCTCGCCAAGATGGTGATGGCATCAATCCGCACTGGTGCCCTGCCGTCCTCTCCTCTATTTTCTACACAGCAATCCCACGATCACTCTTCGTCTACGTCTACGGCTGCATCTATGTCAGCAGCCGAGTCTTCTCTTCCACCACGCCATGCTGCAAATCGTCTGGTGGAAGCGTACTTCCAGTATCGCACGCCTCATTTGCCAATCGTGGAGCGGTCACAGGTCGAGGATGCCCTTGACAGCGCGTACCGCTCCATGAACAATCACCAGCCCTTGGATCGAGTAGTCGAGATGGATATTTTCACGAGCTACATGATTTTTGCCATCAGCCTCTGCAACGTTCCCAATCCAGCTGGTGGTACGGGCCGTGTAATGCAAAGCGAAGGCTGCTTCCGGTCGGCAATTGGCTTCGTTGAAAAGGTTGTCACTTACTCAAAAAGTGACCTTGAGACTCTAAGGGCTGTATTACTATTAGCTCAATTTGTCTCAATGTGCCCTTGGCAGGGAAGCTTGTGGCATTTAAGTGGCATCGCCCTACGCTTATGCATTGACATGGGCCTACACTGGGAAAACGAAGGGCAGTCCTTGAATACAGATCCAGCTTTGTTATACGAACGCCGGCGCCTATGGTACTCCGCCTACCATTTTGACCGCGTCTTGAGCATCACGCTCGGTCGCCCCTTTGGCATCACTGACGACAGCATACGGGTCCCGCTTCCAAATCCATGGGCAGCGTCCCGTCGGCCCCTTATGCAGGGGACCAATGACTTTGACATCCACCACCAACAAGCTCACAACCACTTGTTCAGCATGGCAAAGCTCGAATCTGAGATTAAGCACGTGCAGCACAGCCAAACCTGTACTCTAAAGATAGCTTACCCAAAGCCAAATTTCGCAGTTTGGGTCAAAGATATCCAACCACGCCTGCAGGAGTGGTATAGCACCATCCCGAACCCTAGCAGAGCTCACCCATCTTCCATATTCTCAAATCAGGCCTATTGGGATACCATATACAACAACTCGATCCTGCTGCTCTACCGGCCCAGCTCCAGCGTTCAGTACCATTCTACCGAAGAATTATCGATTTGCTACGAAGCAGCCTGCAAGTTGATCGCAAGCACTAAGACCCTACAGCGAGAGGGGAAACTCGATGTGCTGTGGAAATCGGTACATCATCTCTTCATAGCAGGCTTGACGGTTATATACGCACTCTGGCAGTCGAAGGAGGTGCGAGACCAGAACCCCGCCGGTACCAGCGTTTCAACACTTCAATCTTGCGCCTCAACACTCTCTGCCATGTCAGAAACCTTCCATGGAGCTGCAGGCTGTCGCGACGTCTTCGATACTCTCTCTTCAGTTACGGTTGACTGGCTAGTCACCAATGACGCCGAGGATATTCGCCAAACCCGTTTGGCATTCGACAAACAAGTAGAAGATCTACTGCAGCAACTGCAACCTGCCCGTGGAGGAATGTCAACAAATGAAAACAGCACTAACGACATGTCAACTATGCTATCAACCGATAACTTTGCCTTTGGCGAGATGCTTAGCTATGCTGCGCAGTGGCCCGATTTTCCGGATGCAAATTTCAATGACATGGGCCTTGACCTTGTCACAGAAGCAGGATTTAACTCAGGATCTTATACCCTCCTGTAATTTAGTCTCCCATGTGAGCTCTTTCATCGCTATATACAGTATAAGTTATAGGATGTAGTATATGGGGATAAATAATAGCACAATTGCGTACTAGTAATATTTTTACTGCCCCACTAGTCACTGGGATATCTTGGCCAGCATTTCACGTGCACGATTCAATCATACCTTGCAATTGTACTATAAGTGTTTGGAAATAACACCTATCTCCGTCATCATAGGCCAAGCTCCCGATAGATCTGCTCTTTCAGGTCATCCAACCTGGGCTCTGCACACGGCGGAAAAAAAACCTGTTCCCCTGGAAGCACCTTCACCATGGTAACTGCAGTGAGCAATGCGCTGCTCTTCCGGTTTCGGGTTAGAAGCCCATCTGGGAGTAACCAAATATCTCCCAACCTCATCTGAAATGTACTTCGAGTTGCGAGGCTCAATCGTCTCACCGCCCCCATAATCCGCATCACCGAAAAGATGAGTGGCCAGCCTAGAAATTTATCGTGGTCCAAGTTCCCATGTAACAGGCATAGCTCGGTGCAAGCTTGACAAACAACACATATTTCAATCCCTATATTTATTATAATATACTTTATACTTACTTAGATTTTATTTATTATCTAAGGGTATTTAATAGAATAAACATAGGACAAGAGCTTTTGAATATTATAGTATATAAGGCATCTCTTTATTTGGTCTCTCTTAGTTCTTTAGATATTAGAATTAGAATTATTATTACCTTTAAAATTTAACTATTCCTATGATTTATATAACTTCAGCTCGCAACCGATAGGCATGATTAATAGGGATGGGCCTTGAATGAAAACGAAAGGAGCTATGCAGAGCATTGCTTTCAGTGTGTTAAATGATTTGATTATGATTTGATTATTAGGTAATAATCATAATCAAATCATAATCAAATTAACATAATCATAACTAAGTCTTGATTAGGTTGATTAAAAATACACGTGACCCGGAAAAATACGTCCCGGTGGCCGCTAGGGCATCGGAAGCCTAGTACGGCCTAGCGCCACCCTACTACCCAATTAGGGGGGTAGTTAGGAAATTACTAAGCGACTACGCCACCTAACTACGCGAGCCACGCCCATACGCCCGAGCCCCGCGCCCGAGCCACATACCCGAGCTACACGCTTCTAGAACCCCCCTTAACTCTACTACTTAATAATATTATAGAAAATTAGTATTAGTATTAGTTTTATATGTATTAGCTTTATTTAATATAGCTTATTTAAGTATTAAGTAGTTCTTTAATTATTATTAACTAAAAATTAAAATATCTTACCTTAGTAAAATCACGTACTTTTTTTACTTAACTTAGTTAACTAAATCATAAGTAAAATAATCATAATTTTTTTTTTAGCTACTTATAATCAAATCATAATCAAGTTAACTAAATCATGACTAAGTTAATTAGGTTGATTATTTCTTTGACACACTGATTGCTTTAGTTACATATGACAAGGGGTTCAATGCACTAGAGACCTCACTTTAGAAGGCCCTGACCTCGTTCGAGAGCCTAGAGAAAGTCCGTTGAGAGGATGGGGTATTCAGCACTAGTTCCGGAATTGGGGGGATATGATCAGCTGGCTTGATGAAACACAGCTATTTAGTATTTTGAATTTCAACGCCTCAATCAGTGGTAACCAGTACATGAAATTCCTCTTTAATTGTGAATAATTACGTCTCAGAAGAAGGAACAGCTAGGAAGACATAGAGAGGCCCAAGCAGATATATTGCTCAAACGCACGTGACGAAGCAAGCTTTGCGGTGTTCTAGCACAATGTTATGTCTTTAAGGTCTCCATCAGGGCCACCCCAAGCTCTGATGGCATCCCCGGTCATAAGTCCATGAACATAGCATTCGCCAATTAAAGCATAACCTTGGACGCTGTTCCCACATTTCTCCTTTTCACGTATGACAAAAGGTACATCTGCTCCTAACAGAATTACTACACAATCTCCTTCCTGCATTATGCCAGGCCCGATGCCAAAAAATCCAGCTTTGGTGATAAAGAAGCATCTTCCGTGGCAAGCGCTCCCGGCCACTTCAGCAAACCGCTTTGCATTGCCACCTCTTGCTTCTTCCTCAAGTACCGCCATTTTAACAAGCACATCAATATAGGGTTGATCCCTCGTTGTGCGTCTAAAGAACTCTAGTTGATATGCAGCAAAATCAACTTCTGGATTGAAACCGTCACGAACAGCATCTTGAGTACTGATTGTCCTTCCAGCAGTCCACGTTTTCCGGTAAGCCTTCAAGCGATCCGGATCTTGCATTAATAGAACTCCAGGCACGTAGATTCGGGGGTAGTCTGGAACCGGGTAGGTGGATACGTTGCAAGCATTTGACATGGTCCATACTGGGCTAGTTTTGAAGTCATCTTCGAAGTCTTCTCGAGACAGAGGTATTGTGTGGATCCCAATACGATCAAAGAAAAAGCCCCGTACCGTCAGGGAACTACAATCAGAAGATGGAGTGATTACGGGACGTCTGTTTGCAGAGGCGAAGTGGTCACAGTTGACTCCGCCGAGGATTGATACGTCAGTAGGTGTGTCCCAACGAGGTACCCAGGAGGGAAAGCTAGGGCCGATAGCAGGAAGAGGAGCATTGTGCTGAACGAAGGACAGAATCTCAAGAGATTCTGTTCTAGTAATCATCTGCCTCGCGAAATCCAGGTAGACATCAACCACGGAGAGGTTGTAGTCTGGCTTGATGAAGGACCTTCCTGGCCAGTGTCGTGGAACTCTCACTCCTACGCCAGGATTCTTGAGCAATTGTCTAGCCCTGACTTGGTCAGGAGTTGGAGGTCGAGGGGAGTGGTCCCCGATATGTTCAAGACTTGCGAAGTTCCAAGTTACCCCAGTAGGCGCTAGTATCACAGCTAAAGTCCTGGATTTGACCTCTTCATCGGTCATATCCGCTTTCTGCGGCCTGTCCTCGCCAATGTAAGGGAAGTCACCCGCACATTGGCGTGCACATGGATGAGAAATGAAAGCGTACACCTTATCTCGGGAGTCAGTTACTTGGTTGTGTCGAGTTTGATAGATGGTGTCGTAGAGTCGCTGATGACCTGGTCAAGGAAGGTATGTTTGGTATAGACTTGCAGCACGTTCAAATTCTCTCAGATACCCGAGCGAAGACAATGTTTGTCGGAAGTATTTGAGGCATGCCATAGCGACAAGACCGATTTTATTGAAGTTGATGACTGATTTTCCCCAATGTGCAAGTGGGCTGTTGGTAAGTCCCACCTCCTGAATGACCCACGTTCTGGTGAAGTACTCCCTTTGGAAGAGGAGAAACAGCTTTTCAAAGATGGTCGAGGCAGAGGCGGCAAACGGAAATGACTGAAGCTTGTTGAGATCCTCAAGATTGTTCTCGATGGAAGTTTCAATCAACGCCATCACTTCTTCGACCTCCTTGAACAAGCTAGCAGCCATTTTTTCTTCATCTGGTCCAAGCCACACAACAACGTCCTTGGCGTAAGCGTAAATGTCTTTCATCAGTGCCACTTGATGGCTCTTTTCCTCTACATCTTGTTGGTTGATACACAAGGCATCGACCCAAAGGTATCTGGAACCCGACTCATAGCGAAGATGCCGGAGTGCTTCTGCAAGGTTCTTTGTGACTTCCGCGTCGCGCCCATTGCATTTAATCAGGCTACATTTTCCTCCGGATCCCCACACGTACGAAAGTGCCGAATATTCGGAATTGTCATTAAGGTCGACATGAACAAGTTTCCCTTTGACTGTTCCATCCACTTCCCCACACTCGAGCTCTAGCGCTCGAATTTCTCGTCCCGGTTGAAGAGGATGATATTGAAAGCGCATTTTACATTCAATAGTGGATGGCGCTCGAAAAAATTTGTGTTCTCGTGGAGGCTGCATAGATGAATAAATGGCGAGGCAGGCCTAATCAAAATGCGAAACCATCACGGTTGTGGCGTTCCTAAGCCACCCCCCTATCTTAAGCAGTCACAGTCTCCATTCTCCAGGACTGGAAGAATGGCAAGGCTTTGAGGAGAAGACTCATCGCTTTAATAATTTCTAAAGAAAGAAGATCTCATAGCAAACTTGCCGAGGTCTTCCCTATCAATATCCTTGTCCAATTATTCCAGGGCTAGTTGCGCACTGTTACGAATCGTATTGACAGCGAATCAATTCATTGCCCTGGCTGACAACCCTTGGAATCACCCCGCGTTACCCCACTACCATCTCGTCCCAGAAACTTCACAAAAGCCACTCCCTGCCTCATCCATTCATTTGAATATTTCTAATATCGCGATCAACCAGCTAAGCTATCTGTTTTACGTGCAAATGTCCACCATAAAGTTCAAGATCGAAGACCACACCATTCCCTGCCAGCACATCCGAGAAGAGTTCATCACCTCTTCCGAATCGGATCCAAAATGGCATATGCAAGTCAAGCAATATACACCTCTCTGTAACCCTTCTCCAAAGGAAGGAGACATAACAGTCATTGCTTCCCAAGGTAATGGGTTTCCGAGTGTAGGCTATCCAACTTTTCTTCACTACTTGAGACCCATCCCTTCCTCCTTCTCATCCCTTTGCCCTTTTCGATGATCAAAGTTCAATTAGCTCACAAAATCAACAGGAACTCTACGAACCCTTCTGGGATGACCTCCTCTCCATTCTTTCGACACAACCAACACCCATCAGTATCCGCAACATCTGGATCATCACGCCGGCGCACTTCTTCCCCTCTCTGAACCCCTCACACCACGATTCTGCCCTGGAAACAGACACTGCACGTGACATTTTGTACCTCACAAATCATTTCTCCTCTCAAATGTTACACCCCATCTTCGGAATCGGGCATTCGATTGGTACTGCGCAGCTCGCTTCTCTTTCGTTGCTACACCCTGGTTTATTCACGGGATTGATGTTGTTTGAACCGATCATAGCTGGTAGTAAGGAGGTATTGGGGATTGGGAGAGAAAAGGTGGCGCTCATGGCGATAAAGCGAAAACGTGTGTGGGAAAGTAGGAAAGAAGCGGAGACATATTTTGATAGGGCGTGGGGTGGATGGGATGCTAGAGTGAGGGAGAAGTGGAACGGGTGCGCGCTTCTTGAGGTCGAGGGTGGAGATGGGAAGGTAGAATTAGCTTGGGGTAGAGACAAGGAGTTGGCGGTTTATATGGATATGAGTGAGATGAGGGAGTCTGCTGCAACCATTGGAAGTGTGGAAGGAAAGGGAAAGGATAGTGCAGTGTGGACAACATATCCAGCAAAGGTTTGGGAAAGCTTGAAGAATTTGGTGGTCCCTGTAGCTTTTGTTTGTGGTCAAGAAAGTACGAGCTCTACGGTGAAGTGTAAGAAGTATTGGGATGAAGAGACCGGTACCAATAGGACTTACTGGCCGAGGGGATTTGAGAGGAGAGTAGAGTTGGTAGAGGTTAAGGGTGCGGGACATTTGGTACCTTTTGAGAGACCAAGGGAGTGTGCAGGACTTTCTGGGGCGTGGATCGAAGGGGTGGTGAGAGGGTGGTGGAAGAAGTGGGCGATACAGAGAAATTGGAGAGAAATGAGGACGGAGGAGAGGGAAAAAGTGGTTGCCAACTGGATGATGGATTTGAAGTCAAGAATCTGACGTAACGGAAAGTTCAGCAGCTAGATAAAAGAGATGAGTAGCTATACTATAAGATTCGTATCTAATGTCGCTCTACTTATGATTTTAGGGAAAGTAAACAAAGAGTCATGTGATAGACCTAGATGATTTGCCTTTTTCATGCGCTGTCAAATTTGTCCACTATACCTTCAGTAAAGATCTAAAAGCTAAGACCTTAGTGTGAAAATGGCGTTAAAGCATTCTAATGAGTAGCATAGGTGGAACCAGACTGTTATTACAGCATCATCAAGGACGAGAGTGGAAAGAGTCACGTGCAGAAGGCAACCGAGGGGGCTGGCGAGGCTGGTTGGCGAGTCGCGACGAATCGCACTCACACTTCTATTCATAGAACCAAAATATCCTACAATGGAATTGTGCGTGGTCAGTTTGGTGCCCAGATTCTGTCCCACACATAAATGGCCCCCAAATTCACTCAGCCTCATGCACTGGGGTGGCACAGCCGAATCCTGGATCCGCAATCATGGAGTTTGCGATAACTTGCCAAACCCCGCCCTTCCGCCCTTCTTGCTTTCCTCAAAATTTATTCTCATTTATGGTCTGATTCCTAGCTAATGACATGATTGCCTGCTCGTCCATCGCAATATGTCGTCAAATCAGGGCATTAGCCGCAAACCTGTCGGCTCTGATGGACCTCCACTCTCGCCTGACCCACAACTTCCACCAAAGGCAATCCTGCTATCCGGTAGCAATGGTGGCATCCACTGGAGGGCATCCACGATCATGGTAACCTCACTTATTTCTGGCATGCTTCTCGCACTTGGACACCACCTTTTCTACAATCATCTAGACGGCAAGGTTGTGGGTACCGATGAACATGTTATCAAAGGTGTCACACCGCAACAGCTTAACCTTACAATTGGCACTTTGTTTGCATTTTTAGTACATGCATTTCTGAGCGTTGCTGTTACAACATCCTATACTCAAATCGTGTGGAGAGCTATCAAGAAGCGGGCCACCACTTTGTCTGCCATTGACACGCTGTTCCATGTTGTGAGCAACTTTTGGAGTTTGATATTCCTCTCAACTTGGTGGAAATATCCTATCTTATTCCTCGTGGGTTTGACTATTTGGTAAGTCAGTTTTGTACCTGCACTATCAAAGTATTCTCTTACTTGGTATAGGTTGATTCCCATAGCGTCCGTCATCACGCCAGCAGCCTTGACTGTAACCGTGGCTGCTGTAAATCCGGTCCACACAGAGATGACGCGAGTTCCTCGTGTTGACTTCACGGTAAACTTATTTTCATACTAAATTACCGATTTCATGCTTGACAGCTCGGAGCCTGGGAAACCTGCACGTGTCTTGGGAGCCTTGCTCCTCAGCTCCCAAGCTCCCTCTTGCAATACAGGAATCATATATGCTAATTTGATGATTAATTAGAGTCTCAATTTTGCGAACATAGCGAGTGGACTAAGTAGCTTTCTTTATCTCAGCCCTAGGTATGCCGTTGTTAAAATAGCCGCAGCTACTGCAGCTCAAGGCGCCATTCTACCCATCGCACCTCCTGCTGCAAATTCATCTTGGGCTTTGGACTTTGCAGGTCCGTCTATAAAATGCGCAAATGTGCAAGGTCCATTACTTGACGATATTAAGGCAAACATTCAAGCTGTCTTGGCTATTGAACTATGTGCCACTAGTTTCGGGTACATTGCTTGGACACCTTCCTATGTACTACCACCATCCAATCAAGAGGGAGAAGATTATGTTCTATCCACACTACCATTTCTTCTATCGCAAAATAAGACTTCCTATTCCCTCAATGGCGGGTCGTTGGGTCCTCTACCCGAATTTGTTAACGGATCTACCTCAGTCCCAGCAACATTCTATGCAGGTACCTTCTACAACATGACAAACCAGGATGGCTATGACGGAGAACCTTGCTCGACTTCTCAGTTCAACAACAATCCACCACCAAATATCACCGTTCTACAATGCATGCTATACAATTCCTCGTATCATGTTAATTTCTCCTACGTAGATGGCGCTCAGACCATCAACATTACATTGGACGAGTCCCCTTACAATCCAGTCACATCCATATCAAATCTCAATTCTACGTACCCCTGGGGTCCCCTCGCCGACTATACTCCCAACGGTACGGTCATATCATACAAACCAGCTTATGTCGAAAACCTTGCATACCAGTCAGTGATGGGCGCTTTTGGTCAGATTGTTGTTGGCACCATCTGGAACTCGGACGATACGTGGGGTTTACCCGTTTCGAGCAGCACATCAGTCATGTCGACGGTTTTGGGGGAAACCAAGGAGCTTGCATGGCTGAATAACTACCCTGAAAAAGTGGCATATCTTGATGCCACCTTGCAGCAAACTATCTCAGACCCGACTGAGGGGAAGGAAATGTGGAATGGGGTTGATGTTGTGGACGATCTAGAGTCTGGGACACCGCTCAAAGACGCGTTGGAGGCTCTATTCCAGAATATTACGGTAGGATTGATGAGCTCGAGACTCTTGCAGTATGTCTCATATTTTCCCCTTCCCCAACAAGAAAGCTGATCGAACACTAGACCAAACATATCCTCTCCTTACGCACCACCACCAACCAATGTCACCATGCCCAGTTTCCAGACAGTCTACAGCTATTCCCACTCTCGCCTCTGGATAGCGTACGGACTCGCAATACTCCTTGCTATAATCAGCGTTCTCATTGGTCTCTCATCGATGCTTTCCAGCGGCATTGCTTACACGAATCACTTTTCAACGATCTTGAGAGCAGCGAGATATGCGAACATGGAAACCAGTCTTATGCCAGAGGATGCAGACGGCAAGGATCCGTTGCCAAAGTATTTGACCACGGCAATTGTGTCGTTTGAGGATTGGGGAAGGAGAGAGAAGAGGGGAATCAGCTGGTTTTCGGACACGAAGAGCTCGGGTGTGAGTTCACGATTACTGTCAGATTGAGGTGCGCAACTGTCATGAATTCACGATAAATACTATATAATAAGTAATAAATAAAATAATATCTCTTCCACGTGTGAGATCAAAGCCCAAAGGATTCATCAAAGTCTCTGTTATAACCGAATCTAGGATCTTCATCTTCATTGTTGAGCTTAATTGACCTGTTAAGGCTTGCCAAATATATACAGAAGCCGTAATTTTCTGCAGCCTGTCGCAAGTATGTAACTACTCGCAGGTCTTCTCTTTCAAGTTCAACGATATGGTTGTTTCAAGCGCTCATTTAACGGTAGAGAAAGTGGATGTAATTAGGTTATTCTGTACAATCTGTAATTGCTAGAGGTTCCATAATCATGAATTACCTCTCTCGGAATATCATAATTAAGTGATTGGCCGTCAAAGGATGGCATTTCAAGAGCTCGTTTGAGGTATAATAACGGGCGGGGTCTAATGATCCGCTATATACGTAAAGGATTCCTACTCAAAGATGTTTTGCTTACCCTCTGCTTTGACATCCTGCAAGCAGAACAAATAGGGAGGCCATCAAGAAGCGCGCGCCAAGTCTGCTCTCAATTGGTCCGGTGTAGTCCTCCATGTCTTGAGATTTCTTGTTATGCTTCAGGTAGTCCTAGTTGAATCGCTATGTCTGGTAACTAACGCAAGGCGAAACAATGTGCATACGTATGCGTGTGATTTTGTGACTGCAGTATGAAAGATCTATCTCTGGAGACTTTGGCAAGGGTGATCATATCATCAACGTGAAACTGAGCGACGAGGGGGAAGAGGGGAATGAGAAAGTCCAGAGCCGATGATTCCTAGTGTGAGGACGAGGTTGCTGTCAAGGTAGGAAGGAGTTTAGCAGTGCCTATGAAGATATGGTATGTTTAATCACGAATTTAAAGGCACAGATATGGCCCATGGGACAGGTACCGGAAACAATACTATAGAGAGAAGATTATTATGTCAGTTGAATGATAACTGATTGGATCTAACTACTAAGATTTATTTTAAAGTCGCCACAAAGTAAAATAAAAAGAAATTCATAAGGTTGGTTTGGTTGATCATTGGCTTCATATCACGCTGAACGGAAACGTGAATACCACCTACATAATTTGCGGCAAGAAATCCTCAAGATTAAGCCCTATCATAGCACACTCCAAAGCGTTCATGGATGCTTCAATGGAGCTTTTGACGCCATGAGCATCAGAATTACTCTGATATCTCCCAAAGCTTTGGTTGCAAACATCGTGTAGCACATCAAAGACTTTCAACTCTCGAATTTGGGTGGCAAGATCTTTGAACACTATGCCGTGATACGGAGCGAATATCATGGGGTAGATGCCAATTGCAGCCGAACCCTTGATCAGTGACCCCAGCAAGAGAGCGTCGCAGGCGAGCTTGTCGTTTTCGTTCCAGACGACTGGACAGATGACAGGACCAGAGTATCGGACGATTAGGTTATGGACAATGAGAATTGCGTTTTCAATTGCGGCGGCTCGATGGGCTAGCATGATCTCTATACAAGAGTTAGTAGCCTTTCCAAATGAGAGGGTTTGATACTGCCTACCGATGATAGGAGAAGGGACGGGCAAGCTCTCGTCAAAATCATCCTCCAATGTTTCGTCACAACCCAACTCGATAATCCTGGACACAGCTTGAAACTCCATCGGCTTATGGAAGACCCAAGATATCAACAACCACCTTATAGTCTCCGTAGAATAAGACTGTGGTAAACCCTCCTTCGCCAAAGTATTTATCCACGTATCAGAGAAGAGCTCCACCACCTCATGCATCTGGTAGTAATTAACCAAAACTGCAAGTTTAGTCAACATATCCAATGTCACCCTCCGTGGGACTCTCCTTGTAAGGCCGTGTATGATATTCAGCAGGATTTCGAAGGCATCTGGATCGTCATCTCCCAAAGCTATGTCCGTACTACCTTCAATCCGAAGTCTCTGTCCCTCCTCGAAGTTCGGACCGAGCATGCTTCGGAAGGTGGGTGAGGCGAGAATGAGATGCTTTGAGGAAACGCGCATGTGAACATCGGTGAGTATATCGACAGAGCTCGCAGTATCGTTAGAGTGGACCGAGGCATCATCGGGTATCGCGTTCTCATCTGGCTCTTGGACAGCGGGTGCTGAGCTTTTGGCCGATGGAGAAGGTGGTAAGGGTAGTGACTCTGCGTCTGGGGCGTTCACGCTTGGAGCGGGAGTTTCTTCAAAAACCTCCTCCACTTGAGGTATATCTTCTCCACCAACGCTTGAACAGTCCGATTCCTGGGTGCGAACTAGCTTCAGAAGCACGTCTCCTTGAACGTCGAAGATATGAATTTCTTCTGCAGTTCTAGGCCACGTCTCTGGCCAGGTCGGGTCGGGGATATCTGCTGCTTGTACGCTAGTTCTGGACATCGTGCTTTGGGAGGTTTCGGCCTAGAAAAAAGAGAAATGGAAGAATTAGTTGAGCGGACCTACATTATTTGATATATCGGTGGTTCGATGACTCGATGCCACAGTATCACGAAAGAGTGCCATGTGGTGTTGAGGTGAGTTGGCATGCGAGCAAGGCTGACAAGCTTCGAATAAGGTTAGGCTACGCTAACCCGAATGTGGAGACACATCCACTCTTCACCTGAGATTTCCCTCGGTTGAATGTAAACTGCTTTCACCCATCAAACCGTCTGGGTAAGGCTAAGATTGTTCTTACAACATGCAGTAACTTGATCAATACCTTCTACCCAAACATGTTTTCGTTTGGTTGTATACTGCTGCAGGCGTGAACTGATACCCCTGGTCCTCGGCGGGCGGGAAGCCAGGTATGTAACCTGGCTGACTATACGAGGGCAAATATGGCGGCACCTGAGTATTATACTAATTTCCTCTTGAACAACCATCAGAGATCTGCATAAAAGCCGTCTCATTGCTAAGAACGTGCTCTCGTCATCTTCCTCGGTCAGAACCACGGATTCCGCGCCGTTCCTGTGCCGCAACCCCGCATCTCTTCTCGATCTTCCTTTGGTTGTAACTTCTTCTCTCTCCACCTTTACAAGCTGAATCGAAATTGTTATTGATATACAGTCTCGCTCCATCATGGAAGAGCCAAAGCCTTTCAAGATCGCCGTCTCAGACGACCTCCTTTCATTCATCAATCAGCGTGTCGCAACTGCCCGGCTCCCTCCTGGAATTGACCTCCCAGAGAAGGATGCCTGGTCATATGGTGTTCCACCAGCCACAATCTCTCAATTGAAAGATTATTGGGTCAAGAAATACGACTGGAGAGCCGTGGAAGCACGTATCAATGGCCAGCTCAAAATGTTCACACTGCCTATCACCGAAGCTGGCGAGACCATGAACATCCATTTCGTACACCACAAGTCGGATCATGAAGGAGCTATTCCCATGCTCTTTCAGCATGGATGGCCGGGAAACTTTCTTGAAGTCGAGAAAATCATCAATTCTCTCACTAATCCGGAGCCCGGTCAGCAGGCTTTTCACGTGGTCGCTCCTTCACTGCCAGGATTTGTCTTCTCCGACGGACCTAAGGGAGGAGATTTTTGGCTGAAAAATATCGCGGCTGTTGATCACAAGCTTATGTTGGCTCTTGGGTATGATAAATATGTTGCTCAAGGCGGCGACTGGGGTTCCATGATTTGCAGGATCATGGGTATTGACTATCCTGAGCACGCCGTTGCTGTCCATGTCAATGCTTTAGCATCGGGTCCGCCAAGTTGGTGGAGGTATCCCTTCCATCTGATATTCTTGATTATTTGGGCCATCTGGCAGGGCAAAGGAAAAGAGAGCAATTTCGGGAGGATGATGTGGTGGCGAGAGGAAGAGGTAAGTGTTTGACGGTCCGATCTCACCTTTACAGATTATTGATTCTGTGGTTTTAGCTAGGCTATCTGGAAATCCAAGGCACCAAACCTTTGACAATCTCTTATAGCCTTGGCGACTCACCGATAGGAATGCTTGCTTGGCTTCGAGACAAGGTCAAACACCTTGTTGATGATGGCTGCATATTCGACGAGGAAGAAATTATTACTTGGACAATGGTACGTCCCAGTTGACTTTTTGGAACACGCACTGATAGTATACAGTTGTACCTCATCAACGGGACCGCAGGCCATGCCAGAATCTACAAGAATGCAAAAGCCAAAGGATTGGCTGCATTTTACAAAGATCTTCTGAACAGGAAAATCCCGAGTAATGTTGATTTTGGAGCCTCTGTCTTCCCATACGGTTAGTGCTATCTTCCTCGGCCATTGTCATAGATCTGACAAGCTATAGATGTACTGAACATTCCTCACTGGTGGGCGTCGTGTACCGTGGCCAACAATATTGTCTTCTGGAGGGAGCATAGTAGTGGGGGTCATTTTGCAGCCACGGAAAAGCCCGATGTCCTCGTGAAGGATCTGAGAGACTTCGCCAAAGTTATCAACCCAGGTAGGATAGAGGCGCTGATCAAGAGCGGAAAGTTGAAGAAGTAATGGACGGTTGCACCTGGGGAAGGTTACATAGTGCCATGTCTCGTTTCCCAAGAAAGGGACAGTTGAACAAGAATTTAGAGGTCTTACCCCTAATTTGCTGTGGTTTGTACCCCTCTAAGGATTCTGGGGATCACGAGCACGCTCCCCCACGAAACCCCCATACTAACCCCATACCCAAAAACGTGCCCATTTTCTCCACCGCCTCCTAGAATCTTTGCATGCAAACAAATGAGCCATCTATCCCAAGTCTAGAAGACCTCGTGAGCCATTCATCACCTCATGTAAGACAGCACTTATTTGCACTTGTGCTAGACCAATCCTTATCGGGCAACCCCTCAAAAGTGGGTCCCAGCTGTACGACACCGCATGTGTCGTCAACGTCGCCATCTCCTCACCACTCTCTCTCTCTCCCCCCTCTCTTCTCCATTCACCCTCGCTGCACCGCAGCTTCAATGGGCCACTCTAGCACTTCCCCTCGTTTATTTTCTATTCCTTCTTCATCTCATTCTCCTCATCATTCGGGATCTTCTTGGGTAACGGAAATCGGGCAGGATGGTTGTCTTCCTCGATCTGGACGATGAGGCAGTTGAGCCTCCAGATCAGCATAGGGACTGGTTGCACTTGCAGAGGGATAATGCCGGCGTTCTGAGGGTTCTGCAGGTTAATGAGAAGGGAAAGGGTGATGAGGTCGAGAGGGAAAATCCGAACCGTGAGAAGGCGTGTACACGAGCGTTGGGTTGTTATCCGTACGTGTTGAGAGGGGCACACTTCACCAATGGATGGTGCAAGCTGACTTTTTTTGGCAGGGTCATAACTTCAATAGCTTCGCACATCGATCTCAACACGCTCGATGCCTTGTCCCTCACCTGTCGTCAGGTCCGTGAGAACCTGCTTCAATACAGGTCTAAGCTCATCGCCTCGACACTTCACTGCGAGAATGAGGATGTGGAACTCGACCCCGAACACACGTTCCGCTACCGTGCCAGGGCCGCAGATTGGTACTTCATCGACTCGGGCAGGGAAGCACCTGGATCAGGAACTGGGAAGGTTGGAGACTGTGCCAGGGACATGGTAGGCGGATGCAGGAGATGTGGACGAGTCGTCTGCAGAGTAAGTTCTACATCCATCCTATAGAGGAACAGGATTGCTAAAGTTTGATTTCTAGAACTGCACCATCAAGCCACCCGCTCCAGTCCTCCTTACTCATCGTCACCGCCGCATTTGCAAAGCATGCTCTCGAATCCCTCTCTCTTCCCTCACCGGCCCCGCTCCTGCTACGCACCCACATGAACACTGTTCCCCGACAACCACACTCTGCGCCGAGACACTCAAGCGTGAAGTCTGCAGCTGCCCCACAGAAGGTGTCTGGCTCTGTCAGCCCTGTGGTCGCAGTCTCCGCAGCGCAGACACGGAGTACGAGAGCATCTGGAAATGGCGGACCCGCTATCTGCCTTCTCTTGGCGGGCTGGGCGTCGGCATCGGAGAAGGGAATCGTGGGGTGCCTTGCGGCCGAGGTGGAGAATGCGTAGCAGCCCGAGAAGTCGAGCAGGAGATCGACTGCGATGCGGAAGATGCACGGGAGATTGACAGCCGTGCAGTTAGTCCATCTTCAAGTCCCGGGAGCTCTCATGGCGTGGGCACGCCGGGGAGTACGAGTAGTGGGCAGATGGGGCCGGGATACGCGAGGCATGAGATCGAGGGGATTGGCGGCGTGGTTAAGAAGAAGTTGGTTAGGATGGTGAAGGTGGGTGCTTGTGTGCCGGAGTGGGGGGATGAGAAGGAGATGAAGAAGTCCTTGGTGAGGGAGAAGGAAGGGAAGGCGAGGAGTTGGTGTGGCTGGTGCTGGAGGGTTGTTCCTGGCGTTAAGGATGTGATTGAGTGAGCGTGTGAGCGTGGGAGCGTGGGAGCGTGGGAGTCTATGAGCATTGATGATCTGGGTCGGGGCAAAGCATGGAAACATCGCATAAGGGAGTTGACTGGAGCATGGAATTTTCTGCTTTTCCACCAACAAAACGGTTTGGCGATGAGAACACAGAACAAACGCCTAATAGTCGAAGATTTTGCATGCATTTCTTGCATGCCGAGTTCAAATACGTTTAAAGCGATGCCATCAGTTAGCAATGGGGCATCCTTTACTTTACAATTCAATCCTCCCTCAAATCCAGTAATGCAGTGACCTTATGCATCACTCCTATCGTCACACATATTCTCTGTCATTCAAAGCCCATTGTCACACGTACTCAAGGAAACCTTCAATTCGAACCAAAACATTTCAAAACTCGTCAGATGATGGTCAAGTGTCATAAACCTCAGATGGCTTTCAGACCCAGCTGAAATCCTCCTGCCATGACACCATTCAGCTCTCTTCTTACCTACCCTCAATGCAACCAACTCACCAAATCTTACGGACATATCAGAATGCGTGCGTATCCAGATAGGAAAACGATGATGCTGAGGTGACGTGAGATTGATATGATTTAGCCTCGACCACCGCCTCCGCCTTGGAGCCAGCTGTGCTGCACTGTTGTGGGAAGATGGCGTCAGATCTGACAAGTCAGACCCATTGTCCTGTCTACGGTACGGCTCGTATTCCGTCTTGGCTGGCAGGGAGCAGGGTCTGGACTGCTCTGTATCTGTAAGACTCCAGGCATAATTCGAGGACTTGGGAGGGATGGACGATTGATATTACTGAATAGAGAAGCGCATTTCAAAGATGGCAGCGAACATCACATGAATTTAACGACGCAAAAGTTTTTGACAAGGGCCATTATAGTAGGTAAATATCTACGCACAGCTTCGTCTTTCTTTTTATCATCATCCTCATGAAGCTTTTCTCTTCCCATGAATACCATAGCAAGCAAGCAAAATCTCCGTGCAAACACAATCAGCAATCTGAAAAAGCGTCCTCATATGAAATAGAAGCAAAGCAATCAACGCCCCCACAGAAAACACCCACTGCCCATTAACGCCTCCACAAATTCACTAAGCCGCCTCTATGACAAGAAAGTCGAGGCAAGGAAAAGGAAAAGACTATTCGTACAACACACTATACACACGCAAGGTATTCCATAAAGCTGAAACACCATGAAATGATGCAAAACGCAAAGAGTACGCCTCCGCCATGCCATATAAGCGGTAGGGAAAAAGCACGGTAAACCACCCACGACAAGATCTATCGGGTATCTGATGCAGCGCAATGTGTCATAACTCGTGAATGAAGATGGACAAGCATGTAGAAGCTCATTCCTTATGCGGACTTCTTCTCAGCTCCGTCTTCTTCATTGGAAGATCACTCGTCTCGCTCATAGAGAGTAGCGCGTTGCTTGAATAGTTGCTCCCAGGTGCTGAGAGTTCCAAGGGCACGTTGGCAATGGGCGTCGATGTGTTGCAGACCATAGACGTAGCTTGCGTTGACCCATCCGAATCTGTGATTGTTAGTGAAATATATTGGCAAGGGAGAGAGATTAACCTACCCTTCAGTAGCAACACCCTTGAAGTCAAGGCCTTGGTTGCCATACTCGGCATCAACGCGATGAGGATCAACAGTTCTAGTGACATCGTATTTCTCAACAACAACGCCATTATAGTCAACGAACGCCTTGGTCATCATGAACAACCACTTGTACGCCAAGCGCTCCGCATCCTCGGAGTAGCCGTAACGAACCAGCCCAGTCCAAGCAAGCATTTGCTGTGGTGCCCATCCGTACGGGTAGTCCCACTGTCTATTCGGACGATTGAGACCAATGACACCTCGAGATTTCTCGGTACCTGATACCAAACCCCCGGCAGCCTCGAACATCGGGATACCAACAGCAACGAGCTTCGTAGCTTGTGCTGGGCTTGCGACTCCTGACCATAAAGCCCAGAAGGCTGTGCAACTTTCGTATGTGCATTGCTCCTTCTTAACAGTATCGTAGTCAAAGTACAATCCCTTGTCCTCATTCCAGAGATATTTGTCAATAGCAATCTTTCGAAGCTTGGCCCGACGATCCCAGATGGAAGATGATTCGACATGGCCAGGTTTCATCCCAGCCACTAGGAATTCGTCCGGAACCTCGAGTTTGTTGCTGAAGATGTAATGGATTGTATTGGCGATGTCCTTCTCGTACTTGTAGAGTAGAGAGTTTAGGTCAATGGTAGCCAGATTCGCGGCAACCTTCTCCAGTCTGTAGGACGTGTCGTGACCAGATTCACGGACTGCCCGATCGTGAAGGAAGTATTCATCAAGCTCTGGCTCCTTAACTTCGCCTGAGTTGTAGGCTTTGACAAACTCAGCGAACGTCATCCCATTCTTTTTGGCGTATGGCTCAAGAATATGTGTGAAGTGAGTAGATTCAGTCTCCGGGGGAACGCCAAGGCCCTGTGGTCGATAACGAGATAGACCGGTGATTTTATCCAATCTCGGTTCCGCCGTCCAAACTGTATGATACTCCTTAATTGCTGCAAGAATGGCAGTTCTCAAGAACTTCTTGGCATCAGGCTGTTCTCTGATCTTCTCGTAGACTCGAAGAGCCATGTCGGTAAGAAATGGGGGTTGCGATCGACATAGATAATAACTTCTGGTGGCATTGAGAATTTTGCCATAGTGTTGAATGCAGAAAACGAAGTTTCGAACCATAGACTTAGCCAGATCTACTCTGTCACTGGCAATGAGACCAAGTGACTCCATGTACGAGTCCCATCCGTAGAGCTCGTTGAAACGGCCTCCTGGAACAACGAAAGGAACACCCTTGAGCGTCTTCTTGCCAGTAGCATCAACAGTCTCATCCATAGCGACTGCCAACAGACCTGGCTTCTCGTTTAAATCTCTGACATGCTCCGGGGTGATCTCTTCCGGAAGCCAGCAGACATCCAGGCGAATCTCTGGTCTATCCTTAGCAACTTGTGTATAATACTCAAACTGCTCCGGAGCACCTCGAGGCACGTAAATGCGGGGGCGAGGATCGTCGGTCCAGTCCTTCGGATCTTTACCAGCAATCTCAATAACCGATCCATCAATAACTCGAGTCAAATTTCGCCAGAAGTCGTGCTTAATTAGACGTGACAAGCGGTTGACGGGATTCTCGTTGAGTCTCTCCTGGTCAAGGAAGATGTGGGTTTGTCCATGTGCCCGTGCAAGAAACATTTCCTGGTAGAGGTTCGAGAGCATGTAATTCCCACGGATTTCCTTCCTGTTGAAGCCATTCGAGCCGGCAGTAGGGAGGGAAATTACCTGGGGAGGAACAAATTAGCGGAATGAACAATCAAATATGCCAATGACTTCACTCGCCTTTGGGCCATTATCCTCAATTGTGATCTGGAAATTGCCATCGGTGTCCTCCTGCTCGTTCAAATTCTTTATGGTTTGCTCGACATCGACCAAGTAGGTTCTTCCAAACATCGTAGTCTCGTCTGTCGGGTAGCAATTAGCATTCATAATCACATGCAGCACATGCTTGGAGGCTTACCATGGCTGCTCCGGCGAATGGGCGCCTTGATACCTGTCCTGTCAAATGTCGGGGCTTGATTCTGCAAAAGACATGTGTCAACGACAGACAATGGAGCACGAGGGTAGATACCTACTGTAGAGAAGGTTCGGGTTCGGAAGTGGTTGGATCTGTGAATAGCATTCTGGCCATAGTATATGTGAGCAGCACTGTGGGGATCAATCTCGTTGGAGGAACGAGCTTGTAACGGAGAGGACATCATCTCGGAATGTCAATACCAGTCGCAATCGAGTAGTTTCTTGGTGGTTTTGTAGCTGTTGGCCCTGGTGGCTATGCTGGCCGCAGCTGACGTTATGTACCTCGAAATAGGGACTCAGGTAGCCGCAGACGGCGATAGTAGCTGACAAGAGGTGTCTAGGTGAGATCGTGAAGGAGAAAACAATGTAACGAGAGGGTGCTTGCTTCTGGGGCAAGGAGGAACAGCCGTGGTCGGGTTGCTCTTTCTCTGGGAAGTTGTGAATGTAAGGTGATGGTGTTGGTGACGGTGTAAGGTACTAAATTGGATGGATCCTTTATCGAGATGCGCTAAAAAGCAGTTCGATAAGGGGAGAGTGGGGGACGTGCTGAGAAACGAGAAGCCCTAAAGAAAACCGCTGAAGCCACATGGATCAAAGATGCTCTGCATAAGTCGCGAGGAGGATTCTGGGGACCAGGAGCACAGGGAGCTAATGCCCTGCAATGAGTCGACTTCACGATCCTTTGCAGAGATTTGTTTGGAAGTTCTTGACCGCCTCGCCGAACAGGCCGAAGCTTTTGGATCGCCAACCACTAACCCTCTCTGCCGCTGCCAGGGCATCTCCCCCCACCAATAATGGCCTTCTCCAACGCGTAATAGAGCGGGACTTGCAGGCCAAGTGCAATTTCCAAGTGTCGCGTGCATCAGCCTCTGCAATGTCTGCATTGGCGAGTTTGGGGGTCCCGGTTTGCAGGCATGAGAGGCGTTCGGCTTTGCGCCCGAGTCCTGAAAGGAGTGGGATATTCATGGGTTTTCCCGAGTCAGTTCTCCAGCGAGTATTTGTGTGGTCACACGCTTCTGCATCTCTTTTCCTGACAATATCTATCTAGGACAAGATGCTGCAGCTCCGTCCTTGAAGTCCGGAAGCTGTCGTCGATCCCCCATATCAACTACTCAGCGTTGCCCCTTCTGAGGACCTGTTTAATAGTTATGGTCTTGTTATTTCTCCAGATCCAGGTGATATATTGAAAACTATTACCTCGTTCGGTCGCAAATTAGACGAAATGGAATTGGTTTAAGATCTGTAGCGGACTTGGTCCTGGCTGGAGATGAATCCGAAACCCTGGCTGAGTGAACGCCACGGATGCTGTTTTGGAACCTCTTCGTCCCACATCAATACGATCACCTGCACACTTTTGACGCCATCAATTTCGGAACCATTGATTATGTCTCATTTCTTCCTTGCTGAGGTAGATCAAAGCAGCCTCCTGCAAAGATTGGAGTGCCTCGAAACATAATATATGAACTCTGGAGTCGTCCCGTCTGGATCAGATTCTTGGAAAGATAGCAAACATATATCACGACACTGCCGAAATAAGAGCTCGAGCAACCTCTGCAATTCCTCTTAGTAGGCTAGACCAAAATCGGCCGCTAGAAAGACAAATACGAATGACAGCTGCATCGTGGAGGCGTTCATCCGAAAACGTGGGAGGTTGGGGTTTTTCCTCAGGTAATATTCGAGACGTCTGGAGGGCGTATGCGCAACTATCGTGAATCTCGGCTTTAGAGATCAGATGACTCGCTGCAGTCCCAAGCGCAAACCTTGGTCAAACGGCGAAATGTCTCACCCCAACTTTTGGGGGGGCGAGTAAGGTTGATTTGAATTTTTGTTGAGTTTGTTTTGACCACGCATCGTCATTCGTAATGCTCGGGGAGATGGATTCGATGGAAAAGCCAGTTGGGGGCTCCCCAGCTAGCCACAGTCAGCTTGCTACCTGCAGCTTGCAGATACGCGTCCCGGCGTCCGCATTCCGGATTCGAGGGCGAGAAAGATGACGAGACAGTGGAAGCAGGTGTGGCGGCTTCTCTACAGAACCAAGACCGATTACTCTGTGGCTAAGCTGCATGCATCAAGTTTTGACTCGGCCTCGACTGTCCTTTATGCGGTCAGCTTTCTTGGTTGATCAATTGGTGTGTAGGATTACGAAACTCAACGACTTCCAAACAAGAACAGAAAACGAACGATCTTCTCGAGCACCTCTTGGTTTCTTGAGCAGATGCGTCTTCTGCCTTGGCCTGCTGGTGCATCACCGTCTACTGTTGGTTGTACCCACAGTGGGCAAGCGTTCTGGCACAAGTCACCGGCTCTGAGTTGTATCAAGATGCTGTATTGACATAGAGCAACAGCATCCCATTCCGATGAAAAGAGCTTTGGACCTTCTTCATGTTCTTGATAGCCTCTGGAACACTCTGAATAGAGACTGGGTTCGAATAGAGAGACATTATGCGTTGCAGAGTTTTGGCGACAGCAAAATTTTCTTGCACGGGTGAAAATCTTTACTTGATCTGTCTCTTGTGGTGGCAATTTGAATAGTAGCTATCCAGATACGATATACTTGAGTTCAAAATCCAGAACTGCAGTCAGTGCTAGCAAATGGACTTTGACTTGGAAGTCTCAGTGATTCGGTGATTGCGATCAAAGTCGATCTAGGGTTACTTCCCTGGCTGGGACTGGTGACGGGTTGTCCACAGAGTCAGATCGGCCATGCTCCGTGCTTGGGGGTAGTTTCAAAAGGTTATCTGTGTTTGCGAAGTTTTGAATTGTTGCAGCTTTAGATGTCTATCAAGAGTGGTTGTTTGAGTGCTTTGAAGTAGGTCTCACCAGGAATGGATCGCAGATGGTACTGAGAAACACTGTCGATGTATGTTGCTTTCACCGCGGAATCCCAGCTTTGGTTGCCGGTTCTGTGGCAGCAGGAGACCGAGTTCGCGCTACTCTTCTTTCACCTCTGGCATTGCTTCCTGTCGTCAGCGCCTAGGAATGAACGAAGGAGATGTCAGTGCATAGTGTCTGGAGTGGATGAAAGATGTGTAAATACGTGATGCCTTGTGGTTTGATACATCAAAGGAAGAGAGGACAAAGCTGGATGTGAAGAGTTCTTACCTCTGTATGGCACGCCAGACAGCGATTTGGACATTGTGAATCACCGTGGCTCCATGCCCAGATGTGCTCAGCGACTTTGAACTTGGAAATCGATCTCTTCTCTCTGTGTGGATGACTTCTTTGAGGCTTCAACAAAATGCCTTGAAGGTCTCTTCCTAAGCCATGTTGCTCTGCACTGCTGCTTCCTTGATACAGCCTTCGCTAGCAATAGCTGCACACTGAGAACACTCTGGCCATGGAGAGCGGACTCGGAACAGTTGGCTTAGAGACTTGGCAGTTGTATGGTGCAATTATTGGGAGGGTTTGCGAAGCTTGTTATGATTGTGCTAAATGGTGCCATCTTCCTCGAGGCAGTAACCGAGCTTTCAACCCCTCGATCCCTTTCTTCGAAACTTTTTATCCAAACTTCTTTAACCGTCCCATTTCACAGCTTTCATGCCACAATATCATCCACACTCCCTGCACTTGCGGCTCACCAGCATCAATACATCTCGAGTTCAATGAAACTTTTGGTAGTCCTTTCGAATATTTGGTTTCGCTACCAGACTGAGAAGCGGAGCTCCTCTTTTTACCTGCTTGCTATACCAATCTATACCAATCGCTCTCTAGTATTTCTTTCTCAATCACCAATGAGAAACTCGCTTTCCATAGGGAAGTGCTGGGGGCAGGAATTGTCACATCACGTACGTCAGATAATTCTTGACTCTCTTGCGGTGGTTAAGGCCGCTACTAGCAGACTGGTGCCTTGTCAAAGCTAGCAGTGTTTCTCAACACTTCACGGACTGCATGGCCCCCCAACGACCTTTCACAATAACTTTTGCATCTGTGGCTATCGTTTTGAAGGTTCAAGCTAACACTTGTAGTCACTAGTTCTTAGCATCTCAGCATGACGCTATTCCGCTCGCTGCGCCCGAGCCCACGCCGTTGCAATTCTAGCGTATTTCATCGAGCCGACAGACTATCTCATGCATATACGATGCGAGTAGTCAGGGACAAAAGCCAACGCTCGCAAGTCCGTTATCTGCTAGCAAAAAAAGATATACCGAGCGCAACGCCGCAAGGCCCATGACCAAAACACCGTTCTCCCGTATGGCGGTATAATGATCCGGAAAACGTTCCGAAGCTATGAAGCTGTCCACTAAGCGCCGTCAAGCTTTCTAGAAAGTGACAAATCTCTGGCGGGCACTTCTTTGTTCACCCTTAGAGTCGTTGGATTTCCTAGATACTAGGTTGATAGCGCCTATCGCGATCAAGGGTAACAAGAGCTTAGGCAAACGACATGTTCTTGATTGATCTTATATCGATGTTGACATTGAACACATCCGTT
Source organism: Hyaloscypha variabilis F (assembly GCA_002865655.1). Lineage (NCBI taxonomy): Eukaryota > Fungi > Ascomycota > Leotiomycetes > Helotiales > Hyaloscyphaceae > Hyaloscypha > Hyaloscypha variabilis. The sequence continues at coordinate 1,666,255 of KZ613941.1, read as the reverse complement.
GAAGGCCTGAACATCATGGCACTAGAGACGTTTCTCTGCGAGGCCAACGCGCCAAAGCATCGACGCCCAGCCGACTTTGCAAAGGGGTCAACCACGCTACTGGGAAGCGCGCGGATGAGTTCTAGTATCTTCAGATATCTTGCAAAACCACATCACATTTAGACTACGAACAAGCTCTACTTCACGGGCAGCGAGGCTACAATCGGTCAAGCGTGGAGCCAATGCAACGAACGACCTCGAACCCCTGTCATGCAACATTCCGTGCTGGCGTTTGTTTCCGGATCGAACAGTCCCCCATCCTGATACTATCGCTGTTCTCTATCTTATGTGTCACAAGTCCACCACCGCCAATCCGAGATGCAGATAACCCTCCGACCCGATTAAATTCTCGACATCTTCAGCCTCGGCATCAAAATTCTAGGCTTGGGACCTCGACATCGCTTACTGAAATGCCAATGTTTGCCTGGATGCGACTGGTCGGATTGGCCTACGGTTCTGTGGACTCAACTGTTGCGCTCTGATAACTTGGCTCTGGTTGCTTGCTACGCCTCACATTTGGTCAGTTCTTCACTACAGGGTCAAATTTCTGTGGTTGGGTTGATGCTCTTGCAGAAGGCTCGGGTGGCTTCCTTTTCGATTCGGCTGGTGCGCTATTTGGCTGCACATAATAAATCTGCCACAGCTTGGTGCAGCTTTGATCAAGTGTGCTTATCATCCACTCAGGTGAGGCTGGTGGCTCAAGCCGTTTTATGATCCGACTTCCTCTTTCGTCTTTCTGTCACTATATGTCCTCCCGTATTGGAACTCGCTTCTGCAAGCTGGCTCCGGTACAACCAAAACACAAGCAGGGTGAATGAAACAATATGAGGGAGGCTGAACATATTCGAATTGGGCAGTTGCACGGCATGATTGATGCTCACAGACCTGGGCATGTGGATCCGGAGAGAGCCAAGCTGCTGATGTCTCTCATACCTCGTGGCCTCCTGGGTCTGACGATTTCCTTGGAGTATATAGCTGCTGAGTTTCTAGGCTGGTAACAATTATTAGCACCGGACAGATGCTAATGATATAGCCTGCAGGGTGTGCTACGGGAAAAGCCTCTACAACGAGATTTGTTCCGCGACGATTTTATTGAACAATGCGTGTGGCGGAAAACAATAACGCAATAAATCTCCCGCTAGCTTCCCCTAGATCCTTACCAAGATGTGAAGTTCTGTGGATCCTTCCTCGGTCATTCTCGTGGTATCCGCCGGGTGAAGTTTCTAGCTGAACCACATCCGGAAGCGGAAGCCAGTTGCGCAACAACCCATTTGTGCTTTTACATGTCACTTTTCCAGGTACCACCCTTCAGCTCTCTTTCCCATCGTTCTTATGGCCGAGCGCGAACATGGACTGCTTCTTACCCTATTTAAGGTTCCAAGTCGGCAGTCGTCACTTGTACTCGCTCTGCTAGTAGCTTGAGACCAATGCATGCGCTACTGGAAGTGCGACCGGATGATACTCTGTACCTGAAAATAGTCCCAACATTGGGAGCCGCAAGATCTTGAAGATCTTGCGGTTCTGTATGCCGGCCACGAGCCTTGCACGTCAAACAGGGGCTGCCTTTTCTGGAGGGAGGTCCAGCAACGTGTGCCGTGGGGTCAAGGTTCGAGAAGGCAGTCCAGACCCATCATCCGCTTGACTGCGCGTTGAGCACACGGCATGCTGCGGTAACATCGAATAATGATTCCACTCGCTTCACCTTATCTCCAATGTAGAGCAGTAAGAAGGCCTAAAATGCGAGCCAGACAATGAGTTTTTACCACTGTCAGTCCCCGCCTTGAGCCCGGCACCTCCTTCTTGTCAATCGATAGACGGGTACCTGCGAAGCTGCGAGATCGTTACTCGGCACCTTGCAGGCGTATTCTTGCAAAAACCACGCCGTTCAAGTACGTATCTTCGACCCCCACTGTATTGCACCTCCCTAGTGGGATACGATCAGCCGCCATGCCCTTGAGTACTATTGCTTGGCCGACTTCCGATCGACGCCTCACTGCTTCGTTCTCGTTGACATTATTGCCGCCTTGCCTACCCAGCGTTGTCGGTTTGCAGGCCTACCCATTCTTCCCAGCTATTAGCGCGGCACTTGGATGCTTTTACATGGTGCCAGCAGACCCCGCTGTATGCAAGCCTATCTAGTGATTGATACATAGCATTGTTCCCTCTTGGCCAAGCGTTGTAGTCCAGCATGTTCTCTGACAAAGCTACCAATACAACGATCTACTTGGACCCTCTGCTGTTGACAGCAGCCTAAATAGTTCGGCACACCCAGGTTGAAGTACTGTCTCTTAAGTTCAGTCTATCTCGCCAGACACTTCACCTGCTTTCTCTTTGTTTCTTGGGAGTCTCTCTTCTTCTTCTTTTGCGGTACTCGACGCTGTTTACACTTTTGCCAGGCTCAACTGGACTCGTCGGGATGAACGTCCTCAAGGCATATCTCGTCCCAAAGCAGAAGAAGAAAGATGCGAACAAGGTGGACGTAGTCGCTCCTTCCGTGGGAATGACTGTGACTACACCCGAAGGATCGCCTATTCCAATCCCCATTCCCACTCACCTCACTTCTCGGCCTTCATCTATATTTCCCGCCGGTGACTTTCGAAATGGGGACACTGGAAGTATTCTCGACATTAAGACAGATATTATGGTCAACTGGTTGCATCAACAACAGATGGAGAGGATGTGGTCTTTGGAAATGCCTGGTGAAGGGGTGATATTGAAAAAAGCGCGGGACAGTTTTGCATGCAGCCCTGCTCGATTGAGACAAGAAACCAACGGCTTCTATGACAACATTGTGGCAATGAATGTTCGGGTGAGTTTTAATCCTAATAAATGTACTTTGACATTGCTGATGTATAGAAAGTGTGCGATGACTGTCCAGACACGGATGATGAAAATTTTCCTTTCAAGACAGAATGCCAGCCATGTCCCGCTCGAAAACGGCCTCCAGCTTCAAGTATTACCATCAGTCGAACATCTGCCAAGGTGTCAGAAGCATCAGTTTGCCGCTTTCATACAAGACCGACAAATGCTCGTTGTCTGGGACGATGAACCCAGGAGCTTGCTGGACAGGGCAGCCTGCATTCAAGAATCGTTGATGCGAATGATTTGGGGTGACGGAGAACAATTATACGAAAAGTCAGAGGACAAGAAGAGCCCCGCTGTTTCGACGACCGAGCTTTCAGATGTCACTGCGACTCCCAGTGAATTGGAGGAGGCACTTATTGTGGAAGATCGGCCAACGAAACTCCTGAATTCCGTTTTCGTCGGGTTAACTCTCACTCTGCTGGTTGCTGCCCTGGGGTTGGGCTGGAGAAATCTTGCGATCGAGGTCTCTGCTGACAGATCCTATACCAGGCTTGTTTTGCTTGCTGTCACTCCTTGTCAAGTCTTTGTTTCCCTCTTCTTCATGCAAATCATTATCGTCAATCTGGCACAGATCTTCGGGCCCATCTCTCAGCTGAACATTAACTCCAAATTCTACTCTGGAAAAGCACCACGCCGATTGACTCGATACCATCAAGACCTCCCTCATGTCACAATTCAAATGCCTGTTTACAAGGAAGGCTTGGTTGCTGTGTTGGCCCCGACTATCAAGTCTCTTAAGGCTGCCATCTCAACATACGAACTCCAGGGCGGCACGGCTAATATCTTCGTGAACGACGATGGAATACAATTGATTCCCGAAGATGAGGGTCAGGCTCGTCGAGATTTCTATGAAGAGCACAGTATTGGTTGGGTTTCGCGACCAAAGCACAACCCCAAGCCCGAGGACGGGGAGAAAGCGTTCCTTCGCCGAGGAAAATTCAAGAAGGCTTCTAACATGAATTATGCCCTGATGGTTAGCAACAAAGTTGAAGCGAGGCTTCTTCTCGTCAACCGCACCGAAGACTGGACCCAGGAACAAGAGTATTCCGCATACGATGAATGCCTGGCACAGGTTCTTGCTGAGGAGGAGGGTCGCGCCTGGGCCGAAGGCAACATCCGAGTGGGAGACTACATTCTATTGATTGACTCGGATACCCGAGTCCCTGTTGATTGTTTGCTGGATGCTGCAAGCGAGATGGAGCAATCGCCCGAATGCGCCATCCTGCAATATTCTTCGGGCGTTATGCAGGTTACCGACAGCTTTTTTGAGAACGGCATCACTTTCTTCACTAATCTTATTTATACCGCTATCCGATATACGGTTGCCAATGGTGACGTGTCACCTTTTGTTGGTCACAATGCCATCCTTCGGTGGTCGGCCTTGCAGGCTGTTAGTTTCGAGGATGAGGATAGATATGAAAAGTTTTGGTCGGAGTCGCATGTCTCGGAGGACTTCGATATGTCGCTCCGACTGCAGTGTGCAGGTTACACTATCCGTCTTGGCGGCTACACTGGAGATGGCTTCCAAGAAGGTGTCAGTCTTACTGTTTACGACGAGCTGAATCGCTGGGAGAAGTATGCGTACGGCTGCAACGAGTTACTCTTCCATCCGTTTCGATTATGGCTTACACGAGGGCCTTTCACTCCACTCTTCCGGAGGTTTTTAACTTCGAACATTCGTTTTACATCAAAGCTCACGATCATGGCTTATATTGGAACATATTACGCCATTGGTGCGGCATGGATTCTCACGCTAGTGAACTACTTCCTCATTGGTTGGTTCAATGGACATCTCGATCACTATTACCTCGACTCCTTCAAAGTATACTTCTCTTTAATCATCGTCTTCAGCGCACTCGGCAATATCTCTCTGACAGTTCTTCGTTATCGGCTGTCGGAAAAGAGCCTTCTAGGAGCGAGTAAGTTCCTTCATTTCCCATACTCGCACACTACTAACACTCCCAAGTACTCGAGAACTTCAAATGGCTCCTCCTCCTCACCGTCTTCCTCGGCGGAATCTCGCTCCACGTATCCCAGGCCCTCCTCTGCCATTTCTTCGAGATCGACATGACATGGGGCGCCACCGCAAAAGAAGTGGAAAACACCTCTTTCTTTGAAGAACTCCCGCGCCTTCTCAAGCGCTTCAAATGGACTTTCATTTTCTGTTTTGCATGTACTGGAATTATGATCGCGGGTGCGACCGCGCTGCCTTGGCAATGGCAAATTACGAGTTTCGTGGCGATATATCCTTTGTGCACTGTTGTTGTTAGCCATTTCTTCTTGCCAGTTGCGTTGAATCCGGCTCTTATGATGTTTACGTGGTAGATGGTGTTTTATATCATGATTAACTGGGTGTTTTATAGCGTCGAAAGGAATTTATAGGATATAATAATTCGGAAAACACGTGATATATCTGCAGGTTTGGGATATATATGCTCGACCAGGTAAAAAATCTTGTATGCAGAGTTACAGGTGTACAAAATTCATCATCAGATATTGAGATAGCTCTGATTATAATGATAATGCAATTACAGAATTTCTCGACCACTTCCTGTTCCCGTTCATTTTCGCTGCATTGCCGAACCTTGATGATGGGGGAAATGGAAGCAAGCAGTGGTCTGCGATCGAGCTATTTGAGTTTAAGGGAAATAATTCGAAATCGACCTGGATGTGGTCTCTCGTACGAGAAGTGAGAGCTGTTGAATCAGTTTCGCGCATGTTCTTTTTCAGAAATCGCGCTTGACAACCGGTGATCCAGGCCAACGGCTGGTTGCCGGGGCCAGTATCAAGGCCGAAGAGAGTAGGGACCTCGAGTTTTAAGTCTAGTCATCGGATTAATCTTAATTGTTCCCCTACAGAAGGACAGTGGGATAAAACTGGCCTCGGGAAGCTGCCCCTGACTGGTGCATCTCTTAAGCGAGCCCCTTTCTCGCTACTTCCCAAAACGGACATCTGTTTATCGCGACCCTTCCTCTTCAATTCCAGCCAGCCACGCACGTGGAAACCACAAAAGAATCCAATCATTCAAAGCATCAGGATAATTATTATCATATCCAATCGCAAAAGCGGTTCTCCGACACCTGTGTGGTCGGACTTTTGGAAGTGTTGCGGTCGCCCGAAAATTCTTGGCCCGCGAGAAGTTCTCGTTTTCTCTGGCCTTCTGCAACGAGCTTTTTGCATCAGCACTATTCCGCATGGGGTCATCACTCCGTGAATTGGACCTTGATAGTGCCATCCTCTGCAGATTCGCGTCGCGAGCAACCAGTCAGAACGTGGATTCGGGGCACACATGAATAGGGGCGCAGATTTCCGCGGATCGCGAGCAGCAGACGCGTCATTGACTCATTTCAGGAGGCTATATAATTAGCTAAGTACCCCCCTTCTCTGTGGTTTGATTGAGGTGTGTCTCTGAAGAATCGCATTTTTCTCGTACCCCTTTTCGAACACCCAACTTCGTCGATCACACTTGCCTTCGCAATGGAGCACGATCCTGAAACAGCAGCGTTGATCAAGAAGTATCCTTCCCTAAGAAAGCCCATCGAGACAGGAATTGAAGTACCTGATTCCCTTCAATTCGAGCTTGATCCTGATTACTAACAATTGTCAGTCTCACGACGGCCGCGAAGAAGCCCTCCTCCAGTTCATCCTCGCACATCCAGACATCGAGAATATTAAAGGCAATCCAACCAAGCTTCTCCAAGCAATCGATGAGTTTTCCGCCACGCACGACTTCCTGATCAGCATCGGGCCCCACAAATCCAACATTCTGTCCGGTCTGATCGCCAAGGAGAAGCCGTCTGTTGTTGTTGAGCTAGGAGGGTATTTGGGATACTCTGCGATTCTATTTGCAGATACCATGCGTCGTTCCAACCCGTCAGATTTGTCCAAGTTTCAAGTCTGGAGTCTCGAGATGAGTCCTGAGTTTGCGGCTATTGCCGAAAAATTGATCGGGATTGCTGGGCTGAGCGATCTCGTGACTGTTGTGGTCGGCCCTGCAGAAGAATCTCTCAGAAAATTGAAGGAAGAGGGGAAATTGACGAGCATTGACATGCTGTTCTTGGATCACGCGGAGGAGCTTTATGTTTCCGACTTCAAAGTGTGTGAGGGGCTCGGGTTGTTGAAGAAGGGGGCTGTGATCATGGCGGATAATGTGGTCAAGCCAGGGGCACCTGAGTATAGGAATGTGGTCAGGACTCACTCCGGTCTGAAGAGCGACGGAGTCAGGGGTTTGATCCAGCCTGGCGATCTCGAAGATGAGCTAGAGATTAGCTACGTGACGAAGTAACGTGCTGGTGCAAGGTGCAGGACTGGTCTAGTCAAATTTAGACTTCTGGTACCACGGGAATAAATCGTTGTCATGAATCTTGAAAGTCAAAGTGAGATAAATCAGATTGAACCAAAGACTTGTGCTGATAGGATAGCTGGGACTTTTTAATCAGGCGTGGATTTTCAATTCTGTGCTACCTTGGTCACGCCCATCATGTGACCATGCGAACTTTCTCCCTTTCTCTCCCTCTCGCACCAAGTCGGGTTTAGTCTAAGCAATAGAGACTGAAAACCAGATTCTTTCCTCCAAGTTCCTTGCTAAAGAAGTTCCGCTCAGGGAGCTGAGTCAACACATTCGTCTGTCGATAAAGCCCAACGATTAAAGATGCTGGCATACAGAAGGTTGTGAGATATGCGGGAAAAGGATTATGAGCAGGCAGCATTCTCCAACAACAAAGGTTAGCCTAGGGAAAATAATTCCCCATTACTCTGCGGACGCAGCGTATATACCCCTCTGTTCCTAGTAGTACTATATTATAGGCTCAAATTTGACAGTATTCTCAGAGAACTGCGGGAGGCAGAAATGAGACGTAAAGTAACGTAAACACAATATGAAACAATTTTCTAGATGAATGCAGCAAGAGTAGCGACCAGATACAATGGCTACTCAATGCCTAGGCTTCTATTTAGTACAGCAAGCCAGTGTTTGCAAAAGAGAGGCAACATTTTCATGCGCAGCAAGGAGTATATCAACATCTCAATTTTCCGCTAACGAGACCGCTAAGCTTAAAACGTGACCTTCTTGCCAGTACTCTCAACGATGCCGCCTGTCAATTGAGAACTGCCATACGGCAACATATACTCGAACTTCTTAGGAGCCTCTTGGTTTGTCCGGCCAGTCTCCACGCCTCCCTCGGAGGTTTCTGCGGATCTGCTCTTGGTACCGTCCTTACCGTAACGTTTCTTGTAACGGACTTGAGCATCTTCTGCAAATTCCATGCGCACAGGCCGACCTTTGATTCTGTTGACCCACCACTTCCTCGTCTTTGTCTTCTTGGGCTTCGATTTGCTAACACTCTCTGAACCAGCTTCTTCGTTCTCTGACTCTGACTCCGATTCAGACGCCTCCGACACATCCTCCTCGATGCGCACGAAACCTTGAACAGCATTCTTTGCTCCCTCCAACTCCTCGAATGTGATCCAAGCATATCCTTTACACTTGCCGGTATCCTCGAATTGCGCAACCTTCACCATGGCAATGGCTCCGCACTTCTCGAAGTGCTCTTTGAGACTGTCCTCGGTAGTATCGAAGCTCAAGTTGCCAAGGAAGACTCTCTTACTCGGTGGTTTTCCATCATTTCGGCTCTCCTCCTTCGTCTTTTGAGGCCTACCTTCAAAAGATTTGTTGTTCTTGATCAGAACACGTCGGCCAGAGAGAAGTTGCTCGGACATCTCGATAGCATAGCCAACGGCTTCAGGAACGTTGAAATCAACATATGCATATCCTTGATTGTTCACGACCTTCACGAACTTCTTCTTCTCTTCGACCTTGTTGGCTGGCTTGCCGTCATTAGGCGTTGGCATATGGACTCGAGTGATCATATCTTCAGTGATATCTGAATACTCGACGAAGAACTTTCGCAACTCATCTTTTGACACATGCCATGGCAAATTGCCAATCCAGATTCCATGTTCAGACCTCTTCTCGACCTCAGTCTTCTTTGCTTGCTTCTTCTCTGGCTCAGGTGTGGACTCGGCGCCAGATTTGGAAGGTGGGAGAGGCTTTCCCTTCTTGAGACGACGAAGAGCTTTCTTGGAAGGTGGTTCTGGAGCGGTGATATCAACTTCAATCTCGTCAACTGAGGTTTTGCGCTTCTTGGATGGTGGTTGCTTGGAAGTTTCTTCAGCATCGTTGGTTGTAGGTTCTAGAGCACTTATCGAAGTAGCCTCGTCAGGAGAACCGGATTCTGCAGGCTTGGCAGGCTTCTCCAAAACTTCGTCAAGTGATCCTGCCTTTCTTTTCTTGCTTGACTTGTCTTTCTTCAATTTTCGAACTGAGACGGCTTCGCTGTCAGGTGCCGATGTAGCTGGAAACTCAACAGACTGTTTTGCGACTTCATCAAGTGATGCTGACTTTCCCTTCTTGCTTGACTTTTCCTTCCTTAACTTAACGGCTGTGACTGCTTCGTCCTCAAGTGCGGCTACATCCTCAACCTCGGCAGATTTCTCTGGTGCACTATCAAGAAACTCCGACTTCCTCTTCTTGCTTGACTTGTCTTTCTTTGACTTCGAGGTCAGCTTTGAAGCTTTGGCGTTGAGGTGACCATTTGTCCCATTGACTGAGACGTCGATTGATATAGGCATGACTGGCAGACGTGTACGAGGTAACAAGGCGTAGGTTGATTGTGATAACAGATGGACCTATGCTTCTTGCCTTTTCAACACATATGCTGGCACAGGGATATTCGAGGCTGAGGAAAGGTAGGAGGGTGTGTAGGATTTGCAAGGATTGGCAGATGGAGAAGGTCGCAGTTTTCGGGTGTGCCAATGAAGGCCCCGATATATGTTGGACGATAAGAAGCTCCTAGAGAAATAGACAGAGTCTTTAATCTTGCCTCTGAGATCTACCACCACTTTTCATAGATTAATCTCTTGGCGGTATGTTGATGGGAGCTGGAGGAGCTGCCCCGCCTCGAAGGGAAATCGGTGGGGTACGAGTCTGCGAGAAGGAGATCAAGTCTATGTTGCACACCAAGGTACCGATTGCTGCTTGCAATGAAGCGCAATGGTTCTCAAGACAATCAACAAAGCGCGCGTCGTAGTTGATAGGTGGACGGAATCCTTCAAGATCGAGTTTTATCTACAAAAATATTTCTCTGAAGTAGTCGGCACCAATATCACAAAGCTCCGGGCCTAACGATTCTTGGTAAAACGTTGTCCAAAAGATGCTGCTTTAAAACAGGAACCTTGCCGCTTTATGTCTACACGACTTCCAGATGCTTGAGATTCAGTGCGACGACTTTCGCATGACTGCCCATATTCGCGAACGGACAATTTTGTAGCCCACGGTGCCTATTATCTCTGTTCAACTTGCACTTAACATCCCAACACCACGCCGATGTCAAAGCCGTCCCAATAACCAATAACCAACATGGCTTCAACCACGGACGAAGGCCCTGTACTCGACACCGCGATGGAACAGGATGAAGATATGGCGCAGGGAAAGGCGGACCAGCCAAAGGCTACCTACAAGTCGTTCAAGTACGTTGCATCTAGATATAGGCCTCAATTCTACAGCTGTGATCCACTAGCTTTTGCGCAATCCACCTTCTCTGGTTTGGCTTCTTTGATCTCAGCTAACATGGGCCCTCTAGGAAGAAGTACCGGAAGATGCGAATCAAGTTTGATGAGACGATGTCGCAAAGCAACAAGTACTTCAACCAGGAGAGAAAAGCGATGGAGACTGCCAAACGGCTGAAGCAACAGAACGAGTGAGCAGCCTCCCTTCCCCTTCGCAGCAGCACAAACTGACATCTATGCGCTCCAGCCAACTCCTGGATCTATTACTCGACGTCAACGAGTCCGCGCAAATCCCAGTTGACAAGCGTATCGACCTGACGACTGACATCCCCGCCCTCTTCCCGATTCCCCCTCTTGTCAGCAACGATGACCTCGAGAATGCGGCTGAGCTCCAGACCCCCGAAGGCCAAGCTCTCTACAACGAGATCCGCACCATGATATCCGAGAAAGCCTCCTCAAGTGACGCGTCGAAGCCCCTCAAATCTCTTGCAGCGCTCATGGCAGCAACACCACATCTCTCAGCGAGCCACCCGAACCTTCCTTCAGAGACGATGACCTCTCTCGAACCAGAGGAGGGACAGACAGCACCACTGGCATACCTCACAGCAGACCAACTGGAGGACTACCTCTACGACATCGATGCCTCTCTCGGTATCGTCCCTCCCCTTGCCCCACCAACCCAAACCCCCCAGCACGACCTCACATTTGGCAACTTCCACAGCCCATACAACTGGCTCCGTCGGAACGTGCCTCAGATTTTCCTGCAAGACGGTGAGAGCAGCGAGAAGTCACACGGCAAGCCCGGCGCCTTGCGTGGAGCAGGAAAGCGAGCCAGCATCCCCGCACCCAGCAAGCCTGATGCGCTAGAGTTTGTGGAGGAGGATGGAATCGGGTATGATGCAGCGTTGGGTGGACCTGTGCATACGAAGGGCAAGAGGAAGAGAGAGGAAGATGATGGTGGGTATCATCCTTCCAAAGGCTCACGGGGTACGGGCGAGAGCAAGGCGAAGAAGCCGCGAAAGAAGAAGAGTGATGAGAGCACGCCGACTACGAGTGGCAGGAAGGGGAAGGGAAGGGGTAAGCAGTCTTCACCGGCTCCGGATGCTAATCCTTTTGGGCCGATTTGAGTGTAATATTATGGATGGGTGGGTGGCGTTTTATGATAACGGGCATCTGGCTTTGGCAAGTGAGGATTGGGCACGAAGAAAGTGTAAAATAGCGAAGTGAGCTTTACAACTAAACCACCTGATTGCGATCTGGCAATGGATTTGATGGTATACAAAATCTCAATGGTCTTGTATGCAATGCAATGCAGAGTCTAATGTACAATGCAGCAGCTCTATGTCTGAGCAAGCAGTGCAAGCCATGCTGCCCAAATCAACGACAATCCCTATACCCCTGTACTCTCCCTATGCCTCTCTTCGCCAGCCCAGCTAGATCCTCTCACCTCTATGTAGAGCGCCGGTCCATCTACAGCTTCTGCTTCAGCAAGCTCTTCATCCGTCTCTCAACCGCATTCATGTACTCCGTCGTCGTTACATAGTCCTCTCGTCCCGTCTTCCCACAAGCAAGCGCGAGATCCTTCGTCATAATGCCATCAATATCCACCGTATCGACACACGCCTTCTCCAGGCTCTCCGCAAACGCCACGACTTCTGGCGTGTCATCCAGGATTCCTCTCTGGACTAATCCTCGCGTCCAGGCGAAGATGGAGGCGATGGGATTGGTGGAGGTCTCGTTGCCTTTTTGGTGCTCGCGGTAGTGGCGGGTCACGGTTCCATGTGCGGCTTCTGACTCGAATGTCTTGCCGTCAGGGGTGATGAGGACGGATGTCATGAGGCCCAGGGAGCCGAAGCCTTGGGCTACGATGTCGGATTGGACGTCGCCGTCATAATCTATCACATCATTTAGTCAAATCCAAGCTTTCATGAAAGGGGAAAGTAGCCTTACTCTTAAGAGCCATAATATACCCGCCAGAGCTCTTCATCATCTGTGCAACCATATCATCTATAAGTCTATGCTCATACCAAATCTTCTTCTCCTCGAACCCCTTCTTATAATCCTTGTCATAGATCTCCTGGAAGATGTCCTTAAACCGCCCGTCATACTTCTTGAGAATCGTGTTCTTCGTGCTCATATACAGTGGCAGGCTCTTCGCCAGCGCGAGCTTAAAACTCGCATGAGCGAAGCCTTCAATCGACTCATCCGTGTTGTACTGTGTCTGCGCTACCCCACCACCCGTCTTGAACTCAAAGACCTCGATTTCCTCTGGCTTGCCACCTGTGGGCGTGAATACCATCTTCAGGGTGCCATTGCCTGGAATCACAAGGTCCTTGGCTCGGTATTGGTCGCCGAATGCGTGACGGCCGATGATGATTGGTTTCTTCCAGCCGGGGACGAGGCGTGGGATGCGGGGGATGACGATAGGTTCTCTGAAGACGGTTCCTCCCAATGCGTTTCGAATTGTGCCGTTGGGGGATAGCCACACTGCCCATCCCACCTTTGTTAGCACAATTCCTACAGTATAACAGAGGGGCATAAAGTAAGGTAGGGCAGGGCATACTCTGCTTCAAGTTGAATTCCTTAACCCTAGCCTCATCAGGAGTGATTGTAGCACACTTCACTCCAACGCTGTACTTCTTGATCGCCTCCGCGCTATCAATCGTAACCTGATCATTCGTCTCGTCCCGATACTCCAAGCCCAGATCATAGTACTTCAGGTCGATGTCCAGGTAGGGGTGGATGAACTTGTCCTTGATGTCCTTCCAGATGATGCGGGTCATCTCGTCGCCATCCAACTCCACCACGGGGTTCTTCACCTTGATCTTCTTGAAGGTCGCCATGCTGCGCTGGAACTGCGGGGAGAATATGCCAATGACAGCTGGGTTGCGGGGAGCGTGTGTGAAGGGCGAGGAGGAGGAGAGTCGGGAGAGGGTGCGCGCGAGGTTGCTCCGTGAGACGTTCATCGTGAGCAGAGGGAGAAGCGTCGGCGGACGCTGGGAGAGACGGTGTGCGTTATTTGCCTTCGAATTCGTTCTTTGCCGTTCTTAGTGTAGAGAGATAACAGCTTGGCTGGGCAGATTGGCGTGCTGCGTCCCGAGGTTGTAAATGGTTGGATGTTCGAAGCTGAATGTGGGGTGTCCCACGGGGATAACGACTCGAGTTTCACGGGGAGAGGGATGTTACTTTAGCCGGCAACTGAATGCGGCAACTCCTGAAGAGCCTCGCAATTGTGCGGCTAAAAGGTACTTGCTAGCTTTTATTTGGAAGCTAGAAAACTGTTTTCAACACTAGATCTCCTGGAAAATTTCATTTGTCATTTTTCGAGCTCAAGCTTTCAACAGCTATCCGAGAGCGGAGCAGTGCTCCCCCACATGGCGCTCGACCGTCAATATCCGGTGCTCCACAACTCAGGCTGTTGTCGGCACGGATGAGACGAAACACAGGTCACGTGCTAATATACATGTATACCTGGGTATACAAATGCGACTTTGAATAATGTGCATTGCAAGCGACAAAGGTGAGAGCAGATTGTAGAGACATGAGTGCTGCAGTCGGTGCAGTTGTGTGGGGCCCTAGTAATAGTTCCGCAACCCTCCTCTTCAGTGTCGGCAAAGTCACCTCTCACTCATCAAAACTAACACATATTAGGTAAAGACCGTGATGTGACTTCAAACTACTTTACTATCCAATCTGCGAATATCCAGAAAGAGATTCGTGAGTTCTCGTAAAACATAACAAGCCCAACCAAACCCGATGATGTTCTGTTTTTACCGTCACCGCAGTCAACGCTGAGAAATGCCCGAGCAGATATTGTATGCCACCTCTTATCCTCCGACACCAAAAACTCCGTCCCCGAGAACACCGTTCATATATCGCAAGGCAAAGATGAAGATAAAAGACCCAGCAGTAACACAATCGAGAAAGGAAGACAGATAAAATCAAAGGTAAAGAGATGGTAAGAGATGTTCTTGACCTCTCCTTCCTTCCATGTTCGCCGGACCCCGTGCCTGTATCCCACCCACCAGGAAAAAACTCAGAGGTACTTTTGGAACCTTGAGACATTGAAGGAAATAGCTGACCCCGTCGAAAGACACCCAAACTCTGATAACGCCATCATTTCGATCCGCCACCCAACTCCTACTCCGGAGACAATCTAGCCACCCATATTGATATCTCACCTCAAATCCGCTCTCCATAGATGTTTGGATAAGAATTCTCATAGGAATACTGCACTGGGGTGGACTGACAGACGGGGCAAGACTCATAAGCTCCACTTCCATTATTGAGATACGTGGTATCATTGCAGGTGCCACAATATGGACCTGGGTACTGATTGGCATCCAGAATAGTAACTTCACTCGGATCCTCTGGGGTTTGCCTTCCAGGGGCAAGTTTTTGACGAATTCTGATGCGTTCTTCCTCGCAGGTGTTTTTGCATGACACACAGTCCCATCCTTGATGTACAGAGTTTCTGGCGAGGCACTTAGCACAGCGCCAAACTTTGGCGCTGATATTGCGCTCGGCCAGCCAGATCTTCTGTGCTTTCTGCCACTTGTGCTTATCTTTCTCCCTCGATGACTTCTCGCCCTTAGCAGCCCCGATATCTTCCTTGTGGTAGTCCCTAAAGTGATCTCTGCAGTGATCCTTCCGTGTGAACGGGTCTTGATTGCGGGGACACTTGGGATAATCACAATAGAATGAATCCTTGTTGGAAGCGTGAACGTTTTTGTAATGGCGTTCGAGATCGGCTGGGCGGCTGAAGACAGACTGTTTCCCCTCACAAGTACCTGGATATTTGCAATGAAATTGGCTCTTCTCGTAGCCCCTGGCGAAGTGTGAGCGCTACGTGAGATATTATGGAGGGTAGGGCTTACTTTGAGTCATCTAAGTATACCCTGCGCGGAGTTTGATAGGTTGGCGTCCACTTCTCCAGTAGCTCGAGATACGGCAACTTGCCCTTTGGCACGATAAACTTGTAAAGCTTGACAAAATCCGCGGCCTGGGGTCCCCATTCGAGGCTGCTTGGTGTATATCTCACATCTTCTGTCTGCTGGAACGAGCTATATGAAGAATCGTACTGCTGAGAAGGTAGAGGATTGCCGCCGTACAATTGTGAGTATGAAGACATATCGGTGATGGGAGATGGAGGAATTGGTGAGAAGCAATTGTCGTCGGAAAAGGACTGGCTGTCGGTACTGGTGTTAGAGACGCGGTCCAAGGCAAATCCTCCTTGCATAGGCATAGGATATTCTGTTGTGACTACCATGGCAGGATGAGGGGAGAATTTGACATCAACTTCCTCAGGGAAGTAGCCAGGGTACTGTGTGCCCATATTTGGCGGTGCTGTTCGCCCGTCGTAAGGAGAGTGCTGTCTCTTACAATATGGGGCTATGGACATGTCAAACCTTGATAAAAAGACTGTTGGAAATCCTACTTACGGCTCAGCGAGATGGTGGAAGAAGCAATAAGCGGGACGGGGAGATCTAGACTATAGAACTGAGAGTAAAGATCTGATACACTTGTTGCTGATCTTTCTATTATGTGCTATGGGGAGAAGCTGTATAAAGCTTCGCCTCATGAACCCATGCTGGGATCTCTCTCAAGGATTGTCATGTGTGACATTTTCGGCCGCATGGATCAGGGGGGGTTATTCCCAGAGTCTATACACATGGCGCCAGTGTGGATGGTTTGATTCATATGCATCTAGGGAGGGAAGGATGTAAAGACATGACATCCAGTGATTTGGGAAGCCCTGAAGGCGCCTGCTTGGTATTGAGGCAGGGCTCGTACAATAACGGCTCGGGACAGACTTGGACCGCCCAGTATGCAGACCACTTGAGCTTGCCCAGATCCGTTCACCGAGATGTACCGTGAGCCCACGGGAAAGAAACACTATAACTCGTCGACGGCGTTTGTAAGATGGGAAGGGTTTGCTGCAAAATGGCGGAATCTGACGAATACTCCCATGAAAATGCCTCAGAGCCTCGTCGCTGTGTGACCTCAAGCAGTAGAATAAGCATGAACCTTTGAACCGACGGACATTGCGCCTACAGCCTTGCTGAGGCGAACGAGTTCAGGATCTCTTTCCGGTCTCGCCAACTGTTAGGCAGATTTAAAGGCTGATTCCTCGACGTTTTGTTGGCTTCACCCCCTCTGGCACGAGCCCAAGGGCAACCGGTGAGGCAATGCTGTAGATTTGTTCGTGCCACGACGCATCGGGCACACTGCCTCTGAAGCATAAACTTCCCCGGTGACTAATTGGCAGGATCGGGCGATGAAGTACTGCTTCAGCGCTTGGATGTTCGAAGAAGAGAAGCAGGTTCACCGAGATGCTGGACATGCGCGGCTCTATATTGTCCGCCCAGTTCGTGTAATGGCGGGTCCAGGATGAGTGCAGAATTGAAATGCAAGGTGAGCTGTACCAGCATCCTTTCTGGTGATTGGAGAATGGGAGAAAGTTGGGGGGTGCCATTTGCGAAGGTGTGAGTTGTTAGGCAGCCAGCCTTGGGCGGGGTTGTTCGCAGCTTCGCCCGCCTCCCTTTTGCCTCGACGCCGCCTGAAAGTTCTTGCACTTCAGATCGTGAGGCTGTCTGACGAGGGTGGGAGGAATCATTGAGACATCCCGCCGAATCATGACGCCCTGTTTCTGAACTCCCAAACGGTTGAAAAGGTGGGTGGGTAAGTGAGGCCTCTTGTCATGTGAAGGACCAGGAGGCTGTGAAGCTTCGCCATCTGGAGAAGCTGTTGCTGGCGTGGGGTAGGATGCAATAGTTCCCATGGAGGACCATCACCTAGAGAACTATCCTGCGCAGTGTTAGCAATGAACGAAATTGATGCACTATTCAGAGGAGGCAGGATCCTCTTCTAACGATGGTGAGAGCAAAGAAGTTTGGACTTCGTTACAGAATGATGGAAGGAAGGTAGTCGCGATTGACCAATCGCCGCCCCCGGAGTGGGGCGAGCCAAAATGCTCTTTGGGCGGCGATTAGGTCCAAACCTCATACAAGTCAGTAGAGATAAGAGGCTCAAAGGGCGGTGTTGATCGAGGCATCTGGAACATACAAGATCAAGATCTCGTGCAGAAAATCATATCAGTGTTGGGACGAGCAATCGCTCTTATACTTTGCCTTTTCCGCCTCCCGTCAGATGGTTTGCGAACTGGAGTGCATTGATCGGGCAGCAACGCATTCGGAACTGAGCTGTTTCTGCATTTGATTCTGGGGTCGCATTCCAGAGACCTTCTGTCGCCTAGTTCAGATCCATCACATCTATCAAGGCTTCAAATCAGCTCGCTTGATGGCTGTGCTCGTTGTCGCCTGCAATATCCATCACCAATCGACTGGGTGGGGTCCGAATCTGCAGTGTCAGCCTGAAAAGTCTGTAGGTAGCTTTCCGCATAAGGCGACCGAGAACAGCTCAATATCATATATCAGAAGGAAGGGTTATATAGCATCTGGCTGTTCTTGCTGTTCTTGGGTAGCGCTGCTTCACACAGGTCTAGTTGTGCCGGCCAGAATCACTACGCACGAGGAGATGGGCATCTTGAGGGACAACGGAGCGGGTACACAAACAACATCTTGGTCAGATGAGCAGACTTGTTTGCTAATTAAGACGGTGAACGTCAGTTATCCCAGCCAGACCTCGGTCAGAGCAATGCCATGCGCCAATCGACCTTCCAACTTGAATTCCTTGCACGCCCGTCAATAAATCATACATCGTCCTCCAGAAACTTATACGCGAACTTGAAGTCCGCCTTCCGACGGTTCATCCTGTGGAGAAGTCAGTACCATAAGATGAGGAGAATTCTGTGTTGCATACCATGTGCTCTCATAGTCAAAGAAGCGGTAGGTGCCTTGTTCGAATTCCTCTGTGATTGTCTTGGGCTCCTCGTGACGTTGAAACCATGTTTGATATTGCTTGTGGAATCTCCAGCTTTGATCCTTCAACGCTTTGGCAGCAAGATATTGTTGATATGTTTCCTGCTTGTAGTAAAAGACATAGAACAGAGTATCAGGATCGATCCGAGTGTACAATCGAGGATCGTCAAATACAGGGTCGACCTCTTGAGGATAGTACGCTGGTGTGCGAATGGGATTCTTTGGCTTGTAACTCCTAGGCGGCACTACATCAATGGTATCCGGGCAGCTGTTCAGAGAGGATGTCAACATCCTTTGAGACGATTGCGATGGAGCACTGGTGACTCGTCGTTGGGTTGCTTCAAAAGATTGGAGTAAATCCTGTAGTCCGGACGGAAGATGATATATGGACTCATCTTCTTCTGGAACAACGTTCTTTATGCCATTTGTGATACCATTAGGTTGAGAAGGAGCTGCTTTAGAACCGTCAGTAATGGAGGAGGGCAGATAACTAATAAATTCACACCTTTCGAACTTTCCGCAGCTTCAGACACTGCTGGAGCTTTCCCTGATGACACTCTCGATGCACCTGGTCTAGTGCTCTCCGAGCGCTCCGGTATAGGTGGTTGCGAGTTACTACTAGCACTAGGCACTGCGCTTGATTGGCTCAGCGCTGGAGATTTCGTTTGCGAACTGGATGCAGCTTCAGACACAGACGCAGTCGTTGGAACACTGGACCGTGTCACAGGCGTTTGGTTCACACTTGCAGGTTGAGAATTTACTGCTGTAGGAGATGAAGTAACGCTGGGCTGTCGAGCCACGTGTGACGGTAACGGGGGGTGGGTTATAGAGGAACTAGGAGCAGGCAGAGCTTCGGGTGGTGGAGGTAATGGAGCAATGCCCATATTGCTCTTGTCACTCGCCGCAGCGGCGGCAGCGGCCGAGGCATACTTCAGAGTCTCCCCGGGAGGCCTGGTGGGTACCGCCGCTGGCTTCATATGGCTAATGGTACCATTGGAGAGCGTTGGCGACGGAGTATGTAGTGTGGCCAACGTCGGCAGAGGACTTTTCATCTGGGTCGAGGGTCTTCGTGCAGCAGCCACAGGGGGCTCTGCGGGGGCTTTCGACTTCCCTGGTATACTGTTCGATCGTGTTTCGATCTCTGGTGTCTCTTCCTGCACGGACTGCGTATCCTGTGAGGATACCCGGTCATTGTCGTTATTCATGCCGTAAGCATCCTCCTCTTCCTGGAGGTTGAGGTCGTCGTACATCTCATCGTCCTCCATAAAGTCATCATTCATGCCGTCGGAGACATAATATCGAATGGTTTCCTCTAGATCGTTGACCTGCTCAGTCTCCACGCCGCCATTTTCTAACGAACGTTTAATCAGCTCCAGTTTCCCCTGATGCCATTTATGTCGTTCTGTTATTCGCTCGATCTCAGCCATTCGATCCGCTTTTGATGTTTGATTCTTCCCCTTCTTCATGGTGGCTTGTATCCCTTCCGCTTCCGCCTCGAGCTGCTCTATTTGTCGTTCGAGCTCGTCCACCATATTGCTGAGGAATTCGCATGCCTCCATCTTCGCCCGCTCCTTAGGGTCCAGTTTCGCGGCTGCTGATAACCCTTCCTTCGAATATGCCTTCGTCTTCATGGCCTTCTCTACCGCTTTGAACTTCTCCATTTGCTAGAAGCTGTTAGCCACCACGACCGTACGCCGTCTCAAACTGCGTACCGTTTCGATCAATTTCCTATATTCTAGCAGCGGCCCCTTATCTTTGATATCATTGCTAGCCGCCCATGTCTTGATCTGATCTCGAAGCCTTTGCAGCTTCTTTATTTCCCGCTTGAGATTGTCTTCTTGCTTCTCCTTTTGTGCCGCGTTTGTAGATTGCTCGATCTTCTCGTAGATCGATTCGAATTCTGCCACGCCTTCAGTGACCTTCTTGAAGCACTTATCAACTTCCTGCTGGAGCTTTCGTTGCGCCATCGTGTATCGAGGAGGGGAGCAATAGCTAAGGTTGGGTGGCTGTTGAACAATTGGTGTCGTGTCCTAGGATCCGGCTGTGGGCGTTGAAATTTCGGCCCCATGCGCGTGGTGATGTCAGAGACAGAACGCGTCAGATGGGATGAATGTTGGTACAAGAAACTTTACACGCGGCTGTGTCTGGAGAGTGAATATCGTGAGCGCGAGTTCGTTTGGAGAGGTCGCAGCTGCTAAGGCCTGGAAGTAGAACGGGGTCGGGATTGGCTCGCTTACGAGCTTGGTGGCACCTTCCTGCAGCATGCAGCCTTGAAACCTGGGGAATGCCTCATACACCTCCTCTATGTGTTCCGTATTTTATATTGATCGCGAGTTGAGCAAATACTGTGTTAGAATGAGTAGGTATTATTTTCTTATGGTTGATTGTGTGGTGCTCAAGTATCTAGCAATATGTCTTTGAGTTTTTGCATTCATGTTAACGAATCCTAGATGCTGGGACATTGCATCATCTGAAACCAGTGTTCTTCCGTCTTTCATCTGATAGTGCTACTCACTTGGAGACTCCCACTCACCAACTCATAAAATCTCGAAAACACATTGGGTCCTGCCTGGTGTTCTATTTTTCATCAAGACGTTGAGACAACCCAACCCTTCAACCCTGACATAATGAAAGGCGAGTCCCTTCCCATAGATAACTCCCATCTTCCTGACGTTCCTCAGCCATTCTGCAACGCGTACTATCTGCTTCAGTTACTGTTGATAAGCAGCCGATTTCATCTATTGGGAAAGGCATTCTCGTATTTGCTGCAGTTGCCCCTGGTGACACGGAGATAGATGCAGAGCATTTAGCTTCCAAGGTGCTAAAGATGCGGCTATGGGATGACGAGCAAGGTGGGCGGGTAGGGACAGACTCTGACTACACACATCTGCCTATGATCTGATTATTTGCAGTGGAAGCAAAGCGTTCAGGATATTAGTGGAGAGGTTCTATGTGGTGAGGATGATTGCAGTTCACGTCGAATGCGAATGCTCAGTCTTTCTCAGTTTCTCAGTTTACCCTGCTTGCATCCACCAAAAAAGGCTCGAAGCCAGATTTCCACGGCGCGTTGGGTGGAGATCAAGCCAAGAAACTTTATGAGGTGTTCTTCTCGAAGGTTCAGGAAGGTTACAAGCCAGAAAGAGTCAAGGATGGAGTCTTCCAAGCCATGATGGTGATTATCTGCTGCCACGACTGTGACTACATTGCTTACGGAAGCTCTAGGAAGTGGCACTAGTCAACGATGGACCAGTCCGTTTACTGTCATGTTTCTCACCTTGCTGATAACTGATGCTTTCTAGGTTACTTTGGAAATGTCAGCAGGACCGAGTGGAGAGAATGAGAGAAGCGCAAGTTGAGAAGTTTGTCATTGATATGAGACTGCTCCTACAGTCAGCTGACTCAATCTCCTGAGCTATTGCTCTCTGGGATGGTAGGTAAGGTGGTTTCTGGGAGCTCCCGCCTCATAGGATACCCCAACATCCAAAGGGGTCAATCCGCACGTGATGCACGGAGCAAGCTCCTGAAGACGTCATATAGAGAACTGATGTATAATTTCCAAAGATAAGAGAGAGATTGGTGGCATTAATTTCATTGAACAAACGCCCACAATCACTCAAGTGTTTTCAGAGAAAACGAATACATGGTCAGGTGATCCATCTTACATGCGGTGAGTCGGAAAAACAGAAAGTCCGCATAGAAAGCACTCGAAACGAGGCTGAAGGCCAGGAATATTTTAAGACACCCCACTCGATCAGCTCTCCGACTTTTCGATCCACACAACACTCGTTGACTCCCACCATCAAACATACCCCAATCATCTCAGCAACATGGCGGAAGATAAGAAACGCAGCCGCGTGTTTTTCGACATCTCAATTGGCAACAAGAAGGAAGGCCGAATCACCTTCGAGTTGTACGACGATGTCGTGCCTAAGACAGCAGAAAACTTCCGTGCCCTCTGTACCGGTGAGAAGGGCAAAGGCAAGACGGGGCATGAACTCTCCTACAAGGGCTCAAGCTTCCACCGTGTCATCAAGCAATTCATGATTCAAGGTGGTGACTTCACGGCCGGCAATGGCACAGGCGGAGAGTCGATCTACGGCACCAAGTTCGATGACGAGAACTTCACCCTCAAGCACGAGAAGCCGTTCCTGCTGTCCATGGCCAATGCTGGTCCAGGTAATTCCCCCTCCTTCTCTCCTTTACAATCCAGCTTCCCAGAAATCATGCTGACAGGAGCACAAAGGCACCAACGGTTCACAATTCTTCATCACCACGGTTCCGACCCCGCACTTAGACGGAAAGCACGTCGTCTTCGGCGAAGTCCTGAACGGCAAATCGCTCGTCCGCAAAATCGAGAACCTGCCCACGCAACCCGGCGACAAGCCCACGAAAGAGGTAACCATCACCTCTTGCGGCCAGCTGACCGGCGATGAAGCCCTCGCCGCCTCCGAAAAGTCCCCCGACAAGACCGGCGACCCGTACGAGGACTTCCCCGAAGACCAAGTTGGAACCTCGACCGCCAAGGAGATCGTGAAGATCGCGACGGACCTGAAGGGCTTCGGCAACGATGCTTTCAAGAAGGGCGATTTGAGTCTGGGACTGGATAAATATCAGAAGGGACTGCGGTACCTGAATGAGGACCCGAACCTGGATGGCGAGCCGGCAGAGACCAAGAAGACGCTTGATGCCCTGCGCTTCACGCTGAACTCGAACTCGGCGCTGCTGGCCAACAAGCTGAAGGATTTCGGCGAGGCGTTGAGATATGCGTCTGCTGCGCTCGACGTAGCCGGTATCACGGATGCCGAGAAGGCGAAGGCGCTGTACCGGCGTGCGGTGGCGGAGATCGGACTGAAGGATGAGGATGCCGCGTTGAAGGACCTAGAGGAGGCGAATAAGCTGGTCCCTGGCGATGCGGCGGTGGTCAAGGAGCTGGCGGTTGTGAAGAAGGTTTCTGCGGAGAGGGCTAAGAAGGAGAAGGCTGCTTACAGCAAGTTCTTCTCATGAAGTCCCTTCGGCACCTCTGTTATCAAGGCTATTTTATGGGGCATGATGACGATAGAGATGAGGTTACGAATCGAGAGGAGACGTGATGAGATTTCGGCACTGCAGGGGCGGTCAAAAAACGGAGCAAAGAGGCGTTAGCTGCTAAAAGATCGGTGCTATGCTTTGCTTTGGTTGCTCATGCTATTGATACCATGCACGCTGAATTGCGAATGAGAAGAGAATAAAAAGAAGTGGTATAAAACGTCAAAACCGTCCAAACTCGCTCGCTCGCTCGTCAATCCAATCCAGTCATGTATGCAGATACCTTTTGCACCCCCGGACCGACCCCTTTGTACCATTCCAAGAAAATGCCAGACGTCACCGCCGCGCCCCATTTCGCACTCCAAAACCCCTCTATCAAAATATAATGCAGCTGTAAAAGCCAAGTAAATAAACCATATCATATCATCCCACCAGCCCATGCAGCTTCTTTGTCGAGACTCCCGACTGTAGGACTAGTGGCCGTACTCGTGCTCACAGATCCTTCTCCTCCCGCTTTTCCTTTTCTCCGCAGTCCACTAAGGAAACTCATCGGCTGCTTTCCATTTCGACTTCCTGGCGCTCTGCCCGGTGTTCCATGTTCTTCATATGAGTCGTAAGGCTGTTGGTTTTTGCTATCCTTCCCAAACGTGCTTTCCCAAAAACTCTGCCGCTCTTTGCGCTCACGAGTCCCCATCTCACTTCCTGAGCTACCAGGCGCAAGACGTGCTCCAGACCCCGTGGCGCTTATGTGTGCCGTGTACTCAGTCCATGGTGGAGATTGCGGCATGTCGGCTTGCGGCTCGATTGGATGAGGATTGGCAACATCGTGAATGGTAGATGATTCCAAGTTCTCGACGATGTCCTCCCATTGCAGGGACAATGTATCGATATTCCGGTCTCCTGATTCGGCTTTGGTGAGGCAGTCATCAGTACGGCGTTGGAGATTGATGCACAATCGATTGAACTCTAAGAGCTCGCCTTCGAGAGCCTCGTGCTCCAGATACTGAGTCGTTGCTTCGAGCCAAAGTTTGACCAGGGCAGCAAAGTTTCTGGCGTGGTCGATCAAGTACGGCAACGAGGGAAAACCCTCTCGTGAAGTTGGTGGTAGGCGGGCAAGGATGGTAATTGGCGTGGAGTAGGACGCGGGAAGAGCGAAGGTATTCCTCTCAGCGGGTACGGCACAGATGGAATCAATAAAATCTTTCACGCCTTGCCGATGACCTGTCAAAAACCGATTCATAGGTTCCATCCACGACTCCTTCTGACCAAAGTTCGAAAGATTCGCTAAAGCCTGCAGACTCTTGGCGATCAAAGTCAGAGTCCGTTGAGCTCTGGGCTGGGGATGATCGCGTAGCAGTCCGAAGAGCTTTGGGTTGAGGAGAGCAGGGCAAAAAAACCGTAAGAACAAGAATCCAGAGACACTAGTGTATGCGACGGTGCGCAGAAAATCTCCATATCGATCTTCAGCAACTGCTCGAATGTACTTCAGAATTTGGCGCAGCTCTGGTGGACACCGAGTTGCAGAACCAGAGATGCTTTCCCAGACATTTGTGGTCAAAGAGATTAGCAAATTCCAGTTCTTGCTAACATCTTCAGTATTTGATATCCGAGATGGGTCAACCTCGCAGTCGGGGTTGAGAGAATTGATCTCAATGATTTTCTCGGCGAGCACATCTTCCAGATATTCCTTTCCAAGTCGTCGCATATGGAAATCTAAGGCTTGGGTGAGGAGAGAATTCCCACGAAACAAAAGGTTGGCCTCTCCTTGAAGAGACTTTCCCATATCTCGGACAGACTGTTCTCGATCGCTCACGGAGTGGAAAGACTCATTCGACCCTATTCTCCTGCTCCACCTCAGGCGCCGTACCGGAGTTTCTTTCCCAACACCGTCAATCTCATCCTCGACTAAAGCCGTCAGCCACTCCCCAGCGTGTCCAGATACTTGGAAAATGTTCATCAACGTTTCCGACAGCGCCTTTAAATTGGTAGGAATGACTTGAGCGATTTGCAAAGTCAGACCACTTCCAAAGTTGTGCAATAATTCCGAAATGGGTTGGTAGTCTTTGGCAAGGAGGACAACCAATTCATCGTGACGTATCCTCAAGAACATCTCTCCAATCTGCTCTTGTTGGTCGTCTAGTATTGGGTGCCAACCCTCGTTGTCCTTGCCGCGGTCGAGCTTGTCGATCGAAAGCTCGACCGTACCGCAGTGTACTTCGACAGGTTGCGTGGTGGGGGAATGGACACTTGAGGAGGATAGAAAGCCATGATTTGCAATTACTGGATGCTCGATTTGCTTCAGTACAATTGATAACCTGGGCAGATGTGCCGGTAAATCCAGGAAGTCGCAATCTTCTCTCCAAAAAGGATTCTTCGTTTCCGTTTTCGTAGTCGTCCTTGCGCGGATTTCACCATCCAATACCACCTCAGCAAAGTAGTCTCCAACTGAGGTTTCCTGTAGTTCTCCCCTTGGGGATCTGCCGAGAGATAGAGAGTCCGTCTTTACAACGGGTCTGCGAATCTTGGCTTCAATGAGCCGAAGACTTACAGACTTTTCGATACGGAACATGTCATTTGTCGCAGGCGTAGGCTGTGAGGCTCCCGGATCATCGTAATGCTCACTATTAAATGACTGAGGCCCATATATTTCGGGAATCGTGAATGCTCGTAAGAGGCAGAACCACACCTCATGGGTTAATCGTGACTCCAGAGCAATATATACTGGCCGGAATATAGACAACTGAGTCGATGTAGAGGTATACTGTGGGAAGATTGCTATGCAGTATTCCTCCTCTAGAACAGATCTATCCAGTCGCTGAATGGCATACCGTGATAATTGTGAAAGCTGGATGACTGATAGCAGAGTTATGTCATTCTCTGTCAAAAGTTTGAACTCCCCATTGTCTTGTAGGATGCAAGACACTCTTCGCCAGCTTGACCGAGATGAGCCACGCAAGTCTCTTGTGGAAGGTCGCCTTACGATGGCACTTGGTGATGATGGTGCTCCTTTGTCCCACAGTAGTAACTTGGCAACCTTGATGATATTGGCACCTTTCGAGCCTGAGAGAGAATTAAAGCTTGAATCTCGTCTTCGCGCTCCCGGTCTCCGTTCTGATATTGACCCAGTTGCTGACCTAGGAGGACTGCCAGGAAGTGTTCCGGTTCGTATTTGTTGCCAGCATAGCAAAGCTGCCAACCAGAGGTCATACTCGGCCGGGACCGTGGGCAGAAGATGTATGTCTATACCTTGCGCTCTATTTGATATCTGGAGACACTTCACCTGTCTTTCTGTTGAGTTTATGGGCTTCACTCGGCATCCCCTGAGATCTGAAATAACAGTGATATGGAACGGTCCTCTGTCATCACCCTCATACATTAGTGATCCTTTCACCTCATCAACGTAACATATGCCCTGATACCACGGCCCATTTTCCACGGTCTGATACTCGACCTGGCCTCTCATTCGTCCACATAAAGTTTTCATTAACATTAATATTTTGTTGGCATCTCCCGTGGCTACCGGAAATGGAAGAGAATCAACCGATGGAACATCGCTGCCCATTGCTGACAATGGTGAAGTAGGCCGAGACGATCGTTTGACAAGTTTTCGTCCACCTTTCACTGAATTAGACTTCTGGAGCTGTGAGGGCGGCAGTCGTGTGATTGAGGGATAACCAAGGCTATTTGACGTATCCGGGGCGGTTTGAGGTTGCACATCGTGGTACGATGAAGACGCTGTTGAATGCACCGACCCTATACGATGCCGGCTCTTCGACACACTGTTGGATGCTGGTCTCTGGCGGTGGGTTTCTTCCATGGTACGAGTCCGGGGCCTCATGCTCACAGGCGGTCCGGATCGAGACCGGGTAGGTGCTCCCTCCAGAGAGTCGGTGCTGTATGAATCCTGAAATACCAGTCCTTGTCGTCTGTCTCTTGGCTTCTCCCCACCAGGAATCGACCTTGGACTTGTGGTGTGTACTGAACTACTCCCTGTGCCGTAGGAATCACTGAGTCCATGATCCAAAGGTTCTGGTGTCACCGTACGTATTGTACCCTGCATGATGGGCCTTGATCTCTGCGTGGGATCCACCGTCCTCTCCAAGGTTCTCTCAGCATTCCGTTGCCAATCTTGCAAAGCGCTGTCTCTCCCATGGGTGCCATTGTAGGACCTGCTGCCGTCCATGCCCGGAGGTAGGAAGCTCATTCTGGGGATGCCTCCTCTCTACGCACTCGCATCCCAACCCATCCACCATCCAGCCGTCGCACAGAGGTTAATATGTCCGGGCCAGTATCGACTGCCGTATCGAGGAATGGGAGAATGTGGATTCGTATATATTTCTTTGGAAGTGGCATCTGAGGTCGTGGAGTGGCCGCTTCGCCAATGCAGTGCAATTCGAATCGTATGCCGCGATCAGCGCGCAGTGATGGAGGGGGCGCAACTCAAGGATTCGCCCAGCGCAGCGTCCGGGTACTTGTACCGTATACCTTCGTGATTCGTCAATGGCTGCGGTCTATCGAGAATAGTGAAGAGGCGCCTCTGTTCGTCCCAACTCTCCGTTCTCGACTCCTCGTCATCCTATCCTAGCTTGTCATATGCGAGGTCGAGCTGACGGGTGGAGAGTGGAGAGTGGAGAGTGTGCAGCGCCGGGTTTCCGCTTGAGGTCTTGCCGAAGAAGCTACTCCGTATGTTCGAGAAGGGGCGGACGGCAGGCACAGGCACAACGCAGGGACGGTCACGGTCACGGTCACGGTGCAGGCAGCAGGCGACGAGGAAACACGGAACGGGGGACGAGGAATTCACGGTCTCAAAAAGGTTGCAGTTCAGCTGTGCAGATATGCGGCCAGGATGGGGGGCTTCACCTGTCGGCAGCCCACGGCAAGACTCACGGGGGAGTCGAGGGACGGACGGGGAAGTGCTGGCCCTGCTCAGCTGCTGGGAAGTGCCTTGCTTCGGCCAATTGGCTGGTGGCCGGAGGACCTTTTACTAAAGTACCTCCTGCAACGCATAGACCTTAGGAGCTCTGATAATATCATTATACTCCAGCCAATCTTGAATGTCGGCTGCATCAATCCGCCAAAGGCCCTTTTTCCCTTCTTTCCTTGAATCCTTCTGGAATACTCCACTGATCTTATGATAACCCCTTGCCTTAAGAGCGTCTTCCCAAGTTATCAAGCGTCGACGAGCTGTCAATCGTGGCCCGGATCGACGGTCGTTCGGCAGTCCCGTGGATAGGCAAACTTTCTCTCCCCACTAGGTGATCCCAAGTGCCAAGAGCCAAGGAAGCCACACTTCTCAGCCTCCTGGCTTGCACGCTCTCGTTCCGAGTTCAGCAGCGCAAACCTAATCTGCTGATCATCACAAAAACCAATAATCTGTGTCATCTCCGATCCATCCCCCGCACCACCGGACATCTGGGATTGGGCTTCCCCTTCCCCCTGTCGTCTTATCGGCTCCTGCGGCTTTGCTGCACTTGGGACTGGAGAATCGCTGAGCATTGTGGCTAGGGGAGCGAAGCGAAGTGAGAGAGGGTTGTCAAAAGCATCAGCGTGCCTTGTTCGTAAGACGCTCCGGAGTCTCAATGTAACTTTACGAAGCTGCTCATTAGAGCGCCCCTGGTACCTGATATCAGTAACAACGTGTTTTACAATTCTTGGAGTCAGCACCGCGTCAGCAGAGTGGAGAAAGGCCCAGTGATTTCCAGTGTTCGTCATCATTGAGACATTGACAAGAAGCAAAAGCAAACACCCTCAAAACAAGAGACCAGATCCTATCCCGTCCTGCTCCCACCAAGCCAATCCCAAAGCACCCCGGATATATGTAATTCAAGAACTAAAACACCGGAACAATTCCCCGAACTCGCGACCCTGAACAGGTTTCAACGGAAGGACTTATCAGACAATCCATCTGGACTCGACGGGCTCAATGGCTGACTCCTCACGCCACTGAGATCACCACTCCCTGTCCTTCGCAAAGCTTGGGACATTGTCTCTATGGTCAGTTCACCACCGTTGAGTGGCGGATGAGTCAAAATGGGACTTCCCAGAGCCTTCCCTCGCGGAGACAACTCAACACCCTTTACGGAAGCCGACTTGCTTGTTGGAGGTGACGTCCCGAACCCTTGGGATGAGACGGGGGACCGAACCGGCGAAGGTGACCTGTTGTATCCAGATGACAATGAGCTCAAGCCAGCCACATACATAGAATCTCTGCTCCCAGCATGCTCAGCGTGTTCGGACTGAACAATGTCTGAAAATGAGATGAAACTCAGTCGTCGAACGTCTGTACTGTCCAGAGCACCGTAATTCGAGGCCGCGTCGTCTTTGTCTGGGTGGGCAATGAGCTCATCTGCCCAATTCCCTGCAATTGGTTCCATTCCCATGCCTGTCACTGCCACCGCAGCAGGCTGGTGGTAGGAGTGCATTACAATTTCAACAGTGTCGGGGTCCAGCTCGTTGTTCGTGATGGCTTCCGAAGAAGCATCTAACACCGGCGGAATATGATTCTCCGTCTGAATATGGGATGGAATGGCCGGAGAATTCGGTCCTGGAAGTGTGTCGTCCTGCACATCTCGTTCAAAAATCTGGGAGCCAACAGGTGATGCGATACGGGGAGAGGAAGAGTATAGGTTTCGTTGGGGCGATGTAGACGTATGATAGGGGTAGTCTGGGTGTGATCGCGGGGGGGAGGAGTTCTGAAGAGGAATTCGGCGTGCGACAGGGGCAGCGATGGGTGTTGTCGAGTTGCCCAAATTCCCAACTGGCGTGAGCTCGTTCTTCTTGCCTTTCGTCTTATCATCCTCCTTTTTCTTCCCAAATCCAAACAATCTTCTCTTTCCTTGCTTCACTCCCTCACCACCTGTCTCATTAGACTCTGCCTCGGCATCGCTGCTGTCGGCAGATTTGGACGTAGATAACTTTGATGTTTCTTGGAAGCCTTCGCCAAGCAGAGGAACCTTCGACGTGGTCTGCGGCCCTTGGGCAGCTGACACTGGAGTATTGGCATGCAGCGTGCTGGCCTCCGAAGCACTCATTTTGAACAGCTTCGGATTATCGACGAAAAGTGTAGGTATTCAGGAATGCGCAGGAGTTGCGCTCGATAATATAGCTGAAATTCGTCAGTCGGGCTATATAATTGTTTTATAGTCTGCTGGCCTTGAGAATCATGCACCTTAATCTAGGATTCAGGGAGGAGAAACTTACGCGTTCAGCTGACGATACGAGGACGGATAGACAAACTAAACCAGGAAGACAGGTGCTCTAGAGAGCATGAGGAATTGAAGACATCGAAATTGATGGTGGCTTGGAGCTGACAGACAGGGTGACTTGTGAGCTGAGTGTCGAGTGTCCTCTCGATGCAATCAATGCATTGATGTTCCTTGCCCGCTCGTCAGAGGCGGCGAGCCTTGCAGTCATGAGATCAATGCCGATTTGTGCAAACTTGTGCATCGCAACCCCTGTCCTCCAGTTTTATGTAAGCAACTAGCACATCGTCGAAAAATATCCAGACCACGAGAGCTTCCGTCTCTGCAGCTCTTCTTCAGCAATGGAGGCCAGATTATTACGAAGGCCTGTCGCCACCCTCTTCTCCGGCCATTCGCAATGCCTGCTGGCGCTCAATGCTGCATCCAGCCGCCATGAGTCCTCATACCGTCGCTCGCGGTCACGTCTGAATGTCAAGCCAGAGCCGTCCTTCCTCCCCTCGTACTCAAAGGCACCAGTACAACAAGACCATATCATCTTCAATCCGCCGTCATCAGCTCCATCCGTCCTCCACACTCCACTCTCATTCCTCCCAAAAGAAGACAAGCGGAAACAGCTCCTCGTGGCCACAGCAAAGAAATTCTCCTCCACCCCGATGCGATTACCACCACCCATACGAACCAAGCCGAAAGTCCCCCATCACCATCTGAGCGATGCAGACATTGCGGAAATCCTCAAATTGAAGCATCAAGATCCGGATCACTGGACCAACGCTAAGCTGGCGAGGAAGTTCAATTGCTCCTCGTTGTTCATCAGCATTTGCTTGACCCAATGCACAGCGGACAATACGAAGAGAAAACTGGAGTTGAAGCAAAAAAAGGAAGCGATAGAGGCCAGATGGGGCCCAAGGAGAAGGAAGGCGAGAGAGGAGCAGGAGAGGAGGTTTCAGCTAGCGTATAGAGGGGCATGATGCTATTGGGAGGATGTAAGAGACGAGCTGGATTAGAATAAAGCCGTGGCATTGTAGCAATATGGGAGTTGCGCTGGAGGATACGCTCCGCGTTGTGCAAGATACTCGGGAGATGAGACACTTTCGTTCTGTACAGCATTGGAGCGGTGGCGTTAGAGAGAAATGTAGGAATATGTATAGAGAGACATGAAGACAGTCCCCGTTCGGCTTTTAGTCCTTCATGGACTTCAGTCACCTTCGAATAGAAGCTAAGTGGCCCGTTTTTCCAGCGCTTTGCTGGATTTCTGGTAGGGAAAGACACCTTTGGGAAGAATTGCAAGTGCGACTATATGCTGCTCGCTGAATCTTAGGGTTATTTATGATGTGCTTCATGCGAAATTTTCGGTGTCATGTTATTGGTGAGGGCTATACCGTCTTCGCAGGACGGTGCATAATAGCATGCGTATCCAACCCCATCCCCTCGCCTCCCTCATATTCCCACACCTTAATTTCCATAACCTCTACCTCCTTGAACCCCAACTTCTTATACAGACCCAATCCCTCTTTGCTCGCACCAAGCACTGCTTGAAGACCCATTCTATCCGCCTCCTTCAACCCATCCTCGATTAGCATCTTCCCAATGCCTCTCCTCTGGTACTCGGGCGAGACCACAAGGGTATTCAGCTCTAGTTTCACTAATCAGTCTCATAGTAAAGCAAGTAAAGGATTTTAAACCCACTTGCAAAATTCCTCCCTTCCGTACTCCCCACAATGATCTTTTCAGCTCCCAGAAACACATCCTCGCAAAGCTTAACATTAGCACCCTCTCCCCAACCCCCCGATCCATTCTCCAATTCCTCCCCCTTTCCACCTTCCTCGCTCCCTTTCTCTTCTTCAGCCGTCCCATCCTCTCTCCCCAAATGGAAACTCCACCCCGCAGCCCCGACAATCTCTTCCTTGCCATCCTGCCCAATGAGAACAGCTTTCGTAACTATATTCCTCGCCCCCTTCTCTTTCGGCTGAGATCCCAAGGTCTTCTCTCGATGAAGGAGATTCGCATGGGAATGGCGGTTTGGGCCGTAGGCTACGGTGCAGACTTCATCGTGTTCGAAAGCGCGGCCTTCGAGTGCGGCTATGGCGTAGAAATCTGGGGTGGTGGCTGGGAGGATGGCTATGGGTGGGAGTGGAGCGAGAGATGGAATTGCCATTGTTGCTGAAGATTGAGAGGGTTGGGTTTAAGAAAGTTGAGAAATAAGATGAGAGAAAAGAGGATGAGAGCAGGCGAGGTGCTGAGATGGAGAGAGGATAAGGAGAGAGAGAAATATAGCACTTGCTTTATATTTGGAGGGATTAGATTTGACTTTGTTTTCCTTTGAGCTTTTCCTGAGACGTTGTAGCCGTCCGTCTGGAAAGAGCTGGATTGCATGTTTGGCTGCCGCATGTGCATACGGGCCGGTGAGTCACTACCGAATTCAAAGTTTGGAGTGCAATTCATCATTCTGAGTGGCTTATTTTGGAGCCAGATTCGGAAGGTGCAAAAATCGGATTCGGCGAGCACTGTTTAGACGGAAAACAACAGAATCGGGAGGAAATTGAAAAGGGTTTGAGATCTCACGTGATGGGGGAGATTTCTTGTATGGCAATAGATTGGGGGTATCAAAACACACTTCATTCATATCGTCTCAGGCATCTTTATGCTGAGGGCGAAGCCACCAAGATCGAAGCATCAGCTCCTGTCATACACAGCCACAGGTTGTATCAAGACAATACTTTCCACTCAACGCCGACTCCCCATTTCACCCCTTCAACCAGAACCTCCCACACCGGTCCCTTAATGCCTACCGTCTTCCCTCTTTCCAGCAAAATCCCCTTTTGAAGTCCACTCCCTTGCCCCTCTCCAGCAAGCATAACCCTCACCTCGCCAACCGCATCTACCATCTCGCCTTCTCCACCTATGAAATGAACCTGTCTCCCTCTAACCATCATCATCCTCGCCTGAGACTCAGCACCTCCGCCACTAACTTCATCAACCATAATCCTGACAAGCCACTCATCATCTTTCTTCCCGGCCTCCTTGGAAGGAATCGTGCTCTCGATATTAACAAGCCAATCCCTCACTTCAGCAGCCAGCCCTCCATGGACATAGTTCTGCCCTTTCCTATGAGGAGAGAACTGTTCTGGCAGCGGATCTGAAGCCCCCTGTCTCGTCTCAGAAACATCAGGAGGACGAAATCGAGGCGGCTTGAGGAAGGTAGCTTGTTTAGATGTGGAAGGCTGAGGCGTTGCAGGTGGTGCCGGAGTAGAGGTTATAAAACGTGGGGCTGTTGTAGTTATTGGACGCCGTGGTGTAGGTGGGGAAGAAAGTATTGGAAGTGAGGAAGAGACTGAGTCCTGGGTGTCGGAGGGAAGGTGAGGGAGCTCTTGGTCCCTCTCTTCTCCATCGCCATCGGGCTCTGGGGATGACGAGATACGTCGACGCTTTATGGCCCGCTCTACTATCGTGTAATCATCCTCTTCGTCTGCGGGTAGGTATTCCTGACCCAACTCTAGGTCCTCGTTCTCAATTGGCTCCTGGATATCATGATCGGAGAAGCTCTCAATAGCATCATATTCCCTTGATGTCTTGCTAGCTGGGGTCGAATAACGCGTCGCTGCCGGTGTGGCTCGAGGGAGACTCTGAGAAGCTGTGGGTCTTGGGGTTGAAGGGAAAGTGAATCGTGGGGTCGACTTGAATTGTGTACTCGGTCCAGGCGTATGCTCTTGTGCCAGAGGCGTTTGTCGGACCTTGCGCTCCTTCTTGATCACGAATCGATGCGGCGAGGGTGTCTGCAGAGCTCACGGTCAGAATCAGACACGAGAGAAATGTAGATGGAGCTCACCACCGGTGGGGGAGGCATGGCTGAAGGGTCATGGCGCGAGGTTGTGGGTGATCTGCGCGAAGGCTGACGCCTCAAGCGAGAAGGCTCGTCGCGTCGTCGACGAGCATTTCTCCCTCTTCAAACTCTCCATCCACAATTTCACCCCCGCGACTCATAGTTTCTGGGTAGTCACAATTCCCCGTAAGTGGTGAGGCGCGTGGTCAATTGAGTGGGCATATTTTCTCCGGCTTTTCACAAGGGAATGACGTCTAGCGGCATGACCCCACCAAGTGATGATCCCCCTCTATTGTATTTTCTTGCATTAGTAGGAAGACTTTTCAACTGAAAATCCAAGCTGTTTTTCTTCCTATTCATTGCTTTCTGCTTTCTCTCTGCATTCCTCTCCCTCTGTAGCAATTTACTGTGATCGAGCAGATCACAAACTCTCTCAAAATGCCGAATCCACCCTCGAAAATGGCGGGTGATTCCTCCATTTTCCCCATCTTTTCCAAGAAGCATGAAGTGGTCATGTTTTCCAGCACGGCAATTGCTCTCTATGGTTATGATCAAGGTAGACGAATGCTCTGCAACTTCTTAATCGTAGTCCTTCTCTAATCAAAACTAGGAATGATGTCCTTGATCAATACCAACTATTCCTACCTCGAGACCATGCAGATATCAGAGGAATCACCTATTGTCGGTATCATAGTGTCAGTCTACTACTTAGGCTGTGCACTGGGAGCCGTAATTGCGTCCTGGCTTGCAGACAGAGAGGGCCGCAAGCTCTCTATCTTCACCTGCTTAGCCACCACCTCCCTTGGCAACATCCTTATGTTCATATCTGGCCTCTCAATGCAAGGCTCCTCACCCTGGAAAGGAGGGGCATTGGCCTGTATGTTCGCAGGACGAGTAGTCATGGGTCTCGGCGTCGGGGGTATCGATGCTGTGATCCCTGTCTACAGTTCCGAGCTCTCCTCAGACGGAGCCAGAGGCAGAGCCCTGGCCCAAGAATTCCAGATGAACATCTTCGGCCTGTTGATGGCATACGGCATCAACCTGGGCGTCACCCGCGCCTTGGGAAAGGAATGCCAATGGGCATGGCGAATCCCCATCGTCGTCATGCAGCTGTTCCCCATCCTTCTCATGTCCTTCATCAGCCGCCTGCCCGAATCACCGCGCTACTTCATGAGCAAAGAACAGAAAGACGACGCCCAAAAAGCGCTCGAAGAACTGTGGTCCAAGAAGGATGCAAAGTCCAAGCTCGACGAGCTCCAGGAAGCACAGGATAACGAGAGCGGCTCGAAAGTTGGATACAAAGACATGCTCCTCCCAGGCGGCTCCCAATTCCACCCCTCGATGATCACGGTAATGGGACAAGTGAACCAAGCCCTCACAGGCTACGGGGCCGTGTCCGTTTACGGACCGCAGATCTTCGAACTCCTCGGTTTCGGGACTCGGAAAGCAGAGTACCTGACTCTTGGGAATTACATTTCTTATTTCCTCATGATGACCTTTGCTTGGATGAGCATCGACGTGGTTGGGAGAAGGAAGCTAATGGTTTGGGGTGCTGCTGGTCTTGCGATCTCGTTTACCATTCTCACTATCTTCGGAGGGATCGCGCAGGAATTCCCCTCCGTGCCTGATCTAGCAGTTGAGATTCCCGGGAGCGTGACGCTTTTCGTTGCGACAGCTATATTTGGCATCGGATGGCTGGCTACTGTCTGGTTGATCCCGACAGAGATTTATCCTAGCACAGCACGAGCGCAGGGCAGTGCAATAAGTGTTATCATTTGGGGATTGGCCAACTTTGGTATTACATTGTTGACGCCTATTGGATTTAATAATCTGAAGTATTGGTTGTTCTTGGTGTTTGCAGTGACGAATGCCTTTGCTGGGTGGTGGACATGGAAATATACGCCTGAGAGTGGAGGAAGAAGTTTCGAAGAGAATCAGGAGTTCTTTGATAGTGCAAAGGAGGATGGGACTTGGAGTGTTAAGAGGGTAGACGGTGGGAAGTTTGAGCAGATGCCCAGGAAATATGATGGTGGTAGGGATGAAGAAGATAGCGAGCAGTCACCGTTGCTGAGACAAAGATGATGTGAGGTTAGAAAACGAATACTATCAAGGTTCTCATTGAATCCAATGTCGGGGTACATCCTATCGTTCGCACAACCCATTCTAAGAACATTTTGGTCATGGTCACATTATATCACGAGCTCATGTCACAAGCACACTCATCCCATGTCTTTCCAACTGAATTACCCAGTCCCAGCCTCCGAACGCAGTGACGATATGCGTGTAACGTATGTGGTTAGTCCGTTCTGGGGGCCAACAAGAGATGGGTTCAGATCGGAAAGGTTGGTCGGGCAGTCAATGCGCCGCGCTGAAGAAAGCACCGTGACCATGGCGAGAGAGTCATGATAAAGGAAAAATTCGAGAAGAAAAGGGTTCATTGTTGCTGTAGAGGTGATGCTGAGGAGCTCTCGTGCCATTTGCAGATGGCGTCGCCAGCCATTACCACCCGTGCCTTCGCATATCTCATATAGACAGAACAGAAGGGAGGTAGCGAAAATAGTGTCGCTGTCATTCGATGAAGATTGTGAGCCGATGGCTGCTGCAGTTCTCTTCCTTGCCTGTATCCTTTACGTTTGGGTTTGCAAAGCCTTCTGGTGAAGTCGGTTTCTTTCGGCACTCAATTCTGGACTCATCCCCGTTGGTTGAAGCTTCAGCAGATGGGAGCAGGAGAGTGAGGAGGATTTGCATGAGAGTTTGGTCTGCAAGAGCCAGTGGTATGACAATAGAATTTATGGGATTAGAATCATCCCCAAAAGTTGTCAATACTCTGGACATGACGTGGGTGAAGTGATAAAAAGCCTTAGGTGAAGAGAAGACTCCAATCCAAATATCAGAAATGGAAGACTGGGAGGAACACAACGTCGTAGGGCCATTTGCTGAGGGGCCTCTGGCCGAAGACCTCCATTTTCACTGCCAATGAGTATTTCGGTATTGTCTTGGATGGGGTTGAAAGCAGAGCCAATCTGTGTAGATGACGTGAAGTTGTGCTCGAAGCCGAAAGGAGGACAGGATTGCTGGGATTGGAGCTCGAGGCTATCACCGATGAACTTTTCTTCGAAGCTCTCATTAGGTTGGTCAAAACTAGCCGCCGCAGATTGTGGCATTGGCATGTTGAACCACTGAATCAGTTTACCGGTGGGGTCTGGAATTTCATTATTATGTATTCCAGAATTTAGATGTGTAATGAGATTGGAACTCCTTGGCTCGGTCGTCATCTCCCCCTCGTGTTCCAGCACCTCCTCATGAGCAATTAGCGTCGACTTAGATTTCGATATTCCGCTGCTGACTGCTCTCGTTCCCCATACGATGCCAAAGGCCTGACGTGACCACACTTGAGGTTGCACAAGATACGAGTTGCAACTCGACGCGGGGGTGTTTGTTGGTATCTATAGGGTCAAGAGCAAATCAAGTCCTCTCTTCTCTCCGAATAGGATCTGCACATCTTCCTTGGGCAGGTTTCAACTGCATTGGTGTCCAAAGCGCCAAAGCATGCTGGAAATTAGTGATTGGGAGGAGCTACCAAGTCCTCGGGTCAGTAGTCACCTGGGTGTCAATCCGATAGGGCTACAGGCCGAATGGAGGGCTATTGTGCTGAGGTAGCATATAGTCAGCATGCCGCTGCATGCAGACATGCTGTGATGTGATGGTTTCAGTCTTGCGGAAAGAATGAGACGATAAAAGAACGGACGGAGGACGGGGAGGGTATCCTCGGACGGCACGTGATCTACTATTCAAGTGCCGCTAACCAAATCGAGATGTGTTCCTAATGACGACGACAAACCTGCGAGCTACCTTTCCTCTACTTCAAATCTTCCTTCGTGCACATTGGATCGTCCTTCAACCCGTTGCTTCTGCTCAACTCATTCTGTGGGCATGCCGGTGCCGTTCTCCCCCATCTCGTCAGGGATGTAGTCTCCCAAGATCTCATCACACACACGTCGAAAAACGTCTGCCCAAACATGTCTGCCCTTATAACGTGCCATTTCTTCCGGCCATGCCTCGATGGCTGAGCGCAAAGAGTACAAGCTATCTCTTTCCTCAAGCAAATCAGTCAGCGGTGTCAAGTAGGTTCGAACCAGGAACATGACAGCCCGAGTCCGCGGGAGCCTACGCAACGTTTGTCTTTCGTGTCTGATGTGGATATCCTCAATCTTTGGGGGGCTAGGTAGCGAATCCGCAAATGGTTCTTGTTGGAACATAGTATCGTTCGTTTGGATAAAAAAGTTGTTTCGTTGCACTGGACTGGACACCTTCAAGCCAAGGAAGAACCTGAAGTGTCAGCGCTACTTTTTGGCAGGCGGAGTGGCATACTTCTCCATGGCAGTTCTCAATTTCACATCCCAAATTGGCACTGGCCCGTGGATCCTCCACAATGGCCACCCTATGCGCTCAGAGATGTACCAGCCCGCTGGGGCCATGGAGAAGCTAGCATGTCTGAGAAATATGGTCAGCCTGTTCGTACGAGGGGGGTTGCGACTTACAAGTAGTAATTTCGAGAATCTTGCCCTGATCCTTGTATCAGCAAGTTGATATCTTCCATCGTCAACTGTGCAGCGGCTGCTAGAGGATGTTGCTCGTAAGGCTTAGTGACTTTCAACATGCGATTTGTTATTTTGTTGTGAATGTATCCTGGCTTGTCGATTAGGTATTGGAAATGAGATGGATAACGCTTTGTCAAGAAGCTGACAATGCAATCAAGTGCCTCCTCGCAAGCTTCCTCTGCAGCTGGAAGCACTTGCATAACCTCTTCGGGATTATCTTCGAGAAGACGTGTCCTGAGGTTCTGTTCTTCTACATACTTGTTGTCGATAATGAGCCAATCTTCTTCTGGCATTTTGCGAATTCCCATAGTCATGTTATACTTTCCAGCTTTCCATGGTCGATACCGGTGGGGTTCCGTCTTCTTGACGTTGAAACAAGGAAGAGGCTTGATATTCGAGAAGTCCAATGAGCATGTTCGAGCTCTTAACCTCCTGCTTTGCACCAGTAGATAGCCGCACGCAAAGAAAATTCCGAGGAATATCGTCTGAACGTTACCCAAAGCTGAGAGATTGCGCACCCAAGGTTGGCTCGAAAGAGAATACTCATGAGAGTTATCCATGGTAGTAGGCCGAACGCAACAAAGTTTGCAGTGGGAGAAGTTGACTGATGCCCTCTTTATGATACCTCGAAAAGTACTCTCAATGTACAGTACGTACCATTTCAATGGTATGCACGACCCAAGATCGAGATACCAGGGCGGCCCGCGCAGAGCGCTGAGAGCGCGAGAAGCGCCAATCTATTCACGAAAAGCCACCCTGCATGAACCACTCCAGGATGCCCGTATAGGGTCAGGTTATTCGCTACCACTGAGTTGGTAATCCACTTAGAGTGATTCATTTCAGTTGGTGAAGAATCACGTTGCATTTTGCGTCGCACTTCGCTGAATCACATTCGATAGCTGACTTTGCGATGTAAATGACTTGGCATCTTTGTGTTCGTCAATCGCCTCTGGCCCTATTCCAATTATCGCAAAGCTAGAAGTTTGAGCGCTGACAATAACATTTGAACGATCCTTTCGATCTAATCTCATGAAGGAATTTGAGACAATATTGGACCCATTCGTGGAAACGATGGGCATCACAAGGTGTAAGATGATTCTCAATTGATCCATAAAGAACCCATCTCCCCTCTGTCAGCAACAGAATGCATGGTAAGTGCCTTAGATTGGGCCAACTTAATCAAACACTTCTGTTGTAGGAGTTGAATTCTGTTACCCGCCTCAGTTTAGTCTTTCTAATCCCAGGAGGTACATCAAACCTGGGCAGCGGTAGCTTTAACTGTCCATCTTCCTCAGTTCTTCACATCCCGCGGAATGAGGCGGGTCGAATGTTGCAAGAGGTAAAGACATAGTTCTGGGGCTAGCAAAAAGCAATTTTCTACCCAAGCATATCTCGACCCACATGATGATCAAGGCATCATGTAATCTTACCAACACATACGTGGCTCCAGAGAAGTCGGCTCGGTGCAGATCGTCCACGATGAGTGCAGCACGTCCACAGACTCATGGATCGGCCCGCCGCGTTGCCACAGGGCTGAGACGCAGCCAAAGAGAGCCCGCAGTGATTGGTACAAAGAAAGCATCGTGAGATAATGATAACCACCTGAGGAAGTTTGTGATATTGACAACTGCTATCCTTCCGGCCCAACGAAGCTGGGCAGTTCGGCTGCCAATGCTTCTGCAGCACGGCACGCCAATGATCGTCACATCCAAGCTTGGCAACTATCCAGATACTGCAAGCGGGTTGTGCCCCTCATTTCACAATGCTCGTCATTCCAGTCGCGTACACTAAAGCTCCTCGTGTATGCAAT
Source organism: Hyaloscypha variabilis F (assembly GCA_002865655.1). Taxonomy (NCBI): domain Eukaryota; kingdom Fungi; phylum Ascomycota; class Leotiomycetes; order Helotiales; family Hyaloscyphaceae; genus Hyaloscypha; species Hyaloscypha variabilis. The sequence goes on along the minus strand of KZ613941.1, from coordinate 1,625,447 downwards.
TACACCTCAATGCGACGCTGTGGCTTTGTGCAGAGGGCGCTTCGACTACCAATACTTCGTTGGGCAAAGGTCTCGAAGATCAGTGGCTATTATTAGATGAAATAATTGATAGCAAAACTAAATTCGTCAAGTCATTTGCGTATGCTCACCGAGTTTCTCAAAATTGGAATGTGCATTTGGGTCCGAATTTGGTCCTTTAAGCCTCGAATTGGCGCTGTCGATAAGCTCTTCAACCTTTCTAGTTCCTCCGAAAAATAGGATCGCAAGCGAGATCTAGCGTGAATCTCAAATGGAAGCGATCGTGGCTTCCCTGGTATGATTCGAGGGATTTAAGTCTTGTTTGGGTGGATGCTAAATGGGCACTAGTTGATTGGGTTCAGGAGCAGATGTGAAGTTTGGACACGAGGCGGATTGTACTTTCTTCATGCTACTTTTTAAAGGGTTGAATTGAAATGGGATGGGATGGTAAGGATAACATTCTGAATTCGAGTGCTTTGCAAATTCTAGTTTTCTGGGATTGTGCTGGTGAATTCTTGCAATTGGGAGTACTTCAAGAACCCTTTCTGCGGCTTGATATCCCGTACAAGTATAGAAGCACTCAACTCTCCCTAACATGACTTCGAGCCGCCTTGCTTAGTCCACTGGCCGATGATAGTGAAAGGCAACGTGGAAAACTTTGATAGACTATGACCAGAGTGCAATAAGAGCTCTGATAGTAACATAAACGTGGCTTCCGGCTTCAATTTAGAATCAATCTCTTCATAACAACAACTTCTTCAACTTGCCTCCTAATCCGAGCTTTGTGCCCGTGACACATACCAGAGCAATATGACCTAACCGTTTCGACCAGTCAATAATCATTGTGAAACCGTGGCCCTCAATTGCAGCTCAAAAAGTCCATAATAGTGAATTACTGCTTGCAATGTGACTCGTGGCGCTTGATTGTAGCTAAGCGAGAATACAATAGGGGGATGAAAGCCGAACGTGGATTTTCAAAGAATGACTTGTTCTTCAGTCGAGAACACAGTATATCGGCTATTTCTGGGGATATTGGATTGTCTCGTCCGAGGATTGTGTTACATATATTACTCGTGGCTCTCAATGGCACAAAAACCTAAGCGAGATGACAATAGGGGGGACGAGACGAAGTCTCTATTGTCAACAAACCTCAGCGATTCTTCAGCGAAAACCACAATACAAACAATATACTCGCCAAAGTCTCAATTGTTTCTTCCAATATATAAGCAACTGTTACCTTCAACCAGTTTCTCTCCTTCCTTCTTTCCTCCTCGTCCGTCCGCGAAAGTCTCACGCACAACTCTCGTCTCAACCTACCACACGTACACACAAACTCATCTAACCCCAACGGCGACGAAAACATGCCGAACCTCAAGAAGGTACAGAAGGCCTTCAACAAGAGAGATCCAGTAGGACTGGACGCAGACGAAATGAAGCTTTACAATCAGATGATTGAAGCAGCGGAGGACCCAGAGGCCTTCGAGGCAGCGAAGAAGAAGAAGGAGAAGAAGGAGAAGAGTAAGAAGAGAAAGTTGATGGAGAAGACGAAGAAGCAAGTGGGGACGGGGAAGGGACGACGAGAGGGAAAGGCACCAAAGCCTCGGACAAGAGGCAGACAAACCACCACCGCCGCCCACCAGACTAATACCACCACTACTCCGCCATCCTCACCACCAACATCTCCTCTCGTCCCAACAACCACCACTCCAACCTCCTCGCCACCATCATCGCCTTTCCTCCGATCTCTCTCATCCGATGACACGACGACGACCACCACCACAATCCCGCTTTCATCGCAACCTCCATCCCGACTTCGTTTGCCTCACCAGATGAAAACTGGACGTACTTGTGCTGGACCTTGCCGTGGACGATGGAGCAGGGGGCTCGGGGGTATGAGGGGATGTACTGGATGACAGACGACGAGTACTTGGCGGGAGACTTCGTGATGGATTGCAGGTAGTAGGCGGGGGATGGAAAGATACCTGTATACAGCTCGTTCCCAATGAAATGTTCCACCACCTGCAGATATTGCCTTCCATTGAAGATTGTGTATTGATCTCAGAAGTTGAGCTTGAAATGAATAGCATTCTCGAGGAATCGTCAAATAATAATGACCATCTCAGACTTTGCATTTTGCATGAAATTCCCAGTGTACTTCGCCAGTCCAAGTCTTCTGTACGCGCCGTCAGTGCCAGTCTTTCGCAATACCAGGCCCGTTCCCTCTTGAGCCCTGAGGTCATTGTGGACCACCAGAAGTATCGCAACTTCCTCCTTAGCTGCAATACTGATCACTCGATCCCAATATATAATCAATTCTCCATTTCCTGACACATCGTAGATGATCCTCTGAATGGGACAGATATCATGACCAGGATAAGCCACTGCCGCCACGGATGTCTGCTTTATCCGTCCTCTTACCCTCAGATAAGCACTGCCCGTCTGCATATTCCACCACCAGGGCTGAGTCCCGATCCCAACGATATCCAAGACAGTTTTGTCGAATGGGCTGAATTCTTTAGCGCCGTATGATATCGGACAGCCGACAGAAGCCCAAGACCACGAAGGAGCCACGCAAGGTTCCGCTAGGTCAAATTCCTTGTCATAGTGGACAGTCCACAACAAGTCCAACGCCAAGTTTCCGGCCCACAAGCCTGAGAAGTAGTCCCATTTGAATTTCTTCTGTAAAGTGTCCGCCAGCCCGGCTATGGCTCGGAGTCGGTCATTTGGAATTGTGAACTGTCTCCTTGAATATTCTTCCACGGTCCTCCACCAGACAACATGCCAGTCTAAGCTATCAATTTTTCTCAAAGCTACCGTACGTAAGAATTTCTTCCGGGAATCTTGTAAGTCGAGGATACGGTGTGGCCATCCGTCTGGTTCCGCGAAGAAGAGGTAGCTTTGTTCGACCGGCTCACTGCCGACTTCTGTTGCGGCGAGCTCGTACCTCTTGATGCTTTGTCTGCACTCAAAGACTACTTCTATGCTTGTAAAGTGAAGCACACGAGGGGAGAGTTCACGCTCTTGGAGAGTCCAGCCGCGCTGGAACAATGGGTTCGAGCAAAAGGTGCTTACCCAAGGGCAAGTCCTGACTGACGCGTTTTCAGGATGGTACTTGATGGGCGAATTGGTAAAACGCAATGGTGGCCTGTTTTCCACGAGGAAACCGCCATCACAGTGAGTCGAAACTCCAGCCGCAATGGTAACTGTTGCGCAGGAGTAGACCTCGGACATGGTCTCTATCTCGTGTTCCCGATCGACTTCGTCGTCTTGGATTATGCAGAGGGCATCTATCCATAGATATTTGATAGAGAGAGACCTAGTGACTTCGACGGCTTCTCGAAGGGTTTTGGGAAGCTGTTCCGCATCGATATATTGTAATCGTGCTGCGAGAGAGGACCTTGTCGTCCTCCCACTCTCGGGCATGGAATCGCCCCAGCAGTAGCTGAGGGCAGCATATCCCCAATCAGGGTCGACAACATCGTCTGAAATAACAAGATGGACATGGGATGGCTGTTGAACGTCGACCAGGCGAGTTGGCAGGAACGAGCGTGCTGATTCCTGGCGTTGCTTATGATTGCAGATGCTGTGAGACTGAAGGCAGTCCTGAATCCAGGATAATTGTTTCTTAGCTTCTCCTCGTGGGTTCTTGGTATGTACCAGAGCACTGTTGGTAGGTGAGCTAAGTGCGTTGGGGAGATCAGGCTTGGTGGAGAGGCTGGTCCCTGGCTCGCAAGATATCAGGACAGGGGGACTATCTTGAATCCTTGGAAGCTTTGAGTCAGAGGCTATAAGCCTCTTGACCGCTATACAGAATAAAATGGCGCATAATAATGTCTTTGCGATGGTCCAGACAAGACTAGGGATCCATGATGGTTCTGCTTGAAGTTGTAAGAGCCGCAAGGCTGGAGAGGAGAGTGCAAGCTGCAACCACATTTTGGGCTACAACAGATCGAAATTGCTGTTGTACCACAAGAATTCGTAACGTAAAGTTTGTAGCGTTCGCATCATTATTATTCTTCACTTTGGTCTGGTTGGGGATGTATGTAAAAAGGAAGTGGTTCCAGCAGGCATAAAGTTTGGGTTTGAATGCACAAAAGGGAAGCGAAGGCTGTACGAGCGAATCACGTTATAGCGTCCCATTCTCCTAACCCCATACTGAACCAAATTGTCTTTTGTCGATTTTGAAAGCAATCGTGAAATTGGAGCCGCTCTATCAATGTTCCACGATATGTGGCACATCTGAATCGGGGAGTACTGGGATAAGTACTGGCTTTTGATGATTCTGGCGAGTTACGGCACACCAGGATAAAACGTATAGTATTGTAAGGCTTTGAAAATCCAAGATTCGCTATGCGGCCGTTTGACTACAAGCATAAGAACTCCATAAGTACAGGTGGCGCCAGGCTATGAAAATGATCAGAACCGCCGCGAACCCAGGCAATGCTTGACCATGCTTGACCCAAATGAAACTGTGTGCTTAAGAAACCAGTACGCCAGCGCCTTTCCTTCCTGCACATCATATTTCCATCCCCAAAAAGAGCCACTTATCACTTGTGACGTCGATGTCGTTCGCCCAAAGGTCCAAAGTAATCAACTCGAATCCTACCCACCGAAGGCTTTTCATGAATGCTTTGCGTTCAGTTTCTTGCACAGATCGATCAAGGCAGATGACTAGCTGGGAGACGGCGAAGACTGTTTCCGCGAGTTCGATGAGTGCCATGAGCCTGTGTATGTTAGATTCGCTCAAGGTCATGGTGAGGATTGACATACCCTTGCTTCAGATCAGATCCTACGACTGCAGAATCAAAGAATGCAAACAGAGACTTGTTCTCTCCATTCCCACCCACGAATACCCGGAAGCTGCAACCACTAGAATAGTCCCAGACTTCAAGCCAAGCATCAATATCCTGTCCCGCCTTGCCACTGGGAAAGTAATTGTTGTACGCACCCACGCTGTCGTAAGGAGGTGAATGCGCGTCCGTACCCATCACGATAGAGCCATTATGTGCCGCCTTTCCTTCTTCACCAAAGAATACGGCTTTCATGGTCTCGCAAAAGAGCCTCTCACACTCTTCCCGGATGTGGTACGCTGCCCCCCCTCTACTGCTCTTCTTCCTGCCATCGGATTCGCGCTTCTTGATGCCGGAGTTGCTGGCCTTGGAGATGAGCGCGAGCTCGTTGGCAGATGTCAGGGCTGCGAGAGGGGGACTTGACGGTGGTGAAGGGAGTCCCTGGATCCAGCCGACCTCAGGGAAACCACTTTGCCCCGCCGGCACCGGTAGTGGAGTAATGGAAGCCCTGCAGACGGGCAGAGTTGTCGACGCAGTAGGCAGAGGCGAGAATGCTGGGGGTACCTACACTCTCGCCCTTGCGATTACTACTACTATGGTTGTTATTTTTGCTGGGCGCCATTGCTTTCGATTTTTGCCACGGTTGCGTCGGTAAAGGGTCTGGAGGTGAGGTTGGAGATTGTCGGTCAAAGACTTGATCGAATGGAGAATGAGCTTTTGATTGAGTGTCCGAAGGTGCGAGTGCGTGAATGATTTGTTGGGGACGAAGATCAGCGGTGAAGTCGAGATGGAGTGTCGTTGAAGTTGAAGTCAAATTCATGATCAAGGAAAGCCCCGCTTAAGAATGGAAAACCTTCAGAGGGTCACGTGTTTATATCATAGCCAATCACGGCTCCGCACGTTTTAGCCATGCAGTTGGCATGATCTGTCTGTCGGTTTCGAAATCCACGAAGCTGAATTCGGCTTCCTGCATAGCCCTCATCCATGAGTAGGAGAGGCCATCTGAGGGGTTCTCCATGACTCGGGAGATTTCAGGATTGCCTCGGTTTGAACTTCCGTCCAGTCCTTCTCTTAGAAACTCTCAGGCCATCTACACAAATGCTCCCCCTCATAATGGACTCGCCTAGTTCATCGATGATGTGCGTCGCCAGCCTGTGGTTCTGCTTTATAAGTCACGCAGACATCACATGGTGCAGATCACCGGTAAGCGCGGACTTCAGCCTTTCACCGTCTGTTTCACCCTTTTGACCAGATGAACTCGTCCTTACCTGCCAGAAATCCCCAGAAATCCCAGCAATGTGCGGAACTGTATATGTAAACCTAGTAAATGAATAAGATTGTCAGATTATATTAAAATACTCAGGGGAGAAAGGGGTCTTCGAATAATATAAAATATGCAGGGATGTTTGATAAGATAGCGAAAAGTGAGGGGTGCACCAGGGCGCGAAGCTCGGAGTCCTCTCCTATGATCTGACCATCAGCCAGCACAGAACCAGCCCCTCCACACCGCATGCAAAAGTGCTCGCGCCATCGCACCACCTTCTCGATGAATATCTTTCCCCATAAAAGGCCAAACCGTCTGGCAACACTAGGAGAACGACGACGACATGACTCCGCACTTTACTTCGGCCTAAGCCAGAACTAGGTCGCGGTATTACCTCACTGTAAGTCGAGTTCTACCATAGCCGCGCAGTTCCGGACTTCGGACAGAGTACTTGCAACTTACTAACTGATGGATCTGGGGAGGCTTCACAGCAAGACATCTTCAAAAAACCACTCGACATACAAAATGGCTCCAGAACCACGGCCTCCATTCCCAACGTACCTCCTCCCCTCTATCTCCTTTCCCTTCCGGCGGCGCTCCTCAACCTCGAGCTACTCGCAACCTTCCCTCTCTAGCTCAGCAACCTCTTCTCCAGCAACCACACCCTCGTCCTCCCCGCCCTCGGCACACTTCATCCTCCCCTCCTCCCCCACAAACGCGAAATCCGTGCTGCGCGCCGCGCTCTCCAAGATCCCCGAGTACAGCGGTGGGCTAGGGCACAAGCTACACGCGGAGAGAGATAGCGAAGAAGAAGACCCCCAAGGCTTGCAGCGCGCACAGCCAAATACCCTCCGTTGCCTGAATTGCGCCTCGGATATCGCGCTCGCGAGCCAGGTGGTTAGTAAAGGCTTCACGGGGCGACATGGGCGTGCATATCTTGTTTCTCCACCCCATCCACCGCCGTACAGGATGTCAAATTTGATGAAGAAGGATGGAAACAAGAAGGTCACGGATCTGGTTAATACGAAAGTGGGGAGGAATGTTAATAGGGAGTTATTGACGGGCCAACATGTTGTGGCTGATGTGAGCTGTACTATTTGTGGTACGGTACTTGGGTGGAAATATGTGGATGCCAAGGAGGCGGCGCAGAAGTATAAGATTGGAAAGTTTATATTAGAGATGAAGAGGGTTGTGGTTGGGGTAGGGTGGGAAGATGTAGGTGCTGATGGTGGAGAGTTCGATGAGAGAGAGTTTGGAGCACAAGCGGACGAAAATGATGAGGATATTGTCGTCTTTGATAGTGAGGACGAGGATGAGTGTGAGGATCTTTTCGCTGGCGCCTGGGATCCGGAGGTTGTGGCTAAGAGGCGAGCGAGAAGGGTTGGGAGGAAGAAGGAGATCTGATGGTAATGCTTTCTGATAAGAAATCGATGGAGAGGAAGATTGACGATAATAGATGATTGGGAGGATAATTTTTTGGAGCATCGGAGCAGCACGATACCCCTCATGAGGCGTAACATGGGCATGGGAGATTGGAATGGGATCAGGCGGTTTGAATTTTCAAGCGACAACATGACGTACATAATACTTATTCGCCAGCATGGCTTAATGTTTAGATTCCCCTCTCTTAGTAATGGTGTCTTTTGGCATTGGCGGTACCTAGAATCAGTTTAGCATAGGTACCCCCAATCAACACAATTATTACAGTAAGAGCATGCGCCATTGCTCGTCGTACACCTAAGCGAGATAACTAACCTACCCACAACCTATATCACAACTTTTCCTTTACAAATCAAGAATGAAAACATGTAAATTATGATTAGGGATCCTATTTTGTATTTCCTTGCAATTTTTGTGTAATTTGGAAGTATTGAAGGCTTTTTATTTAGGGTTGTTCTAGTGGGGTTTTCGCTTCGGTGTACGACGAGCAATGGCGCATGCTCTTACAAAGAGAGTCAACCGAAATTATACTTGCTATCGACCACCTTGTAAATCCATCAAGTAAGAAAAACAATTCAGCAAGGACAGAAAACTTGTCAACGAGATATGGTGGATCAAATATAATCCGAAAGCGATGAGTTAGGGGGTAGCTCGCGTAGCCTTACGCGATGTTTTGTTTGCAAATGAAGCGCTTTGGATGTCGAAGACTGACATCAACACAGAATATCATTAGAAAACACAGCTGTGTGCCTCTAAAATGTTTGGATGTCTGCTGGTAAGCCAATAATGACTTTATCTGCACTCCAAACATCAACTACCCTTGATAGTTTTAAGATTCTGGCAGAAGTTTTTGCTGATGCTATATTCTTGTGGTCCAGTATGTTTATTTGTCAAATATCGCCTTGTGAAGATTAAGATGGTTATAATTATCTATGTGAAAGGAACAATGGAGAGACCAGTATCATTAAAGAGATGGCTAAAGACGAACAGGCGGTGACCACTTCTGAGCACACATAGCTCAGGAGTCCCTTTCCTCACATTTGGAGTATGATTTCTGAATAATAAACAAGAAATCTCCAAACAAGTTCCAGCAGTCAGAAACTGTGCTAGTAGTGGCAAACATAGTCCCAGCAACCTTTCGAATTGCCTCAATCACCTGACCAGCCTCCGTTCCGCAAATCACACGAAACTGCCGCTTTGGCATCTACGGATCGCAGCGATTCTCTCTTAGCTACTCCCACAAATAATTTTTCTAAATCCATCTCCTCCTACTCTATCACGCTTTCTTCCTACCTAGATCATCAACCTCCTCTTGCTTGTTCTGGAGCACCAATCACTTGTCTAATGCTCTGCTGTTTTGCCATTGTCCTCCTGGGGCTAGTAAATGGCTGATGGGAACGACTCTCTTGTTGCAGGATCGATCCTACCTTGGCTGATTACCCTCATCCATCCACCCCCAAGAAAGGAGGTAAGCAGAGATGCAATGTCCACGTCAGGTAGTTGCCTTCTCTACTTAGAGGTAGCAATAGGTAGAGCAGAGAGTACTGACTTGCCTGAAAGCAGCGAAGCCAGAGGAGAACGTGTACAAATCATCAATACCTTGATCTCGATCTCAATCGCTCTCGAAGGCTCGACCTTGCTCCCCAATACCAATGAAGAGCATTGCAATCCACTAGTAAGTTATCTCTTCGCGATTCTTAACTCGATCTGACGGTACAGCTTTGCATTCTCTTCGAGCTCGATCTGAGATAGTCCTCAACTACGAAGTGCGCTCCTTTCCACCAACGAGGAAGAGCTTTGCAGCTGCAATTGGCATCATAGCAATAGCCTACTTATATCCTTGAGTAAGGCTCTTACACCGCTCTCTCTTGCTCGATCTAACTGCGTAGCTCTGCATCTTCTGTCTGCTGCTGGCTTTCCTCCTAAGCAAAGACAACACAATTACCAAATCAAAACGCGAAGTCAAGAGCATCGCAGATCAACATCCGGATGAAGTATCCAGATGTTTAGATTCCAGTTCTAGCTCGTCTTGCCCCGTAAGTCCTAAACAAGGTGGACACCGGTTTCATGGTCTGATCGTAGCCAGGTCCGCGCATGCTGGAAAAGGTACTCCTTTTCTTGGACTATGAATGCCACCGGGCCACCGGGCAGGTATCGAGATCCCTTGGGACAAGATCGTTCGACGTTTGAGACCAGGTTCAAGTAGTGCGTCTTTGACGCAACACCCCTGAAATGCCCAACCACGAATTCCTCGACCGTGTCGAAGACAGTCCAATGAACCAAAGTCTGAGGTACAGCACCACGATGGACGGCAACGCCCCTAGACAGCCCGACCACGGATTCCTCGACCGTTTCGAAGATAATCAGATGAACCCAAGTTACATGTATGGCAACATCTCGAAAAGCTGTAAAGTCTTGATACCCAAGCTCAAGCACCAGAATAAGCCATAACGACCACAAAATAATTATCAACTTTCTTCGTCGGGCCTAGCGACAGATACCGGAATCAAACACGCTGCCACCGGATGCCTTATGCGAAGAATGCATGATGAGGATGAATTTTGTTCAACCTTCTTGGCCAAAATTCGCATTTCAAGAGCATCCGGAAGAAGCGTCCATATGTTTAGACCCCAGTTCTAGCTCGTTTTGCCTCAAGTCCAAAGGCAATGACAACGACATCGAGTCCGATCCGCACCGCGGTGATGAGGTCGATTATTCGAGCAGTGATGAAGAAGACAATGACGACGTTGCTCCCTTCTCTTTCTATGACAATCGATCCGTCAACCCCTGGCAGAACACTTGTCAGCCCAGAGGATCCGCTGTCAGCTTCCTGTCATGGCACCTGCAAGGAGGGCGTACCAAATCAATGGATGGCGCCCTGCGAATTTGATACGGACGAGATCATATCTAGTTCACTATACAAAGCCAAAAACAACAAACACACCTTCGAGTCTCACCCACGAAACATCGCACCTAAATTCAAGCAGCAAACGAAGTCTCTCCGACCACGAAACGATTATCAACCTTCTCCGTCGGGCCTAGCAACAGAGAATACTAGAATCATACATGCTGGCAATAGGAACCTTACGCGAAGAATGCATGATAAGAATAAAAATGATTGAACCTTCTTGACCAAAAGCTCGATTTCTACCACTCATCACCCGGATGACGGATGAAAGTGAGATGATCTCTAACACGCGGGTCCCTGCGATACTCCAGAGGAAAGTCAATGGAAGACTCCTCGTTGACACCTGGAGAGATATCCAGTATCAAGACCAAAGCCCAAGAGGATGCCAAGAAGATGGAAGCCCATGTCCTCGAGGAATGTGAAAAGGCCGGCAGGGATCCACCATCATTCGCTGTGGCAAGGGTAGTCTTAGGCGTGTATATGCGGGTTTTCCGGATTCTCAAACTTCGATTCTAGCTCGTCTTGCCTACTAAGCCTTAAACAAGGCCAAGGTCCCGGGAGCAGGAGCGCTTTGGACCCATGGTAGAGGATCAAGATGGCAGCCAGAGCAGCTGACGAACTACCCAACCTCGTGTCTCTGGGAACTGGGGAGGAGGACCGACCGACCCCCACTGACCGTGGAGATGAGAAATCTTACTTCGACGACAACGAGCCCTGCGCCGTCTCCGAGATTCAAAGTCAATAGGCGATCTCCGTGCAAATTCGACAGCCGAGCTTGGCAATAGTAGCCGCAAGAAGTTGGCCTAGAAGATGTCTGTTGAAGAAGTCCGTGGTGCCACTAATACAGCAGGCATCGAGCGCCGCCTTGCCACCCGAATCCGTTTGGAGACGAAATGTATCCAGCTTCTCCGGTCTCCTTGTTTCTGAACTTGGCAGTCATCTCGCTCTATTGATACGGAGATTGGCGCCGAGGTGACGCCTCGCCACCCGAACCCTTTTAGAGATCAGCTGCTTTAACGAGTGACTTAGTGTGGAAGCCATTCATCTGCTAAGGTATCTCAAGATATCTCAAGAAATCTCAAGGGCTCTGTGGTAGCTCCTGTATCTATGTTGTCCATGGGGTACCACTCATAGTGGGGAGGGTAGTGGTCACTTCGTTCTTGTCTGATAATCTATGCTGTCGACCTTTTCGCTTATTGACCGAGCCGAGTAAAGTGACTGGATTTTTCTGAGCGCGCTTTCATGTCTCAACCGGCCGTTCCAACGACAGACTCCGTTGAATTGAACAATCTGGACGAGATAGAGACCTCTCTGCTGTCGAGCTCCTTCGAGAGCCAATTCCGACGAAAGAAGCACCAGGTCTGTACACCTTCTTCAACGTTCAGACAAGACAAGGCACTGACTGAGGACTAGTCCACACCTCCAAATCCTTCACCCGATATCGAGCACCATCTCGCGAGAATTGGGTAGCTCAGCTGCGACGAAAGCTACCCACCGTACAGTTTTCGACATTCAAGCCCAGCGAAGATGTGCGAGACGGTGGTGGTACACCACAGATGTGGTCATGAAGAGACCACGAAGACTTCAGTCTGTTACAAAGAACCGAAGTCCTTCTTTGATATGAATGGCGAGCGGGTAGCAGGCCTGAAAGGGCTACCAGCGCCACTCCCATGGTGCTCATTTCAGAGCAAACCTTTGGTTCGCTCCATCCGTTTGTGTCCCGATTGCAGGAAGCAGAGGAGGAAAGAGGCGAGGGAGAGTAAACCAAACTGTGAAGATTGGCAAGAGGCATGGCGGTGGTGGAAGGATTGGACGAGTAGCGAGGATGAAGGGGAGAGAGAGAAGAGGAAGAGAGACGAGGCGGAGAGACTCGAGAAAGCGGAACGTAGGCTGAGCGAGATGGTAGATGGGTGGTAGAGCCGATAAAAAGTTCAAGTGGAGGCTCGCAACCTCCATATGGCCGTCTTGGGAATCATCAGAGGATATTCGAGGCTGTTAATGTATCAAGCTCTTTGTTGTAATTCATAACGAAATGTTGGATGATTCAATGACTTCTTAAGTTCTTACTGATCATCTCATGAAGAAGTAAGGTTATGTTCCCGGTTTGCCGTAAATTTTCAATATTCCTTTGAATCATCCCTGTGGCTTTGAAAGATTACTCGTGTTTGTCGAGGAGGTTTATAACGAGGCGTTGATCACGTGTGATATACGCTAGTGCGAATCGAAGATTTTAGCGCTGACAAATCCGGCATCCATTTCTTTGACAAGCAACTTCCTGCTGCCTCCTTTCAACTTCATCCAACAACACCATCGTCGCGATACACAGCACCAACGCCGAGTCATCAGATCTGGCATCGGGAGCGCATATTGAGGTTCCTATTCTCGCTTGTTGTCGTCACTCATTGTCCGTCAGAAGTGGGGGAGGAACAATAGTTGGGGCACAATAGGAGTCGTGGCGGATCAGTTGCTATTGTCGTGGAGGAGCCAACAGTCAAATCTCAGAACGTCGCACATCGCAGCTCTGCTGCAATCTTGTACATCATTTCCTTTCTCTCAGAGCTTGTTCGTTCGTGTCACCAGAGTTACCTCCAGTGATCGCAATCAGATTTGATTTCACCTCGTTCTCCTGAACGGAAAAAAGAAGAATCCTGATCTTGCAACGGTCGCATTTTACGAACCCTTGTCCCTGTCCCCTTCTTTTCGATCACTGATATCTGAGCACTGTTTGCGTTCATTAAGTGCGTCAGAATAGCTGCGCATTGCGCTTTTCAGACTTCAAATACGACTCGATCAGCATTTCCGGCACTCTCTTCGACCACGACACACATTTCACCTTACATCCTGACATCATGACGTCCTCCGTGTTTTACAAGTTCAAGTCCCAGAAGGAACCTACCAGACTGGAGTTTGATGGTACTGGTATCTCTGTATTTGAGCTCAAACGTGATATTATCATCAAGAGCGGCCTTGGTGATGGAACCGACTTCGACCTTGCAGTCTTCACCGACGATGGCAAAGAAGGTAAGTTATTCATAGTGTGAATTAATAGAATCAGTCCTAACCAGGAATCAGAATATGATGATGACACTGCCATTATCCCTCGATCTACCACGGTCCTTGCTCGCCGACTACCTGCCATCAAGAAGGGCGCCGGCAAAGCCAATAGATACGTGACAGGTAAAATGCCGGTCAGTGCAAAGAACTCGTCACGAAAGGAGCAGGCAAGCAAGGTCAAGCCATCCGCGAGCACAAGCGCCGCCATACAGATCAATAGCTCTATGACGGAGGAGCAACGAATGGCAGCCATGTTTCAAGCTCAAAGTGAGCAATGGAGTGCACAACAAGAAGAAGCAGCCAAGTAAGTCATGTTATGCTGTCATATACAAATTTATGCTAACCTATCTAGGCAAACGAAAGTACACTTTGTTGGCAAAAAGCCAGGCATTACCTCAGACAACCCACCTCCCCAAGGCTATATCTGCTATCGTTGTGGAGAAAAGGGACATTGGATCAAGGAGTGTCCTACGAATGATGATCCCAATTATGAGAATAAGCCTCGTATCAAGCGTACGACCGGTATTCCTAGATCGTTTCTGAAGACGGTGGACAAACCTGTTGTCACTGGTGATGGAGGGGATGATGCAAAGCCACCTTCTGGTATCATGGTCAATGCGGAGGGACAGTTCGTGATTGCAGAGCCAGATAAGGCGTCCTGGGAAAAATTTCAAGAAAAGACGAAGTCATCTGCTGCTGCACAAAAGGCTGCTGCGCTCGGAGATAAGGAGCTGCAAGATAGGGGACTGGAGTGTTCGATCGACAAGAGAGTATTCATAGACCCAATGAAGACGCCCTGTTGTGAGAAGACGTACTGCAATGATTGCATTACTAACGCGCTCATCGAGAGCGACTTCACATGTCCTGGCTGTCAGACCGAAGGAGTGTTGATTGATGATCTTAAGCCTGACGATGAGACATCAACAAAGATAAAGGCCTACCTGGAAGAGAAGAACGCTGCTGCGAGAAAGGAGCGGGAAAAGGATCGATCGAGAAGTCCAAGTGTAAAACCTGAATCGACTCCTGCTGTCACCGAGAAAGCCAAGTCGAAATCGCCGTCTCCAAAGTCACCTGTTGAGATCAAATCACCAGCAAAATCACCACCAGCAGTCTCAAGTTCGACATCTACAGAAAAGTCACCTGTGAAGAACGAGCCTGTCTCCAAGAAACGTCCAGCCGACGAGCTCCTTGAGAACCCCAAGATTCCCAAGGGTCCAAAGGCGATGCAGCAACAAGAGGCGCAGAAGCAAGCCATGCTCCAGCAACAACAGATGATGAACGGCATGGCCGGCTTCCCAAACATGCCCTTCAACATGAACATGCCTGGTAACTTCTTCGGCGGCAACAGCTTCCCCGCCATGCCCAATAACATGATGAACGGCTTCCCCATGATGCCCAACGGCATGCCGATGATGCCCATGAACCCCATGATGGGCATGAACGGTATGAACGGTATGAACTTCAACGCCTTCCCCGACATGTACACCCCTCCTGCTGCAGGCTTTGGCGGCATGGGCAACATGGGCATGATGAATGGTGGCATGGGCGCTGGGAACGTCAACGGTAACATGAACGGTGTTGGAGCTCAGAACGGTGCGGCGAATGGTGCAGGAGCGTTCCCGAACCAGCAGAAGACGGTCTTTGCTGAGCCGCTACCGAATGAAGAGGATAACGCGTATTTCCGCAAGCCTGTGAATCCTCATCGGCATCAGGGACGTCAGAGGAGAGTTCGTCCGAGTGATTACAGAGAGCTGTGAGCTCTTTCTTCTTCGCCTCACCTCAATCTAGCTCAGGTCAATAAGACTGGGAGGAGGCCTTCTACGTATTTGGAGCGGGATGTGTTATAGACAATTTCGGCATTGCATGGCGTTAAGGAAGGTGGACTTGATCGTTGCATTTCACGGCATGGTGTTGCGAGCACCGGCGGCGTTTGGCATGCTTGTTGGTGGATAGCAGGCTTTCTGATTGTTTTTACAGAGCCTTGCGTTTTAGTAGACTACAGTAGTTGATACGTAGGAACAATGAACATACATTTCACTCATATTGCAGGTTTTGTGACTGTGGCTGACTTTGTTTGTGTGACTTGTGATTTGTGACTGATAGATAGATAACGAGGCAGAAGATTACACTGTGAGCAGGGAGTATTGGGAAGAGCACCGCTTCGAGGACGCTAAAATTGCAGTGCACAGCCTCACAGATGAAGACCTGAATCGCGTCGCTTTGCTCACCACACTCCCTTAAGCCTTCCCTACCCACAGCTTCACAAGGCTATCAGACATCGACAACTCACCAACTCCCACAAGCCTTCATGAGTCACCCACCATCGCAAAGCCTCACTTTCTCACCGAGTACCCAAGCCATCCCCCATCCCCCATCCCCTCCCTGACATCTGCAAGATTAAGCATAGCTGCCCATCCGTCCCACGAGCAACAGCTCAGCACACTTCTCAAATTGTGACATCGTGATATTGCCGAAAGGAGTCAAACCCGAGGCATCACGGGCTCGAAGCCTAATGTTGCACCATCCCCCACTCAAACACCGCAAGGTGGAGGTAGGTGGACTTGCCACGCATCAGCCTGGTGAAGCCGTCCTCAAACACCACGCGAACTGCTCTGTTTGCGGTAGCACCTGCTCCGTGAAACAATGCGGAGCAGGCGCTTCTCGAACATGCACGGAAGGGAGAAGATGTCAGCTTTGTGCTTCGGCGCCGAGGGAGAAGTACTCTCTAGGTTCAAGGAGGCGGGTTTTGCGGTGGTGTGGTTCATTGTGGTACTTGCATCGTGCTGGACGGTGCAATTTGGCATTCAGGCATGGGATTTGGGACGAAGGCGCGACGAGGGAGATGAGGCTGTCTGGGTGGGTATTTGGAGGGCCGCCCCGAAGATGATCTGAAATCCGGGGTAATGCGGGGGTGTGTGCAGGGTGCGGATGCGGGTGCTGCATGGAAGGGGATAAATCCACACGAGATGATCGTGGATGATCGTGGATGATCTCAGATGGCGATGGGGGAAATGTGATAAAGTATATCATGTCAAACCAGGGCACCCGAAGTCTCGGAATAGATCCGCCTCGTGGTGAGCTTGCAGGTGCGGCATCGAACAGCCGTCGGAGAAAAGGGGTAAACTCAGAGAAGGAGAGTGACGCGGGCATGGCTGATCTCACATCGCCGTTTTCCCGTGATATCCATGATACCGTGCTAGTGACAAGTAGGCTCCGCCAAGCTCAGGCGAGACACAAGTCCTGTATCCGTACCGCTGTTAATTCATTCGCAACTGCTGGCAAAATCGGAGTCGAGCTCTCGGACGGGGGCAGCAGGCGGTGATGAGGCAAAGGCCCTCGGCTCGGCTCTCCGAAATCAGAAATTCAGGTCGTGCTCCACGCTGGAGCGAGCTGCGAGCGAAGCGGTACGGGCCTTGCTCGGTCAGAAGAGACAAAGCATAAACAGCAGGCCCGAGAGCGGCGGACCCAACGTTGCTACGTTGGCAACTTGGCACGTTGCAAGTGCAAAGGAGGGAGCTCGCCTCGCCTCGCCCTCGCGGCGGGATGGCGGATGGATGGCCGCTTGGCTTCCCCGGAGGCCCAGCTTTCTGAATGTGGATCGAGGTTGCATTGGGAAAGGGTCTCAGACAGTCAGACTGGGCTCGGGTTTTGGGCTGAGGCCAGCAATGCAAACGAAACTTCCGTGCTCGCAACATTTCTCACCGAATTACGAGATACGAGGAGAAAGTACCCGCTGTTCTGGACCTTCCCCTTTGACTCTGGTCTCGAGGCCTAGACACCAGAGATAGGAGGTCTTGGGCTAAAAGAGGCCAAACCGAGGTGTAGCTTTGGAAGGTCGACTGGAAAAGATTGGCAGCTTGCTCGGCGCCCACCTCCACGCTCTCCCCCACGGCCTGTCCTGGAGTAAGCCGCACTCACACCTCCCCCAGACCCCCACTCCCCTTTGTGGAAGTGCTCTGGAAACAACCGGCCGCGACATATGGAATAAGCCCCCAGCTCAATCTCCGTTTGCAGCTGCGTTGCCGAGCCAGAACCACTTCATCCCACCCCACGACTCCTAGACCTGCCTCATTCATGAGTCAAGATGCCCTCGCCCTGCGTGAAGCGGTCTCCTGTTGTCCATGTCCATCTCATCTGTTGGACCGGACTGGGACACACACTCAGCTGTTGCCTAACACACCATCAGACAGACTAATGTAACGGAAGGCTAACGTCGCTCCCCATATTCTCACCGCCTCAATCTTCCAACGGGATTGGAGGCGTGGTGTCGAATTGCAGTGAAGCGCTCGCGGAGAGGGTGATGTGGCATTCTATTGCCCACTAGTGAGTCTGGGGAGCCGACACTGGAATCCGGCTGCCAGGGAGGGAGAAGCCCCCTGCAGCCTCTGCACCTCTCTCCCTTACCCCACGAAAATAGAGCGAGCTGGGCGAGGACTCTGGAAGAAGCTGGAGTCTTAGACTACTACACTAGCAGCCTAGTAGCAGACGTGCAAGCCTGCAATTCTCGGGCTGGGCTTGTTCTGGTCTGCTTCTGGAGCGATGCACAGGGGGAGACGCAGTCCGGGGGAATCGGGTTCATGGGTGAGCTTGAGGGCCCTGTCGTAGCAAATTGCAGTGTGCATGGCATGGCAAGGCATGGCAAGACATGGAGGCATGGAGGCATGGTTGTGGCTCCGGCATGGGCTGGGTCCTTCCAAGAATGTTCTTGCATCCACCGTGTGGGCGCGCGCGAGCAGGGGTGCAGCTGGAGGCGGCTTCTCGGGTGAGCTGCGTGCTTGTCTTACTAAAAGCAAAAGATGTGGTATCTTACTGCCCTCGGGAGACTGGGGGCAGGGCTGGACTTTATTTTTCTGTGGAGGACCCGACGGGGATGTGGGATGAATGGCAAGGGCTTGCATCTGTGGGATTCTGATAAATATCGTGGGTGCCTGCCCGTTTGTCTCTTTTTTTACTTCTTCCACTTCGGTTTGCTCTAACTTGCCTTTTGCTGAAAATACCCTGGCCTCTGCTCTCATCAACTTCCACACCATCCTCATAATAACTTGCATCCTCGTCAGACACTACTGTTGGTGAGTACCCTTCCTTTAAATACACACACATTTCTCGAATGTCCGACTGACCCGAATCTCAGCCTGCTTCCCTAAACCTCTTATAAAATTACAACTCGGACTTCACATAAGTCCCAATACCCTCATCTTCGCTACACAAACCCACAAAATGCCTTCTCAAACACCAACACCCATTGCCCTCCCGGTGCCTCGCCGCCGCTCACCACTCCTCACAAACACCTCCCTTGGCCAAGACGTCTCGCTCTTCCTTTCCAACACGCTGAACTCGAAAGCAAAGGCACCATACAACTTTATCTCGAGAATGGACGAGAACGACTACTCTCCTCCCGCACCACCGCCACCAAGTCCCGTCAACTTCCCAAGCGAGAGCTGGAGTACTGCCTGCTCGATACGAAGATAATTTTCGAGCTTGCGAGACAAGGGAGGGGAAAGTGCGAGATGTATAGTAGAAGTAGAGGAGGAAATGGAAGCAACTCCGACGAGAAAGCACGTGATGGCTGGCTCATCGACGGATTATAGGAACACCCCGCTCAGTATTGAGGAGCTCCTGCAGAGTCTGATAGATTGGTTCCCTTGGCTGGAGATGATACACGGAAGCCAGCCGCTCACGCGCGCATGGGGTTTGGGAGTTCAAAAATGGTGTTCTTGATTTCCGGTCTGCTTTTGAGCCTCTTTCTGTTTCTCGGAGATGATTTGTTTTGGATTTAATTTGATTGAACTTGATATTGGTCAGAGTATCTTTTGGCGAGCATGGGTTGCGTGGTGTTTAGTTAGCTACTGTAGCATGCATAGCGAGAGCAATGTAAATGTCAACCTTTCATAAAACAGCTTTCCCTTTAGAGATGATTATTTGAGTGAGCAGCGTCCCATAACTCCCCATTCGACCACTTCACACACTTTATGGTCTTGGGCCAGCTCATCCATTTTGTGGGGTCTGGATGACACAATTGCACTCCCATTTCCTCTTGTTTCCAAACCCGATCGGCTCGGGGAGGGGCGGGGAGGCTTCCCCTGAAAACCCGCAACATCCGGGATGTGATAATCGGAAGCACTTGCAGCTTGCATACCATCCGCTCGCCGCAACATCCGTACCGACTCCTCCATCCAACGGCAACGGTTCAGAAAAGGAAACACGGAGCCAGACACTTCACATCCGAGATCCAAATCCAGGACCGAAGTCCACGTTGTCCTTGACATAAAAGAGCAACTAAATGTATAATTCTCCGGGTATGAGAAGCAGAGGACTACGTATGATACCAATAACAAGACCTCATAGTCTCAATAGCTCCACAGACCGACCCTGTACGAAGCTATTCTTAGGCAGATGAAGGAGCGTGAAATATGAATGCACAACTCGAAACGTTGCAGGAGCTCGTTTCGCAAGAGCTGGGAAAGCTCCCCGATTCGCGGATTTTCGTGCAACCTGCTTGAAACTTAAGATAACAGATTCGAAACGAATAGTGGGGAGATGTGATATGAAATGTGATATGTCAAGGGAGGAGTCAATGCGTGCAGATGAGGTGGTATTGGGATGAACTCGTGCATGGCGAGATGTATATTTTGGGGACTATGGGGGTGGGGATGGATGCATGAGGACGGTTTATGGCTTGACGTGGCGTGGGGCAGGGCGTGAATGACAGGGCTTCTGCTGCCGAGGTTCGTGAAGCTTGATGCCGACCCCACTTGAGCTTGGCTTAAAGCTTCAAGCTTCAAGCTTCAGGTCTTCCATACTACTTTATGCTACACAATAATCTAATTCATATTCATTCACGGTGTCCAACTTGTTTCAGCAATCTGGGTTTCACTTCAGCACAAGAGCAGCGGACGAAATGGATCCAAGCAAAGAAATAATCCTCTACCACTACAGCTTCTCTCCCTACGCCCGACGGTATAGCTCTTCCTCCCTTTACTTTACTCAGCTAACAGAAGCAGGATAGTATGGTATCTCAACCTCCGCCGCATACCTTACAAACAATGTGTTCGTCCCCTCTCTGTCTCTGTCTCTATGTTCTCTCACTAACAACAAATCCAGATTCAACCACCAACCATGCCGAGGGTAAGCCTATTTCCACATCAGATTGCTGTCTATCCGTGCCAGGGCATGGGAGCTTCACGAGAATATGCAAATATCATCCTCGCCTCGTCCTCACCTCCCAATCTCTCTCGCCGAATTAGAAAACATACATACTAACTCAAGCACAGCCCGACATTAGCGCAATCGGCACTGCCTACCGTCGAATCCCCCTCCTCTCCATAGGCCGAGACATCTACCTCGACACCCGGCTCATCCTCCACAAACTCACCCTCCTATACCCCCCTTCCCCAACACACCCCTCTCCGGACCACAAAACCATCCAAAAGCTCCTCGAGCACTACACCATCGACGCCGGGATGTTCAATCGCGCATCCGCCCTCATCCCATCCAACACCCCACTCCTCCTCGACCCGAAATTCACGAGCGATCGAGAGGATTACAGTGGCCGGAGCTGGAGTAAAGAGAATGTGGAACGCGCGAGACCGGAGGCGTTGGTGGAGGTTAAGGGGATGTTTGAGTTTTTTGAGGGGTCGGTTTTGGGGGATGGGAGGGTGTGGGTGCTTGGTGGGGAGGAGGGGGAGGGGCCGGGGTTGGTTGATGTTGAAGGTATGTTTTTTTTCTCTTGTTCTTTGGTTTGGTTGGTGAGATGAGATGGGGAGTGAGAGCTGATTTGAGGTAGCGGTTTGGCTGTTTAGTTGGTTGAAGGGACTTAAGGGTGCGCTTCCCCCGGAGTATATTTCTGCGCAGCAGTTCCCGAAGACGTTTAAGTGGATTGAGAGGTTTGATGGTGTGGTGCTAGCTGCGATGAAGAGAAATGGGCCTGCGCAGAAGATCTCAGGGGCTGAAGCTTTGAACGCGGTTGGGAGTGGGGAGTGGGCTGAAGAGGAGGCGAGTGTGGATGAGATGGATCCGAGTGGCTTGAGAAAAGGGGAAGTGATTGAGCTTTGGCCGATTGATTCCGGATTTAGTAGGAGGGACAGGGGACGCTTGGTGGGGTTGAGTACGAGTGAAGTCGTTATTGAGGGACGGACGGAGGATGGGAAGGAGGTGAGGATACATGCACCGCGGCATGGATTCAGGGTCAGGAGGCCGAAGGAGAGTGAGAAGTTGTGAAGTAGTTGTTTTAATGAATGTGGTGGGAGGTGGAGGTCTCAATATTGAGCTGTGTACCATGTCATTAAGTAGCTGAATGATATCTAGCATGAGTTTAATGATTGCACAAGAAAATGTGTTTATCTAACTTGCATTAAACGAACCGACAATGATATAATTGAGAGTTCGTGACCGTCATTCTCTTAGGAACCCAAAAATTCAGGAGTGTTTTCTTTCGTTCCCATCTTGGATCTGATCGGAATAGTCAGTTCGTCCTCCTTTGCTCGCTCCACTGGAAGAAGTCTATCAACTATTAGTCAAAGGAAACTCGAGGCCGTTTCCAATGAAAGGGAAATCCAACGAGCTCTTTCGCCAGGTGTTTGGTTCAATGGAAGATTAAAGTTCCTAAAAACAAATTCCCTGGGGTTTCCAGTATCAGGGATTCTCAAAAGATATCAAGTTCAATATTTTCGCCTCGAAAGGGAATGTTAGGCAACTCTGCAGAATGGTATGAGAGTGACTTGAAGAGGGACGCAAGACTCGGGACCATTAATGATTAATTCGTGGGTAACTCACCGTAATATCATTGATTACAATCATGTCGAAAAGCCACTTTTATTTCCTAAATCTTCTCATATTCGTTATCGCTAGATATGTAGCATGTTCAAGAAGGTAAACGGGAGAAGTCCGCCGATCTCCGGATTGAGACACACTTCATGAAAAAGATTGGGAAAGAGTGTAGAATAGCAAATCGACTAATTCATCACCACGTAGAAAAGAAATTCTTGATTCATATGAGCTCTCCATAATCCTGTGCCTTCCAGATCTCTAGTATATACACTTCTCAAGTGGGAAAGGCTAAGCGACTGGGCTGGCTGGGCTAAATAGGAGGAGTCGTTCGATACTCTTTGCTTTTCCGTCCCTTCCCAGCATTTGCCATGCTGTACCTTACCTTATCTGGACACAAGTCAGGTGACAGAAGTCTAGACTTCTCTTTTCTAGATGAAAATTGCTGTTAAAGAGGGTAGCGACGCGTTTACCAGGTGAAAAGGGGCTTCTAACCGACATTCGTCACGGAAGTAAGTGCCGACCCAGTCGGAATTTAATTATTGAGCATTGCCGGAAGTCGAGGCCTCCAGTGAGACTGTGTCGATGGTCTTGTGATGAAGATTCTATATTGCGCGCTGGAATAACGGCACGCTCCTTGTCCTCTTCTCAACGGCGTACCGCACAGTACCACAGAGCGGGCGGTTTTGGAGGAACATTTGCATTTCTAATCCGGGGCACGACCTCCTTGAGGTTCCAGAACGAAATGGGCCCATTCGGGAATGGCGCCAGAGTACGCGGCCCACTTCTGACAGCGGCCGCGGCCAATCAACAGCCCCCAGCTCCTTCGTTGGCGGCTGCCCTGTTCTGGCTTGGTCCGCGTTCACGCAACAGCCCACTGAGCCCAGAAATATTATAAGCCTTCAAGACGTCATCCATTCTGCGTCATCCTGCCTCTCCTAAACCACATCAACACCCCATTTGGATCTGCCACTCACTCAGGTCCCAGCAGAGCCGCAGTCACGCTTCCTAGCTGGCCTCGATCAACTGTAGCTCGCGCTTCTATTCCCCTCTTTGTCCTCCTAACCGTGTCGAGGGCTGGTCGTGGTCTTCGCGAACGTGGACTCCTTTTGTACCGGTCGCAAAGCGACGTCACCACCCTTTTGGCAGCAGTGAAGCCGACCCAGCACAGCGAACGTCAAAAGGATATCAGCGCGCGCATCCGCATTTGCCATCATTGTCCACAATACGGTCTTGTCCCCTGCAAGCCCTTTTCATCCCGTGCTGCTTGATCACGCTGCATTCTCTGGCATTGAGTTGAAGGTGAGCGCTGGGGAAATTGAACTTTGCATTTGTCAGGGGCTGGTCGCGTTGCCACTTGCCTTCCTCGCACGCAATTCTTTTGTCACCCGTCAATACTGGTCACCACGCGCGGACTCTCACCTGTCGGCCATCAATTACTTCTCCTGGCGTTCCTGGCACGAAACGACCACAAGACATCCACCCTCGCTGTCGCGGTGTTTGCTGAAGTGCGCGAGAGCTCAGACGTGGTACGTTGTGGGTGAAGTTGCGGTGCAGCGGTCGGGGTGTGCCAGAATTAACGGTTGCAGAGCCTGCTGCGTCATCCTACTTTAAACCTCGAACGAACGTCATCCCTTCCCCTTCCGCCTCGACTCCATCAAACCACACCTCGACGCCCAGCGACCGCAGCCAGATTAGATTGTGGGCGCACTCCCAGTCCAGATTATTGAGGAGTGCTGCAGATCTTACGAACATCGTCATTGCTGGTCAGCCACCATTGTTGACTACGCACCGCTCTTTACCCCCCGTTCGCGCGCGACAACCTCAATCATGGGCTCCTCTCCCAAAGTCTCCACGAAGAAGGTGGACACCAAGTCACCTGTGCAACCCAATGCTGAGCCTCCAGCAGCCACTGGTAAGTCAAGTAACCCAATGCGTGTTGTCACCATCGATGCGACCAGCGAGGGATGGCCACCTTCACCGATCTTGATCTCCCTCGGCGACCGACTTGGAAGGGCTTGGAAGGCTAATCATTTTCTCTCCAGAACTTGCGCCGAAACCAGAAGATGCAGTAAAGGGCGAGTTGATAAATGCAGAACCACTGGCTCCCCCTCCTCGACCTGCGCCGGTAGGCAATACACCAGACTACTTCTCGAGTAATCACGGCAACCTCTCGAGCGAAACGAACCCCTTTGAATATTCATTTGCTGGTGGCAGCACTACGAATGGTGGAGGTGTACAGACACCTGGCGGCACAAAGCTTCCCTCTGTTGCTGCGCTGACTTCGCCGGCTGGAATATTGGGCCCCGGAGTTACACCCAACTTTTGGGGAGGCCTGCGATCAGGTCCACTCAGTCCTGCGATGCTTTCGGGCCCTCAAAAGGACGACTACTTCAGTGACGGTCATCATCTACGAGGAGGCTTCCCGACACCGAACGAGTCTGGTCTCCGATCGGGTTTGACTCCAGGTGGTGGCGGTTCTATGTTCCCTGAGCCGAGTCCCAATTCTCAAGCAATCTACACTCAACTTGCGAGTGGCGGTGCAACTCCTACGACTCTGGACTTCCACCGCACTGCTATGAACGCTGCTGCTGCTCAGAAGAGAGAAGCTGCTCAGACTCAGACAACTAACACCTCCCAACCTCAAGATCTTAATGGCATGGACGTAAAACCTCCAGTGCCTGGCCAATTTGATCAACACGACGCCAACGACGCTGCTAACGGTCTCTTCTTGCTGGCTCAAGCTCGTAACGGCCCTCAACCTACGAACCATTACACGATGGCTCCTCAAATGCCAGTACACGCTCACCCACAAAGCATGCAGATGGTAGGACAGTCAATTGAAACCTCGCCAAATATGGCAAATCGAAATGGCGGATCGATCAGCACGACTTCTGGTCGTGGTGTAAGTGAAATGAGCGGCTTTTCGGAGGAGAATGAGCAACAAAGCAGACCGAACACACGTGGCAAGGGCAAGCGAGGTTCCACAGATGTCCAAACAAACGGACAAAAGAACCAACCATCAAAGCCTGCTAACAAGAAGTCGAAACGCAATAACGGAAGTGCCATGGAGATGGAACCTCAATCTGAGGAAGAACCAGACATGAGCAAAGACGAGTATAATGCGAATGGAAAGAAGATGACTGACGAAGAGAAGCGAAAGAACTTCCTCGAACGAAATCGGTAAGTCGATCACTCTAGTGTTTCGCTTCAAAACTAACATTATCGTAGTGTCGCCGCTCTCAAGTGCAGACAACGCAAGAAGCAATGGCTTGCCAATCTGCAACAAAAAGTCGAGATCTACAGTGCTGAGAATGACAATCTCAACGCCCAGCTTTCCCAATTACGAGATGAAGTTGTCAATCTCAAGACTCTTCTGCTCGCCCACAAGGACTGCCCAGTCAGCCAATCACAAGGCCTTCAAGGTCTCGGCATGCACCAACTAATGGAAGGCTACCAAGGTCAAATGAACCCTTACGGCATGGCTGCCGCTATGCAAGGCCAACAAGTCATGGCGGGCCAGCAAATGGGTCGGCGCTACTCATAATTGCCATTTCACGGTGTATTATAAGATAGGAGGTGGGGGAGCAACGGAAAAGTTTTTGTTAAGAGTAAAAAGGCATTGGTGCATTCTGCATGGGACTGGAGGCCTCACGTCTTCGGTATCACATCGGTACATCCCTTTCCAATACCGGGTATCGTGCCAGACTTGCACTGGTAATGAGAGTATACATACATGATTGGCGTTCCGGGCAAATTCGGTCACGTCACGATACGACGGTCGTGGAGTAACGAAGCAAGGCAAAGCAAAGCAACATTGTAGATTAGGTTCTTCGTTATTCGTTCCTTCTTCGTTCCTTCTATCTTTCTTGCCTTGCCTCGCCAGACTCAGGTTTTGAGCTGCGATGCTAGGTTGCTGGTGGGGCTGTACATAGTGAGAGAACAAGGGACGATAAAGGTGGCGCTTTCTTCAAGTACACGCATACACTTCATTGCCGGCGCACCGGGTGTCTTTTTGGGAGGTTGCGTTGTTGCTGTTGCTCAGTGCTCGCAGCCTGCAGCTTGCAGACCGTTGGTATGATTGCTTTTCTGGCGTTGGGTTGCTGGGTATGGTGATGAATGCGAGGGAGGTGTATTAGAATCCGATGACGGAGCGGCTAGGCAACGCAATGTGAGCAGAGCAATGAAGAAAGTCAATAATAGTTTCTTGTGCAACACTACGTGTGATGTGATGTGGTTGACTTCGAACGATGCTTTTCTGGTGAGGTAGACCAGGTAGATGATGAGAAGAGGTTTCATCTATTGATATGGCGAGATGTGAGATTTCGTGCAAGTCGAGAAGCTGGTACATCGGATTTGACTTGGTCCTGCGGTTGTTGCATTCTACTTAATATCCCATAAGTCCTCATACATTGAGCATCCTCCAATTCAAGAGTGAATACCAACTTTCTTCATGCATGAGTTTTGACTTAGAGTTTTATCAGACAAGAAAGGTGTTCTCAATTTTAGATGAGCAGGGAATAGACTTCAGACTTCACAGATTTTGCTGCACATCGCCTGAATATGGGGAGGATTCTTAGTACATTGGTACATTGAAATGTTGAGTATAAACATGTCACCCCTTCTCTCAGGGTGTCGTCCAGTATAAGCAGGTTTCTTCGTACAATGGGATTGCCACGAGCAGCTCCTTTACTTTGCGCCTCGTCACAGAGGAGGGTCTACAATATCGAAGCGTTTCTGAAGGGGAGAGACTCGCATCTTGATTGTATAACTTATTAGCCCCACTTTGCGAAATCACTAAGCTCTTATTATATCATATCCAGCAAGATTCTGCCTCAGATCTTTCTGCAAGTTGTGCTGCGATAGGTAAACATATTTTATAATTGATGGCTGTTCTTCCTCGCTTCCACTAGCTGGTACCTTCTTGATACCTATCTTGGATCAATGCCACACGAGATGCTGTGTGCAACGACCAAGGTCACAACTCAGACATTCTGGCACCAGGGAGAGACAGAGAAACGTGGTTGTGTTACCATTTAAGACCCGAAGGAGGGGTAAATCTTGTACAGAACCCCGCGGTTTAGAGAAGTCACTATTGAATCAAACTCGAAAGTAGCCCGTCACCATTTTGTGACGATGCCGGAATAATGTCCGAGGCAGCTAGTGACTACTTCGACTTGAGGGATGGGAACATTCTGTGACACCTAGCTAGGAATGAGATGGATGTATTGAATTGGAACCGCTTTTGCCACATTCCTAACGAATTGCAGCTTGGGGAAGGGAAGACAGCTCATCCTGCATCTTGCAGGCCTCTGGGTCCGTAAACGGACGAGCACGTGACAGTATAAAAAGCAAAGAAAGACATGAGGTTGTTTAATCTTTCTTCTTTGAAGAACAGCCAGAATGGTTGGAATACCTTGAGAGCGAGGAGCGAGCAGCGTGTGGATTATACAATGGTGCATTTCTGGCTACTCATTTAACAGACAAACCAAGGAGTGGGTTGGTGATATTGACAGCTTAACCCAACATGCTGGGAGAGGCCAATAGCCAAAGCAGAGGATCTAGTCAAGCATGAGCTAAAGAGACGCTTGACTCCGGTATGCTCCCTCTAATACCACACCCAAGTCTAAGGAAGTTCCTTTGTCCTGTCCTTCCCCGAGGTTTGGAGTGGCGAGATGTGGAACTTCCCAACAGACGATGAAAAGAGGCATTGGCAACATGAAAAATTTCAATGTTTCCAGTACAACTCTTCTCCTCCTCAGACACACTTCAAGCTCTTCAACAGTGAGACGCTTGCAGGTGTTGATGTTCGACCTCCCTTCCCCAATATTCGCTTACGGCCTAGCGCGGAATCTGGCCAGGGAAAGGCGCAAGGATCCGAAAGTCAAGCGCGATTCTCTTGGCTTTCAGAATCAGCCTCCAAACCAAATTTCCAAACGCTCATCACTTCTCCTTCTTCAGCTTGCTCATCGGCGTGCAGGTTACACCCATTCAGACTGCGCACCCTACACGAATACAGAGACTGTCACCTATACTTTTATTGCCGCGGGCGGTACAAATCCCGTTCTGAACGCCACTACTGCATGATCTGTCACGAAAGGTTGCCCCTTCGATCCTCCACCCTCGCCCGCCAACCCGTCGCATCTCGAACGACAGCCAGCACACTTCCTCGACATGGGTCATCGACAGAGGAAGGACTTAGCTGCAATTCGAAGGCGGGTTGAGGACGAAGGCGATGAGGAAGGAGGCCCCGACGCCGGAGACCTCGATGATGATTCGCTGAGTGAGGGGTCGATAGGGAGTGATGAGGATGACGCACAAGAAGGTGACGAGATCAGCACAGTTGGAGCAGCTCCTACTGCCTCTCTTGAGCAATCTAAAGTCAATGGAAATGGACAAAATCAGCAAAAGGATGCTCCAGGCAAATCAAGCAACGGTACCACGGAGGCTTCGAAGAAACCGCTCACGAACGGCACCAGCGATATGGATATGATGCTTAATGGACTCAAGTTATCTGATGAGACTGCCAATGTGCAGGAAGTACAATACGAGGACCTCCGCAACGATGAAGAGGTCCAAGAGCCATCTCCTGCTGTGGTGAATTCCACAGCTCAGATGGACCAACCCCAAGAGCTTCCACACGAACGACGACGAAGAGAGCACGAAGAGTACAAGAAGAAGCGAGACGCAGACCCAGCGTTTGTGCCAAATCGAGGAGCATTCTTTATGCATGATCATCGTCACTCCGGTCCCGCAGCGAATGGATTTCGGCCATTTGGCAGAGGAAGAGGTAGAGGACGGCCTGGTATTGGCGGTCCCTTTGCACCATCTAAGTATGTCCCTATCTCACGCAACTTGAATATCAAATACTGATCAGTCACAGTCAAATGGGCCAGACCTTCGAACCTACCGATGCTCCGTGGACTCACGACATGCACGAAGTCATCAGCGAACCCAGCCCTCGCAACTACCAAGGATCGAACTACTCCAATGGAAACTCCAACCTTCCTTCTCGAGTCCCAGTCAGTGCTCCCAAATCTGCACCGCCAAACCGAGCATTGTCAACAACGAAGCATGTTGGGAATGTGCAAATTCGCCTTTTTCTCTCGACCATGGAGAAGCCGGTCGTCTTTCCAGGCATCCCTTGGAAGCAATATACTCGACTACCCGATCACCGCCCACCTCTGCGCCGTGATAAACCCGTCCGAATTTCCCTTCCCGATCATCCTCCAAGATATATATTCCCTGCGGTTGACAGGTCGTTCATCTTCATACCTCGTGCTATGAGGCCAAACCAGCAAGGCTTCGGCGGACGTGGCAGGGGACGATCGATACTTGGTTCTATCGGCGGATACTCGAGACGCACAAGTGTTTTCGGTGGTAGTATGTACGGCAGTGCCTACTCACCTAGTGTTGCCATGAGCCGTCGTTCTTCGCTTGCTCGGGAAGTCAACAGAGAGACTATTGTCTCCCCAACAGGTTCGACGATGTCCCGGCCACAAATGACCATGGACCAGTCCAAGCCTGTTGTAAGACTTCCCCCGTCGAGTCAGTCGGTACAGCCGCAACAACTCCCAACTGCGGAATCCGAGAGCCAAAATGGACCGCCACAAGTATCTTCGTCCATCGATGACCTACCACGACCGCAGACTTATCCACTCCCACAAAAACCAACATTCCGCGAGAACCGACCAAATCCGATTCCGATGCATCAACCTCGTCCTCAGAAAGCAGTATCAGTTGCTGATATTGAGTCTCCCGCAACATTGTCATTCAACCCTCCACAACAACACCAGCAACCTTTCCACCAGCAGGTTCCAATTCAAGTTAATGGCAATAATTATCCTCACGATACCATGTTACATTCTCGAAACCCTTCCTACCCAAGCCAAGCTTCAACTGGCACTCCGCTGTCCCAAATCCCAGAGCGTGCGATCCATGCCCAACCTTTCCAGCCAAATCCATATCAGCAACAACCTCAAAACTTCTACTCTCAGCCTTACCAAGTCATGCAACCACCTCAAGGATACTACTATCCACAATCCTTTAATCAATCTATGGCTCCTTCGGGTGGTGCACCTCCGTTCGTTCCATCTCAGCCGCAACAACAGCAAGCCTCATTTCATCAACCTGGTCAGCAATCGGATAATGCAGCATCTCAACAAGGTGTACAGAATCTGGTAGCCCAAGAAGTTAATGGCATGGTCTACTACTACGATGCTACGCAGATTCCGGCTGTAGCTAGTTTCCCGTCATACCAGCAACCACAATCATTTCCGATGCAGCAAGTTGGTGGAGTGGTCGGTATGGGTGGAATGCTGCCAATGACCCCATCGCCCGACGGTTTCTATTATCCGCAACCACCTCAAGGAGTTGTCTACTACCCGCAATAGTCGGTACTCTTTTGACGTGTTATCACTTGTTATATTCTCTTTAATGCTTTCAGCGATCTTGTTCAGGGCCTTGGGTTTCATTGTGCGTTATGGAAGCGTTGCTACTCCCGTCCCCGTTGCAGTGTTTCCTGCGAAAAGATATCTGCTGTTGTCGGTTATCATTGGAAGAAGGTGTTAATCGATCTCTTGATTTCCCATGGCACAATTCGATGTCATTGGGTGGTGAGGAGACAACAGCTTTTGCAGGCGGCTACACGCTTTTCAGCTACCTGCATTTTATCGGCTGCTGTCTCGTTGCATGATGGTCTTCTTCATCATTGTCGTTTAAGAAAGATTCCTATGAGGCATTCCGAGCGTTGGCCTTGGGCCGTGGTGGTAGAGTAGTAGTAGTTAAATAGGAGTATCAGTGATGATATTGGTTACTACAAAACTTCAATTATGTGCAGTGTGAGAGTGAGAGTGAGAATCAACGAGCTGATGGTGCGAAATCTTTTGTGGCAATCTGTGTGGAGTTAGATTTAGAGCAAATCCTTCTCCCAAACCCCATGTTCGCATAAAATATAGTCCTCAACTGCTTCTCCGTACCCATCTTCACCCTTCGCCTTCGTTCTCTGTCCTCGACTCTTACAAATCATCCATGGTTTTGTGAAACATGGAAAGAGGTAACTCAGAAGAGAATTGTTGAAATCGAAAAGAGAAATGAGTGAGACAATTGTTCAAGCCGGCTCTGGGTTTGCTGAGATGTGTCCTTAGAAACTGGCTTATTAGCGCCCAGATCTACTTGAGCTGGCTTGTTGGCGCTTGGATACAATTGAGTTCTCCTCCCCATATCTAGCTAGAATCTGACTTCTCGAATTGTTGTAGAAGGGATATGACTCAACAAGCAAAGTCCGTACAAGCATCAAGGGTGGCCATACTAACTGGGTATACTTCTATTGGCAATGAAGTTCCAGTACAGTCTACTGGGCATATAGTCTGTGCTATGTCTTGGAGAGAAGGCGAAATCGCTTGTTCCTGATTGCCGTACCAAGATTGGAGGAAATCGAGAAGGTCGAAGTCTGTAATCTAGATTGTTTTTGCACTTCTTTTGGAGATCCATTAGCAGAATCAATCCTGATCCAATACTCTCTACTACCGAGAGACTAGAAGGGCTTCTGTGAAGCATCAGATGTCTCTCTCGAAGGAAGATGTTGTAGTTGGAATCAGGCTGGAATAGAAAGTGTTGCTTTCTGGGTGAGAACTCGTTTCCAAAACCAAACGCACATCTGTATGGCCTCTGTGATGCGCAAATGCCGTCTTCAGGGATATGGAAAGAATTGCTTGCAAACCTTTTGTAGCCGTCCAAGTGTGAATAGCTACCAAGAGCCTTGGGAGG
Source organism: Hyaloscypha variabilis F (assembly GCA_002865655.1). NCBI lineage: Eukaryota > Fungi > Ascomycota > Leotiomycetes > Helotiales > Hyaloscyphaceae > Hyaloscypha > Hyaloscypha variabilis. The sequence continues at coordinate 1,593,442 of KZ613941.1, read as the reverse complement.
CTATTGACAAAGAATAATCCGAATGTTACCGGATTGCCAGTCCGTCCTGGGAATTGGCTTCTGAGCGGAAATGGTGTTTTGGTCAAGTGTTGTGCTTACTTGGATTCTAAATAGCTGAACTTGAGAAGCGCGGAATGTTGGGCGAGAAGCTGCCGGTAGAACTGCTGTTGAGTATTGAGAGTAAAGGCGAATTCTCTCACTACTTGATGGCCAGGATGCAGGTCGATCTATTGGAAGTCGTACGGTCTTGTTACCATAATACGGTACAAGCTATGTCTGCCTTTCCATGAGTTACACAAAGGCTCAACGCTGCTCATCATAGCGGAGATCTGGGGAGGACTCCATTTCCGGGAGGTTGTATTGGGACTCAAGTGCCAATGGGAGCATATGTAGACAGGACGAGTACGGACTCGAGGGGACGGAAAAGCGGGCACCAATTATCATTGGTACAGAAAGCTGAATAACTAGAGACGGTCTGTGGACATTTCATAGCTTCATAAGAATAAAATAAAAGGGGGGTGACTTTCAGGGTAGAGTCCGATTGTACCAAGAAGAATTAGACATTAAAAGGGAAATGATAGAAATTGTCCAAGCGAGTTCTGGGACATTGAGACTGGTGCCGCGTTTTCTGTCCACCATCGTGCACCACGAGCCTGAATAGAGTAGGAACAGGAGGTAAAAGTTCAAAGATAGGTGCCTACAATCGGTGAACCACTTTCCGAATTTTCTTGTCGACGCTTTGAATAAATTGGAGGAAAGAACACGGGGGTTGTAGCCTCAAGAACCCTTGCAGCTGAACACCAGGCAACTGTTCCCGGAATGACAGGTCGGTTCCGAACCTTGGTTTTATGTCTCTGAAAAGTAAATGTGGGTGGCAATTGAACCAAAAATTGGGTCGTGTCTCAGGTCATGGACACTGGCATGCACGATCCGTGGTGCTACGCCCGGGGACGTCGAAGCACTGATGATATCAGCACGCAATCTTGAATGCTGCTGCGAACATCGAGGGTCAGCTGCGATGGGATAGGATGGGCTGTGGAATAGGCGATGTTTCTAGTAAACACGCAAAAGAGTGAGGTATTCCGTAGAGTTAGGCTCATTACAGCTGAATGATCCCGTATTCCAGGTCGTACGGTCACAAAGCCAACAGGATATTTAGTCGGTGTCCTCCTCTCCTCCCCTCGTGACCGGATTTGCCGCTCTCCTGGCTGACCCGGCTGTGCGAGGCCAAGCATCTTCCCCACCCAGCTTTCCGCTCTCCAAGTCATTGACCGCCTCCGCCTTCGCCTCTCCTTCCAGTAATTTCGGTGCTCGTGGATGTAAATTGACATTCGTCTTTGTCTCCAGCTGGACAGAAGCATCTGAGCTGCTTTGCCTCTTTCCAGGCAGTTCTGGAAGTGGATTTGTCGTGCAGCTTGCGTAAGTGTCCAGCCTGCTACGACAGCACGAATACGGTTTAGTGCCGAACTGGGCCATCGCCCGCTAGCTTATCGAACAGGCAGGCACCTCTCGCATCTCCCCTCATCTCGCCGTCTACGATCCCATCCTCGTCCTTCCCCCATCACCAACACTCTTCATCGTAAGGACATCATCGTGATCAGTTCTTGCTGCCCCGACTCTTCGATTCCTCGAAGATCGCGTCCTGTGAGAACACAACAGTTCGTCTCCCAGTCCGAAACACTCATTGCACGTCACCGCCGAGCTTGTGAGCTGATACACCACAGCCCCCATCATAGCAGTCATGGCGTCAACGAACTCTACGAACCAAGATACCTTGGTCACCCTGAAGATCAACATTGAGGGCAGCAACCGCCGGTTCAAACTCCCTCTTCGTGATCTCGGAGCCAGCACTCTGCCAGATAAGGTACGTCGTGGTTCCACCAGGCATGACTGAGGCTCCCTCAGCCTCAGTGCTTGAGACAACTTCCATCACGATCCCTTCTCACTATCCTTTGATATGGAAGCTGACTTGGTTTTCTGTTGATAGCTTCGCTTCCTTCTTGCCATCCCTCCAACCTCCGAAGCTATCTTCGAACGTTACTCCGACAGTGCCGCAGCCTTCGTTGTTCTCGACCCGAATAACGCCTCGGTCTACAAGCAACTCTACCGTGCCGCAAAGGCGAAGCTAAAGCTCCGTCTCAAGGTCACCATCAAGGACAAGGAGCCAGTCATGCCCAAGCCTGCTACCGTCGAGGACGAGGAGCCTAGTCCCGTCAGCCCCGTCGATGACAAGCCAGTCTTGCCTGACATTCCGGTCTTCCAAGGCTTCAAGATGCCTGGTGATGCTCCCGAGGTCCCAGAGGTCCCAGAAGCTCTAGAAGCTCCAGAATCGTCATCTACCGTGAGCTACTCTGAGAACACAATCTATCCCGGCTCTGTTGCCGAGATCCAGCGTGGATTCGAGGAGCTTCTCATCAATCAACCCCGATCCAGCACCACTAGCATAACCAGCGTGCCCCCGATGGCTCCTTGCTGCAGCCAATTCAAGCGTGAAGTTCCCAGCATGTTCCATCACAAGGAGGCTCCGAGAATGAACAACTGCTCGAGCACTGAGATTCCTGTCACTCGTGGTACTGCTGCTCGGGACAAGTGGTTTGCAGAGTTGGCTGGACTGTCCAATGATCGCCAACAATCTCGCCCAAGCACTAATGGACCATCTGCTCCTGTTCCCACCGTCAGCATATTCTCAGTCTACTGCAACAACTGCAGCGAGGCTATCCCAGATGAACACTATCATTGCAGCACCTGCGATGATGGTGACTTCGATCTCTGCCAAACCTGTGTGAATGACGGCGTTCTTTGCGGTGGTGAGGATCACTGGATGATCAAGCGTTTTGTTAAGAATGGAAAGGTCATCAACAGCACAACAGAGACAATTGCACCCAAGCCTACTCCATCCGAACCAAAGGCTGCACCAAGCATTCCTGAAGACTTGGAGGTTCCAGTTGCTACTCGCACTTGCAATTCTTGCATTCAAGGTGAGCTTCTCGAACGTCTTGGGTCGGCGAGAGCTTTACTGATATCATTTACTAGAACTGTCTGAGGAGAACTTTGTCACTTGCACTACGTGCCCCGACTATGATCTCTGCATTCCTTGCCATATTGGCATGGAGCATGGCCACCACCCCAAGCATGCTTTCGAGCCTGCTCTTGAGGAGACCCAGCTTGATTTCATCTCTAAGACTCTGCTCGCTCCTGGCCGTAACATTGGCCACAATGCTATCTGTGATGGATGTGACAAGGTATGTTCTAGCTTTGGCATTGATGTGGAGCAATTACCGACTGACAATGAATAGTACATTTATGGCATTCGTCACAAGTGCCTCGACTGCCCCGACTGGGACTTCTGCGCATCTTGCATTCCCAACGCTAACTTCATCCACCCCCGTCACCGCTTCGTGCCAATTTATGAACCTCTCAACGATCTTGCATCATTGTCCAGATCATTTACTGGCAAGGCTCGTCACCACGGTATCTACTGTGACGGTCCTCTTTGCAACCAAGGCAATGGTGTTCAATCATACATCAAGGGAGACCGATACAAGTGTGCTGTATGCCACGATACTGACTTCTGCGCTTCCTGCGAGGCCAGCCCTTCAAACCCACACAACCGGACTCATCCTCTCATCAAGTTCAAGACGCCAGTCCGCAATGTCAGCGTCACAACTTTGGGTGATCATGAGGATGGTCAACGTATGCCAGTTATGGGTGATCGGGTTGCTCGTGGCCGTACTACATCCAAATCGACCGAGACCACACCGTCTCAATCAGCAAATGCTGCCACCCAAGTGCAGACTGTTGCTGATCTCCAACCAACTGAGCCAGTAAAGGCCGAGGAGGTTGAAGAGGAGAAGCTTCCCGAGATCAAGGCTGAGGAGGCCAAGGAGCTTCCAGCCGCAGCTGTTCCTGAGGAGCTGGTTGCTTACTTCGTTCGTGATGTTGTTGCTGACGGTACTGTTCTGCCACCCAACAACGTCTTCGAGCAAACCTGGTACCTTCGCAATGGTGGCAACACTTCTTGGCCTGCCGGATGCACTGTCAAGTTTGTTGGTGGTGACAACATGTGTGCTGTCGACCCACAGCACCCTGCTAGTGTTCATGAGCTCGTATCCGCTGCTGAGAGCACTACTTGCTACACCGAGGTTGCTCCAGGCCAAGAGGCTGGCTTCACTGTCTTGATGAGAACTCCAAGCCGTGCTGGCAACTTCATCTCTTACTGGCGTCTCACTGGCCCGGACGGCAACAAGTTTGGCCACAGACTGTGGTGTGATGTCAATGTTGTTGAGCCAGCTCCAGTCGTCAAGGAAGAGCCAAAGGAGGCTAAGGTTGAGGCTGAAGGTAGCCAGATGATCTTCCCTAAGCTCGAGAAGGAATCGCCAGCAAGCAGCATTCACGAGCAAGTCCCAGCTGCTGCTCCCGAACCCGAGGTTGAGGAAGATGCGGAGGAGTTTGAGGACTTTGTTGACGAGCCTCTTGGGGACGACGAGACCGAGGATGGCTTCATGACTGATGAGGAGTATGACATCCTCGATGCCAGCGACGAGGAGTACCTCGCTGAGCAGGAGAAGGCTGCCAAGAAGTAAACAGTCTCCTCGGACATATGGCCGTGCGAAAGGCGTAAGATTGACACAACAGTAGCTCTGGATATGGATGGATGGTGCCAGGGGTTTTTATTTGGGGATCTCTCATTTTCTCTTTCCTTGGTTTCTTTTCTGCATGTCTGTAACCCTGAGTCTATCGCTCGTTTGACTGGTCATTTCGTGGAGACATGAAGTGCAGGATCTTGGCTCTGTGATGATGGGACCCCGTGAGCTTCGGGAGGAGTCAAAACTGCAAAGCAAGAAACAACAAAACAACAAATGGATTCGAGGATCTCTTCTCAGTACGTTTCGGGATTGGGTTTGGGTAGTAGCAATGACATGTCTTCAATGAATCTCGCGCGGTCTCATTGTGATTGTGATTCATGCCCCAGGAAAGTCCTCTGTGTCTTGATATGCTCAGCCGCCTCTACAATACCACCGCATTAAGTTACTGAGGAGTTGAATGTCTTGTATCAGCTGTTTCGGTAGATTTTCCGGGTTAGCCAAAAATGAGACTCGACGAATGCTTTTGAAATTGTTCATTGCTACAATCTTTCAAGAATCTACAATTGACAAGACGCCAGGTTGTAGGTCTGTGTTTGAATATCAATGGTCGCAATCCGGCGATAATGCAGCTCGTCCAAATTTGGCATGGAAGTCGACTTCCGCGGCTAATTAGTGATCTTATAAAACCTATCAAAGTCAACAACGGCTCAACCAAAGCACCGTGAAGCTCTCTTCGGAGACTTCTTTCCTCTGCGGCTCAACAGAAAGCCCGATATATCTCGTTGCGCGGCCGACAAATTGCATCCTAGGTAATTTGAGGTCACACAGATCATCTGATCACCCCTCAAATACCACCTTGATACATAAATGACGTCCCTCCTCACAACTCCTCTCTTAACAATAAAATAATATCAGAAATGGCACCCCAGAGCACAATAATCATAACAGGTGGCACCGGCTCCCTCGGTTCCTCCCTCGCTCGCACGCTGTCAACCTCGTACCCAGGCCGCTTCCACCTCCTCCTCACGTGCCGCGACACCTCCGACATCCACGCTCAAGCCATCTCCTCCTTCCTCACCTACCAAAACGTATCTTTCGCACTCGAGAAACTCGATCTCGCGGATCTGGAAGCTGTGAGGGCTTTTACGGAGAGTGTGAAGGCGAGGATTGAGAAGGGCGAGTTGAAGGGTTTGGTCGGTGGGGGAGTGGTGGGTAGTGCGGCGTGTCAGACTTTTTATAAGGGGGGGAGGGATGTTATGTATACGGTTAATTGTCTGGCGCCGGTGGTGTTGATGAGAGGTCTTTTGGGGGCTATGCTTGAGGGAGGATTGTTTGTTAATGTGGGGAGTGCGGCGCATGAGATTGGACGGGTGGATTATTTTGAGGGGAAGGAGGAAGGGGAGGTTAAGGAGGGGGAGAAGCTGGCGTTTATGGAGGGCATGAAGAGGTATGGTTCTTGTAAGCTTTTGGCTATTATGCTTGGGTATGCGTTTCAGAGGCGGGTTTTTGCTGTGAGTATATCTCCTTTGAGTTCTCTTTAGGAAGAGGATTAACGTTTATAGGCGTACCCAGAGAATAAGTTGCATGTGGTTAACCTCGATCCTGGCTCGATGAATGCTGGTGGGAGACTTCTGGGTACCGAGCGTCACTGGGTCTTCCCGATTCTGTACACCATCCTCGGCACCCTGGGACCGGTGTTGAGACTTGTGAAAAAGGATGCGATAAATCCGCCATCTGTGCCAGCAAAGGCAATCGCCGATCTATTTGGCGCTCCGAAGGAGAGCGAGAGTGGGGTCTGGAAGACAGGAAAGTATTTTGTGTTGGATGACGAAAAGAAGTCGAATGCTCTGAGCCTGAACGAGGCCAAGCAGGATGAGGTGTGGAAGAATGTGAGCAGAGACTTAGGGCTGGAGGAGGATTTGAAAGTTTGATGGCTAGTGTTGTGGGAGGACTGATACTCTTTTCCGCTCTTCGTATACCCATTTCTGCTTCAATCTTAATGTTTTGAATTCTTGGCCAATGGTTCCCACCTTTGTACGCCGCTGTACGCTCATAACATTGCTGCTGCAAAAGCAATAACTAGTCTTTACGGTGCACATTCCGACAATCATCACTCTGATATGAATTTGCCAAGTTATTTTGTACTCCAGTGAATATAAACTAGGAATATCGAGATCTATAAGCAGAGCTGTGTTTATGGGCCAGGAAAGGAGAATGGAAGGTGCTGTGGGACGAAAGTGACACCCGTCGGTTGGGTGCAGGTGCAGGGTGATTGTCGTAGTAGGTTGATATAAAGACCCTTGAAATTTGAATGTGATGGTTGATCAGGTGGCGCAGAGTGAAAGCTCATCTTGAAATCTAGGATGCAAGGGAGAACAACCCATTTGGCTTTGTGCAAAATTGTTGACGGTGTCCGGCTTGCACTATGTTAAAAAGATCAAAACGAGGAAGAGTTTTCCAAGAGGTTGTAGACATTTATTCTCCTCTGATTCCTATCCCAAAATCGCACATCCATGGGTTTCAATTCTGCTCCTCCCAACTTCAGGGCCTCCTCTTTCAGTCAAAGTACGAACCAATAGCAATCAATACGTAAACAATCAAGCACATACTCCCCTCGAGGTAATTAGTCTTTTGATCTTTGGTGAAACTACCTACCACAAGAATACTCAGAACGAGCACGATCATGTTGAAGAGCTCGAACTCCAAGTCAAGATCTCTCCCGACTGCCCAGCCAACCAAGACAACAAGCGGGGTGTTGAACATGGCCGTCTGGATAGTGGAACCAAGACAATGGAATAGAGCTCCGGTCATGTGGTTATTGCAAGCGTCTTCCACGGTCGAGATGTGCTCTGCTGTTTTCTCGACGATGGGGACCAATATCAAACCAAGGAACGATTCAGAGAGGCCACGTTCCTTAACGATATAAGGAATCCCTTCTACAAGATTGATTGCGAGCATGGTGACGAGAGCCAGGGCGATAGCGAGAGAAATGATGCACTCGGTGAAGCATAGCTTTTCTTCTTTGTGAGCAAGTGCTTGATGGCTGATGATCTCTTCTTCATGTTCGAGTAGAGCCTCGTACAACTTCTGGTGTGAGCGCATCTGAAAGTAGACATATATAAAGTAAGCAATCATGAGGAAGATCGAGGCGATGCGTGAGATGATGAGGACGTATCCCGACGAGGGCGTTTCTGATTGATGAGTTGCATGAAAAGCACCGGGAATCATGAGGCCCATTGCACTGTGATAATCAGACGAGCGCACAGCACAGCCTCGAGAGTGGAGGAAGTACATACGCTGTCAGAAGAAGGTCACTTCCGAGCTCACTGACTGCTCTATTGAAAGTCTGCTCGCTGTAAATCAATCCACCGCAGAAGAAGCAAACCCCGAGACAAAGCAAAAGTGTTGCGAGAATTGACCCAAGAACGGCAGCTTGAATGACTACATACTGCTTCTTGTGCAGAAAAACCAGAAGCAGAATCGTCTCCGGCGTCGAAGCCAAGACAATCTCAACCAGATGACCCAGGACTTTAGGAAGTTTGCGTGTGCACTCATGCGATGCGAACCCAATGAGATTCGCACAGGGAACCATTGCAAGATAACTCATGATGAAAACCAGTAGATGGAGATCATTAGGGTGTGTGTATTGAAGTGTGATAGCTGTTGGCACAAGAGGCCAAAGGAGGTTGACACATTTTGATGCAGGGCTCGCAGTTCGCCAGCAGATGCTGAGAATGTGCATAGGCCGGATCCGAACCCCCTTTGCAATTTTGAAACCTCGATGGTGTACGTTGTCAAATCCAACAGAGGATCGAGGCTGGATGGTGCTCGAGGGATGAGAAGAAGTGGTCAGCTCAGCAATGGGAATGTCGGGGGTGAAGGCTGCTCGTCGGCTGCTCGGTGCAACGACAGGAGGTGGTGTAGAAGGAATGTTTATAGGGGGAGGAGACGGTGAAGACATTTTGAATCTATTTAATGTAAGAAGTAGCAGAGGTAAATAGCAAGGGAGAAAACGGAAAGACTTACTGGCAGTCTGGAATATTGGTATGGAGGCAAGGTGTGGCCTACCAAAGAGCCAGGCCAGAAAGAATATATGCAGTCTTGATGGAAGGCTTAGGATGAGTGGTTGAAGATGTGAAGTGGAAAAGGAAGTGATTTTGGACAGGCAGCACGGTAACCCCCAAGCTCGCATTTTTTTGGGAGAGAAAGAGCAATTGTGCGCTGGCTCTGATCAAGCTGCGAAAGAAGGAGCGGGCTGTAGTGAAGCGTGTCTCTCTTTCCACTTTAGCTCCGCAACAGGGAGTCCAGAGTAGCATGAGGTGACGAGACGACTTGGATTGATCTTACGTCTCGAAGAACTCGCAAGGCAGCTGAAATAAGCGCGTGCTCACTCTCCGTGCTTGGAAACACTACCTGTATGGAAGGATGCATTTCACAAATCTGAGAGTTCGTGTATGTCTTTTCCAGCAGACTGTGCTGGCTATCTCGAGGTTGTATTGGCTTCGGCAGAAAGAAGAAACTCTTTTGCTGCCTTTTTCTGGGTGAAGAGGAAGGAAGACGAGCAACCCAACAACTATACGAAGCGATGTCAAATAGAATTTCTTGACATTCAGCCATAGCATGACCTGCTATTAATATTAACAAAGTATTACATATGGGTATTGGACCTTGCTCCCTATCGCCCTGACTACCAGCCCAGTAGCCTGCCAAATTATATCGATGAACTTAACAGAATACCTCCCAATTCGATGCCCAACGGTCCGATTCTTTTTGTCCAATCTCCCTGAATACATCCTCGCCATTCATTCCCGGTTGCTCGTCTGCCATTGCTGGTCTCAGAATGTCAAGACGGAGCTTTGGAATACCTCAAGCACATCCTGCTTATGTATCGGCGGTCAACACCTGTCTCCCTAAGACTGAGCCAAGCCAGCCTTGTGACCTTTTCATTGCCACAGTCCAATCATCTCCTCTCTTCGACACTCTTCACGTATTTGTGTGCCCTCGTGTATCCCCTCCAAGCGTATGATGCCTCAATGCGAATTCCCGGGCTGAACTAGGAGATCCGGACCCTGATCCGGACCCCGCGGACACAGGGTGATCAAGCACCACGTCTTCAAACGGAATCTCGCTCAACGGCGTCTTCCCATCCGATATGACCCCTTCTTCCTCTTCTCTCACATGTGTGATGCCGCCCGCAATCCTCTGATGTTGATGTGGGACCGTCTCTTCGTATTGCGGCGGAGGCATGTCCCCATCGATGGCTCTTTCTTCTGGTCGACCTCTCCTCTCAACTGCAGGCATTGGTGATAGAGGCACATCACCACGACTCTGTTGTCCTGGAGGTGTTCGCCTTCTCTTCCCACAACGTCTTCCTCCGCAACAGCCACAGCAGAAATACGCAGCAGCCAGAACGATGAGAACAATGGCGACAACAACGATCACAATGGCTATTCTCGCCCCAAAAGCAAGCTCCTCCCAGATGTTTTGGTTTTTGTTATCAAAGAATTGCGGATCTGTTGTTGGACTTGAATAAGCGCTTGGCGAAGTGGGCGTTGCTGCTGCTTCTTGATTGTACCGACTCGAGCTAGTTGCGAAGGTTGTTGGTGGCCATCTGGGCGCTGTACTCGAGGATACGGAGGGTATTGTGAAGGGTAATGAGAACGGATCTTCTGTCGAAATCGCCATTTCGGCGTGTCTTTACGACTGAAGCTGAGGTTGGAGCCTCTCCTTCCAAGCAGAGCAATATGACGTGGGTGGTTGTCCGTAACTTCCAGGAATACTAGTACCTATTGATAAAAACGGCGCGTTGCGACAACGCTAACCTGGCATTCAAACTGAAAATTGAGGAGTGAAGGACAATAACGATGAAAGAGAAGAGGAGATGCTCTGGTGAGAGATTTGTGCTGCGCAGCACGGAACGGTCAACTCACCGCAGCCCCTAATTGACAGGCTCGGACAGGCTTACCTCCCGCTGCTGCAGACGTCTTGAGGCGCAGCATCTTGGTGGTGAGATCCTGCTTCGGAGAATTCCAGGTGCCGATTCGCCCTTGCAGCGCATTTGGGCTACCTTTTGCAAAGATAAACATTCAATCGATCTCCTGGAACGTCGGCTCTGTGAAGCAAACGGAGCAGCTTCGCAAATGTTGTGTTGAGGTGGATATTGGAAGTCGAAATGAGGAATCTAAATTTGAAATTCTGGAAGAATTGGTCACGTGGTCAAGACTAATCTGCTGCTGTATTGAAATTTGCTCAAAGCGAGCGTTCCTTTCGACACCATCATAATCTTCTAATCTTCTACCCTGCCGTACATTCTTTGTTCTCCAAATCGTTGACGATTCCATTCTGATCCTCGTTCAAGTTCCTGTCTCAGTATCAACCATGCGCAATGCATCGTATCTAAACTTCATCTCTCCCTTCGACATCCTGGCTCTCAATCATCTTACTGAGCGGTCCCTTCTTGACCATCAAGCTCATCACCTCGTATAGAGCATCTGCGGCGGCCATTGTAGTGTGTTCTGCATTCGTGTCGTACGCTGGGGCGACCTCAACGATATCAGCTGCGATGAGGTTGATTCCTTCCAATCCTCTCAGAATAGTGCGGAGTTCGCGTGTAGACCAACCCCCTGTCTCTGGAGTACCGGTTGCAGGTGCGACTGAAGTTCGTCAGTATTTGTATGAGCGAGGAGAAATATGTCTTTCTTACAAGCTGGATCAAGAGTATCAATGTCGATGGACAGGTAGACTGGTTTGGTAGTGCCAACACGGTCCTTGATCTTCTTGATGATACCAGTCATTCCGATAGTATCAATCTCTCTGGCCTCGACAATCTCAAAACCACAATATCCATCATTCTCATAGTCACTGGGACCACTCAAAGTTGTTCGGATACCAGCATGAATGTTGGTATCGTTGGCGAGCAGGCCTTCTTGGGATGCATGGTAAAAGTAGGTACCATGGTTGATACTGGCGACCTTGCTTGGAGACCCTCCAAAGACTTTTGGCTTCCATGTATCAAGATGAGAGTCAAAGTGGATCACAGATATGGGACCGTAAGCGCGGTTGACTGATCTAAGAAGTGGTAGAGTGATTGTGTGGTCTCCTCCGAGAGTAATGACCCTGGGGAGAGTCTTTCCATTCTTTGCCGGACCTTTCTTTTTGGCATCGGTTGCTGGAGCACGGGTCAAGATCGAGTTGTGTCCCTCTTCAATTTGATGGAGAGCCCATGTGTTGTCATATCTGTAAGGCAGTGAGCACCGGCACAGCTGTCGAGGTAGACGGGTGGGCTTACGAAGTGACTGGAATATCTCCGCAGTCTAGAACTGTAGCCCAACTGTTGAACGGGTTTGTCTCTAATGGGACATTGTATCCTCCACTGAAACCCACCCTGCGTGAGCCTATGTTTACGAATAAGGGCATCAGCTTCTATGCTGCTTGGGGAGACTGACTAAAGATTGAGACGGCGAGAACCTTGACGGATTCCGGACGGACCGAATCGGGCCCCAGGTCTATAGGAAGTTCCTGTGTCGAATGGAGCACCTGCATGTTATTAGTGCTGCCACCTGGATGGGTATACTTTGGTTATAAGTAGGTAGGCACGCACCGATGAAAGCGATGTCGTACTTCACATCATCGGATGCCAAGCATGGGTAATATGGCAGACGACCAAATGTCGAGATACCCGAGAACACGGAGTCCGCCTTCGCATTGTTAGCCCAGGATCCTTCATGAGCTCAATTGGCCTACCTGGGTTCCACCATCACCAGGCAAAGTGTTATACCATAATGCTTTATGTGGCCCCTGGATCGGTACCTGGTTCTCATGATCACCATGAGCAAGTGCAGTGGTAGCCAGAAAGGCCACAGTCAGGATTTTGGTCAACATGGCGATGACGAGGTCAATTGAGCAGCAGAAGAAACGAGAAAGACGATAAATGAGGGGAATTGCCTTTTATGAACAGTGCTGTGCTGGCACTGCTTGAAGGCACTACTGGCGTCATCTTGACTGTGCGATATTACAGGTAGACTGATGAGCAGTCTCGCATCATGACCCTGACCAAGCCCATGCCTGGTATGGCCATAGGTTCACACCCTATCTCAGCCATTGGTCTTTTAGAAGATTACCTGAGAAGTTACCAAGCTGCCGGTCATGTTGTGGCCATTCTGGTTAGGTAAATGGCGAAGATACAGAAATCTTTCGTCCGATGCATGCGGGGCAGAGATAAAGGATCTGGAGGGGTATCCGACTCGGATTGCTACAAGACCTGGCCGAGGGGCAGTGGTAACTGCTTTGGGAACAGGTCAGGTACTATCAATAATAAGAATGACAGTAACGCATTGTCATTGGGAATTGGGTAATGGAGAGGTAATCGAACATGTCAACTCGACCGGGGTCAATCCGACGCATTGGGAAGCGGTGAGGTAATTTTACGATAAGACATGAGGAGAGCTTTATCGGCGGGGTGGACAAAAGCGGCAGCGAGGGGCATAGAGCGGCGCCCGTTTGAAGCCTGAATCCTCTCCCTTGGATCAAAGGCATTAATATCCAGATGACTAGTCACGTGACTGACATTCTCATGTCACTACAGCCCCCTAATGCACAGGAAGATACTTCATGCACGTCGAATCACTTCTGGTGAGCAGGCTCTGGGGCCGGTCCAATGACTTTCCGCCAGTTCGATTCTCCTCGGGGCTCCAAGGCCATCGTCCATCGGCCACCAGCCTCCCAGATTTCCTTTCAGCGCAGCACTTGCAGGGCCGGCAGGCAAGTTGCAGCAGGCCAGGCGGTGCAAGACCTGGCAGGAAGCATCTGTTAATGACTTCATGAGGGTGATTCGTTGGCTGTATTTGGCCACATACGTTTCATGCAGCTGCACTCCTGCTGCTTCGCATCGAGAGGCTAGGAAATGCATCTGCCCAGTGGCCGTCTGACCCTCCTGATTCGAGGACTGCTGCAAAAAGACCCATTACCAATGGGCACGAGAGCCACTCAGGCCAGATACAGTGAACCCTCGCCGGCCGCACGTCAGTCCCAGTCGCCGTCGCTCTCCTAGTCTGCAGTGCCTCTGCCATCGCCCACCCAATGAGGCGCACTCCACCTAAAGAGCACCTCCCCATCTGAGGCCATCTCAGACTCTGCGCTCTCGCTCAACCTCTCAACCACATCGAAGGCAGACCAACCTCGTCGCATGCTCTGTCAGTGGCCCATAACAACGAGAATCCCCCACCTCCTTCTGATTTCCCCTGCTTGCGAACCCGACTCGTCGCCGGATCGCTGTCTGGGCGACTTGAGAGGCTTCTTGCAGCCTGCGCGCATCGCGACGCCGCATCTCCTGAGTCTGACTTCCCATTCGGTGGCAGCTCATCTCCATCTCGAGCGCCACTGCTTGCTTTTCCGATCCGCTTGACTTGTACTGCGATACCACGGTCCTTTCACGACGTTCACGATATCCACGACTCTCGTTATCCCCTTTTCGCGATACAGTACATTAGACCACGAGCTACAAGGAGACTCCACCTGCCGATAAAGTTCTCATGCATGGACCCGACTTGTCGATGAACTGCAGCGACCTCTTGAAAGCGATATCGAAGCCTAGTCGGTGACAAAACGATGAGCAAGCACTAAACCAACCCCCAAATTCTGCGTTTACTCGGCGTGGATGCTCCTCACACAGACGAACTGGCTCAGGATGCCGGCCAGGGAGCTGGGGAGCTCTATTGATGCTCCAAATGGACATCAAGGGGTGGGCACAACTCTACTGAGGAAGCACAAGATACTCCCCCACCCGCGAGAGGTTCGCTTTCCAGAAGTGTACCCCTTGCCTCGAACCACAAAACCCCGCGATCTTGTCATAGACACGGGCAATGCCTCCATATCCAGCTCAGATGCATCGAGTCCGCGAACGCTGAAACATACCTCCAAAAGAATAGGCGGTCTGCCCCCAACCCCTCCAACTCATTCACGACAGTCCTCAGGATCTCACCCTACGATTACCATAGCCCCTAAATTCGATGTTGCGACCATCAGAACGCCAACAGATATCCCTTCTGCACCAAGCACACCTCTTGGCCAGCAAAGTCCGCCGACTCCAGATGTCACCCCTCCAAGAGCTATGCCGTTGTCGTTTCGACCTCCTGGGAGTGATCGATATTCCTCCTCGCGTACCGACTCATTCAAGACCGCTCGAGAGCACCAAGAATCCTCGGATGAAGACGAAGTGTCAGAACCAACCGTGAGACCGGCTCCCCCCTCAGCTAGGACGTCAGCAGTAGAAGTTCCCCAAGTCCCGCAGAAATCGCAGAAACGCAAAGAGGTAGGCTTGGGACTGGGTTTGGAGTCTGATAATGAAGGAGCTACAACCCCGCGAGCCAAAGTGGATAGGTCTCAGGAGGAATTCGTTGTTTTTGATGGAGAATGGGGTTCGACGGAGGAAGTAAGCGAAGTGGAGCGGGAATGGGACGACAATCTCATGAGGAATGTGACCGTCCGTAAAAGGCATGCTCGTAAGCTACAAATGTTTACAGATGGGCCTACAGGTGATGTTCTGGAAGATGATGTTATCTCTCCGACTGCGGCCACCAAAGTTGTAAGAAGTTTACCATTACAAGAGAGAATTGCGAGGCACCGCTCACAAAGAGACGCATCCGACCAAACACCTACCGGCAGTGGAAAATTTGGGGATCGCAGAGTTTGGCCTACAACTGTAGTAAATCCAGAATCACCCTCAACTCCAGACGTCCGGAGATTCTCAGCCATGTCAGGACGGTCAGTAAGTTCTACGGTCATTGAGGCCATGGTTGTAGATACTCCACCAACAAGGCGAAAGACTCTTCGACATAGTAAGAAGCAGCTCGGATTGAGGGACTTCAGTTCAGACCAGTCCACAATTACTTCTGGCCCAAACTCGGTCGTGTCTATTGAAGCTCCGCACCGCCTGCATCATTCAATGGCAAGGATTCCAGAGAAAAGGCATCGAAGCCTGGCCTCAAACACTACCATGAGCACAAATTCCTCAAGCGGAAGATCACGCCGAGAAGTTCTGAAGAGCGGCGCGATCCCAGTTGTGGTTATCCCAGATCGACGCTCATCCACAAAATCTTCAAGGCCTCCATCTCTCAGATCTACAAGCAGCCGGAGGACAAAGCGCAGCATGTCTCTGAATTCGGCGCCGCTGTCACAGTCATCAAAGTACAATGATCCAGGCTATTTTGACACACTGCCTCCAAGGAAGCGAACAATGTCGGAGTCAGCTGGATCGGGACATTCAGTCCGAACGATTGATTTCCCGCCAAATATCCCGGCTAGACGCTCATCACTTTCCGCCCCAACCAGTCGCAATACCTCACGAGCTGGATCATTAACAGCTGAGAGTCTTAGGGCTCACAACATGATCCAAGCCCAAACTAAAGCAGTGGCTCCAGAGCCAGCACAAAGTCAACCATCGCCCGAAGAAGAGGTAGAAACGGACAATGTTCCACCACTGAACGTCGACCATAATGGAGATCCTTTCTTTGGAAAGCGACTTTCTACACAAGTTACACCGTTCTCCCAGGCATCTTACGAAACTGCTGGAACGATGGCAGAGGTCTCGGAGGCAATGGCTGTGTCAATTTTCCCACATCAGAACAAGTCAGTTCTGGTTGTGCAGCAAAAAGCATCGTCAGATCCTTCACCTCCAAACCTCAAGGCTATTGATACTATACAACAGCCCAAGGTGAATGGGGCGGCTACTATTGGTCCAGTGACACCTCCTCAACCAATACATCCCATGGACGAGATCGATTCTCCTCTTAGGAATCCCCGAGCTCCTCCCGAACCCCCAGCAATCAAGTTCATCCCACCTACACCGGCGGCGCTTGCTCCTGGAGCAGAAGAGGAACGTCAGCTTGGCTATAACTTGGAAGATAGACCGTCTACATCAGATGACAAACCAAAGAGGGGAATGTCCTTGATGCGTCGTGCTTTCAGCAATCGTCGGAACTCAGAGTCAGCTGCTCATCAGCCAGGTCTCTTCAAGCGCACGTTCTCATTGAGTAATACTCCAAGGAGAGATTTGACAGACCACTCGACGCAAACTTCGAAAGAGACTGCCAATCCGTCAACGTTGTATCCATCTGTCGCCGATCGCCCTGCCGATGGGAGCAAGTTGCATCCATTCTGGAGACCTGCCCATTTCTGGGATGATCTCGAAGATCACGAGTCGGATGAAGAGGATGAGTTCAGCCAATATCCAATTGTTGAAAACAGACCTCCACCACCAAAAAGAAGTTTCAGCCAGAAGTTGAAGAGGACGTTCGCCATTCTGCCCATCCAGGACGATGATTATGATTATCAGCCCTATGCGCTAGATCGCCGTACTATGCGGAGAACACCGAGTGGAAACATGAGAGTTGTGAAGCAGAGGAGCAACTCGAGTCTCAGGAGAGGTGTAAATGACAGGCGGCAATACACTGTGGCGCGACCAGTGAGTGGTCCAGCCGAAGGATCATTCGGGTACGGTTTCAAGGAAGGTAATGGTGGGAGGGTACACACCATCCCGGGCTTAGGTATTAGAATAGAATACATCGGATGGAGTGGGATGCGGAGGAGACTGAGCGAAAGAAGAAGAGAGCAACGAAGTGAGAAACTCAGGGCCAGCATCAGCGGCCCGAAGGGCGTCCAGAGCGGCGTCGACGATGTTTTACGAACGAGGACTCAATGAGTTCCTGATACCCCATTCAAGATACCCGGAACTACAAAAATAACAGGCCAAGGATTGGAACGGGCGGATCCCAGGACTGTACTATCACGATGATTCCCCACGGGTGGCGGTCGCGCTTGCTTTTCAACCTGTAACTTACTTTTCTGGCATTTTCCTCTTCATGAGCGAGCGATTTAGCTTATACTCGCTTTTACATTTCAGATGGTAAGCTCGGGCTTCACTTTTATGATGGGACGACTTGATGAATTGAGGCTATGAAATGACTCTCTGGTTCTGGATGGATTGGATTGGATTGGATTGAATAGTTACCTTCTTGCTTGCTGGACAAATGTGTGTTTCTATGGGTACAAAAGATGAGGCGATGCTAGACCTGATGAATGATATGACCTGCATTATAAACTTTGAAGAAAGAGTCACCTCACTACCACATGTGCAGTCGTTCATGCTACGGACTTTTCTATACCAACTCCGCTCCCTATTTCCCCAACGTTGACGCTTGGCTGCGTAACCTTTAGCAGGCCTGCTTACCTAGAGGCTCTTCCCCAGCCAACAGGACCACCATGGATCTACAAATGATGACAGCCTTCAATGCAAAGGAGAGAAGGATAGCAGATTGGATGAATCTTTTTCTTGAAGCGGACGAGAGATTGGTGGTCAAGCAATTCATACAGCATCGTGGCAGCACCATGACGTTGATTAAAGTTGTATTGGATAATTGATGGATCATCAGCGAAGTTTGGTCTATTTTCCAAGAAGCTTGAGTGAGACTGAATGTGCTCTAGATGGTGGGAAGAGCTCGGGAGGAACGCATGATAGACCACTGTAGAAACATTGCTCTGACAGAACTTTGGTATTACGTGAAAGAAAACAATCGGACACAGGTCCTTGGCGATATCTGAGCTCTCTACAAAGCATGTCACGAGGTTGCACTTCAACCTCTGCAGACACGTGCCCGAAAACCCTGCGACTTTCTCCCTGGCTGACTTCTCTTTGCCCCTCTCTGGCCCCCTTGTTCGGCAGCTTGATCGAACGTCACATGATAACGGCCAATTCACGATTGCTGGCCACTGGCCCGTTAGCTTTGAACGTCACAAAGCCAGTGCGGAAGAGGCAGAAGATGTAGACGGCACAGGATTGACATTGATTGTATTTATCCGCCCGGCCTGAGTCACGACCTCCACTTTCGAGCTCAACAAAAGGGGGCAACTGTACCCGCCACCTCCTCCGAAGCATCCTCAAACTACGAAAAGCTATCAAGATGTCAATTGGAGTTGCAATTATTGGCAGCGGCCTGTTTGTGCAAGACGAGCATCTGCCCGCGGTGCAAGCTACCCCGCACCTCACTCTCAAAGCTGTATATTCTCGCTCTCTCAAGTCCGCACAAGCTTTGAAGCTCGAAGTCGACCTCTATTCCGATGACGCCGGCTCTGGCAAGACCTACCATGATCTGCTGCTCAGAGACGATATTCACGGCGTCATAATCGCCCTTCCCATCCTCAGTCAACCCGAATATATCGAAGCTGCATTGGCGGCAGGGAAGCATGTGCTATCTGAGAAACCGATTGCTGGAGATTTGAAGCGGGCAGAGAGTTTGATAAAATATTACAAGAGTGAAAAGGTCAAGAATAAAGCTACTTGGGGGTGAGTTCTAACATGGATCGTAGTATAATTAGCTTGGTATATCCTGCTAATATAATGGTAGTGTTGCCGAGAACTATCGATTCCTCGACTCGTATATATATGCCAGTCAGGAAATATTAAAACTCGGAAGGATATTGGGATTTCACGTCACAGTTTCAGCTAATATACAGGTTGACAACAAATATTACAGTATGTCTCCCCTCCTTAAATTTTATCTAGCTAAGTGCAATAGATACCCCATGGCGCACGAAACCTGAATACCAAGGTGGATTTCTACTGGATGGTGGCGTTCACAGTGTTGCTGGTATACGTCTATTGCTGGGAGAAGGTGCGAAACCCACGGCTTTGACTGCATATACGGCGCTGCTTCAGCCCCATCTTCCCCCTGCTGATACCATTACCTCGATATGGCAGACCAAAGCTGGTGTTCCCGGCACGTTTGCAATGTCATTCGGTACAACACTCTCTGGATATGCATTTGATGTTGCATGTGAGCATGGTAGCGTTACTGTCACTGATAAGAAAGTCGAAGTTCGACAGGGGCTACAGAAAGATGGTAAGAGTTCAGTGAAGGAATTCAAAGGCGAGGATGTCAAGGCAGAGGTTAATGCGTGGGCTGAGAGTATTGCAAATGGCAAACCTCATCCCTTACAGTCGCCTGAACAAGCACTGGCGGATTTGGAGATTCTGGAGAAGATGCTGAAGAGTGGGCAAGGCCATGGGAAGACGGAGAGTCTACAATTTCAGGTCTAGGAATTGCTGCTGAAGGCTTATTATTGAGGTTCACGAGCAGCGACCCAGGTTATTGTTCGAGTTTACAGAATCAAAGTATTGAATTCTGCTTACATTCTTCTTTTCAAGGAAATTCTGTTCCATCTCATCGTCACAGCCCATTTATCTAGGATACGGTCTGCAAACACAGTTGCAGTTGATCACAGACATTTGTCATTCATAGTTCAATAAGGATTCTATACATGGATTTCGCCAGTCCCAATGCATAGCGATCAGCAAAACATGCAGCCAACTGCCCCTCGAAAGATTCCGGGGGCTAATTAACGACTTATATAACCTTAGGCAGGATCTGTGAAGTGTCAATGATCCGAATTCATCACAGGTGAACTAGAACTGCCAGAGTTTTCACGAGAACGGCTCCCAAGATCGGATAATGGGTAAGGCTACTACCGTTTATTGGTGATTTTGTCTACTTGAGTACACAGAGTAATGAAAGAATACCACCCAACCACGTCATCAATCAGTCATCTCGCGTGGAGAACACAACAATAATGTGCACTTTCCTTCCCCTGGCGTCAATCTTTTCTTACCATATTTCTTCATTGCTTACAATCCAGCAGGTACAGTTCTCCGGAACATGGCACGGCCCTGTGCCCTATGATCCGTCTGAATCTTCTGCTTCAATCTCATAGCTTTTGGCTTGACTGGAATCGAGCTGGGTTCACCTCCCAGGTCTTGATGCGATCCCTCTTCTACCTTCACCTTGACATTGTCGCCCTTGAGTTCCAGTCTGTATCGCTCAAAGTTGTAAGAAGGTTTTCCGAAGCTGGGTATCCTCTGCCTGTGCTGCTTTGTCTTGTTCCCCAACCACTCTGTGGCAGCAACCTGAGCCCAAGTTTGGTTGCTTGGCACCGATTCCTCTTTCTTCACAGGCACAGTTGCCTCTCCAGCTATATCTTGTACAACACTCTGATCCTCCGATGGCTCTTTCTCAATTTCACCTGCAGCAACTTGTGCCCAGCTACGTGTCGGTTCCCGTGTCGTGGGGCTGGGATATTCTGATTTTACTTCCTTGGAGACTTGCGAGCAACGGGCAATTGCTGCTCGAGCATTTGCCGCTGCTCTCCGTGGAAGAGAATCTCGCCGCCTTTTGAGGACTCCATGTGGGGATGAAGTATCTGTTGATTTCTTCTGGTGGTCGTGTGACTCTGCTAGAGTACTTCTGCGTGTTGAGATATTAGATCTTCTGGACGAAAGGTCATTACGAATAGGTACGCCGTGCCGGACAAGGTCTCTGGCAATTGCTTGGATAGGAAACTTCTCTCTAGCCTGGGCTGAAGTTGAAGGTCGTCGTTGGGGGTTCATTTCGATTCTGTTGGAGTCTGTAGCGCTGTTCCGCCGTTTTCGGCGATTTTTGTCTTCCAAATAAGGCTTCTCAGACTTCGCAAAGGGATTGGTGTAAGTACCAGGTGTTTGCAATGAATGAGAAGTGATTGAAATGATGTTGCTGTCAGTAAGCGATTGATGTCCCTCGGGATACGAAGACGGACGACCTGTGCCAATTGGAGGTTGCGGCAAGGATGGGAATAGCTCTCGAGGTTGCGATGATGGATTAAACCCCGGTGTGTTGGGCACTTGTGGATAGGCTACTCCGGATCGCGCATACAAAGAAAGTTGATTTGTAGCTGGAATCCCATGACTTTGACTGGAATGTGTATAATCTTGTCGTGGCCGTGGCTGGGAAGGCGGGAATAAGTCTGGGGTCGAGTGATGATCAACGATTCTTGGTCTGAGATTGTAGTGGTTGTTGCCCATTCTCGGGGGAGATGTCGGTGCCAGACGTGGAAGCAATGGTACAATTTCTATGGGATGGTTGTGATTTTTCCAGCTTCTTGTGAACATCGGCGCATGGTCTGATGAATCTTTTGGATGATTATTCCCTGCCGTAAATAAGTTACGGAACATGCAAATCTTGGCTTTGTTGGCCAACTTACAGACGTGCTTCCAGACAGCGAACTCAAGAAGGGTTTCGATCCTCGAGTGACGTTGGCTGTAAGACATCTTTCCACACATTGCCTCCTCAAATTCTACCTCGCGTTCTATGTTCTGAACCATCTTTGCATATTCTGTTGTTGGTACGGCCAGCCGCAACTCTCCATTCTTCATGCTGATCATGGTGTGTGATCGTTCCATCTTATCGATGCTATTTATGTTATCGATGTTGGATGCTTTCAATGCTGATGATTATGGCGTTGGTGATGGGTTTGAATGATGTTTCCACTTGGTTTGCAAAAGAATGGCATTTGTATACGGACGTGGCTTCCTGTTGTTGATTCTGCATACACTTGTAAATTAAGCGAGCTTCAAAAGGGGCAGTTGCGGCCCAGTTTGTAAGGCGAAATCGCTACCTAACCTAATTCGAAAGTCATTTATTCAAACGTTCACATGAATAATGACTTGCTTAGAGGTTTCTATTCGGGTATCTAAGCAAGGAGCTTCAGGGAGCCTTAGCGTCTCTAATTTTGGGTGGTTTCATGATTCTATACACTCTTCTGGCCGCCCATAGATCCACGATAGTCTCCAAGATGGGAATCAGAAGTTCGATAGGAAGTTTATCCAATCTTTTCGTGGCTGCATCGTTTTGGACTCCGTCTGATGGTCTGACCTCGCGTCTAGCGCATTATCCGCTATCTCGTCAAAGAGACCTGCCTTGTTTGCTCCGAAATCCCCCAGAAAAACTTAAAACCTGCACGATACTCCCATGCACTTTACTATCACAATTTCATGCCTACGGGCGGAGAACTAGCTCTACGGTACGATGGAATTGCTCCAAATCAATCGCGTCATCCAATCCCATCCCACCCCGTACTACATTTGTAGGTGTCCGTCTCCTCAAGTATGACTAATCTATTTCATCAACCAAAACCCAGTCGTCTTCTTCGTGTGCAGTAACGTCATTGCTCTTCTTGCGTTTCAATTTCTCATAGCGAAGTCGATTGAGCTCGGGTTTTTCTTGTTCTAACTCTTCAAGTTCAAGGGCCTCGCGCACACGTTCTTGACGCTCGTTTCTGGCGTTCAAATGCCTCGCGCTCGCGCTCCTGGTGCTTCAGATTTTCGCACTCAAGTCCCTTGCGCTGAAATTCTTTTACTTGGAGTGCTTTCAGAAGCTCGCTGCATTTGATTTCCTTGCTTTCAATCTGCTTTATGAGCTCCTTATGCTCTGCTGCCTTTCGCTCTTTTTCTTCTGATTCGATATCCTGACGCTCGAGTTCTTTGATTTCAAGTTCTTGACGTGCAAGCTCCTGACCTAAAAACCTGACAGTCAGCATGGAAAAGCAATTTCTGGGGGGGGTGGTGAGGTTCTCAGCTTTTATCACTCGTACAGTGAAGTTAGAAATTTGGGAATGTGGTAATTTAAAAATATGTTCGAAGGACTGCAACGACGTGGAAGAAACTTACGTTCTAGTTCTTTCCGACAGGGAGGGAAGCAGGCCCATCAAAATTCTCCCTACCATATCTGATGATAAATTTGGGATGACCTTGACTGCCGCAAGAGAAGACTCGATTAAGAAGGCAAGCGTTTATGTCCAAGTTCTCGCGGGCACAGTAGGCGCAATCTTGTGCACCGTTGTTAGCTAGCTTGATTTGGTCCTCAAAGAGTCTAGGTCGGATTCCCGGGAAGAGATTCTTTTCATTTGGAACTAAAGCTGTGGTTAGCAAGGCTTCGATAGGATATTTAGCAGATACTGACACTTTTGCTCCCATGAAAGAAGCTCTGCAAGCCATCTAATCTCTTCATTCTTGAAGTCATCGTCTGTGTTCACGTGTTTCAAGATCACAAAAGTCTTTTCGAATATTTCACCATTAATAGTGTTATATCGAGGAAGCCTTTCGTTAAACTGTTGGAAGATGGAGGTATAAGCTTTGCAGCTACTGTAGTGAGTCAAGCCATCAGTTAGAGTACCAGTCGAAGCCATGGTCAGCAAGTTGTGGACACTGGGTGTCGATGCTGGTGTGGAGACCGAAAGAAGATATTCTCCAACTCGAGAAAACGAACTTTATAGTGCCAGATCACGCTATGTCTAGAGCCTTGTCCGAGAATTTAGTTGTCCAGTGAATTTCCAGTAACGAGAAATCACCTAACAAACATGCAAGGGGACCTTCTGGGTAAGGTGAAATTTAGCTCGTCTCCGCCTTGCTTCTGCATGGGACGTTGATATTGACTGCACATTCCAAATATTTTAGGGTTTCAACAATAGTTGTGGAATATTTACTCGGATAATATATATAGAAGAGAGCAGATCAGCATTCAATGGCACGGAAAGTATCAAGGGCAGTCACTTCCCAGAAAAGAAGCTATGAAAGCCATCTCTTCTCATCAAGAGTTAAGTCATTGGTTGTGGCTGATGGTGTGTAAGTGAACGTAACAGAACTTATCTTCAAGTAGTGCTTGTGTTTTTTAGTAAAAGAACCTTAGCTGTCAGATTTTCTGGGGAGCTCCCCATGAACCGATATGTTTTTATTCTCAGTGGAGACCATGGTTAGAGTGGCTTGTTGATTTTCCGTGTTGTTGTTATTGGGGCCAAAAGTAATCAACCTCTGATATGAAAAGACGGACTTATATAGTGTATTATCACGCTAATACTAGAGCGTAGTTTAGGAACTGATGGTTGTTCCCATAAATATCCGCCAGCAACAAGAGTAAAGCCTCCATAGAGGAGGAGACCCAGAAACGTGGAATTTAGTTTAATCTTGCTTTGCTCTTACCCGAATGCTTGGAGGCATATCATGGAGAGTCTTCAAGATTTCATGGTGGTAGTCAGACATTTCACATAAGAAACTGCTTGGTGCAAACAATATTGATGCTGCTGCACTGAACTGGTGCAAAGAACATATCCACCAGAATGCGCACGCTATTGGCACAGAGCCATGTGACCATAAGCCAAATCTATGGCTCCGGGTGCTCTCGTTTCATACCATCTCAGATCCCTCCCATAAAATCTTGTTGACCCCAAGTTCAACCATGTCACAAGTGCTCCCATTCATCACGGCGTATATTGACCCCTAGCGACATGCTCACATAGCCCCAAGACCAACTCAAACGAAGACCCATCCGTCCTTCAATTCTCTCATCCTCTCGACATGGCAGGCAGGGCACGATGGGTCATTTCCATCTTCCATATCAAGGCGGACCTTATAGTCATCATGTTCTTCCCTGGAGCAAGAGACCATCCGAACATATGGACACTTCTGGTCCTTGGCCGATCGTCCTTCCTCCACACACTGCTCGCGCTCTGGCATATACCCTATGCTGACCGGATTTTGTTTGGCAGGATTGCGAGGTCTCTTTCCAGGGAACTTGGAATCAGGAACTACCACAAAGTCAGCCTATCGCTCGAGGGAAGGGATTGGCAACAAGTATTCTTACATAAGGACTCCCAGCAAAGGAGCTCTACCAGCCATTTTCGTTCTTGCTCGGTGAAAAAGGTCTTGTACGTCTTAGGCTTGTGGAGCTCGACTAGCTCCCGCATCTTCTCCATCAATTCTACAATCTCGAGAGTCGACTTGAGGTATGGAGCGGCTCGAGCATTTGTGATAATCTGATCACGAACTGAGGAGTATCGAGAAGAATCCATTGTGTGATGCAAATTGTTGGAGGTAGAGTTGCAGGTAGATAATGAGTTGAAGATAGCCCGTTGACGGTAACTCGTCGAAGGTAGCTCGTTGAAGGTAGAATGGTTTCTGGGAAATTGACTTTCGATGGGTCGATTGTGTTTCTTTGATGGCGGTTGAAGATCTCGAGGCGGGATATGAGGTCTTCAGTTATAGGGTTCTAAATTTCTCAGAGTACTTGCTCCAGTAAATATTTGCAAGAAAAAAAGGCTAGCACATAAATTCGGTGATTAAATTTACCACTTTATGATATGAGCTTACCTTGTTTTAGTTATCATTTGGGAAAACTTCACAGCTCAAGAAGTACAGGTTGTGCTACAAGCCCAGCTTCCCAGCTCCAATCTTGAGAAGTCCAAGAAATACTTCCATTTCCCTCCTCCAATCCATGATCTTGGAAATTAGTAAAGATCCGGCCATGGGAACCGGGTTTGAAAATTATTTTGAGCCCAAGAACCTATCTATCTCCTGCATATTTAACCTTCCAATACGACAAACCTTTTCCGATTGCCTTGGGCTCACGAGTGTTTTTGCAAGCAAGTTAACAACCTGGCAAACCCACGTGCACTGATGTTTGTTCCAGTTGTAGACATCCAATCATTGATCACAGAATCGAGAGAGCTGGTACACAAACTTCTTACACAACAGTATGAAAGCTTTCCAGCAAAACATTCCAAGAGACAATTGCCTTATGACGCTGCCCTCGCCACTCCGACTCCGTCCTCAAAGCCCCTGAGCACAGCCACAGCAGGTCAGCGCCTCCATCGTTCGTATAATAAGAGACCCAATCATACGAGAGGTTTTACAAATCCATCTCGAGAGCTGAACCAACCACGCCGCTCGAGGCTGTTCTCCTGGAGACGAAGCCAAGACATTGCCCTCTGTCTCCATAAGAAGAGGTCACTGTCTTTTGGCAGCCTGGATCTCGCTGGAAATAACGAAGGTTCCTTCGAGTGAAATCGGGGTATGGAATAGGATGCTGAACTCCCTTAATCTGTAGAGCACTTGCTAGCCAAATATCTGGCATCGCTTTCAGAATATAGAGAGCCAAATAAATTCTTGAGCAGAGACTCAACTCTGCTCTTGAGGACGCGTCAATGCCGGAATGTACCACTCCAAGAGGCCGTGATGTCGCAATTAGACAAGCTGAATTAGGTCTAAATTTGTGCCGCCCATACTGAGCGCTTGAGTGACATTTTTGACCCCAGCCCCTGCTGCTGAGAGAGGGACATCTTATGATCCGCGCAAGTACAAAAGGAATTTGGGACCTGCGGACACCGCCATCTGACAAATTTTTGCGGTGCACACTTTTGCATACTCTATTTGATAAAGAAATTATAGAAAGGAAAGATGGTGCGAATCAATGCAGCACTGGCCACTGCGGGTATGTAAAACGGGGGCATGGTGGGCCGGGGTGTTAGTCAGGAACGCGCCAGAACACCTCACTGATCATTGAGATAGGCCTCTTCTTGACAACCACAACAGCGGTATCGACACAGGTCGCTTCTGGATTTGCTGCCAGTGACGGGAGCATATCTTTCGCACTCAACATTCCGCAGAATGATTCCAATAATGACCTCTATTTCTCCATGCAGGCCGATGCCAGTGTCTCGTGGATGGTACGATCCGTCCCTAGTCTTGAGGTCCACAGCTAACGTCTTCTAGGCCATCGGAATGGGAAACAACAAGATGGATGATACCTTGATGCTTATGGTCTATGCGGACTCCACAGGAAAGAATGTCACAGTTTCGCCTAGGTTATCTTATGGCCATACCGAGCCCTCCTACACAAAAAACGTCACTATTGCAGTACAACCTGGTAGCGGCATTTCGAATGGCAACATGACAGTCAATGCAATATGCTCGAATTGCAGGTCATGGAAAGGAGGCAGCATCGATCCCACGAACCCGACAGCGAAATTCATCTTCGCAATAGGACCGGATGGAAGCATAAACTCGAATTCCGAGTCTGCGAACATCAAGCGCCATTCAACGTATGGAGCGTTCACAATGGATTTGACAAAGGCTGTCGGAGCTGCCCAAATTCCTATCATTGCGACATCGGATTCTTCTGGGACAATTCAGACGCAGGATCAGACGGATCATGATTTCTCTCCACGTAATCAACATATCTCTTTGTTCCCTATCTTGAGCTCCCTTTCTTGCTGGCCAGCTCCGAGTTTCAGCTCCCGGCTCGCTCCCGGCTCTCTCTCCCTTACAAAAATCTGATGCTAATTCGTTGACAGCACTACACGCTTGTGCTATGGTTTTGGCTTTCGTGGGACTCATGCCTGCTGGTGTCTTGATCTTGAGAGTTATGAAGAGCCCGAAGTGGCATGGCTACAATCAGGCTTTATCAGCTGTGTTGGCCGTCCTTGGAGCTCTCCTTGGGATTTATGCTGGAACCATGTACAATAGGGTAAGTTGACCTCAAAATCGTCCATTTTTATGCTAACAATCCCACAGTCAAGGAACTGGAATTCCGCTCATCAAATTTTTGGCACTTTCATCATAGTCGCCTTGATCGGACAATTTGTACTTGGTTTCATGCATCACCGAATATACAAGCAAACACAAGCCTCCACCAAGCTAGCACCATACCACGTCTGGCTCGGCCGTGTCATCATCCCTGCTGGGATCATCAACGGCTTTCTCGGCTTCCCTCTGGCTCTCAATCCAAAATACAATTGGGCACTTCTCGCTCTCACCCTACTCATGGTGGTCGTCTTCGGACCAATCATGTTCTGGAGATGGAAACGAAACGCAAACCAGAGCCCGCCAGGAAATCCATCTGATTCGGATGGATATCAAAACCAACCGTGGAATGCTGGGCCGTCGAGTAGTAACATCGATTTGGGGGGTTATGGGCAGCGAGATCATCCGCCTCAGCCGATAAACGATCCTCCGCCGAATTACAACTATCAGATTCCGACGCAGGGAAGAGATTTTGTTTAATGGGCCATTCAGGAAGTTGGCGTTAAAGCTAAATATCCGCTTAGGTGTGAGGACTATTCTTTGTATGTGTAGCATTGGAATTCGGGCATGGAGGCATTGCCAGGCGTTTGTTTGAGTAGGTCTGGGATTTGGAGAGGCATTTTGAGAAGCGCAAAATAGAAGAAGACAACGCATCTACAATTGAGTAAGCTCTACTGGTTCAACGCTGTCCTTCTCCTTCCCAACATGAATCTAGGAAACGAATCCGAGCTTTGAGATACTGGGATATGGGCTTCTTCTTAGCTAGGCATGAAACAAAACGGTTACCCCACGTGATGCAAAAAACAATCGCCCCTGAATCGAGCAGCTGAGATACATCCGCCACAAATACTAGAGGGGATAGATTTGCCTGTTCAGGATCAGCAATTTCGCAGTTCGTGAGTTATTGCGCCGAGGAGAAAACATCCGATTCAATTTCTGAGTGTACCGACCTTCTCAGCAGAACTCACGTAGACAAGCGGGTAAAGAAACATATACACGAAGTATGGAGGACCCCGCATGCCCGAAATACCCGATCGGAACAGATCACCAGCAAAAACTGCCTACCCATGGCCCCGGGACTCAATGCCGTTTCATTCATCCGATACCGTAGTACCGTACTGCTTTACAATGAAGTATTTTTTGACTTTTTCTTCACGGAATCTTGTTGTCACGCAGGGCAAGATTTCGCCTTCTGAAGAAAAATACTCCCCGATGATGACGTGCTTTCAGCGAGAAAATTGGTGAGGTGTGTGCCGCACCCCTGAGGCTGTGTGTGTCCCTTTTTCTGCTTTCCTGCTGATGGATGCTGTGGCGTTGAGAGCCCGCCTGCACCGTCAGCGTGTTTGGACACACGTACAGTACACTCAGCGGATCGACAAACTCAAATTATTTGCCTCAGTTTCAATTCCAGAGGACAAAGATCTGAAGGCCCAGGCGATGTAGATCTGGCATGAGAATGACAGGACCAGGATGGGAAGACCACCACTTTATGGTGCAGCTCCCTAAATAGGCTGTGGGGACGTCTCCTGGCTCTAGAACACGCTTGTTTCAGGGGTGCATGGCGCACCTGCCATCGCTAATTGCTAGTAATTGCTAGGGTGTCACCAGTTGAGCATAGCGTGTGGAGAGGCGTAAATACTTTATTGCCTTCCTCTCACTCTGTCATCCTCCAAATTTATTCCTACAATCCCACCATGAACCGCCAGCGCCTTTGACATGAGCTTATTCACGACAGAGGGTACGGGTATTCATTTGAGGGATTGTATGAGGAGGAGGACTGCGGGAATCGACTGAGGTACCGACCAGCCCATCCTTGCAGCTCGCAGATCCGCGCAGCATGTCGACCTCGTCAAAATCGTCCGTCAGGTCGGTCAGTGACTACGGCACCATTGCGCAGTACGACACCGACAGCGACAAGTCCTCGGACATCTCGCCCCATGGAAACGACTATGATGGACCCTCGGCCGGCGAGGTACCCTACGATCGCGCGAGGAGACGGTCTTTCATTGAGGAGGACGAGGATCCGCTGCAAATCGACGTACCCGCCAAGAAACCCAAGCCGGTCACTTGGAGCAGTTTACCGCACAAGGGCCAACTGGCCATCCTGACGGCTGCTCGTCTTGCGGAACCTCTCGTCCAAACTTCTCTCCGTGTAAGCATCTGCAGGAACCGACAAGATGATCTCATTCTGACCACGTGATAGTCATATTTGTTTTACCAGCTCAAGTCCTTTGACAAGAGCCTTCCGGATTCTGTTATTGCGTCACAGGCTGGAATAATGCAAAGTTCTTTTGCTGCTGCGCAACTTTGTACTGCAATGTGAGTGTTGCCGGAGGCAATTTACGTCATTGTGTCACTGACCCAGTATACAGGTTATGGGGTCGTGCTTCGGATCACGGGGGACGAAAAAGAGTTCTCCTGATTGGCCTTTCGGGCACCATGATTTCCTGTCTCGGATTCGGATTCTCAACTACCTTCTGGCAAGCTTTGATTTTCAGAATGCTGGGAGGTGCTTTGAATGGAAATGTTGGCGTTATGAGGACTATGGTCAGTGAAATCGTTCGGGAGAAAAAGTGAGTTTGCAGGACGAAGTATAAAGCAAAATCTAACAAGAGCAGATTTCAGTCGAGAGCCTTCCTAATTCTCCCAATGTGTGCGAACATTGGCGTTATTATTGGTCCGATGATGGGAGGGTTGACTTCCGATCCAGCTGGCAACTATCCTAGCCTGTTTGGGGGTATCAAATGGCTGAAGAAATACCCCTATTCGCCACCGAATGTTATCAGCGCTGGTTTCTTGTTCTGTGCCGCATGTTTCATATTTTTTGGCCTCGAGGAGGTAAGTAGTCCGAGTCCAGTTGAAGAAGCCGACTGACAAGACAGACCCATGAGCGATATGCTCAAGAACACGATCGTGGTGTCCATTTTCGTCGAAAGCTTACAGGGTCTCTCAGAAGAATATTTGGAGGAGAGAAGCCTGGATATCAAAGTTGCGATTCCGTACCTGACTCGCACGATGGGTCTGTTACTGAATACGAGCCGCCGAAACCTAAGAAATACGTCGCACCACGCTACAAGAACAAGCTTCCTTTCCGTCGCATTTTCACCTACAATGTCATCTGTACATTAATATGTCACGCGCTCATGGCTGGCTCAATGGGCACATTTAATAACGTTTGGTACTCGTTCCTCTCGACACCAGTCTTCGATCCTGCCAAGGCACCACCAGATTATACACCTCACCCCCCATTCACATTTACAGGAGGAATCGGGCTTCCTCCTCGCAGCGTTGGTTTTGCAATGGCTATTTTAGGCTCCATTGGCATTTCGATGCAATTGTTCATATACCCCTTGGTCAATGACCGACTCGGCACCGTACGCTCCTGGCGGATCTTCCTTTACTGTTTCCCATTCGTCTATATACTCGCACCCATGCTTTCCCTAATTCCCTCTACGACTCCGCCCCCGTCACAGAAGACTGGCTGGCCTATCTGGATCTCAATCACAGGGTTACTTTTCATACAGGTTGTCGGCAAAACGTTCGCCTCACCTGCTACGTCAATCCTCATCAACAACTGCAGTCCACATCCCAGTGTTCTCGGGACGATCCATGGCATCGGTCAGACCGCGAGCAGTGCAGCGAGAACTGTTGGTCCGGCCTTGGGAGGGTTCCTTTACGGCCTCGGACTCCGAAATGGGGTTGTTGCCGCTGTGTTCTGGGGCTTAGCAATTGTTGCTTCATTTAGTTGCGTGGCGAGCAACTGGGTCAGGGAAGGCAACGGACATGAAATCCGACTTGAAGGCGATGATGAAGCAGAGGCTGAAGCGGAAGCTGAAAATAGGCCATTACTGAGGCCCTAATTAGAGACGTGTACGTCGACATAGAGTAAATACGTTAATATGGGTCGTCCCGATGCAGGCCTGTTTGTAAGTTGTACATAGAAGTCCTCAAACAAGCTACCATATCATTGACACGTCTCATGCATATAAGCAGGCAAGCTCGGCGACTCGTCTTGATATCCCCAGCCTCCTTGCTTCTCAAAGTGGGATGAATAACGCGCTGCAACCGCGCAGGGGGCCAACACGTGACCAGACTTGCCACTCGCTTGAAACCATCTCCGTACACCGCTTCTCTTCGAACATCCTACGCGCCATGTACAAGGCCGGCGCTCCCAGAACGAACGCATAAGAATCTTGCACGAATCCTTAGTGCGGGTCGTACCGCCAGGCTAATTGCGATGTGTGGGCTTCAATGTGACAGCGAAGCTTGGGGAGCTCTCAGATTCTCCACACCGCCATGTATACAAATCTCGCCGTGCAGGAACCAGCCCACTCTGGGCACGAACCGAGGGCGAAAGCACCTATGACTTGGTGCATTGACATGCAGGCCAGCCGTATGTTGCCTCCGGGAGGGGAAGACCGTTGGCTGGGCACAGCTAGGCCAGGTCTTTGTTGATATGCGCATGAGCATAGTGGGAAAGACGTGTCTCACCGTTCTTGTGAAAGACCATATATCTTGCCCTCCCACTCCTCTCTTGTTCCGTTTGTCTCAGCTCAGGAAAATTTCTCTTCGGCTTCTCTCTTCCTTCGAACTTCATTTCATTCCAAGATACCCGTCCTTCTCACAAAGTTACCTTCATACACTATTCTTCAAAATGGCAGCAGCAGTTCTCCAGCCTCTTCAGTCCCTTTCTCTCAACCATGAAATCATGGCCCCTTCTCCCATCTCCCCCAACGCAGTCCGTCACGGCCGCGGTCGTCACGGCGGCAGCGTTGCAAAAGGGAACAAAGCCCGCGGCCGCGGCTACTCCATCGTCGACGAGCGAGATGTGATGGTCTCCAAGGCGCTGACCTGGGTCCTGAAACGCACGATTGAAGAAGGCGACGAGCAAGATGAGGGAGAAGAGAAGCTAGTTGCAGACTCTGAAGGTTTCGTCGACTGTGAAGACCTCGTACGTTCCCTCCCAAACTCTAGCCCACACTTCACTAACACGTGCCTCCAGCTTGCACAACCGCACCTCTCAGCCCTGCAAGTCACTTTCCCAGAACTGCAATCCCTAATCGCCTCTCCAACCTCCAAGGCCCGATTCGCTCTCAAGCTCAAACCCTCTTCGACCGACGAAGAAGAACTCGACGCCTCTGACTACCTGGTCCGGCTATCCCCCTCCACAACCCCCGCATCCCCCACCTCCGCCTCAGCCCCAAAACTCACCCCCCTGACCCTCACAACCGAGGACCTACCCGACCTAATCGTCTACGAGACCTCGTACGCCAACTACCCGCTGATTCTGGCCTCCGGCTCCATCAAACGCGCTGGCGGACAGGCCGTGCTCGCATTCGCGCCGATCAGCATCGCTGCCGACGGGGCCGAGATCAAGGCGTCTTCAGACGCTGATGTTAGTATTTACATTCCGCTACGGTCACTCATGGAGGCGAATCCCAAGATTGAGTGGCAGAGAACTGAGAGTGGGAGTATTGTGACTGAGGGCGATGCGAAGGGCGAGGTGGGCAAGAAGTATTGGAAGAAGGTTGTGGCAAGGAGAGCGGATATCGGGGTGCTCTTTGAGGATGGGGAAGTGAGGAAGGAGGTGCCGGTTGGGTTGAGGGGGAAGGGTGTTAAGGCTAAGAAGGGTGGGAAGGGGAAGGGGAAGGGTGGGTTGAAAGAGATGAAGGCTAGGAGTGAGGATGAGGGGACTGCTTCTGATTAGATAGCATTTATTCTTTGTATTCGCTTTTTTGGGGCGGGGGTTTGGTTGAATACCCGGAGGCAGGTGGTCATAAGTGTTAAAAGCATGTGTGTAGAAAAGAAGCAGTAGATTTTATACAGCGTATTGTTGGTATCCGTGACCGAACGCCGTGCCCAGGGTATCATATCATAATTCATCATCGTCCGTTTCGCCGTCAACGCCGTCCACGCCAAGATCCATGCTCGTATCAAAACCAAGCTCCGCCGTCGTATCGAAGACACTCTCAGCTCTTCTACCTTCCAAATCCACCTCAGCAAGTCTCTCCTTCCTCTTCAGATAGAACCTCTCCAAGCAATCCGTCCTCTGCTTCTGAGTCCACCCTTCAACTACAAAAGCAAACTCCGTAGCACTATCAAACTTAAACGTCTTGGCCATTGTACAGAACTGTCTCATCATAACATCTTCCGGAGGATGGAATTTGTACTGGATCCTTCCCGGCGTTCCAGAAGCTGGCCGAGACTCCGCAAAGAGCCGTTCTTCGCCATAATTGACATCGTTGCCAGCCTCCTCCGCACGTCTACTAAGCTCAGCTTCAACTCGAGACGAGCCGACGACTTCGGAGTTCTCATGCGTATACTCTACTCCCGCAGCAGCGAGAATGGCTTGAATGGCATCGGTCTTGGGTCTCTCTTTCTTGATCTTTTTCTTCTGATCTTCTCCTTCGGTGATAAGAGCGACGAGCTGTGACATGGCCGCATCGCCTTTGGCATCATCTTCGACCTTCAGAGGATTGTCCTCGTCGTTAAGAGCATCATCCATGTCGAAGTCCATGATCTCAACCCCTCTTTTGGCTTCGGCGACGTTGGTCTTGTTCACGATGTCACGGAGAACTATGTCATCTCCATGGAAAGTCAACAGATTGTCAAGGCCAAAGATCTCCCCTTTCTGGTCCTTTGCATTCTGCACGCCTTTGAAGTATCGACGTTCAGTGGACGCATTGTACCCGATGTTGGCTTGTTGTTGTTTGTAGATCTGGCGAGCATATACGATCTCCTCTACTGTCCCGGCAGACACCAGTCTGTAGACTTCAACGTCCCGGAGTTGCCCAATACGGTATGCTCGATCTTGAGCTTGCAAGTCGTAACTCGGATTCCAATTCGGGTCAAAAATGACGACCTTGTTAGCGGAAGTAATATTGAGGCCCACGCCTACCAATGTCAGCGGTTGCGACTTAATTCAGGTTCTCTCTCACCTCCCGCTTTTGTCGAGATTAGGAACACAAACTGTCCAGGATCGGTATTGAAGTCATCCACCGTCTTTTGCCGGTCCTCATTTGGCATTGACCCGCTGAGAAAGCTGACATTATAGCTCGTATGCTTGAATAGATGCTCTAACATCTTGAGAAGCCTAACACTGTGCGAGAAGATGAGAACTTTGTCCCCGTTTTCATGCCAGAACTTGAGGAGCTTCTTGAGAATTTTCCACTGGTTTAGTCAGCCACTGACCCATAGCAGGAACATGCAACTTACCTTGCCGCAGAAGTCTGGATTGGATAGATTAAATAGTGATTCCCGATTCGCATAGAGTTCTTCCCATCGATCTGGTACCATCTTCTGTAGAAAAGCCAAGTCGCGCTCTTGCTTCTCACTCACATCTGAAGAGTTTGGAATGAGAAGCGCTAGATGATTTGACAGCTTCTGCAGCGTCATAATAACAGGAAACACAAGTGCCTATCTCGGATCAGAGCCGTCTTTCGTCGAATCTGGGGACTTGCCTGCCACTTCGTATCGGAGTCCGGCATATGAGAGTAACAACACCAACCCTTTTTCTTACCTGAGTCACAGTCGCAATACTCCGAGGACTCTTTGACGACTTCAACGATATCGCTTTCGAGAAATCGTTCATATGCAGCTCTTTGGAGTTCGGTGAGTGGGCAAAACACTACTTTATCAGTCTTCTTTGGCAACTGATGAGCAATGAGACTTTTCATGCGGCGGAGGAAGAACTGAGGCAATAAGTTCTCGACCAGCTTTTTGGCAGTCTGCCTTGCCTGTTTCAGTTGGTGATATGTAGCGTCGTGGCTGTGGGAGTTAGCGGATACAAGGAAACAAAACTGGCCCAGATACTTACGATTGTCCTATCCTCAATGGATCACTAATACTCGACACCCATGTTGACAAGGGCCCGAAACGGCCTGGGTTTGTCCAGTTGAGAAGCGTCCAGAGTTCTTCATACTTGTTCTGAATTGCTGTTCCCGTGAGACCAATTCTACATAATGCGTTGACCTCATTCATAGCTTGTGTCGTTTGTGATTTCCGCTCCTTCAGAATATGGCATTCATCTGCAACCACACAGTCCCAAAGAATCATATTTACTTCGCTCTTGTGGTTCCTGTATGTAGTATAGGTTGTAATGACAACCTCGAGACGTCCTGACATGGCAGCTTGAAGGACTGCCTCCCGCTCTGGGGCATTTCCGTGGTATTTATCGACCTGCCACCAACCCCATCGTGCCAACTCGTTCTTCCAGTTGTCGATGAGTGAGCCAGGACAAATAATCAGCACTCGGGGATACCAGGGCTTGGACGGGGATCTCCTCATCTTTCGCATACGCTTTGCATCCCTCTCATCTCC
This sequence comes from Hyaloscypha variabilis F, assembly GCA_002865655.1. NCBI lineage: Eukaryota > Fungi > Ascomycota > Leotiomycetes > Helotiales > Hyaloscyphaceae > Hyaloscypha > Hyaloscypha variabilis. The sequence goes on along the minus strand of KZ613941.1, from coordinate 1,557,322 downwards.
AGTTTTTCCGAATGCAGCTGTCAAGAATGCAGCAACTTGTACAGTTTTGCCCAGGCCCATATCATCACCGAGAATACCTCCTTTTTGATACACGAACATTTCATGCAGAAAGGCAACACCGTCAACTTGATAGTCTCGCAAATATTGGGCAATAGAAGCAGGGATTACACCCAGAGAGTGTGGCAATTCGATGTCCTTGTATGCTCTCGAAGTTTCGACAGTGGGAGGAAAATCTGGCCGTTCTTCTAACTCAACAAGTCTCTCATCGTCCGAGAACTCAATATCATCATATCTTGGCGGAAGTCGTAGACCTCCTTCAGCCAATTTGTGGTAGTTGGTATCGAACTCCTTCCTCCGCAGATGCAGATAGTCGGGAATGTCTTCATCCATTTCATAGTCAGACTCCTCGCCCCATATCCTCTGCTTCTTTTGTGCGGGTTCCTCTCTATTGTCCTTCGCCTTCTTCCTGCTCGCAATCGCATCTTTGGTCTTGGTAGCTAGTTTCTTCTTCGTAGCAGCTGTGTGTTTCCTCTTTTCTGATTTCCTGTTCTTGAATTTCTCGTAGACGTCCTCTTCATCGGAGAACAAAGACTTCCCCTTGCCCTTATCTCTGGAAGTAGATTTGACAGCGGTATTGTGCTTCGAAGATGGCCTCACATCCGTGATCTCCACGTCGGAATCGGTCTCGCTCTCGGATCTGGCTGGGCCTACGATTTCTGAGGTCGTCAGTAGATGTGCGGGGCTGTTGTGGAGAGCACTAGCTTTCGATGTACTCATCCGTTCCTATCAGCGCTCTCCCTCGACCATGTCTGGCCACTATGTCATCTTCATCGCTGGTCTGCTCCTCTCGATAGCCCTCTCCACGCGCCATATGCGCCATGATGCTGGTGGCGGACGTTGATGCAAGTTGCTGGGGTCTACGCGTGGAAGATGTCGCGATGTCACGGGAAGCGCGTTTCGGCTTCGGCAGAACCTCGGGTTGTCGGTACTGTACAGTAGCCGTAGGTCGTGGTGGGGTAGGGACGGGCCTCTCTAAACATGTGAAGTTTTTTGAAGTTTGGGTAAAAGAAATGGTGCCCTATATTAAGTGGGAACCCCCAATTTTTGAACCTAAATTCAGCATATAAATGAGAGAGATAATACAACAGTATAATCAGTCTTTCCAAGAAACACCCTTATCTATTGCGTGGTATCGAAATTTCGAGAAACATAAAATTCTGTACTTCTATATCATTCTGATTTCCTTGATCATTCATTCCGTATCGTTTCTCATTACAGCCGTCAGCGCTACAGAACTCCAGGGTTCTTTGTCTATCCAATGAGTTTCCTTCCCCAAATGTCTAAATGTTCGATATTCATCCAAAATTTCCGTTCACCTCCGGCCCCTGAAAACCTGTGAACTTGCAAGCCTCTCGCAGCTCTGGGTATCTTCTCTGAAATGGTTCGTCCAGACTCCAGTTCGATAGCTCGAGAATATGGCAAGCAAAGAAGTCGGATACCCTCACTTCTGATCCTTCAAAAACCATCACGTCCATGTCACGGTATGGCCAATTAACGTTCAAGCTGTGCGTATATGTGTGCTGGAACTCGTCGGTGGCGTATCGTTCTTGGTTATTGATTACCACGTCTCGCAATTTTCCCCAGACTATCTGTGACCGAGCTTAGAAGAGTATAATTTTGAGACACTAGTTGGAATCGATGCCTAGACTCACCTGATCTACCCATATCGGATGCGGTATCAGTAGCTGGGGCGCTCGTGGGATGTGCCATTCCGCAAGATTGTTGTAAGTCTCTTCTGAAGGCAAAATTTGCCACTGGCAGAGGTGATTCATAACAAAAAGAGCGGCTACTTTCTCAGGTACGGCACGGAGAACAGTTCTCTGGAGGAGACTTGTGATGACAGAAGCAACAGGGTGAACCGCGTTTGATTTCTCGGGGTTTAGAAGTGCCTTGAGGCTAGGAGAATATGGTCCAATAACAATTTCTCTTGAATTTCCGCTGATGGCAAGACCACGTTGACGTTGAAGAAGACCTATAAGAATATTGTCCACTGGACCAGTTGGAGGGACTAAACGCAGTGGTAGCTCCTACGTTGGGAGAGAAGGTTGGCTCACAGGTGGGGCAGTATCGTATGAGATGGGTACTGGCGCCGTGACAACGGGCGTAGGCTCCATTTGAGGGTTAGTCTCATTCATCATTGTGGGAAGGATTATTGGTGATGCTACGGCAGAAGATCCTGCAGAAGGAGAGCTTGTTGACAAGTAATTGTCGTTAAATGACGAGGAGGGTAGTTGGATTGACGACCACGATGAATCTGCAAGACTGTCAGCAATAAATGGTGCGAGAACAATATTACATACCTCTTCCACCCAAGCTCCCATACGGGTAGGATATACTTCTCCCAAATTAAGGTCGTGATCCTGCCCGCATCATCCCAGGTCGAGTTGGTGGTGCCAAAGGGCCTCCGGCTGCAGCCGCAGCGCTGAAGCCTGCGTCAGAGCTGAAGGAGTCACTCCGTGAGCTGCCGGCCGTTGAGAATTCCGAATTCGAAGCGGAGTAGGCAGGAACAGTTGTCCATAAGTCGCCGGCACTCGTCAAAGGAATTGATCCAGAAAGCGCACTGGTCACACTTAGTGGGAATGAGCGTGACCAGGGCTGGGCATATTGATAGAGGCGAGGCTCTCTCATTGCATTCATATCGAATCTCACTTTTCTCATAAAGTCAGTAATCCTCTTCATGGCAGCGAAGTACGAAAACAGTCGCATCCATCGCTTGACGAATGAAAACATCCAAGCCCCACAATCCCTGATTTAACAATGGAAGGTTTTCGTACGCATTAAACTCGTCGTCAAGGGAGATGAGCCCATTTCATCTTCAAGGGCGTGAAGAATTTCCTTAAGACGCTTCAACTCTTCTTCAAGTTCCTCATTTCTTCTTTGTATTTCATCAATATTTCTCCTATCTTGCCGGTCTCCGGACAGATCCTGGATTCGCCGCTCTAAGCTCTCGATATGATCTCGGATCCTTTGACGGATACTCCTTTGCGCCTCCCGATCGTTTGCTCGTTTTCTGGCAAGTTGCTCTGGCGTCAAGGTGGCAACACTTCGAGTGCCCGCTCTTGAAGCTCTGCGTTTGGCACCCGGTTTTGACGATGATGCATCTCCATTTTCTATCACTCCATCGTCGGACTCGTTTGAGCTAGGTATTTTAGATTTGCCGTCAGACATGCTACGAACACAGTTGGTGTGTAAGACGCTCGAAAATGGGCGCCAAAGGGTCCTCTTGGAGGGATAATTTCTTGGCGGACGCCTGTGACTTTATTATCGGAGCCTCGCTATGGATTCCGATACTCGAGGAAGGAAACAAAGGATATAGAAAGGAGTGTAGTGATGCTTAGGGGACCACTATATAGCGATACGGCACCAGATTCCTCACGCCGACTGAGGACTTCCGGCAAGGTCTTAATATAAGGAAATTGTACGCGGAGAGATGCTCGCGGAGGCGGGACACGGCGTCTTGTAGCAAAACACTATCTGTCGACGTTGACTAAGACGTTAGGTTGAGTCCCGTGCGTGGCTCGCGGCCTGTCTCCCATCAACCACGATCGGGGTTTTGGCGATTGAATCGCTAAAATACACTTTCCACTAGCTCAGTCACAAACTCAAAGATATAGTTTTTGAAGGAGAGTAATCAATTTGCAGGCTGGAGAACTGCAGTTTCGGCGTGAGTTGCTAAATAAGTCTATCCGTGTAGTCAGCGACTGGTTGAGAAACCTCGAGACTAGAGCGGGATCAAGCTACCAATGGTTTGAGGCCATTGTGAGCCTAGCCCAACGGCGTTGTGGCGCCCTTGGACCCAGATTCAAAAGCGTCGATCTGTGAGTGCACGTTGATTCATAAAGGGTTCCAAGCCCTTGACCATTAGTCGCACCGTCTCGCCTCTCACATGAAAGATGCCTCAAAACCCAGCACAGATTATCGAGCGTGATTAAGGTTCGAAATCTTGGAAATCAGAAAGAGTGATTCGTGGACCCGTGGCTTCGTGGTCTTGCAGTAGACAGGAGATGTGGCATTGATTCTCAAAGTCCTCAAGCAAGCTGGGAATTGGAAGGAGACAATGATTGAATACCTCAAGCTTCATGGATAGAACGAGGGGGTGGACTTGCATGGCCTCTCAATCGAGGAAGTGTTTGGAGGTAAAACACTTGAAATAGTTCAAGTCGAATCGGGACATCAGTACAGCTTTTTAGTGCCTCTCAAGTGGCCATCTCGGGATTGGTGCAAATTCTCGGGAACTGAGAACTAGGCACTCAAAATCGATCCAGATGAACGTGGATGATCTTTTGACTTGGCACATTTTGCATTTCATGGCTAGACAAGCCACATCTATGCGATCTCCGGATTTTGGTCTTTCACCGCCGCCACGAGTTCGTCCATAGCGCCAACAAAACGAGGACCCTCATGGCCATCCGGTGGCAAAGCCCAAGCTGGAAGAGGGCTAACATAACTCCAAGAACCTCCCGCATCTTCATAACGAAGGCTATGCAGCCACAAAGTAAGTTCCTGTTCACCTGGATCCGTGTAGAGTGGCGTTTGACAAACTTCGCAGAGCTCGCCGGACATTTTCTCAGCCTTCTTCTTATTGTACTCGTCAACCATCTCATCGTGATAAGCTACAGCATCTGCAACCTCGGACTTGCCCATCCGAGAGAGTCTGGTAATAATGTCTTCGTCAGTATCCTGCGAAGCATCTGCATCATTGAACCCTAGTCTAGTTCCCCAAACACGCTGATTGCAATATATTGGATCATTTGCAATTGGATGGCCGAGAAATTGTAAGTGGACTCGTAGTTGGTGAGTTCTTCCTGTTACTGGAAGACACCTGACAATTGAATATCCCTCCTTCTGGGATCTGTCCGAATTGCTCTCTTCCAGATGGCTCTGTTTCTCTAATTCAGGAGGGTAGTAGGCAAGCTTCTTGAAAACAGTTCGAGCAGCTTTGCCGTTTGCTCGAACTCGATTCAGGCCAAGTTTTGGGGATATCTGCAGGATAGGCATGTCACAGACAACCTCACCATCCGGAAATTTGCCTTTCACTCGGGCAAGATATTCTTTCCGCACTGTCCTAGCTGTTATCTGCATGCTTAGCTTCTCTGCAGCCTTTGCATTCTTGCCAATAAACATGACACCGCTGGTCAACCTATCAAGCCTATTGCAGGGTAACGGATTGAAGCCGTGCCCTCGTTCTGCCCGCATGATTTCTACCACAGAATTGAAATTGTAACGACCCGCGGGATGGACTGGAACACCAGATGGCTTGCTGATTACGATCATATCATCATCCTCATGTATAACAGAGATTGGGAGCGCAGTGACTGGTGGCTCGTGTCGATGTAAAGTATGAGATATCACATCGCCATTCTTGACAATGTGCGATGTGGTGGGAACGGGCTTGCCATTGACAACAACAGAGCCACGTTCTATGGCATCTTTCTAATTCAGTCAGACTAGTTGGAAGCGTCTCGGACCAACACCTACATAGTACTCGAGAGGCCTGTCTCGGAACTCGCTGGAGAAAATATCAAGCAACTCCCGCCCTCTCCATCTCTCTTTGCAGTATGTATTGTAGGTGTAGTGGTATGGGGCAACCCGCCTTAAGCCATTCTCGAGATAGTAAGGCCGAGGCCACGGATCGCACGGGGTAACAATGAGCGGAGCCGGCTCGACAAAAGGTTTCTTCTCGTCCAGGGGAGGGTAAGATGTCTCCTGTGGAACTTCGACGAGCGCCATTGTAGGATTGGCTGTCGCAAGCCGCCGGGCCAGCAGCGCTATGATCCTCGGTGAAGGAGCCAGCGGTTCGTGAGTTGTCAAAACAGACTGTGGCGGGGTATCGGGAAGTTGACTTTCCCATCGCGGTTTTCAAAGGTCAAAAATTATTTCGCGATGACCTGCAGGTGAGATCCACGCCTTCCCCGATTCGTCCAAACTAGCAAGCCAACCTTCGTACCTCGGTGCAAAGCTCTCTCGGTCTGAACTCTCTTGTGAGATGGTCTGGTTTCAGCTTTTAAGCTTTCTCCATTAACACCTCCTTTTCCATTTCTTTCTCGATCGCCGCCCCGTTTATCGATGCACTCGTCGGTCTCCTGATCGCCTGTAAGACATGGTATCAAGCGTCTCATAGCGTTCCCGATCGTACTTGCTTGCAGGACCAACTATGTCTCATCTTAGGCTCAAGGAAAGGCGGAGAGAAGATTATGGGTACATATTGGAGTATAGGACGAGATGGTACGCGTGCAGGCCATGATCGTGCGCAGTTGGCTGATACGAAGATGCCAGGTCTGACAACGACAGTATGCATATTCTGGAGTCTATGTGAATGTTTCACGAGTTTTGAAACACTCGAGCTCCGAAATTCTTTGGAATTGAAACTTGTAGTCAAGCAATGCTGACTGGCGACTGTTCAGTGTATGATCACATGAATAATTCGATCTACAATTTCCTGTACGCACACAACCCTCATACTATTCTGTTTTGGACATTGTCTCTGACATGGGCCAGATACGATTCTGTGGTCAACACGTACCTAATTGAGAAATGCGGATTGCACCCTCCAACTTCGCCTCAGTATGGTCTCGTCGTTCATTCTCATGCAGACTTCTTTGGTTCAATTGCGTTTCCTGCAGTAGCAGATCTGGCCCTGCGAGTGAATAAGCTTGGGAAAAGCAGTGTGACCTACGAGATTGGTCTATTTGAGCGAGGAATTCAGGAAGTGAAGTCTGTTGGGGAGATCATCCATGTCTTCGTCTCGAGAGATACCGGTCGGCCTGCCGCGAATGGCATGAGTCAGAGTCTCAAGGAAGGCCTGGAGAAGATTCTTGTGAAGCAGAAACAATTCAAACTATAATTGCTACGAGAATTTCTCGACTTTTCTTGAAAGTCTCACGATCACGTGGTTAGCATGAAAGGGAGAACCGAATCGAACAGAAAGCAGGCCCCAGTGGGTGGCTAATGCATTACCACGCCGCGCTTTCTCATTGTGAAGCGGGAATTTCTATTGTCTTGCCATGTTTCGAGCTTTCCCTTCCTTTGAATTTCTGGGACCGAAGTGAATTGATTCAGAATTTCACGGGCCGCTAACAAATTTAGATACAACCAATATGCCCATTGTCCTATTGTGTAAGTCAAGCAACGAAACAATTCCAAATACAATAATACCCTCCTATTGTCGTAAATACATCACATTATAAGGTGGACTTCTCAACGGCATACAAATACTCATCTTCTCCAAACCAAACTTTTCTCCTCCCACACCGTTCTCAAATCTCCACAACACCTACAAGCTCTCATCCTTTCACATTCTCAGTAATGCCTGCAACGACTACTGACAAGGTCCAATCCGGCCAATACTACCCCGAAAGATCGTCTGCTCCCCCTCTAGCCATGGATGCTGCACTCGAAGCTTCGAAATCCAAACCCAAAATCAAGATCATTCTCTTCACCAAATCCGGATTTGACGAGTCACAACAGACCAAAAAGCGCAAACATGAGGACAGCGACAAACAAGACGAGAAAGCGACCAAGAGAGTTAAGTATGGTCCCAACGGTACTGAAGACAAGGACGACACAGCCACTGGTCGGACGAGAAGTCAACACCCGAAGCTTTCCATGCTAGAAACACCACGCCACTCCAGACGACCAAAAGATTATCCATCCTATCCGTTGCGCTGCGGCCAGGTGTGTATCTTGCTTAAAATTAGGAACACCAAAAGTCCCTTAGCTATATAACCATTTATTCAAGTGAGCCTTTGTAGAAATCAAAATAAACTTGTAAATGTTTTAAGTAGAGCCTCTTCTTTGTTGTTGCAAGAGGAGTCAACGGAATTAATATTCGGTGGTAAGTAACTCGAGGTAGAAGCGTTAGAAAATTGGCTAAGCGAGGTACACACCTGGCCGCAGCGCAACGGATACACCGTGGGGATGGTACGGGATGTTCCCCGACTACAATGATCTTTATCCAAAGGGCCAACTCTTCGAATGGGACAATAGCGATGTCTCCGATTTTGATTTGGGTGAAGCTTTGGACGAGATAAACTTTTGGGAGGGGCCATGGATCAAAACAAACGAGGAGAGGAAGAATATTCGAGATGAGAGGGAGAGGAAGAGAAAGCGACAACAGAGATGTGGAGGCCTGACGGCGGCGGGACGAAAGAGAGCTTACAGGAAGCGTACAGAAGTTGTGGGGAAAATGGGAAGTTTAGAAAGTTGGAAGATAATTAGGGGTAAAGCAACTCATGTCTTCCCTCTTGAAATGTATCAGCTAACCTTTTCTTCAGGAGGCGATACATTGGCGAGATGAGAGATCAGAGCTTACAGGCAGAGACTGGGATATCGGACTAGAAGCTTATGGTTCTGGCACGGTTAAGATAAGAATATAAATGAGTTTCCTTCAATCATCCACATAATTATGAAGTCGTGCATCTTCAGGAATTGTTGATGTTAAGTGGTGATTTGGGCTTAACATGCGGTATACCCCCTACCTCCACACGAAGTCCTCAAGGCCTTCATCATGTTACACAAACAATTCCAACTGCCACACTCTCACTCCGGGAGCCGAAGTTGGGAGCTGGAGCGTCCCCGAGAAAGTGGATAAACCTGCAATCGTTTCCCTGCCCTGTTTGAGACACACGAGCGGCAACCAGCCCGACCATTCAAACGGGTCTCACAAAGCCAAGCCTTCAAACGCCGATCCCTGAACACATGCAAATCACACCCCACAATCCAGTTTCTCTCCCCCCAACCCCGCCATAGTGGGGCCCTATGCCGTCCCTAAACCATCACTAACTGGCGGATAAATCTCAAGGGTCATTGTCGATGACGGTGAACCTACCTGGCTCAATGAAATACAAGCAGAATAATACGCCTTGAGCCTTGAGCCATTGCGCTAGCCCGAGATCTTCAGCCGGCAATAACGTATTTTACCAGGCGCAAAGATGGGGATTTCCACATTGTTTGTTTCCTATATTACTGCTGTGCTCCTCGGACGGAACAGTCTAGAGTTGGTGACCTTCGCCGTGCGACCTTGAACCAGCAGACCATCGAGACGACAAAAAAATGGCGCATACTCACGATAATTTCGAGAAAGGCCTTCCCATGCCTGAAATGGATTCTGGGTCTGATAAAGCACGTGTTCAAGAGCTTGACACCATTGGAGGAGAGTCTGTGATTCGTACTGTGCCCACGGCAAGAAGATTTGAAGCACCCGAGTTTATACGGAATTGGACCCCAGAAGAGCGGCATGCTGCTGAGAAGAAATTGAAGGCAAAGATCGATCTCAGATTGATGCCTATGATAATTCTGATGTATATCATGAATTATCTGGACAGGGTGAGTTTCAAAAGCTGGTTAGACGAGTCTGTTTCTGACACTTACAGAATAATATTGCAGCGGCCAAATTGGCAGGAATCGTCACAGATTTAGATCTGAAAGGCTCTGAATTCAACGTGCGTCGCATGAAACGCCAAACTTTCACTCAAAGCTAATTGTTTCCCAGACAGCTGTCAGTATCTTGTTTGTGGGATACCTTCTCATGCAAGTCCCGTCGAACTTGTTCTTAAACAAAATCGGCAAGCCTTCACTTTACCTCCCAAGTTGCATGATTGTTTGGGGCACAATCTCGGCCGCTACAGCGGGATGTAAAACCTTTGGTGGGCTTATTGCAGTTCGATTCATGCTCGGTTTCGTCGAAGCCGCTTACTTCGTAAGTTTATCTGCTCCGGTTTCTCCAACATCAGCTGAATTTCCTAGCCCGGGTGTCTATACTATCTCTCATGCTGGTATACCCGGAAGGAGCTGGGACTTCGAACGGCCATGTTTTACTCCGGTGCTCTCATCAGCGGGGCATTTTCTGGCCTGATTGCCGCTGGTGTCACGGCTCATATGAATGGGCTCAGAGGAATGTTAGCCTGGAAGTGGCTCTTCATTATCGAGGGGGTGGCTACCATAGCAATTGCTTTCATTTCTTATTTCATCCTACCAGATTTCCCCCGAACCACCTCGTGGTTGACTGATGAGGAGCGCCAACTGGCTATCTGGCGACTCGATGAAGATATAGGAGAAGACGACTGGATCGACAGCCAACATCAATCTTTCAAAGTTGGACTGAAACTCGCGTTCTCGGACATCAAGACTTACGTTCTCATGTTCATGCTCTTTGGAATTGTCGCTTCAGGGACAGTGACAAACTTCTTCCCGTAAGTTCTTCCCTAGTCTTGGGAAATCCAATCTGACAGCAATCAGGACTGTTGTGAAAACACTTAACTATAACAACGTGGATACCTTACTACTTACAGCCCCACCGTACGTTTTGGCAGTCATTACAACCTTCGTCAACTCGTGGCACGCTGGTAAGAAGCCTCGCTCCGATTTGAAATGATAAACTGACGTCTTTCAGATCGAACCGGGGAGCGCTTCCTCCACATCGTTATTCCTCTTTGCTTCGCCATGTTCGCGTATATTCTGGCGGCTTGCACGACCCATACAGGAGCAAGGTACTTTGCTATGATGCTCATGGTCCCTGGCGTGTATTCTGGTTTCGTGGTAGCCCTTCACTGGATCAGCAACTCCATGCCTCGTCCACCAGCAAAACGAGCAGCAGCCCTCGCTTTCATCAATGCAGTCTCCAATACCAGTTCGATCTACGCCAGCTATATGTATTTGCCCAGCGCATCGCCAAAATATACAGTGGCTATGATTGTGAATTGCGCTATGGCATTGATGGCAATCTTGGCGGCCATCACGCTGAGGATGATTCTTGTGAGATTGAACAAGAAATTGGATGCTGGCATCTTCGTTGAGGGGGCGATCAATTCGGGAACGACTGAGGCCGGGAAGAAGGGTTTCCGATTCAGGATTTAAGGAACGTTCGAAGCACTTGATGAATCGTGGGTTGTTCCCATAGAACTGGATCTCTTTTGTACCAACGATATTTAGGAAAATTATGAAACCTTCCTCTGTAAAATTTCCGCTCTTCTCGTCTGTTGTGGGGCCTCAGTTCTAACTACCATGCTTTTGGGTGCTATTTCAGTTTTAAGCTAAGACCAATGAACTGTTGAGTATGCATACTTTTCTGGCTTGTGTGGGCATCAACGAGTCGTTGGAAGATGCAATTCAAATCTGGACGTTGCTTTGAACATTGCTTGGAACAAAACAATCAAAAGCTCTAACTAGCACAAGATCATCATTTCTAACACCACATCATCTTTGCCAGACCAAAATAATCAAAGGAGACCGAGTTCTAACAAACAAATGAAGCCAAATGCAACATCCAACACATCCAATGCCACCCCAGATCTCAATACACGGACAAGGGAAATTATGAGCCATGGTTCCCACAGAGCTTACGAAGTAAGGACGGTGGGTGCCGTGGTTTTAATGGTAACTGGGAAGGATCCATTGACCAAGTCAGCGGTGGAAGCTGCTGCATCCCAGTATAAGGCATAAAGACCGCTACTATTGGTCGGAACTGCCCAGAACATCAATTCATAATCTGATTCGTCTGCAGCGTATCTAACATTCATAATTAGCTTCAAATCCTCGCAGCGGAGGTGACATCTGGGCTTACGCGACGTTTGTGCCGAAAAAGCTGAAGCCAGTGGTGACCGCATCAGTAGGCAAGGTAGCGCTACTGGACGAAAACCCAACTTGTGTAAACGAGCCTGTAGTGGGTACGATGTACAAAGATTCGGTAGAATTGAATGTCACTGTGGAGTTGGATGGAGAAATAGTCCATGCCGTGGTTGTTGAGTCAGGGTCGAGAGTAAAGGTGATATTCGTTGCTACAGTAGCCCATGATGGAGCAACCGTGGTTCCAGTATATGCGAGACCTGTTCCGCGTGTAAGTAAGAGGAGGAACGTAGTGAAATGATCATACCGTCCACATAAATGATCGGTCCACCGTTTGGTCCATTGCCACTAGAGTCAGTCCCGTACACAAAGAGGGAGACACCGGACTCTGTTGCACGCTTGTGAGGAAGCGAGGCGGCGCTGGACAGAGAGCAGAGTGACAACCAAGAGGCAGCACGGGCAGAGTTGAACAACATAATGGAAGAGGGTATGGGGATCTAAAAAGTATGAACAGAGTGATGGACAGAAGTCGATTGCGGATGCTCGAACGGGTTGAATGTCCTCTCGCAGGAGAGATCGATTGTTATGTACGCGTGAAGCACACTCGTGCCTGGGCGGGAGAAAGGAAAGGTTTCCAAGGCGCAAAATTTGCACTTGCTGGATATCCACTTGAGGAGGGGTGACGCATGTTGACATCCTGGACAGTTCCTCTCAACTGACGTCTCGAGGGTTGAGGCTGAGCCGAACTGTCAAGGAGGTGACGATGTCCCTGCCGTCCAGGTACTTAGTATATTCCCGAAGCTCTACTGCCCGGGCTGAGCAAGAGTCGAGATACGTCGGCGTTTGATCCACAATCCATAAGATGGTAGATCAAACGCCGACGTAACACACGGGCAGGCTGAACTCTGGCATTTACGTGCGCGTTCTGTCGGTGATTGCGACCACGTGACGTGTTTCAACAGCCCCGAAGGGGGAAATGGGGCGGACGAGAATAGCTTATTTCTCCGGAGCAACCCCAATGCAGGTCATCCTAATTTCCAGAACAGTAAAAATCGTTCTTTTCTGCATCTCACAATTTCCTAAAAGCTTATACTGGCATAACAGCGGCCACGCAAGTGAAAGGACGTTTCCTGTTTAAGCCCTATTACTAGTCGACTGTTTCACCTGCCTCACGAAGCCTTAAACCAATTCTAGCCTCCTCCGCTATCACGGATCGGTAGTTAGGGGAATTCCTAGTATGTTTCTGTCGTACGAAGACAAGGCTGAGCCTCACGGCCCTATCCAAATGCAGGTTATCCTAATTTCCAGAACAGCAAAAATCGTTCCTCTCTACATCTCACAATTTCCTAAAAGCTTATACTGGCATAACAGCGGCCACGCAAGTGAAAGGACGTTTCCTGTTTAAGCCCTATTACTAGTCGACTGTTTCACCTGCCTCACGAAGCCTTAAACCAATTCTAGCCTCCTCCACTATCACGGATCGGCAGTCAGGGGAATTCCCAGTATATTTCTGTCGTACGAAGACAAGGCTGAGCCTCACGGCCCTATCCAAATGCAGGTTATCCTAATTTCCAGAACAGCAAAAATCGTTCCTCTCTACATCTCACAATTTCCTAAAAGCTTATACTAGCATAACAGCGGCCACGCAAGTGAAAGGACGTTTCCTGTTTAAGCCCTATTACTAGTCGACTGTTTCGCCTGCCTCACGAAGCCTTAAACCAATTCCAGCCTCCTCCACTATCACGGATCGGTAGTTAGGGGAATTCCTAGTATGTTTCTGTCGTACGAAGACAAGGCTGAGCCTCGCGGCCCTATCCAAATGCAGGTCATCCCAAGCTGTCTGCATGTCAACCTTCAAGCTACGGACACGTAGACCCAGCTTCTTCGTACCAGTCCACGCAATGATCTTTTTCGTCTTCTTTTCAATCTTAAAAATTATGCCGATGGCTTTTGTTTCCAAATTTGGATTTGCAGGCCAGTGTCTGCCTCTCACCAAGTTGAGCTGCACCTATATAGTCCAGCGACTCTGGATTTTGAATTCATTATCCTCATCAGCCACCTATCTATCTTCTCCATTCTCTATTACATTCTCAGACGTTTACAGTCTTTCATTTCCGTATTCTCCACTGCTTTTCAGCATGCATCTCCCACCTTCTTTGCTGGCTTCGAGTCTGGCGTTGATAATATCGGGCGTCTCCGCTGCCCCTCATGAGACTCATCTTGGCAAGAGGTGTACAAACTCTGCGTCTGACAGATCTTGCTGGGGAGCCTACGATCTCTCCACTGATTACTACACAACGGTCCCAGATACTGGAGTTACCAGAGAGGTAATATTGCCTTTGTCTCTCCGAGAAGGTTTGCTGACAGGTCAAAGTACTACCTCGAGCTTGTAAACACAACAGCAGCGCTCGATGGAGTTTCACGAAATGTCCTGCTGGTCAACGGGACATTTCCCGGTCCTACACTTTTCGCAGATTGGGGAGATACTGTCGGTGAGGCTCCTCATCTCCATTCTTGCCTTGATCGTACTAACAGCCTTAAGTCGTGACGCTGTACAATGGCCTGGAGAACAACGGCACGGGCCTGCATTTTCACGGAATTCGTCAGAACTATACGAACCAGATGGACGGTGTTCCATCCATCACGCAATGCGCGGTTGCTCCGGGAGACTCAATCACCTATACTTGGAGAGCAACCCAATATGGTAGCACTTGGTACCACTCTCATTTTGCTCTACAAGCTTGGGAAGGTGTCCTTGGTGGGATCATCATCAACGGCCCTGCAACTGCCAACTATGACAACGATATGGGTCTGCTTTTCCTGAACGACTGGACGCACCGAACCGCGGATGAGATTTACATCACTGCAGAGACTTCTGGACCACCAACCCTCGATAACGGCCTTCTGAACGGCACAAATGTCTACGGCGATTATGGATCCCGCTTCAACATGACTGTCACCGAAGGCGAATCCCATAGAATCCGACTTGTTAATGGGGCCATCGACACGCATTTCAAATTTATGATTGACGACCACAACCTCACTGTCATCGCCATGGATCTTGTTCCCATCGTTCCATACACCACATCTGTACTCAGTATTGGGATGGGGCAACGATACGATGTTATTCTCAACGCCACCGAGACGTCTGGAAACTACTGGATCCGCGCGATTCCTCAGACAGAGTGCAGTGATAATGACAACGCCGACAATATCAAGGGAATTTTGAAGTATGATTCTACTGATTCTACCGAACCAACTACATCCGCGTACAGCTATACGGACTCTTGTGACGACGAAGATGTCTCTGATCTTGTTCCCTATTACGCCCTTGATGCCAGCGATGATACTACCGAAGATGATTTTGCAGTCACTGTCGGAAAGTCCAGCAACCTCTTCAAATGGTTTATGGCTGCAACCACTTTCGTCGTTAAATGGGATGATCCTACTCTTCTTCAAATCTACAACGGCGACACAAACTACACCACCTCATCTCATGTCATAGAGCTTGACACTGCTGATGAATGGGCCTACTTCATCATTGAGACGACACAGGCAGTACCGCATCCAATCCATCTCCATGGCCATGATTTCTTCATTCTAGCCCAGGGCTCGGGGACCTTCAACAGCTCGACCACAACTCTCTCATTGACCAACCCACCTCGACGAGATGTCGCTATGCTTCCTTCATCTGGACACCTCGTCATCGCTTTCCAAGCCGACAATCCAGGTGCATGGCTCATGCATTGCCACATTGGCTGGCACACGTCCGAAGGTTTCGCCCTCCAGATTGTTGAGCGCTACGACGAGATTGCAGCTTTGATCGACTATGATACCCTCAATTCTACATGTGCTGCTTGGGACACTTATGCCACCGCCAATTCCATTGTTGAGGATGACTCGGGAGTGTAAACGGATTGTTCTTAGATCGTTCGCGCTATACCCACGCTGCGCCTATACAATTTCCTTTGTTTGCTTAGTTTGGAGTTGCATTGCTTGCAGGTGTGATGGGGTGTGCTTGGCCATTCGGGGAAGGAGATGCATTGGCATGGAGTTTGTATTGTGAGAGGTTTGGGTTTCTGAATAGCATTTCTTAGATCTCTAAAACTTTCACAAACTTTAAGTGCAATATACTTCATCATGAAGATTGCGCCTAAAAAATATCATCTTTGCTAGTAGAGTGATCTTCAATATTGCAACCCTTGGTCGTGCTACTATCTCCTCGGCCTCTCTCCTGCGCCACTCATTTCATCGTCTATCAAATTTCATATACCCATTGCTCTTTCATTCAATATGTTTTTGATCCAAATGTTAGGTACCCATCCATTGACCATCATCCCAGATCCCATCACGTGATAACCTACCCCTTTTTAAACGAGAAAGTAGTAAATATCAGCACTTCAAGCAAGCTGACTGCGGAAGTCTAGGAGCTATCCTCAGAACAACGAAATTTTACCTTAAATGTGGTTTCATGAAGAGGCTGGAAAAGCACAACATGTGTAAAGACAAAAATTTTGAAAGAAAAAGATGCAATATCTTTACTTCCAGTGTTCGTGACTAAGGAAGCTGATGAATTACATTTTAGGCTGAAGCTAAACAGAACGTTGTTTGAACTTAAAGTCATATATCTACATATAATAGAGGCTCTTTTTGAAGCGACTAATTTGAAGCGCCGGAAGCAAGGCTAAAGCCTTCTGCAGGAGATTCTCGATATATTAACGCCCTTTACATTACAATCAGGATTAAAAAAATTAAAAAACTAAATATATTAAAAATTTTATTTGGAGGCGACTGGGACGAGGATTTGGTCTTGAATAGCATTGTTCTGAGGCATTCATATCCATCGACATGTCCGGCGTATTTCTGGTCACTGGATGCCCCTGCTCCGTAATTTTACATCTAGGGTCAAACCAGAAGCTAGTAGCGAAATCTCACCATCGATTTTCTCTTCTTGCCTCACTGAGTCGAGAACATCCTTGTGTTGGCATTCAGGAGCCTTCCCCTTATTCGCACCTTTCTTTCCTGCGAGGAAGAACAGAGAAGAATCGATGCTTGGCACCTAAGCTAACATAATGTTTATACTGTGACAAAGACCTGAGAATCTTGGTAGTACTGCTAGGTATCCGTTTTCCAAGGTCGAAAGGGTCCTTTCGTTCCACTTAAGAATCTAATAATGGGTCGAAGGAACTTGTGCCTGCTTCTTCCTTCATATCAGATCTTTATACTCGGATTCCATTTGCATGCAGCTTGAATTTTCTTTCAACCTCAAATGAGGTAGGTTATTCTCACATTCTACAATTATAGAAAGAGACAATGTCACGCTCGGAAAATTCACTTGATGACACTTCTGGTGACAACCGAAGGTGAATGCCCGGCGTCGCGCTTTACCACCGAATATAAAATTTTCTGCCTACATCTTCGTATCATCACCATACAACTCTTCCTTTGGCCGTCGCATTCCATAATTCGCCATCATGAGCATGAATCAGATTGAGCCCTACGTCAGCTCGTGCCCCGTGGCGACGAGTACGACTCGGCCACAAGCCCCATGGGTCTATTACTTCTTGTATGCCTACGACGAATGCGACGACTTTCCCAAAATCTGCCCTACAGCACACATGGTAGGACCGGCTATCCTTCAAGATTGGGTATGGCACATAAATGTCGAGGGTATGTTATCTGCCTACGTCGTCTACGTCTCTCAAAGATAATAGGGAAGCCAAACGTCCGGAAGATGTTCTTCAACGGTAAAGATCCCTACCAAACCCGCGCGAGGAGCATTACCGTCGGTTGGGTATATCGTGTCAGCAAAGCAGAAGATGAAAGAATGCACGAAAGATTTGGAGTCGATCGAGTCAGGATGGGACAGGTGGTTTCGGTTACAAATCCAGCGTTTCCACACAACGTCTGTAAAGTCCCTGTCATCCTTTACTGGGACCCTCGCGATACCCGCGATAGCAATAGGTGGGCGTGCAGCCTAGAAGCGCTGCTCAAATGGGAGAAGGCGCTTTGGGCTCTGAAGGTGGTTGGGGTCCAGCGCTGGTATATTGATCGAATTCGTGAGACGGTCAACCAACGTAAGGGAGCTAATTTCGTGGAGGACCAAGCTATCAATCCTCGAGACTTGCACTACACTCCCCCACCGACTTTCAGAAACGCCGCGCCATTGCGAATACGCCAAGCTCAAGCTTTGCAAGCCGAGCAAGTTGTAGCCGGGCTGCAAGCAATTCCTAACAACTCAACTCCTCGACCACAGGGTACCCCGTCCAAATCACTGCCCCGAACGCAAGTAACTGCTAACTCGCAATCGAACTTTCGACCTCAACCAACTGCTGAGCCACGGCAACCTCGCCCGCAGTCAGCTCCTAGTCCACAAACAACTCCTGGACCACAATCTGCCAACCCACGTGCAAGTGTCATGACTCCGCCACCTTCTCAGAGAGCTCCGACCCCGACTCCAACACGCACGAATGTCAAATATATCAAAAAGAGAAAGCCGGATGCAAGTGATGATGAAGGACAGCCACCGAAGAAGAAAGTGCAAAAGAAGCCACCGTCAGGTCCGAGCAACCCTCGCCACGGTAGAAAGTCTGCTTAATGGGGGTATTTTACTTGAGTGGTGGATCTCGTATACTTTGTACAGTAGATCGGAGCGAAGAATAGGAAAATCCCCTGCTGTGTAACATTCCAAGCAAAACACAGCTTATTCTGACAAGTCTCCATATTACGTGATGTAAAATGTCTCGAGCCAGCTTTTGGCCTCGAGCTGAAGCCCACGCCTCTCAGCACAGGCTACAAAACTCACTTCTCCCCCCACACCTGTAGTCTACAAAGATGGTCTTTCTCGCCTGGTCTCTCGATGTAACCTTCTCTATGCCCTTCCTCGTCCCCACAAAGAATGATGGAGATTAATATATGGATCTACTGGCTAAAACAACTCTGGATCTCACTCCCAAGATTTGACATGTCTTCCTGCCGAATGCTGCGTTGAAGCTAAACTGACGCCTGAAAACACGTGCCCACGAGCCCAAGAGTCAAGAAGAGAAGAATAAACTATCGTGGAAGTAAAGAGAGAGGTGCTTGCAGAAGATCAGGAGCATCTAACAAAAAGAGCGATTGAACAGGGGTCCAACGAGAATTCAGAAGACATGCAATTGGGGAAGTTATGCTCAGGGCGGTTCGGCAAATGGTTTTGATGGAGGACTTATTGACGGCAATGCCGTGTGCCTAGGAAACTTCTATGGCTGTCTCTGTAAGTGAGATCAGGGCAGAAGTCCTCGCCAGATCGTACCCAGTGAGTACTGATTCTCCCTCCTCATAGGCATTCCTGACTCGATATGGGTCCTCCTGCATCTTAGTTTCCTCTCTGTTCGCAGGGAGGGTATTCCAAGCACCAAACTTTTCTTTCTCCCACTCTTTTCCTAGGCCAAGACTATGTTGCTGATTCGACGCAGCTCACCCACACCGCCTCCAACTACCCCAGATTGTGACTGTAGATGGATATGATGGGGTCCCCAGGATCCAACGACGACTCGATTCGTACCTGTACGTATTAAGCAAGTGTAGATAGATGTACACGTGACAGCTGTGATGTGAATTGCGTTCGGATTACTTGAGGCGAGCTGATGAGGGTGGGGGTGAGGTGGTTTGCTCTTCTGATCTATAAACATGAGATTACAAACCACTTCGATCTGCATGAAGCATAACTAACCATGCAAAGAATATTTCCATCTCTCCCACGTCCTCCTGGTAGCCAATGTAGTTTGATTCTGAAGTCTATTGTGCGAAATTGTGTCAAAAAATCTGGGTTGATAGCTAACTTCAGGTCTAACTCAAAATCAAACGACGTTGATGGACCTTCCTTCTGCGGATTCAGGCAGGACAACTAAGGTATTCGCATCGTCCTCGTCTTGCACGCCACTCGGCAGTTTATCCCTTGCCAGACACCCAAAACTCCAAATCCCAATCGCACCAACAAAGCAGATCAAAGCAAGAGCAAAGAACGGGAGTCCAACCCAAGGACCACCCAAGCCCAGGCCTAATGTATACAGAGCTGCAAGCGTCGGACTCGCAGCTAAGCTGCCACAAACCTCAACTACCCCAATGGCAGCGTATAACCTTCCAACGTGTTCTTGGTCGACTAGAGAGGTGATGAGAGACCGTGTCAACGCATTTGTCCCGGTACCGAGGGTAAATACAACATTGCCGAAGATTGTACCCACTATCGTGGGACTCAAACCGATTAATAGTGCTCCGATAACCAGGAAAACGACGGAAAATCGGGCCAGAGCTAGATCTTTCTCCTTCGGTGAGAAGTGGAGGCGTCTGATAAGATAATACGAGAGGCTAGGCAGGAGTGCAAGGAGAAGCAGGAAGTTGACAAGTGCTCTTAAGGATAGCAGAAAACCGACGTTTTTCAGATCCCAGTGGAAGCGGTTCGAGATATAGCGAACTGAGAGGTCCACAGATTGCCGGCTGAATGGTTGAATCAAGAAGGCGAGGAGAAGAAGCAATATTGGCAGAGAGTGGAGGACAGATAGTGAGCCGTAGAGTTCTTTCAAGCTGTTCCTGGCCTTTGAAATGGCTGTGCTAAAGAAACCTACTTTGTCGCCACCGTTGATGGAGACACTTCGTTCGGAAATAGCGTCAGGTGTGAGGGTTTCTGATTCGATTCCCCGAGGTCGCATGTGTAGAGTCTCTGGAACAAATATGAAAAGAGCCGGCCCAAGGCCAATCAACACCTGTCCAATGAGAAGAGGTATCCACGGTGATTTAGCCATCAAGTAAGACGATATCGAAGGGGCAAGAATTTCGCCGAATAGCACCATGCCGCCTCCTACCAGGAAGACGTTCGCTCTATAAAACTCTTAGCAATAATTTGTGCAATAGCTTGCATTTTCTCACCTTCTTTCCTGTGGAGTAACATCGGATCCAATAGCATAGAACATCATAGTTACCACAGCCTCACCACCGCCCATTAGAGTGAAGGCGGTATTCAGCCATAGCAAACGCTGTACAGGAACGAGGTTTAGTATATATCGAAAGAACTGCAGACGAAATGCATGAAAATCATGGAGGGGGATTTGTTTAGATTCCCAGAGACTTACGATTGGAAGATACCTCCAAAATTTCAATACTACCAAACTCCATAAATTGGCTAGAAAGAGGCCGTAAATAGCAAGGAGAAATACAGGCCGTCGGCCAATCCTGCGCTTAATCAGCCTCAGATATTTTTCCAAAGATAATAGGGCTTTGCTTACCTATCCGCTAACAATCCAAAAGGGACAGCAGTCAACAGAGCTGCTTACGTTAGCAATATCCTAACTCTCCATCCAAGAAACTTACAAATGAACCCTCCCAAGAATTGCATCCCGGCGAACAAGATATTCAACTCCCCCTGCACCTCACGTACCTTACATAACCCCTCCTCAATCGTGTCATCATAGCCTTTGTGCTTCTCCCCCTTCAGCCCATTGTAATAATGATGGCACACAATATCTTCATACAGCTGTATGGAGGGCACAACCATAAGAGTGCCGCCGAACGCGAGGATGAAGATGACCCCGAAAAGGATCAGGATTATGATGCGTCGTGACCTCGTTTGGTAGATGGGGATGGTAGACGCATGGTTTCGCACATGTAAGGCGTCGGGGAGGAGAGGCGCATCTTCTGCATCTTCATGCTCGAGTGTAGAGTCCGCAGCCGTCATTGTGAAGCTCGCGGATTGAGGAGGGATTGTGAAGCGTGCATTCACAAGATCAAGAAGAGCAGCAATGAGCTAGTGCAGATGCCCTATTTATCAGTTGCATCGTCTGGTATAGGAGAAATAAGAAGGATAATAAAGAAGAGGATTGACGATTGAGGTCGTAGAAAGAAGCTCAAACCCGGAGAGATTGGCGCCGACAGGGGAAAGGAAGCTGCGCCACGTCTGGGAGGGACCAATCCCTACGTCAATTAGGTAGTTGCCTACCGTATCGAAAGCGAGAATACGCTTTTCATCAGGTAGGACACGAAATGCATCATTCCAGGGGTTGTGAGAGAGAAGCCGAGGATGGGAACGGGTTGAAGACGTTGCACGCGAAGGTCCCCGCCGAATTGACGTGGCGCCAGGCAACGCGGCCGCGAACAATCTCCATCCTGTTGTCACGTTTCAAAAGTCTCCAACCATCACTTCCTGATTCAGAGATGCTGCAACAAGAGATGGCTCCAGAAAAAATCTCAATGAGGCTTCCGAAGTCGAGTCCAAGGATAATGAGTCAGATGAAAACCGCTGGGCATTGACATGAATCCAGTGATCTTCCTGGACTTGTTTTTTTTACACGAGTGCTCTGGAATGATATACTTGGTATGATTAGAGTCTCATCTTGTGCACTTCGCAATTCCTAAAGTATCAGGATGTTGTGACCTGCAGCGGACATTCTTTTCTCACGAAGGTCACACCGAAGTGAAAAGTGTTATGAAATATGTTAACGCTCTATCCATTTCACGGGCAGAAGCGTCATCTCATTATGCAAAATTAGAATCCCTCTTATTCCCAGGACACCAAAGTCTATCCAACCCACGCCATTTGTACTTCATACTTCGTCGAGCTAGCAAAGGCCTGATCCCCATCCACCGCAATTGCCACCTCGGTAGGAGCCAGTGGGGCAGCCTCCTACGGCACAAATATTCCCATAATTCGCGGCGTAGGTCGCGTTAGTGTACACTATCAACGAATTAACTTCAGATTTCTTTGAGGGCAAGATAGCCGGGAGCTGAGACTCGGAGCTGGCCAAGAAAAAAGGGAGCTCAACATAGGGAACAAAGAGATATGTTGATTACCATAGGCTTGGGTGACGCTCCAGTAATCGCTACCACGGTACTGGCCGAGATTCGTGGCATAGTTTGAAGCCCATGACTCCGAGTACATGGCACATTGGACTCCTTGGGGTTGATTGTTAGCGCTCAAAACGTATACCACGACCTGGTTGCAGACGTTTGGCTTGGCTGGTGCGGCAGGAGGATGACGGCTGTTGTAAGCAGTTTGAGCAGTGCACGCTGCCGTGCAAGCTTCAACACCTGCCTCGTACGATTGAATTTTGTCGAAAGTAAAGAACTTAGTGCCCATGTACGTGTTAGTGTTGGTGACTGGGTCGTTCGGTGCATTGATCGCGCCATCCAATTCCATAGGTCCGCTGAAGCCGGGCTGGGAGTTAGGAGGAGCCAGCTTGTTATAACCATTGCTTCCGACGATCACAACCTCAAAGGCGGGATCTGTTTTGTATTAGCAATTTCCTGATTTTTCCAAGAGTCGAGTAGCTTACTTCGGGTCTCGCCAGTGTTTGTTGCCGTGGCTGCATTTAGCTGCACTCCATAACGAACACACTTGATGTTTGTAACTGAGGTTGGATTCGGGCAGGCAGCAGCTGGATTCTGGCTGGGATCACGCTCGTAATAGAGATTGAAAGATATGCAGTTGGGAAGTTGATCGCAGCTGTGTCGATTAGCAAAGCTACAAGAGAAAGAATTGACGTAGAATTTACTATTCTTGACAAGCAACCGTGTCATACGAGCTAAGTGTCGTAAATCCAAGATAAGATGTCGTCTGACTGGAGCCAAACAGACCCTGAAAAGCCTGGGTGTAGCCTTGAGGGACTGGAGCGTTGTTCGAAGCATCTAAAAAGGGCTGGTAGGAGGTAAATGCATCTGGAGTATCGGGGCTAACAAAGATGAGTTTGTATATTAGATTGGGCTATTGAATATCCATACTTGTTAACTGCAGGGCCACTGCCAGCAGGCAAAGCAGCGCAATCCCCGCCACGAGCACTGAGGCCATCGGTCAGGTCTCTCTTTTCCTGTACAGGGTCTGATGTGGTGGCAACATCAGTCACTGCTGCACTTGCAATGGCCAAGGCTGCAGATGCGGGCTGAATGGCAACCTCTTCGGAAGTGACGTTGGTGGGAGCAGAGTAGACGTCTGGGTCTGGAGTGGAGTCGACTCCTGTGAAGTCAATATCCTGAGGCCGAGGAGCTGCTAGAGCTAAGGCTGCAAAAGCAGAAACAATGAGTGTGGAACGCATGATGAAGAGGATCTCAAAGATTAGCTTTGGAGCAGATCTGAAATAATGTGATGGACCGAAGTAAAGATCCAACATAGATGGGGATGTTAAATCATATATAGAGATGTGGTACACGGGGCTTACACTTGCACCTGCCACCACCTCTGAGGATTCTGAGCCC
The DNA here is from genome assembly GCA_002865655.1 of Hyaloscypha variabilis F. Taxonomy (NCBI): domain Eukaryota; kingdom Fungi; phylum Ascomycota; class Leotiomycetes; order Helotiales; family Hyaloscyphaceae; genus Hyaloscypha; species Hyaloscypha variabilis. Next base: position 1,533,481 of record KZ613941.1, on the reverse strand, counting down.
AGCTGAATAGTCAACACAGTCTAAAAGCGCGTCGCCATGCGCCTCAGCACGCCGTCGAGGAAAGAATAGGCGCGGGATCACTCAGATGGCCAAGGTTTTTGGCGTCTAGAAGCACTAAAGAGCTTTATCAGATTATGTGGGACTGGGATTCCATGCGGCGGGACGTCTTGATACTCTCCTAAAATACGAACTGACTCGCATGAAACTATCGAGTCGATTTGACAATGTCCGTTTGCGAGCTCTGGGGCCTGGGAGTGGCTTCAAGTGAGATGTCAGATGGAACTAGTTGTCTTTCGGATGTTTGGATAGCTGCTGTACTGGATGAAGAAAGGACAGCGTGCTTTAAAGTTAAGTCAACTAACTTAATCTAGAGATAGATCGGGGACAAGAAGCATTGGTGAGTGATGAAATGACCAGAAGCGCAAGAGCTTCATGATAAACAAACCCCAATCTTCGGTGGCCTCGAGCAACGACGTTCTGGAATTCCTCGCAGCATCCACTCTTAGCCTATCAACCAGATATACCACCACAGCACCTGCGAGACACGAGGGCCGTTGACTGATTGCACGGACCCTTTATTGATCCGGAATGTCGAGTCGAGCAGTGGACGCCACAAATAGTCGAGGCCCACATCTTTGGACAGATTCGGATCTCCTGCAGCAGTCGTTGGAGCATTCGACTTCGCGAGGGCCAAGGGGATGAGGAACGCCTTGACTGCTTGTCTTGGAAAGCAAACAGATTTGCGGAGCCTTCAAAATACCACTGCAAACAGGGACATTCGCGTCTCCTGCTCGCGGCTTCGAAAAAGAGACGAGATGACAGTGTTCCCGCATCGAGATTACCCCACATCAAAATCTACCCAATTTTATAAGGTTTGAGACTGCCGCGACGCGGAAGACTCAGTCATCGGCAGAAAGCAACAACCACCCGGCGTTCAAGACATGCGCCTCTCCAAAAATTCAACGTTGGGGCTTTCGCTTTTCCGACTCCTCGTATGTAAGATTACTTTGAAGCCATGGCCTGACCTCTTCAAACATCTTCTCAGCTATGAGCCCAGAAGTCTGGGGGAGCAGGCCTGCCGCAGATCTCCCGTTCAGCCCCTGAACCGAGCTCTCGGATCCAAAAATTACCCCTGCAGCAAACCTAAATAGCGCTCCTTAGCGAGTTGACGACCTCGCACTATCAACAACGCCTTTCCAACAACAGCTCTCTACCACCGTGATCAATAGACTTGGCTGCTTGGCAACAGGACTTACAAACGTGCCAAGAACCTTCGGAAATGCCGCCAGTCAAGTCAGAAGATCCATGCATACGAAGTCCACATGGAGCAGAACACCGCCTGCCGTTGTCCGTCACGTTTTTAGCAAATGTTGAAACGAGGCATGACAAACGGAGGTCGAACCGACGGTCTTTTACTGTAACAGGCTGACAGCTGACAGCTGACAGCAAAAATTGGGCAGGAATCCCCAAGATCTGAACCAGGCCAAGACAATACAAGGCTCGCCGAGTCGCCCACATTCCAACTGAGCCAACTTTCGCTTCCCTTCCCATGGGAAACCCACCTTCGCTCCCTCATCCTCCAAGTAACAATAAAGCCTCTTTGACGCCACAAAAGCCTGGCCATATCGAAACCCTCATCTCGCCTATTCTGCGTATCTGGAATCTTCGGATCCATTATCCGAGCCATCGGAGCTTCTGGACTTCTGAAGCTCTCCAAGTATCCACGTGCTGACTCGACGAACACGGCAACGATGAGCGGCGGTTGCCTAGGGAATTGAAATAGGGATTGCCTCGCAGGGCTGGTATTGTGGACAGACTGCATAAACATTGCCTGGGCTGCTGCTGGGCACCCGAAGTTTGGTTCTGTCTGTGTAACAACTTCGGGAGGGAGCAGAGCTAAGACAGGGTTGGCGAGTCGTTCAACCCCGTGCTGCTTTTTAATACGCTAACAACACTGCAAGAGGCTAGTACCTCGTCTTGTGGAAAGCCTCACAGTTTGCAAAGTTCTCGTCCATCTCTGACCCCGTGCTGACTTAGGGCGAGCTGCAGACCCACACTCCTCCCTGCCGTGTGATTGCTGCAGAATTTATTTTGTTGATAGTGTAGGGCTTGCGAAGATCTGTTCCGGACCTCGAATGGTTTGCACTGGTATTAAATCTTCTTGTCACGACTAAGGACGTTTATTTGAGAGCAACGTTATTCATTTCACTTCCCAAATTGCCATTGTTCTTGACAATAGGCGGACTTCATGTTCAATTTATAGTAAGCTCACTACAAACAAGAGATCTCGCTCCCAGAAGACAATCGACTTTTCTTCAAGTCTTCAAGAATCCAAGAAGGATACTGCAGCAAAGGTAAGGTAGCAGATGATTTACTAATGAGCTTGAAATTTGGAAGGTATCTATACTTGAAATATTGGTCTACACAATTGTCTCAACCCAAAGAGATTCGTTTCATCTTTCATAAACGTCGTCAATTCATGTTCCACCACCTCTAAACGCGTCACGCTCCAGCCCTTGCATTTGTTTGTCCTTCTACCAACCCACCTCCAATCTCAGCCCTCTCTCCACTGTCCATCCTCTCAAACGCCTTCTCAACTTGATGATCCCAATCACTCCACGCAACAATAACCCACTCAATAGCCCCGACCAGATAGAGCGCAATACACTGTCCCACCCACAGTCCAGCAAGACCCCAGCCATGGAAAGCAAGCCAAATCCCCAACGGCAACGCGCCCATATAATAACTCACAATATTAACCGCAGCACCAATATGCTGTCTCCCCATACCCCTCAAACTACCCCCACAACTCCCATTCAGCCCATCCGCAATCTGAAATAGCGCAACATACGGCATAACCTCCGCCGTCAAACGTATAACATTAACATCGTCATTGAAGATCTTCGCATAGAAATCCTTCACAGCCATCAACACAATGAGCACCAGGACACCCATCACCATGCTCAACCAAGCCGCCACATTCGCCGCCCTCGCCGCACCCTTCGCATTCCTTGCCCCAAGCAGATTCCCCACCCTAGCAGAAGCCGCAACGCCAATACCAAACGGAATCGTGTTCATGACTTGGTCAGTGGTCATGATGACGCTCTGCGCTGCAAGCGGGATCGTGCCTAGACGTCCAGCGGCCAGGGCGACGATCTCGAAGGCCCACCATTCGGTGCCGACGTGCACAACGCCCAGGATCGCGAGGCGGGCAAAGGTAGACAGGTTCTGGTAGCAGGCGCGCGACCAACCGCCCCAGCAGTCGGAGCCGGCGATGAAGCGAGAGTAGACGACGAGCAGGAGGAAGGAGAGCCAGTAGGAGAGCCCTGTTGCGAGAGGCGCGCCGACCAGGGACAGCTTTAAGGTATAGACGAAGAGGTAGTTGAGGGCGACGTTCAAGGGGGAGGTGATGAGCAGGACGTAGGTTCCTGGGCGCATGATTTCTGGGGATTTTAGTATGAGTGAGAGGAGAAGTGGAAAGAGGAGGTACCTTGTGCTTGGAGATACTTCTTCATGGACTCGAAATAGATGTATCCAAGTCCACCTGGGATCAAAGCAGTCAGGAATTTGGCGCTGTCAACGCAGATGTATTCCTCTTGGCCAAGAAGTCTGAATACTGGAGCTGAGCATGCCCACAAAATGGCTACTGGGATATAGAATGCTGTCAAGACGAGAAAAGCTCGCTGTAGGAGGACTCCAAGATCGTGAGGGTTCTTGCTACCAGTAAACGTAGAAGACGCCAATGTATCCAACGCAGTCGATCCTCCTAACGCAATCAACCATGCTGTAGACATAGCAAACATGTAGCTGAACGCCGCAGTAGCCAATGCCTCAGGACTCAGACGTCCCACGATCAACACCGAGAAAGTCTGCAGCGAGTTTTGCAGAGTGTATGCCAAGATAACAGGCACGGAGCCTCGAAGCAGGAGTAGGAATTCTTGTAGCCATAGCTTCGTAGGAGATTCGTTCTCTTCGAATTCGAATATCTCCCCCTCTGAGGCTGTGGTGGAGGGCGGTTGAGAATCGGACGGTTTTGGGAGGAGAGAGGAGCGCTCATTTGGCGGGGTAGATATCGGGCTCGATTTATTGGAGGATCGAAGGAACTTGGGGAGCCATGAGGAATCGTTTGAGTCGACCATTTTCCAACCGTCTGTGTTGTTGTGAAAGGCAATTGTATGCTACCACAACATTGGGAAGTTTATAAGAGTTATGGAAGAAGGGAAGTACAGGATTTTCCGATATCAATTGGTTTGTCTGCCAGCAGACTCGATATCTCTGAAACTATGACAGCACAGTGGCAGGGACAAAGTGACAAAGACAGACGTAAGGGAATGAACAACGGAGACTTGTACCGCGGTGGCCAATGGGATCGGCATTGGCGCCATCTCGCAGGATCCGTAGATGGAGACGCCTTGCTGTCGTCTGCGAATTGTGAGTGCAGATTTGCTAATTGGCGTTGGTGGACGTCAATGGACTGACGACGAGAGAAGCCAGCGCGGATTAATGCAACTATTGTGTAAAGGGAAGAGTTCTGTTGGTTGAAGGCGCTTCTACGAGGTTGCTTATCTTGAAGTTGAACGTCGTTGGTCATCGTTATCTTTGTCCTTCTCGTAATAGTGCCACGGCACGTGACGCCCCTTTACGTAACCGATGAGGTTTGGCTTTTACGAAATTGGGAGGATTTTCTGATGACAGAAGAATCGTTTTCATCTTTCTAAATCAGTAATTTCGAAGCTGGTGATATGTCTCGTATTGAGTAAACCCTCCAGCTCCGTGGGCCCCTCATTCGCTCTGATTACCCCACTGGTTCCATCGATGTAACACCATGGGAGCGAGACATTCTACCAATCGGCGAGGCGATATGTCTTACCATGCCATTTTTGGACTTCATTTGGATCAGCCTTGCGGGACGGTACACTACCAAGTTTAAGTTTTCTTTTCGAATGTGTTGACGCTACGAACGTATGCAGCTGGTACGGCTCCGAATCGTGGGCTGGATTTTTGCCTCCACCATAATTGAGCCTCCACCCCAGTCAGCTATCGTGACATCTAGGCTTTAATTTGAATTAAGTATTGAGTACGAGACGTGGACTCGTCAAGGCCTTCAAATCAGATGAGATCGGGACCTTGGAGTTGACGAAATCCTAAAGTTGTTGTTCCCGAATGTAGACAGTCATTTCCAACCCTTTTTTTCATCTGTGAAAGCATCCCCTCGCCCTGTTCTCCGGCCTGGTTGGACTGCCTTTTCGTTGCCTCGAATATTCAGCTCCACCAAGGCCCAATGCGTTGTGGCAGATATCACCAACAACCCAATCCTTCAAGCCGGTTTCGAACAATTTGCTACCGATTTTGCGAAGATTAATATCTCCTCCAATGCTGGCTAAATGTCGAACATAGCACCCATCGATGCTTTAGACGACGACGGTTGTCGGGAACGCTTTGAGATGAACATTATAGAAAGCTTCAATGGCACCCGAGCCTTCCTTCAGCATGCTGCAGCAGATGGTAATATTTTGAATGTGAATGCAGATCTCGCGATGAGTCCTACTATTCCTGGCCTTCGAGTCATGAGACCAAATTATTGAGTGGAAATCTTATATGGGGGGATTGGGACGTTGACGTGATGAATTCAAAGAAGGTGCCGCTGAAATTGAGGGCATGAGGTTTTTGAAGTTGGATCTGAGTCAACAAATCAACAATTGAGATTGGCAGGTAGCTGGAACTTTCCATATGAAGACCCTGAGTCCGAGAATACGCGGATTGAAGATTCTTTACTCTCGAGGCAGCAAGTCGAAGATTGTCCAAGGTCGCTGATTAAATCGTCCCAAATGTATCTTGGAAGCTTCCTCCTTCAATGAATGAGTCCCAGACTTCCTGTTGCAACTGTTAGTCGGCGAAACAAAAACATACGTGCGAGAGCTGACAAACCCAATCAATGTCCATGTTGACCTCGGGAACCCCCAACCATTGATTTTGCGCAAAGAGAGGTGGCTGAGCACCTGTTCGAACCGCTGGTTCAACCATTTGGCCGCTCACAATATCCGAGTTCTCTTGACTTGCATAGCTTGCAAGGACCTGAGATAAAACTTGGTAAACTTTAGCCGCTTCTGGGGATCCATCTTTTTCTCCCTTCCAGACTTTGCAGGCAAATTCCAGTGCTTGCCAACTTCTCGCTTGTTGGCTCTCGTCAACAAATACTCTGCCAGATTGCTCTTCCAGTTTTCGATATCTGACATCCAAACAAACGATCATCGCCGCCAGGATAAAATCATGACTGGTATATGAGACTCGATACCAATGCCGAGGTTTCATTGTTCCTCTGACTTTTGTTTCAGTATAGAGGTATCGTTGATGGTCGAGCAAGTTGAAAGCTGACTCCATACATCGTTGATATGATCTTGTGTAGCGAGGGTCTATTCTACCTCGAGTAAGAAATTTCCGGTGAAGGATGCAAACATTTTGATTGTAGAGAAACTCCAGTTGTATGCGCCGGTTGACAAGAGAAGGATGTTCTTTGAGCATCACCTCGGGGGCATCCATTTTGAGGTGTACAGGAAGCTCTTTGTAAGCTTGTGCCAACCTGTCATCCAATTCGAGAACCTGCTCGTAGGAATACTGACCTAACGAGGTTACCAGGCTGATGATATCGCCAACAACCGTTATGATCGTCCTCTTTGCCAGCATATAGCCAACTGGAGTGTCCTCCGACAATGGTCTCGATTCAGGAAGGACTTGGATATCTTCAGTCAATTCCCAATCATGCAGATTCCGAGGAGCCATCGTATCGGAGTCTATTATACGTATAGTGCTTGGAAGCCCAACGAGAAACGAAGTCAAGATATCAAGCCCCTGCACGAAAGCCCAAACTCTCCGGCGTAGCTCACCGTGAAATACGGTAATCTCTGGGTACTGCGAAGGGTCTCTGTATCACAGTCAGAATCGATCTATACGATCAAGGCCACACCGCCATAGCACACCTATGATATCCCATTTGCAATGCCACACGCACAAGCAATCCTACCATCATCCACACTCGAGTCTCGCTGCCACCATTATCAGCCCATTCAGCCATGGAATTGTATATCATTGTCTCAAGTGTGTGCGGTGCACATTCTATTCAACGACAAGTCAACAATTGCCTTTTCGATCTGAATAGGAAGATCACGAGAGTAGTCGTATGGCACGTGATTGCTCAATAACAACTTACTTGTAATGTCGCCGATCATCAAACATTGCGCTGTGCGGAGGCGGTAAAGCTCGTGAAGAGACTGGGATGCACCTTCATATTCCGGGGGCTCTTCTTCGTTGAGATAGAATGATAGCATGATAAGACTAAGCATGGAAAACAAGAGCCCAATCCACATGAGTTTGGTTTCAGATGGATTCTCCCAATGAGCTTCGTACTGTTGCATGAAAGTCTGCTCATGTAAGACATCTAAAAAGAAGTCAGCAATTGCAATTGTGAGGATCTTAAAACACGCACGAAATGTAGGAATAGGAGAGTGGTTTTTATCGAAGAACAGGGCAATGAGCTTGTCGGTCGTGCACTTGGGAGGTATGGTAGCTAAGAGCTCCTCTATTCCGACTGGTTTCACTACTCCACATAATAATCCTGGTCCATTGACCATGTTTGTTGAGAAAGCCACTTGAGAGAGTAGGTCGTCTTGGTCGTCTTGAACTTGATTCCAAAGACTCCTCAGCTCGTTGACCTACGGGTCCTCCAAGTCAGTCGCCGAGTTATTTCGAGCAGAAAAGAACACTGTTGGAAGGGTCACCTCTTTCATAACATCGCGCCAATGAGTTGAGCCCCTGTAAACAGAGGCGTCTCCGTCAACCTTCAGCACCCCGACCCCCTGTTGAAGTCCTGCAATGGAGGCGGTTTCGGGCTCACGTGATACATTATCCTCGAATGAGTATCCATTTCCGTCTTCCAAGTTCGGATTTGCGTGCCCGACAACCTGGTCTTGACTCACGAGCGTTGTGACAAGACTCTCCAAGCGGTTGAGACGTTCTTGCATACCCTCAGCATGGGCAGAGCGGAACCCACGAGCAGGGACTGGGCCATGGCCACGATAATTGCATTGTGAAGGAATACTCCGCACGATACAGTTTTGACAGGGTAATTCTCGGTTGCATTTGATCCTGTGGAAGCGGTTAGCAACATGAACTGCAGAGCTTTGTACTGAAAATAGCTCGCTAAACGCAAATTGGGTGGTCGTTTGACGTGAAACGTATTCGAGGGAGGACATCTCTTGATCTCACTTTCTAATTCGGCAAAATTCGCATGCTAAGGGAGCGCGAGGGTTCTTGTGAGCCTTGCGTGGCTTGTTGTTCCTGATATCCGCGGACATTTTGCTGATTGAAGCCTGTGAAGTGTAATAGTGTTGGCAGGGAGAATGAGAAAGTGAAGCTTACGAGGAGGCAGGCGGGGCCCACTTTTCTTTCCCGAGCCCGCGGACATATGCACCTTCCCTGCATTTGCATGAAGGGACAGTTCAAGGGCCTCCAGACTTTTGGGCACATCTTCTTTCGTGATGAAGGATCTGGGGAGAGGGAGAGGGAGAGAATGATAATGTCCGTAGTAGTCTTGAAAGATGATTGTTCCTTGAGGTGGAGATAATTATGTTCCTCCGTCAATTCATCCACGGCAGGAAGAAGAACAGATCGCCGTGAAGATGAGCACATAAAGAGAAGTGTTGTCGCAATAATCTTCATATCCATTCGCTACTCCTGCTCTGTCCCCGGTCCTTCAATCATCATCATGAGTCTCAATGACTTCAAGTTCCAGCTCCAAAAGCTCCCTCCATTGAAAGCAGACTTCACAGGGAAAACTGTCATTGTTGTTGGCTCAAACACTGGTCTCGGAAAGGAGGCAGTCCGCCATTTCGTCCGTTTGAACGCCTCGAAGGTCATAATTGCCGTTCGTTCTATCTCGAAAGGGAAAGCTGCCCAGGAAGACATCGAAACAAGCACCTATCGGCATGGAGTGACTGAGGTATGGGAGATCGACTTGGCACGCTCGGCTTCAGTGAAAGAGTTTGCCGCAAGAGTCGCAGCCTTACCACGGGTCGATGCTGTCGTGGCGAATGCCAGTGTAGCTACGGCAAAGCTCGAAATCCTCGAGGAAAATGAGAGTATGGTGACCGTCAACGTTATCAATACAATGCTGCTCGTCTTGCTTCTGGTGCCGATACTCCAAGTCTCCGCTTTGAAGTGGAATATTGTCCCAGTCATCAGCGTTGTTAGCAGCGACATCCATTCATGGACAAAATTTCCGGCTTGGAAGGCACCAAACATCCTCGAAGCCATCAAGACCAATATGAAGAACGGAATCCCAGAAATGGAAGGGTCAGTACTTCATGGCAATATACCCCTTGGGTAGAAAACATGACTGACCAAAACAGCTACGCTGTTTCGAAGCTGATGCAGATATTTGCTGTCCGAGAGATCGCTGCGAGGATGACGAAGGAAAATATCAAAGTTGCTCTCAATGTCATCAACCCAGGCCTCGCCAAGACTGAACTGGCGCGACACGCAACTGGAGTTTCCAAGATTGGTATGATGGTAGCACATGCTCTACTTGCAAGAACTGCAGAAGAAGCCAGCAAAACTCTGGTGTATGCAGCAAGCGTCGGCATGGAGTCTCATGGCCTTTACTTTACCAACAGTGATGTTACAAAGTAAGATTGTACCCCAGTAGCCAAAAGATGATCGAGATTAATATAATTGTTTAGGAGTCCGCTCTCGGACTTTGTCACAAGCAAAGATGGGGGAAAGGCGCAGAATAAATTGTGGGGGGAGCTTGAAGAGAGATTTGAAAAGATTCAGCCTGGCATTATGGCAACCTTATGATGTGTCCAAGCGGGAGGAGTTTTGGACAGCAGCATTTTGTTTGTAGAAGAAGTGAATAGTTGGAAGATTCCCCAACCAGTGGAGAACTGAGAATTTCATTTGTTCATCAAATGCCTCGTAAAGGCACTGTATACATGCATTCGAGACAGCCTGTAGTCCCGCATGCATGACACCTCCAGAGATCCTTATCTTTCCATTCTTGGAACCAAGTATAGTAACATGGTACTGTTGAAATACCTGACATTGCACGATGGTTGCAAAAGATTTGTGCGTCCTATCCTCGCGCATCCACCACCTCGCCCAGATCTCAATGATAATGTAGGGTTGGCAAGGTTTGCAAAGGCTCCTCCCTAGTTAGGCCTTTTTTCAACCAACGTCTCCGTTGTATTATTGTTATGGGTTATAATCTTCAAAGAAATTGCGTCTTTCAATCAGATTATCAGGACGAGGTCCAGATTGAGGACAATCACAAGTTCGCCATGGTTCTCCACAAAGGTAACAGAACTCTCTTCCACACCTGCATCTCATATGATTGCAACCTAATTTTAAAGGAATAGTTAGCTCTTGTCATGTCTAGAGTGATAGGGGAGAATTAGGACATGGAGCCCAGTGTGCTTGACCACTTGATCGCATACCTTGTGTGAGTTCAATCATCTCGCCACATTTGCACCGCTTCCATTTCTTCTCTTGCGCCATATCCAAGACCTGTTGAGTCGCCAGATCTGATGGACACGCTCCAGAATGAGCCTTCCCTTTACAAAGTATACACGTGGAAGTTGTACAATCCATACACCGTGCTCGGTTGAATGTTGAGCGCTCAATGGCGCGGGGGAGGAATTCCGAGCAGTTATGACAGTAAATCCGATTCTCTGTCGGTGTCTCAAACTCGAATTTCTTCTCATGAAAAAGAATAAACGTATCAGGAGTAAGAATAATTTCTGCCCTTCCTTCGTGTGATATTGTTTGTTCGCAGCACTGAGGGGGGAAGCTGCTCTCTGATTCACAGGCTGCTCTAAACCATCTATTCAAGCATGCAGAGCAGAAGAAGTGGCCGCAAGGAAGAGCGATTCCGTTGGCTATTATAGTTTCATCACCGCAAATGGAGCACTCCTGCCGCATCTCCACGTCGCCCATTGAGTCTCGACGCGTGTCGCTTGACCTATTCGATTCGTTGTCTGCGTTGTTATCATTTCCAACGAAGAACGATTCGTTCGTTGCTTGATTTCTTGTCTGCGATGTAGCCCGAAAACTCCCTAGTATGTTTGCTATCGACTCGTTCATCGAGTTGAGGCCATCTAGATAATTTCGAGATGTGTGTCGGTTCCTCACGGCGTCGCTCACGGCGATAATGTTCCAAGTCCTCTCGTTGGAACCTCACTACGAGCTGCAGATCGAGGTCTCCTGCGGTAAGCCCGCGTGTCTCTTCAATTGAAAGCTAGGCGAGCAAAGCCAAAAATTCGTCGTCCATGATTGCACGCCTCTGAAGAAATTGATGAGCTGGGCAGTAAGTTAGCTTTCATCAAATATAGGATTACAACAAAGCGATCAGAGTTTGACACATGCTCGTTACTACGTAGAAGAAGCTACGAGTCGTACCAAGCAACCACTTTCTAGGATTGTTTAAAACGCCTTGAGCGAAGACTCGTTCCACCTGAAACAAAAGCACCAAAGGGAGCAAAGAAAAGGAGCACCGCTCCATGACCACCGCTTGGAAAGTACAGTCGTTTCACTTGAGACGTGTTGAGGAAAATGGCAAAGAACGCACAATGAAAGAAATCACTTCATGAATGGAGCGAGACGCAACTCTGAATATTTGCATTGCCTACGGATGGTGAATTTCAGTATTTGCTGAATCAGAACCAGGTTTTGGAAAATTGAAGCAGTCTGACAATAATATCGGTAGTAAAAGCTGCACACATTCATTTCCTACCAATTCGAGATTGCCAGCAACATTAAAGCCTGTTCCTCCGACACCTGTTGCAAGCCTGGATGTTGCACTGTTGGCACTCAAAGATGTACGAAGGCAGCGTATCACGACACTCTTCACACTGATGTCTGCCCCTCACATACTGCCAAGTCTCATGATCACAATTGTGCCTGTCCCTTAAGTTCTGAATAACAGCAGCGATCCTAGCCTGCTGCTCCGGAGGATCGAATCTCGCAGGTCGACGAGCAACAATATGGTTCGCACGTGCAAGCAGCCGGTCTTCGTTCCACTGCACACAGGCGCAACTTTTCCATCGTTGACCATAAACGTAGCAGAATTCGGCATTGCAAGTGCATCTGCTAAAGGTCAGCTACCATTCTTGAGGAGGGAAGGAGTACCGACGTGATGTGGTTGCAACCGATATCCAACTCGACGACACGGCGACAGTTGTAGCAGCGTTGCCAGCCGTACTCCTGGGCGGCATCAAGAACTTGTTGAAGGCCCACGTCTTCGGGGCAATCCCCTGTATGATTAGCTTTGCAGACCGTGCAAGTAATTGTCAGGCAATTCTGGCATGATGCCTGCTCATTGGCGATATTCTCAACTCGGATGAAAGCAGAGCATAGTGGATTGGAGCAGTAGGTACGATCCGATGTCTCAAACTCGACTTTCTTCTGCTCGTATCGTTGAATGAGATCACCCGTCAAGAAAATGCGAATACTACTACCCGTAGCGATTGATTGCCGGCAGCAACGAGGAGGGAAGAGGGAGTCGTCTCCCAGTGATGCAAGAAAGAGTTCTCGAAGGCAGTCTCGGCAGTACTCATGGCCACAGGGAGCTCGTGCAAAATCGAAGAAGACGGTTTGTTCTTGGCAAGCAGTACAGTATCTCTTTGTGTGCTTCTGTGGGCCTCTCGTTGCAGCCCAGGCAGAAGACTCTCCAGGTTCTTCGTCGGTGTCAGCATCATCTGACTGATACTTCACCTGTTGACCTTCAGAGGAGGCTTCTTCGACTGGCGCAGTGACGTAGAGAGCTCGGAGCTTCTCCAAGATCTCGTCGTCCAGAAAGTCAGAACCGACTGTCCATGGAGGAAGAGGACAATGAGCAGCCACACCACCAAGTCTGCAAGCAAAGTCACGGTCGACCGCGGCTGCCTGTTCTTCGGAAAGCGACTCGACCAAAACATCGCCATCCATTTGGCAGGCCCGAGCAATACTGCTGCTCATTTTCCGGTCTGCCACGATAGCGATATTGTGCTCCATGTCCTTCATGTACATTTGGAAGGCAATCTGCGAATCTGAAAACACTCCTTCTCGACCTTTGCCGTTGCCCTCGAAGGATCTGAAGACTTCGTTACTCTCTTCAAGCTGAAGCTGGAAAATGACGGCGGCAGTTCCGATATCCATATTTGCGAATACGTCCATCATGATGGTTGTTCCACTTGGGACTGGAAGCGTAGATGGAACACAATTATCTCAAACATGTGGAACTCGATCGTTACAAGGATGATTGTTTGCTTCCAGTCTACCTTCACCGCCAGATACTCTCCGGTGCATAAGTCAAACAAGGATCCATGTAATATCGAGTCAATACTCTCCATCTATCACCTGCAGAATTAGGTACGGCTAGTGGAAGCACCTTAGTCAGTTCTGGCCGTCCCAATGCAGGTGGCCGACACCAAATCCCTAGACCCTGGCTCAACTCGAGGCCCAGCCCGTTTGCGGGGAACTTTCTCTGACACTATAGGAGGACACTAGTTTGAACGTACCGTCATGTACAACCTGGAAGAAGTATTAGGCAATTTGGTGCAACAGGTCTCTGATTCGTTCGTCCATAGCCACCATCTTCAAGAGCTCCCTTAACTGTGAATCTCCACAAACAGTTATTACTTGGCCAAGTAACTATCACCCTCATCTGCTCTCTTCTCGGCCTGCTTCTCGACTTCGACGGGCCTTGGTATCCTTTCTCTACCGGCCATATGTCCTCACACAATTCAAACATATCTCCTATGTCAGCTTCTTCAACCAAACTTCTTGCTCCCTCCCTTCTTGACCTCATCCTCCTGTCCCTTCACCTCCTTCCCTTTCAAATCCTTCTTCTTCTTCCCACCCTTTAACAATTCCAAATGCCCCGCCTTCGCACCGAGCGTTCGTTCCGTCATGGCCGTCAAGCCCGCAGAATGTTTCTGTCTCCAATCAGCCCATATTCTTCTAGTTTCACACCTCTACTCTCTCCATACCTTTGTCATCCCCTTGTTCCTAACCAAAACTTGCTTTCTTGGCGCAATGCTCCTCGCACCCTTCTTTGGCCCAAGTACAGTCTGTCGTCTGCCCGATGATTTTGCAGTAGCGGTTGTAAGCTTTTTCGACTTGATCGTTCCCTGTGCCATCTCGCCTCTTTCTATCTTTTTCTCTTCGATCTGGATCGTAGAAGTGGCTGAAGATTTGTGGTTCTTTTGCATGGACGGTGGAGGTGAGGTGTAGTTTGGCGGGAAGATTTCTCCAGAGATTGTGGCAGGCGGCCGCTAGCGCGAGGCCCCTGGCATGATTTGAGAATTCTGAACCAGAACTTTGGATCTGACACGAGGGGAAGCTGCAACAGGCCTGACTTGTCGATCTTAGAAAATCCTGGTCACCGAAGCAGAGGTGATGGATAGAAGTAGAGGTTTGCTTACCAAGTGTGCGGCCAGTGAGGAGACCTCCTCCACGTGCGACTGTACACACCATCCGACGTCCTATGAGGCTATGACACTATAGCTTCTCTTCATTTGCTGCTTATTTTCCTTTCTGACCTGCACATTTTATGCTCTCTTGTTGGCATGCCGAATTTCTCAAACAAATGCTTTTCTTGCAGAGTCATCTTTGGTTCCAGGATACCCATGCTCTTGAAGAACTTAAATCGAGCCCATCGTTACTTTCGAGTAAGTTTACTTGGCTATGCTGTCGAATCGAAAGCCCAGATAGTCTGTTTTCAGGTCATCTAGCCTTGCTCCGGTGGCTTGGGGATTCTCGGTGAAGGAATAGGAATAGTCAAATTACTTTCTGCCCAACTACGCAGCCTTGCCAGTCGTGGATCTCAAAAAGCTTGTGATCTCCCACGACCCGGAACGAGTTGAAGCAGTAATGGAAAATTCTCATCATTAGCGATGTCACAATGGGTGATAGTTCTTTTTTCACCATCTCTTCTGAAGGCGACGACCTGCAGCCAGAACTATCCTGCTCGAGTCCAAACGGCTCAGCTAGCAGCGTAAGGTCATGAGGTCAGAGAATCTTTTAGAACATGTTGAGATACTGACTGCAATTTAGCTTCCACCGGAGTCGAATTCGGCACCTTCGGTGTCAGTTGAATCAGCTACATCTCATCCTCCTCTCCGCCATGGCCTCCGAGCTGTCACTTGGGAGGATTCCAACGGCCTAACATTCTAATGTCCAGTGTTTGTCTCTCTTTCATCTGCCTATTGGAAATCCTCATATATCTGAGCAGGCTGGATCTTGGGGAAGCTAGTGAAATTCCAGATATTTTACCTCATGCTTAGTTAAAGCATTATATTATGTTTAGATTATTGCGTTTTTTGTTGCATCCAGCGTATTGCCATCCTTTTCGCAGTGTAAGAGCCTTGTTATTTCAAAATTCAAGCTTTGCCCAGAACTGGTTGATCACCCGTGCAGTTTCATCCACACTTGGTCTGACTACATCATGTCCAGCGCGTTTAATCTCATGAATATCCCCATGCCATTCCATATTCGAAAACGCCTTGCGAATCTTGTCAGGCTGAACAGCAGGATCCTTTTCGCCAAGAATCAACAGAACCTCCACACCACTCTTCGGCAGCATAGTAAACTTGTCATCATGATCAACGCTTAACCCCTCAAACATCGAGATCACACTCTTCTCGTGGCCCTTATGATGAGCTCTTTCCCACAGTTGAACAGCCACAACATCGACTTCCCCCTTCTGCAGCCTTTCCGTCCAATCTAGCTTCGGTTTGTTCGCATTACCAAGCACGAAACCGAGAACAGTCCTCCTCCTCAGCCAATACAGCCCGCACCAACCTTCGATTGTCATAGGCTTTACATACTAGGGGTAATCTCTAGATCTCTTCCACCCAGCAGGAGCCGCAAGTATTAACGACTCAGCACACTGCGGATGCAGTGCTACGAAAGTCGCGGCGATTGCTCCATCTCCTGAGAAACCAAGAAGGTGCGCCTTGCTCCACTTCAGGTACGAAAGCAGCTCTAAGATCTGTATATGAAATATGGCAGGGACGTGAGCAGTCAGAGGCGTGGAAGAGAGACCGTAGCCCCAGAGATCATAGATCACGTGATTACCAGTTTCTTTCAGTCGGAGAGCTAGAGGTGCCATCCCAATGCCTGAAGTGCCCACTCCGTGGATCAGGAGCACTCGACGAGCTGATTCTTTGGCATCGGGGGAGAAGTCGTAAAATCTGGTAACGCCCCAAGAGGAGGGGAGATTATTTCCTTCTGGCAGGATCCCTGCGAATTCGGTTTCGAACGCTTCCACTGATGGTGGTGGGATATGATTTCGGCCGTTGATGATGACGGGAACGGGGAGAGTAGATTCCCAGGCCATATTTGTAACTTAAATTGCTCTCAGATGTTTGGGAACTTGAAAGCTTGCGAGTGAGCAGAAGCTCGAGGATATTATTAAGAAATTGGGCTGCGTCCAACAGCGCCAAATGCTCACTAACGTGCTGACGTGAGGACAGCCAGATGACGATCAGATCTCACTTTCTGAGAGGAGGTCAGATAAACCAATTAGAGACATTTTGCAAAACTGCTTGAGCATCGGGACACCGCATCTAGGGCTTGATCCGGAGCGGGTGCGGGCGCGGCTGGTAAATGCTCAAGAAACCCCTACTCTACTCGAGATTTGGCGTATATCTTGAGATCATTGAGAAAAGCTGACCGCTACGTAATGTGTGATTGCTTACACTTCGCCCTACTACCTCGGGTTCAAGTGATCATACAAAACGGCAATTTCTAATTGTGTTTGAGATCCTACACTTCTGAATCCGTTTCAAATAACGGCCTTGCGACGGCGCAAATTATTTTATACAAAATGTCTGTCATATTATTGGTGGCTGTGTATGAGCGACACAATGCCCATGAAACTTACGGCCAAGAAGGTAGCCTCAAAAACTCTTCTAGGCTACAGAAACCTATGGGAAGGAAGGAGATATCGCCGTTGATTGAAAAACGCGAGCAAATTCCAAATCTGTGAGTAGACTTCAATACACGAATGGAATAAAGTCAACTATGACGTTTGGCAAGGAACAAGCGCGGCGCCTTTGAAGATACTTCGCAGCATTCATGAGAGGGTTTCAATCACGTGGTCAAGACCAAATCTTCGAAACCCAGATATTATCGAATTATATTAAGTATGTTGCCCAACTGGAATTTATAGACGGTTGAGTGTATTTTGAGCAGTGAAAACGTCTCCTGTTGCAAAGTTAACACCCGGATCCGGTTCCCAAGAAGTACACTTACCTATATTGAAATCGTCAACCAGAATGAGATTGGGGGAACGGCCCCATGTGCTAATGCAAAGGTCTGCTTGAGCACCGATACTTCCAGTTCCAGTTGCTGCATTTGTCTGTGCATCGGCCAAATTGTCGGGAATTAGTATGCCAAAGATATCCAAATCCAAGAAGTGATTGACAATAATCATCAAGCCGGCACCAGAAGATCCCGGAGGTCGGTTGAGAGCGCAACTTGAGAACGTTGGGTCAGTAACGTCGTATGCTGTCTCGAAGAAATAGGAAAATTCGTCGAGAATATATGGGACAGTGGCGGTATCGGCGCCATAGTCTACGTCATGTTAGAGATTATCCCTGAAGTTAGGAGGAAACATACCGAGAAACATCACCAGTCGAGTATCATTATCAATGAGCTCTTGGAGAGTCGGCCAGTCAGCTATGGCAAGTTGTGAAGGCGGCGTGTATGCGTAGGCGCTAAGACCGCTGGACGCCATTGCTGCACCAAAGAGACTGACTGATGCGCTATCGCCATTGGTCAAGAGCAGAGTAACAACTTCGTTTGGGTTGGCGGCCATCCAAGTTGTGATTGTTGTCAAGTAAGAGACAAGAGTTCCGGCGTCCTCCTCGGTGCAGGTTGTATGGCACATTTCCAGAGCACTGTTCTTAATATGCGTTTGGCCTTGCAAGAATCTGATGCCAGCGTCCAATTGAGAAGTGAGAGATTCATATTGGTTGTCAGTGGGCAGTATCCCCACGAACGCCGAATCATGTGTCCCTATCTGCGTGACGTTCGAATACAATCTTCCGCAGAGAGCAGGATTGCCATTACAGCTTATCGCTGCTGCTGCACCAGCAAAAAAGAATGACAGAACAACTTTGAAAAGCATCTTGGATTCAGCAGCAAAGGCTAGAGAAAGACAAAGTATGGCAAGGAGATCGAACCTCTTATATCACGGGTCCACGCCACGGCCTACAGCGTTACTTCGAGCTTAATGTGCATTAGGAACTTCCCTAAAAGGCCATCGGACCTATCACAAAGCGGAAACGGTCCTTTTCCGTCGGCTACCCCGCTCACAAGGATGATCGTACAGAACGTGATCGCAAAAGAGTGTCTTCCTCTGCTCTGAGCGGTTGTCTAAACGTTCTGAGCTTGTCCCCGATGTGAACTGGCTGTGGCTGCCTCGCGTCGTCATTTGGGGGAGATTCGCATGGACAAGCCAAGGGGCCAAGCGTCCGAAGAGATCTCGAATCGAATCTATCGTCCAGACTATTTGCATCGGCCCTTGCAAGGGACTAGATGCGATTTGGACCCCTGGGCCGCTCGGCATCTGATGCTTCTGCATGTTCTTGGGCCTGATTCGGTCGATGTCTCCACGGATGAAACCGAGCCCAGGTAGCTCGGCTGGAAGGCTGCCTATAGCAGGTCTGCTATTAAATTACCTTTTATAATATACCTGGCATGCTGGGAGATACCCGAAGGACTGCCATGCACCACTTGGGAGTACTCTTGAGAAACCATAAAGTTGAAAAGATAGGTAGTGTGAAGAACCTGCAGTTGAAAGCGATTGAACAAGCCCCTGAAAGTCTACTAGCTGGACTGGGCTTAGCGTCAAAGTTGATAACCCCCTTAAACTCGAACCACCAACCGTATCCTCCTTTTATGTTTGCATGCTCCTCATTACCTTCAGGCCATATTGACTAAAAGAATGCGATGGCGTTCCTCGAGACTGTCCCGAACTCGTTCAAACGAGAGACATGGTAGTGGAAAGATGCCGTCTGGATCGATCAGGCTACCCCATTACGCAACTATGGAGGCCGATCACCTTAAAAACTCGTCTCATCTGGTTTTCTATGGGATCATCCGACAGGTTGATCCCAGAGCTTTGCACTTTTTTGTCAAGATATTTGAGGTTGTTAGTAAGCGAGCTTGTGTGACGAAGTCAATAAGGGAAGCTTATTCGAGCGAGCCGAGGGAAGATGAAGGCACTCAACGCCTCAGTAAATCATTTTATGTACATTTTACTTCTCACATACGTCTGAAACGACGGCGTTCACGAGAGTGAGAACACGACGTCAATAAATATTGAATAAATGATGGCCATTTCATCTTTGATCGATATATGTCTTTCAGAAAATGGCTAGAGCATTTCCATGAGAAGAGACACCCCCCTCACAATGATCCGGGGCACTTGTCACAAAGAAAGTCCATCTCCCCTTCTCCTTGCACGTCTTAGACAACTTTTCAAGGTCAAACAATTCGCCTAAGGGCATTCCCCAAAGAGCCAAGATGTACTCGTGCAACATGTACTCTTCCTGACTCGGCCATGCTTCGAATGAGGGAGCATCCCCAGCAACTCCTGCAAAATAACAATCGTGGAGCCAGTCAATTATCGCTTCTTCTTGCTTGACCCCGGCCCATCGTTGACCGTCCTCCTTTCCGATTGTGTGTGGCCTCAAAGCAGCCGCTGCCCGGACAGCAGGGCTGGTGGACTGATACGTTGAGACGAACCCAGAACGGATGAAGAGGATATCACCAATCTGGATATCCCCACCCTGAGCTGCTGGTCTGATATCGATACCTTGGCTCTTTCCACAAGCTTGTAGCTCTGCGAAAGAGATTGTGTAGTATTCGTAAGGGTCTAGAAGTTCGTCAGAAAGTACCGGGCAACGAAGTACATTCCATACCATACACGATTCCCTTCTCGTTGGCATAAGTCCAATAATCAATCAACACACCCCTACCTGCAATCCCATGTTCAGCCCAGTGATGAATCCCGCATTTGTTCTTATCCTCTTTAGTCACACCTTCAATATGTTTCCCTTTGGTCCCGTTGTAGAAAGTCTCGGTTGGGAAATGAGCAATGTGTCTGAAGCCATCCCATTGGGTCCCGGATTGTGTATTAAGCGTGTACTTATCGTCGTATGCAACATTTTTTCCCAATATTTTGATCTCATGCTTGAAAGGTTCTCGACCAAACGCCGGGACATTGGGGACGTCCAATGGCAAGTTCAACGGGACAATCTCACCAGATTTGATCTCCCTTGATGCAGCAGAGACTCGAGTGGGTGTGAGCAGGTTGATGCGACCCAACTATGCATTGTTAGGCGTATGTGTAAAGCTGTTTGAAAGTGTACTTACGTAGTCGTCCTTTCCCCAAACCCAGGCACTTCGTATGTCAGCCTTTTCATCCCTGATAGTTTTTCCGGGTACCTACGCTCCGTCGGGTGCATCTTCTCTTCTCGGAACATCTTTTCGATTTGGAAACTTCGTACAATCAGGATCGAAAGGTATTGTGATTGCTGTCTTGTTGCCAGTCAGGAAGTCACTGATCTTGGTGAGACGGCTGTGTGCCTGTGAGCTTTGACCTGCCATATCGAGTGGAAATAATTTGTTTGTGAAAAGTTAACTGGTACCGTCAATGACGAAGTTGTTAACAAGATAGCAAAAAATGGGGAATATGAGGGGTTCCCCGCATTCAAACTGAGGGGAACCTTTAGCTGGTCCCGAGGCATTTGCTCAATGAGGATAGCATCTTTACTGTCCCATGCATCTGGAACCACGGTCGAGTTCCCCACTCGAGTTTCCATGCCGTTCAATTTTGACTTAAAAAATGAGGTGTAGTGAAGAGATTCAGTGATGTCGAAGTCTAAGCTGGTGCTGATGATTACGGCGGACCGCAGGGACCTCAAACAACACCACAATGTTGCCCGCATCGCTCCCTGAACCATAAGGATCTTTAGGACAATATCATCCACCATGTCCGCCACTTCTAGTGATAGCGAGGGGAGCGATGAAGACATCCCCAGTTCATCAGCAACAGTAGCATTACCGAAAAAACGCGGACGACCAGAAGTTACCTCTCTCGAGCCCTTCAAAGAAGAAATCATCAGGCTATTCTCCGAAGACAACCTACCCATAATCGACATCGCGCGGCGTCTCAACCTAGACCACGGTCTCGATGTCAGCGAACGTACAATATCGCGTCGATTGACGGCATGGAATGTGCCGCGAAAGAAGACGCGTATTACAGCTACCCAAGATCTCCGCGACCGAATCGTTTACCATTACAACAAAAACCTCAATGATGAGCAAATCGCCGCTGCTCTTGTGTCGGAGGGATTCGACGTCAAGGCCCGGAATCTTGCGCGCCTGCGACAAAAGCTAGGAATGAGGAGGAGATCCAAATATCCTGAATTCAGAGAGTATTCAGAGGAGGGAGACGAAGCACCGTCCGCTCAATTGGCAGCAGAAGCAGGTCTCCCACTTCCGAAACCTCCTCCGAAGAAGCGCAAGAAGGCAAAGCCTAAGCACAATGCGGCCTTGATACCCAAAGTTACGGCTTTCGTGGAGAAATACATGAGCAAGTATGACGGGTCTCACGACTTCAATCATATCCGGCGGGTTGTTGGACTGGCGCATTTGATTTACACGGAAATCAACAAGTCGAGAGAACACTCCCCGCTATTTGACGAGGACGACTCGGATCTGGATCTGCACGTCATTACGCTCTCTGCTCTGCTACACGATGTCGGAGACAAAAAGTATTTGCAGCCAGGCCAAGATGCCAACACACTGGTTCTCGCAACGCTACTGAGTTTCGGTGCCCCGGAAGACCTGGCCATCAAGGTGCAACGGATTGTCCTAGGTGTGTCCTACTCCACCGAATGCAAAGACCCCGCACAAACTAGAGCTATGATCGAGAAGTATCCAGAACTTGCGGTGGTCCAAGACGCAGACCGGCTGGATGCCATTGGTGCCATTGGCATCGGAAGAACGTTTACCTTTGGAGGCGCAAAGGGCGCAAAAGAAATGGCAGAGACTATTCAGCATTTCGAGGACAAATTGGTCAAGCTCGAAAGCATGATGAAGACGGTGCCAGGGATGAGAATGGCTCGAGAGAGAACGGAAAGGCTGAAAACCTTCAAGAGTTGGTGGGAGGAAGAGCAGAAAGAAGCGGAGGGCTTATTGCGTAGGAAGTGAAGAGAGTTCGATACCCACAGATTAGTGATCTGATTTGCGTAGCACTTCGCACTGCTTACTATACAAGGTATTGCAATGTCGCGGCCGCCAATGAATACTTTCTGCCGTTCTCGGGTATTGCTGGAAGCACAGTAAGCCCGAATGGAGGCCGTAATCATGTCAGCACTGAGCTGGGTGCCACCGTTGACTTAATAAAACACAAGAAAAAGGAAAGCATTGCCCAACTTCCTCTTCATTCTCAATTGATGTTATTTTTTCTTGTTCCGATATGGATTCTCTTCCCCCGGAAATCATTCGACAAATTGTTGCCAATGTTCCAAAATCGTCCCTTCCGTCCTGTCGACTCGTTTGTCGGGCATTCAATACCTTTGCGTTCCCAATTCTCTTCTCTCACATTCCACACTGGCTGGACTATAAGACTTCACACCAAGCTGTCCTTTCTCTCGTCGATGATGTCTACAATCGACCGGCTGTGATGTGGAGTCCTTGGGCCAGCGAACCCGACCTACCAGTGAGCAATGCTTTCATGGGAATTGTTTGGAAGCTGTTGATGAAAAGTGATCCTCCTGGCTTCTCTTTAACTATAGAAGAAGGGTGTGAGGCAATGATGGTTGATCGAGTGCGATTGACACCTCAGAATTTCGCAGAGCTTAGCGGAAAGGAGGAAATGACAGAGAGCCGATTGAAGACGGCACAGAATAGGTTCTTATTGCACAGGAACTATTCCGAGAAGTTCGATTGGAGTGGCGCGAAGTTATGACTGGCTCAGCTGATGGAGCTGCTAGAATTGTGTGCCGGTGGTTGAGCTCCCGAAAGGATGTTCCGAAAGTCCTCGGGGACATTGTCTCGTGGATTTGACAGACCAAAATATCTCTGGGACAGACTGGAAAGGCCTACTAGCTATTCTCCAGAGTTGCAGGGCCAATTCAAGCCCTTCGCAACCTCGCAAAAGAAAGGGCTCACCTCGACCGTGCTGCGGCAATCTCCAAACCTCTCCGGCAAGACTCCATTGTCGGTTGTCTCGAGGTACCTCACTGTCGTCGCTCGTGGCTGGTCCTGTCATCTTGGAGCTACTTTCTTCCACACCGAATTCGACGTACAAGTAGCCTTGTGCTTCAGGATTTCGGTGACTCCGCAACGGTCTTCAAATAGTCACAATGGCGATCGATCGATAAGTGAGCTTTTCTGCCACACCGCTCTCAATACGTACCTGCATTCGGACACACCGCCGAACCAAACAACCAGCTAAAAAAGCTTGCAGACGATTCTTTTCCCGTTGTGGAAGGAGGGGGGAAATACTTTGGCATCTCCCCGCATCGATAAGCTTCGACCTCGGATCATCCCCATTGCTATACGAAGTAGCAGTCTACGCTTGCATATGACACGGTCAACGCCACCTCAGTCATTCTCAGCACTGGTATCTTGGAGGAAATTCAAATTATGATTCGAAAGAACCCACTGAAGCCACAGTCAGTCACACACACACCTGTTTATTCGGAAGAGTTCAATGATGACTTCACAGAGTCCGTGAAGCAGCTTGTGTCCCCCAAGACGTGGCAGCTATAGACTTCTAGATGTCCCCAGCAACAACTGACTTCTGCATCTTACTCTCCAGCCAATCGTGACTCTCGCCATGTTGGGATCAAGCTCTTCACCAACTTTCACAAGCTTTTTGGAAGCCGATACGAGTACACAAAAATACCGACTGACTGACCCCGCCTCTGCTGATCCTAACCCTGTCAAGTACCCCCTCCGCTGCCCCTCACTCGCTGGGGTTCAGATGGATTTGATAAGCTCTTTGACCCTGCCAGTCGGGATTTGTCGGTGTCAGATATATCCTCTCTCTTCGTCACGATGATGTGATGTTCTTCCCCGCGCCCCTCCTCAATCCTCAGACATTCACCTCGGCATGCGGATCGGATCAGATGAAGATAGAGCGTCTAGCGCCACATGGCCGCATTGGCGTTGTTGGTGACACCTCACTGGCTCTGTGAATTCCGCACTAAACAACTTTAATTCCAAGCCCAACCCCAGCCCGGCCTGGCGCATGAAAACTCCCCTGCACAGCTGGAAATTACATCCCATGCTTTTATGAACAACCCCTTTATGCTCTGAGCCTCGCCGCAGTTTCGCGAGAGCTGAGAGCATCAGCCCTGCGCACAATCTCCAAAAAGAAATGAAGAAGTGGGTAAAAGCGTTTTGAGCAGGAGCAGCCACAAGTTTCGTCCGTTGGAAAAGATGCGCCATTCAACGACGACCGCGATGGTGGCCGAGATATGCAGCTACTGGGAGGGAACCGGCCCAGATAGTGCTCGTTTCCGGCCAGATCCTTGGACGCCAACCCAAGCGCATCCTAGCATCTTGAATTGTTCCCTTCTTTGGCAAAGTGCGTTCTGGTCCCCAGAATCCCAGAGGATGACCTCTCGTTTCTCGCTCTCGGGGAGCAGCTTCAACATGTTCAGAAGCAACAGCTATGGCCGAGGCAACCGAAGACCTGGTCGGGGCTCTTGGCTAAACTGAGCTTGATTGGGCCCATCAAAGTGGCGTGGGGAAAGGATTTGCATGCAGCGCCACTGACCAGTGAGCAGCATTTTAGAGCATGGGTCTACGTGACATCCCCGTCCAGGACGCATTGATCTTATGAAATGCTAGGAACCCCAGTCGTCTGCAATAGCTCTTCACTTGCAATATCCCCACGCTCGTTTTGAGTCTTCTCATGTTCAACACCACAAGCATGAGGTTCTCAATCGTTACCGCCGTCCTCTTTCTGGCCGGCGTCGTCTATTCCCAATCAATATCGGGAGAGACAGCTCAACTACCGTCATGCTCTCTATCGTGCCTATCGAACGCCATCATTAGTGTGGGCTGCAGCCTCACAGATTATGTTTGCCAATGCGGTACCCATAGAGCCGCCATTTCTGTGCAAGGAACGCCTTGCGTAGTCAATAGCTGTAACACAACGGAAGCTTTGCGTGAGTCAATGGAAGCAACGCGACCGTCATTCCCCGTCCTAATAGTCCCCAGTTACTCAGAAGATTGTCCAAGAAATCTGTTCTCTTGCCCTCGCCTCAAGCACGACAAGCGCTGGGTCCCCGGCAGCAACATCTCCAGCAGCTAGTGGGATAGTCAGCGGGATTGGTAGCTCAATAGGCAGTTCGATAGGCAGCTCGATAGGCAGTTCGATATTTCCAGCAGCGACAACGACTACGGCCCCATCAGCAACAGTCCAAGGCGCGTCTACTTCGTCAAGTCATGCTGCTCAACCTTCAACAGGCGCTGGGACCCGACTGGAGGCAGCAGGTGCCATAGCTGGCGCTGCATTAATTGTTGCTTTTGCCTTGTAAAGGGGCGCTTTGGAACTCTGGCGTTGTACGTGCTTGAACATAAGGGCTATTGCAAATAGATTGGAGTTTGAGAGGATACAACAAGCTAAAATTAATGAATCATGATAATACCCCGATCATCAGTCCAAATTTCTAGACGTATTTGCAAGTCAGTTGTGAAAGCTACTGAAATCCTCCACGTGCCTCGGTTTCTTGACCGCGGAGGTGTGGGGAAGGTAGGTCTAATGAGACTAAGTTCTAAGACACGGGGTCGGGATGAACGAATTGAGAATTGGATGGTATCAAGACTAGTTTTCTAGAGTGTGAATTAAAAGTATCTAGTCCCTAGTCTAAAGAACAAGTCGAACAGCCATTCTGTCATTACCTAAGTCTACCAGAGGAAATCTCTATACTTGCCCAAAGCAGGCGTTTGGCTTCCGGAAAACTCGTCGTGTAAGCCGTCTAATGCTGCGAAATGCTCGACAAACTTCAGTCCCTTCGCATTCTGCGCGTCTATTCGTCTCCAGTCCCATTCATCCGGGCTCGAGCTCGAGCTCGAGCTCTCTGGCGTCTCTTCCTTCTCCACATCCAGCGTCTCAGGCGTCGACTCTCCAGAAGGTCCAGTCATAGTAGCCCACCCTCCAGGCCGAGAAGGCAACAGCCCAGAAGCAGCCAAAGACACTTCCGGATGGATTGTCAGCCTGCCCAGCTTCACAACATACTTGCTAATCGCACTTGCGAAAATAGCCTTCTCATCAACCTCCACGCTCTTCTTCCCATGAACCTCTTTATACCCCCGCCGCCCAAACCAGGTCCCATCCGTCAAGATATACGCACTCGGCCTGACCGTCCCCTTCTTCACGAAATGCGTGATGACATAAAGCCATTTGCGATCCCAGCACAGGACTCGAGACCACATCTCATAGCCTTGATACATGCCGATCTCCCGCTTGAATGTAGACATCACTCCTCCGAGCATGATGCTCCATCTGCCTGCGACTGGCTTCCCTTCTTTGTCCAAGACCAGCCTTTCTCTCCTGTTGTTCTTGAGTGCTTCGATTCCGGGTTCGAGGAGGGCGCAGACGAGATGAGAGCGTGTTACGTCAAGATCTGAGAAGTATGTGCTGTTGGACTTATGCAGATTGTAGTCGCACTCCATGAACGGGGAGTGTGACGTTGTTATAACGGGCAAAAAGAGAGTTGAGCTTGCAATCGGGGAGGGTATGTTGGGCTTGCTGAAGAGGCAGTGTCGCAGGATCGCATTGAAGACTCGGAACTGGATGATGTTAGACGTGTAGGGTGAAGTGCGAGGAACCACTTACGTGCCATGCAAACGGGACATTCTTAATGTTTGCGAGGATGAAGAGTGCTGCTAATACGCGGGAGGGGCCTGTGAAAGTGTAAGGAGGGCGTTCCGGATGCTCATTCGAGATGCTACAACGCTGAGAGCTAGTGCGCCAGTGAAGGCTAGAGACCGCAAAGGAAGACGGGCTCCCGAGGCCATGATTAAGGAGTGACTGGAAGAAGAAGAATCGCAGGAACGAAGAACAGACTGAAATTGAGGGATAGGCGGCCGGCTGACGAGAGATTGTTGAGATCAGAGGACTTCAGGGTGAATTGGCCGAGGCTCGGATTTTGTTTGCTCCGACATGATTACGGGTTCGGATCAACTTCTCCCTTGTCTCTTCAGCCTCATGCTTCCTTCACTCACAATCAACTTCATCCAAGAAAATTCTTAGGCTATTGAGCCTTCTTCAACTATTCAACAAGACCATTGCTACATTATAGAGTTTTGATATGTTGCAAGATAGCTACTCGAGTAGGAGACTCATGAAAGATAACTTGACAAGAACGTTGGATGTCTCAGACCGTGTAGGGCTCCGCAATGAAATTCATAAAATTCAAGGTTCAATTATTTTTTGAATTGAAAAATTAAGAGGATTTTTTGTTTCATGAATTTTTTGAATTGAAACGGAGTACCTCCTTGAATTTCATGAATTTCATAATTTTCTAGGGTACTTCTTGATTTAAGAGAGGGAGAGGGAGGAATAGAGAGAGAGGAGAGAGAGGAGAGAGAGAAAGAGAGTGTTGGGGGGTTTTAAGGCCTATAAAATCGTGGCTAAGCCTCTAGGTTAGGCCGCCTTCCTACTATATAGCCCGGAATCTGAGCTTATATATACTAGTTATTTTTTAACGTATTAATTCCCTTGCCCTTACCCTTTATCTTATTTATATTGAATTTCATGAAAGATTCATGAAACTCTAATATTATTATGAATTGAATCTGAAACTGAGTTTCTTAATTTAATTGAATCTTGAATTCTAGGACCCCTTTCAAGCTGTTCAATGTAGAGCCCTACTCAGACGTTAAAGGTTCAGCACAGAAGGAAGCTGGAAGGGGCATTTCTGTAAGGATCCTTTTAGCTATGCCTACTCTCCTGCGCTCCAAAAATACTGCATCAAGTGACATGGGAGGTGGCTGAAATACAAATGTGTATTTTGTCCTCGAACATTCCTCCTCAGACTCGACCAATGTACATTTGTGTTTGAGCCGGATACCCTAAGGCTTTCGGATCCCAGCACAAGAGCGGTGTGGAAATATAATCAGGACTGGAGTTCGGTAGTGCGCCCATGTTTAAATATGGGGTCTGCATTACTCAGACCTGGTTCGAAATCGAAGTCTAGGTCTCATAGTCGATGGCACAGGAAGCTTGAAGGTATATTTCGGCCACCTTTTCTTGCCATTTATCTACTTCTCAATGTCGCAAGTAAAGCCTACTCGTTCACCTTCAGCCTATATGTTTGATAGACCCCAAGCTCTAGGTACAATGAAAAGCTATGCATCACTAGTCATCATGTGAGGCAAGATCTCACTAATCTTGCACAATTTCAATCAGCCACGAGCAATGGCAACTGTCTCAGAACTGAAAGAGCATTGAGCACGTTTTGTCTCCTCATATCCTCTGCTCCACGAATTGTGTGTGTCGCAGATCACTTCTTCCCCACCGGTTCATAGCAACTGCCGTCCGCTACTCGAAACTATTTTTCCGACTCCATAAGACGACAAGACTAAATGCAATCTACCGCTGACTTTTACACTACAAAAACCACTATTCATGAGCCCGAGTACTCCAGAACGTCGACGGATAGAGGACGGGGGTCGAAATCCATAGAGGCGACTCAGTTGATGTATGAAAGTATCTTCCTTTATTGTCGTTTGATTCGCATAGTCCATGGAATGTGCTACGACTCAGTCATTCTAACGGCATCTGTGAAGCTGAGTCTTGCATTAATCTTCGAACTTTGTATCTTCTGCTATGCCGCAAAAATGCCTCTTCAATGTGGTAGTCAAGAACTTGACAAGTCCATGGCCTGCGCGACGGCACGATGACTACTCTTTCATTGAGTCTCGCTGCCACTGCTTCATCTCTTTCACTTAAAGAGCAGGTCAGATGGTATGGCTTCGAATGCAGTGATGGAAACGATTTCCAAATCAGTTGGCTGGTGGATGATTCTGCTCATCCACGAAACTGGCCATTCTGGACAAAGTTCTTCACTGCAGTTCTCATCTCGCTGGATTTCTTCACGTATGTTTATTATCTATTCAACTGTTCATTTTCTAATCTAGTTATAGAACCATGATCAGTACCGTTGGGGTATGGGTCTCGTCGGTCCATACTAATTTCACTGGCAAGAATTGGCTGCTGCTGCTAAGAATGGTCGAGATGATAACAATATTAGTCCAGTGTTCGCTATGTTTGCGTATACTTCCATGTAAGTTAAGCCTTAGCTCATATATTTTATCACCGACCCCGCAGTTATCTTTATGGCCAAGCTATAGAAAGCCTCTTCTTTTCCCCAATCTCAGAATCTTTCGGACGAAAGCCTCTCTATATCGTTGCCATGTTTCTTGACAGTGGGTTGGAGGTTATCATTGGCACAGTTCCACATCTCTGCAATCATCGTTGGCCAATTCTTTTTCGGCCTGTTCTCTGCTATCCCGAACAACGTCATCGCTGGATCAACTGAGGATATGTATGGGCCTGAAAGAAGAATATACACGATCTTTGCATGGGGACTCGCGGCCAATATCGGACTATCGATGACCAATATATAACACGTAACATCTCTGAAGCAATTGGCTGGTATATTGACGTTCACGGTAGAGCTGGACTATTGCTGAAAAAAACGCAGGAGATGGGTTTTCTGGAATGCAGCTATTATAGAATTTACCCAAGGTTTTCTGACACTCTTTCTTAAAGAATCTCGACCTTCCCAGATACTCAGGAAGCGCCTACACTTGCTCAACCAAGCGTCAACATCAGAAACTCCGTTCACGATTGACAATCCAGATGAAAGTCTTTCCTGGCACGACTTCATCACTGACTCTCTCACCTGCCCGACTCGCCTCTTTCTCATGGAACCAATTGCCTTGTTACTGACACTAATGTGTGCCGTGGCCTTCGGACAAATTTACCTCTTCACCCAAGCTCTCCCAGCCATCTACACCCAAGCCCCTTTATCCTTTACCACCGAACACGCTTCCCTCTCTTTCATTCCCATTGCCATTGGACTAGGTCTCAACATCATTCCCCGTTTCTACGACCACGACCTCCTAAAACGCATCAAAGGCCGCAACGGAGTCATCGAACCCAAACACAAGATCCGCGCCTTTGCAATTGATGTCCCAATTTTAGCGATTGATCTCTGGTGGTTTGCCTGGACAATCCCGCCTTCCGTTCCTGCTCCTTGGCCGGTCTCTTTCCTCCCATTGATACTCATCGGCTTCGCAACGAACGAATCTGACTGTAACCTGGCTGGCTACATGATAGCTTCTTATACCTTCTTCTCCACCTCGGCTTTCACTTCTCTTGAATTTGTAAGAGTGGTCGTGAGTGGAAGTTTGCCGCTGTTTGCGAACTAGATGTACGGAAGAGTTGGAGCAAACAAGGCGACCACAATTCTTGCGGCATTGGCAGCGGCATTTTGCGGTGCCCCCGTACTATTCTTGAGGTATGGTGAGCGGTTGAGAAAAAGGAGTGCGTTTTCGAGATATAGCCGTGAGGCTGAGAAGAAGATGGGCGACCCAGGAGGAACACAGAGTGTATGACTTCTGGCACTCGGCAGAGACATCGAGGTACGGATCAGCCTTTGGAACACGGACCCAGACCAAAACCTGTCTCGACACTCGTTTTTTGGGAGTAAAATATTTGCCGCTTACATTTCTTTCCACCCCGGGTCAGATCGTTTTCTTCAAATACAATTTGAAATTGTGCAAAATGAAAGACAAGGCTCAAAAACATCACATGATAGTTGTTACCGTGCAAAAACAAGAGAAAGAGTAACTTGAAATCATCTTGTAGGAAAGATGAACCACGAAATGGTCACCAGACTTATCCTCCATGTTCCTTTGGTATTGACATGTACAATGAGAGCAAATGATCAACATCGAAGCAAACCCTAACCCCCTCCAGCCTTCGTACTCCTAGATCTATGCGTTATATGAGCTGATTTGGTCCTGGATATAGAAATCTTTCTCGGTAATGATACGTTGCTGGAGGATTTTGCTTTTCCGGGCCTCCTCGCTTAAGCCCCTTTTCGCCCAGAACATGTGCATACAGCTTATCGCCGGCTCTCGAACTCGCAAAGTAGTTGAGATCAATAAGATATGAGTTTCTGAAAGGTAAGAGAGGTTTTGGGCCACCCAGAGACTTTCTCTCTTTCTCTTTAAAGTAGGAAAGCGAACTTCCGGTCGATTAATGTTGACTTTTCTTTATTTTGAAAGCCAAAGTTATGTCAAGTTATCTTTGTTTGCTCAATTCGTCCGCAATTAAATTGGTACATAGTTTGGACTTGGAGATTGCCGTTAGAAGGCACCTTAGGCTACTGGTGAACACCAAAAGCAATTCTGCATATTGATTTGGGTCATGCGGCCTGCTCTCTTAGAATGGCCTTTTGGGTCCCGTTCTGTGCTTTGGAGCGATTTGAGTATTGATCCTTACTCAGATGAGGAGTAGTTAGCCAAGCATTCCAGCTAGACTGTACATTCAAGGGCGGGACCTCTCTACTACATCGGGCCGAGAGAAATAAAAAAGAGGATAGGCTAGTCCTCCTGTGCAACAAGACAACATCAATCTCACCCAATCCCGATTTCAATTCCGAAGCCGAGGTGTCACTAAGATCGCTACCACAAACGTCAAAATAATCCCGCATACATGCCGCCTGCAGTGCAACCCCTGGTCGTTTACCTGAAATTGGGTAACGGAACCCAAAGTTTGACAAGATGACAAGTCTCATTCTCCGCACACCACCCCCAGTTTTCTTTTTTTCATGGAGTGACAGCAACGCGCTTTCTCACTCGAAAATGCTCCGGTTGTGTCACAAAGCCACCAAATACGTGTACGGACCAAACCATTGAAAGAAACCAAAGCCCGGAGTAACCTCCGCTCACCCCAGAAATGCAACAAAAGCCTCCAACCAACGGTTACACAACACCTATCACAAACCCCCAGAGCCGCAGGCGATCACGAGGCACCGCCATCTCCATTGATCGACAGAACCTCAAACTGCCAACGAAGCCGCAGCGCCCTACCTACCGATCCGCTGACCCTACCTGCACGGCGGGCGTTTGCCTCGCACCTTCGGAACACAGCATCAACACGTTGCACAACACAGTTCCGCAACTGGCGCTCCTGACGAAAGCACCTCTCGAACAATCTAGTATTTGCAGTCTCAAGACCACCAGGCGCTGGACTTGTATCTATGTACACAAAGCTTAAAAAATGGGGTGCCCGAATCAGGATTGCTCCATCGCATGTCCCCCCATTTCATCTCAGTCGCCTGAAAAACGTATATGATAATTAACCTCCCAGAAGAAAACATACCATGATATATTCATTGCCCGCGTTCGCAAAAGAATAGGACGCCGCGCTGGGAAGTCCCGAGAAAAGGTATCGCAAAATGGGATATATAGCAAACAAAACTGGCCGCCCGACCCCGCCCCCGTCCCAGAAGCAAGGAAAACCATGTACTGTAGATGGCTTCCACATGTGAATGTGTGCTCGCTCGGATGGTATATATGTGATGTTATATGCCGACAAAATCGTTCATGATCATACAATTGATCGAAATGAAACTGTGTATAGAAAATGAGTAATCGAAAGATGACGCCACGCTAGAAATGCAAACGAGAAAAAGCCGCCAGCCTCCCCGTCCAGTCCGTCCGTCCGGCTCACCAGCCCCAATGCAATATATGTACGTTCGCTGTTACACACAAATAAGAAATATGTTCCCGTTTCATCACACCGTCTTCAGATGGCGATCAATGTCCACCCATTGAGACATCGCCTGTCGTGGCGCTCGAGAAGCTCGAGGAGGTGTTTGGTCCTTGAGGGTTGGGAGAAAGAAGACCGTTATTCAGTCCAGCCCTTTTCAGTATGTGATAGTCCATAGCTAGCGCCGAAGTTGGGCTAGCGACTAATTTCAAAAGTTGCAGGGTCTGGTTTAGTAGGAAAACCAGTTCTTCTGTGGAGATGAGTTCATCAAGGATAGGGCGAAGGATCCGATTCTTCCAAGCTGCTTGAAGCACGAGAAGGTTTCCCCATTGCCTGTAAGGTATTAGCATAGAATAAGCAAGATCTATAAGTCCAACTTACGCATGGGCAGTGCCCCAGATATTGGTGACAATCAATCTGTCTGTGCCGGGATTTCCCAGACCGTAGAAAGCCCGAGTACTATGTATGGTTGCCTGGAGCCCATACCGCGCATACTCACGAACCTTCTCGGGTACATCCTCCAATCTCTTTGTATTCCTGGCAACTTTGGGAGCTTGAATGTTATCGATGAATTGATTGGAGATTTGCTCCGTGCTATTTGATGGCGCGGATGACATTTCGAGGATGTTGAGCACAAAAGGTCGGTATGTTATGACTTGGGCGCCATAGTACTTGGCCCGTAAACGAGCCCCAAGAATGTCTTTTGCTAGCTCACCACTCCGTATGTCCCATAGCATGTTCGGGGCGACTTTGTCGATGGAGTTCAGACTTGCTTGGGAAGCCTCGATTGTTGGAAAATGTTCTGGTTGTTTACTGGTCAATGTGGGGAATAATGAATCTAGCGAGGGTTAACTCCTGCAAGTCCCAAATCATGTACGAATATTGCCTACCGTCTGGTTTGTAGAACATGTTATGCAGTTGATTGAGGTGCTTTCGCAAGAATAACTGCGCACTATAGCTCTCGATAATTCTTTGATCGAAACCATCATTCTCACATGCCGCTAGGTAATTCGGAGTTGGCATATCTTCTTCGTATGTGAGAATGCCCGAATGAGGGCAAGGCAATTCTGCAACAATGTCGCTATAGGGGGTCAGTTAAATATTTATCCGAGAAACGAGCTACGTACCTTTCAAGTTGCAGACAAGTCCAGAATGCAAAGATCACAGGATTGTCTTTTGCAAGAGGAATCTCTGTTTTGGCTTTAAGCTTCCTGAAACGATCAAGCTTGCTAAACCATTGTTAGATTATAAATATAATATATAGGGAAGCGCTCACGGTCTAAGAATCACTTGAAGGATACGAGAAGCATTGGCGATGTATGCCGAACTTTCCATGATTCGGGCAAGGAGTGAGTGGTATAACCCAGCCAGGATGTGAGCGTGAACATGCTGGAGACTATTACCTCCAAGCTGGTTGCCTAGAATGTCCGTAGCAAAAGCAAAATAAGCAAGCCCTGGCATCCGGTCGATGTTTTTAGGTTTTGCTCTTGCAGGAAAAATTGGACCGCCTTCGATCGACGTTCTCCGAGACCGTGATTGTGTTCGATCCATGTCTTGAGGCGAAGGAATTCCCATGGGTGACGTCTGTATCGGAGATTGTGGGTAGCCGTTTTTCATCGTGGGCGAGCTGCTAAATGAACTTGCTGGATTGTTATCCGTGTCCTTCTCCGGAACGATATCTGGTATCCGGCCCTTGTGTAAGCAGACCGCGCCTAACGACATAACCAACAGCACAATTGCTGTGTTGATGGTTCGGAAAGGGTGAGACGGTTTCAGTTCCTGCAAACTCAATATAGGCTGAGGCGGGTCCGAATATTCTCCGGGAACTGGCGAACGTTTCCGCTTCTGTCCAGGGCTCTCTGGGTTATTCCTGTATCCTCCCCCGCCTAAGAAACCAACTGGAGGGGCATGACCTGCTAACGTGACAACTTGCTTTGGCCTTGCTTGTTGACTCTCGGGAATGTTCTTCAGGAAAGTCTCGACCATGTTGTAGAGGTGGTTCGGAATCAGTATTGGGTGCATAATATTCATGTTGTCCAGATAAGCCCTGACTAGAACGTAGACAGTCTCTCTGCTGAGATCAGGCATCCCTTCTGGGCTGATTCCTCCTCTTGTGATTTCGCCAGTCGAAGGCGGAGGAGTGAGTCCACCCAACTGGCCCCATTCTTCACCGGCAGGTGGTGTCGAGACATCTGACTGCGCATCGCCAGGCGTACCTTCTCCATGGTCTGTTGATGGATCTTTGTCGTAGCCAGGAGGACAATCTCCACCCTCTCCTCTACCGAATAGTCTGAGCATACCGCGTTTCGTTTCCTGCTGGATTGGGTATTTTTCATTCCTAATCTTCGTAGACGACATGGCGTCTTTGCACATCTCGGCAATGGGTCCGAGCAGAAGAAGTCTCGCGGCTCCAGTTGTGTGGTTGATTGGAATTGACGAGTCCTTGGGAGGGCCAGGGTCTCCCCCACTCTCCTCTTCCTCCTCTTCTTCTCTTGGCCGAGGCAGCTCCATCTGATCTAAAGCCGTTTCAGTGCTTTCCAAATGATGCTCTATCCTGTCAATTGGATGGTCTGGCCTTTCCAATAAGCGCTGCTGCCCGGGAGTGGATCCATAGGGAGAATCAGACGTGAGAACTTGAGAATCAGCTCTGGCTGAAGGCACGGAATAATCTATCGGCTCTAATTGAGCCGCTTCAGTAACTTCTTGCTTCAAAGTCGCTTCGGCATTAGGGGTTATTTGGAGAAGGTGCGTTTGAACCCTTTTTATCTCATTCACTTCCTTCGCCAGATATTCAAATTTGTTGTTGAAGTTGTTAAGCCCGTTTTCAATGCGTGCTAAGCCATCCATAATGTCTGCTGAAGCCTTGTCTTGCCTACTTCGATTAGCATGTTACAATGTAACCCAGATAAAACATACTGTTTCGGAGGAGGGTCCCGATAACGACATTCAATATTCTTCTCCTTGCAGCTACTACAGGAAGGTCTGCCTTCATCACATTTGGCCTTGAGCGTACGGCAACTGTCACAGGCTTGAGCTGCTCGCTGCGCCTTCTTCCGTACTTGCTCGCTAGAAGGCCGGTTGCCGGTATTGGGATAAGAAACAGAACTGTATTGGTGATCTTGAGGTTGGGGGAGATCGGGGCGTCCGTAGCTGGTGTGATATGGGTTGGAGGCGGACACTGGGCTACCCGTATGTTGCTGAGGATATGGGGGATAGGCTTGGGCCCGAGGATGGGCTTGGTCGTAGGATGGTGGCGGGTGGAAGGACCGAGGAGGCCCTTCGTGGTGAGGGGCATTCACATTGTGATCGGGACCATGCCCCGTGGAATTTGGCCTGTACTGGTGTTGGGGCGCGTCTTCTGCTGGGTCTCTCTTAACCATCGTCGCTTCACGAGGTCCTCCAAAGGGTGGTAGTTGTGAAGGAGGCCCTGCTTGATAGCCATGCGAAGGCCCCGAGCTTGGTCGACGGTGATCTGGGTGCTCCCACGGCGGCGGTGGCGCATGTTCTGATGCTCGACGGTCTGCTAGATGTGGTGGAGCTTCAGGAGGTCGAGTAGAGAACGGTAGGCCATGTTGCTGATACGGCGGCGCATGTTCTTGTGGTGTCGGGGGGAAGGTATGTGAGAGAGAGGGGAGCTGTCGAGAGGTGTCTTGCGGAGGCTGCCATGGCCCAGAAGGTGGAGGAGGCGGCGGCGGTTCATGCCGGGGACGCTTCTCGGGTGGTCCGTTATTCATCATAACTATTCCACAGACTCTCAAGTGGCCACAGCATCAGAGGCCATGGACGGCCGGCGAGTGCTGCGGCTTCTTACAGGTTCTCAGCGAACACAGAGACGTTGCGAGCTCGATGGCAGATCATCTGCGCCGAAAAGTAGGACAGGCTGACGTGTTGATCATGTATATCATGTAACGAGGATTGCGCGACTAGGCTTCGTATGGAGGAATTGCAATTGTCTCTATGGGGGAGAGGGCGATCAGCATCTGGACGTGCAAGGCAGAGAGGAGGGCAGAGCCCAGGCCGAGGTGGGCAAGAGAAGAGCGGCAGGGCATGAAGCTTGAAGACAGGATGGATACCTTAATTTGGGCAATTGCCTGCGCGTTCTGCTGTGGATCCGCCGAGGGACAGAGGTTTTCTGGAATATGCAATGCGATGCACGGGTTCACTCCAAGATCTCTCGACGTTGCTCGAGATGTGTCGGAGCTTACTGTTCGAAGCGACTTCGTCAAGTGAGGCACGGAAGATACTCCCAACAATGCCACCTTTCACTCGCGCTCGCAAATGCAATTGCGCCCTGGACACGGTGACGATTCGAAGACTGGCGGTAGACAGCAGAGAGCGCGCTCAGAACGCTTGCAAACCGTGAGATCCGAGAGCAAGAGCGTGGTACACGGCGCAGCTGTGACCCGTCCGTTGATTAGTGGGCGGGCAGGTCACGGGATGCTGCTGCTGATAGGCGACGAAGGGACAGGGTTTGGGAAGGCGAGGTAGCAAAAGAGCAACGGTGAGGCAAGATGGTGAGCAGAATGTCTGAGGCGGTTGGGTATCATCAGGTTCAGTGTCGGGAGCTCTAGTCTGATCGTCTGGGACTGGGGAGCAGGGCGAACGTATCTCGAGGCTAGCAGGAGCGGTACGGGTAATCCAAAAGCTCTGCGGTCAATAATCCGCCAAAAGCAGACCGCCTCGCTCGCGGCGGAGACAGGACAGGCGTGGGCGAGGTCTGACTGCCGGGGCCAGTGAAGTGTGAGAGGGCTCTGGGCAGAGGTGCGATGCGCACAAGTGCCCGCCAACTTGGCTCTTGGCAAGCTGCGAGGTTCGCCTGCGAGTTTGGGAGAGCTTGCAGCTTGGTGCTGCTGCACCATGCTCGTCAAGACAGGGGCACGGAGGAGCTCTTGCCAGCCTCCACTGCCTCCAGCCTCTCGGAGGACAGCTCGAGCTCAAGCTCGTTCGCCCGCAGGCCCTCAGTAGTCGGGCCCCGTAGTGCCTCCTCTCCCCTGCTGCTCCACACGCGGCAGGCCAGAATCGAGTCCCAATCAATTCCGCACCAGGAGGGGTCGTCCACGTTCTTGAATCTCGTACGACATGCGCGCGCTGGGGGAGGTCGCTTGGCCTGGGCCACATCGCCATCTCACTATCCTCGCGCCGAACAGAGGAGCGGCGGCACTTAGGCCAGAAGCAGAGTTGGAAGCCGAGTAGGCACTACTGTACTGTTCTGCGACCGTATTTTCACGGTTCACTTCAGCATGTGTTGACCGCATTGCGCCGCACTGGGCGTCACCCAGAGTCAGCGGCGGCAATTGACCGCGCAGCCACCGCTTTTTACTTCGTTAGTCCGTCAATACTGGCGCCGCGGGGCGCCTGCTCAGTCCTTAAGACGGGCCAAAGAACACCAATTCGACCGCCGGGACGGCACATCATCTTTTGGCGGACGCAGCGTGGAAGCATTGCAAGCATGGCTTTGGAAGTCTGGAGATCCGCGTGGCGTTACTCAGCTTCTGGCGCCTCCTCTGCTCTGCTTCCCTGGCCCTTCCTCGCGCCGCCTCGAGTTCTCGCTGGCCCGCACCTGAAGCCCAGTCTACCCGCTTCCATGCCCTTGGGACGCTGCCTCGTTTCGTACTCCAGTGACGGCCGCCCTTGCGACTAGGGGGCCCAGGTCGCAACCTGTGGATTGTGACGCCTAAAGCCTTATGCTCCGCTTGGGAAATGAATCATTCATGGATCGTTCATGGGAGAAGACGAGCCCGGATAACGCTTGCCCGCTCGCCGTTTTGTGTCGCTGAGAGTGGGAGTCTGGGGCATCCCATAGCCTCTGAAGTCCGCAGGACGCAAGCTTTTCGTGCGTAGAACTAGAAGTCCTTATTCGATACGTTAGGAGATTGTTCGTGCAGCAGCTATTGCTTGCGGGACCGCAAGTGGTAAACAATCATCTCCTGTCAGGAACCACCATAAACACCTTGAAAGTCCAAGCGGAACGCTTTACATCGAAGGTAGCAGGCAGGGCGCGCAAGCCTCCTCGTCGGCTCCTTTCGTCTTTTCGACGTCCAGAAGACTCGCTCTTACAGGTCCACACCTCCTTCAGCGCAGACCGTGCTCTGAGATAATGGAATGGAGGCCAAAGAGCGGTATCAGGCTACCAGCAGAGATCGCCACCTACCTAAAAGCGGTAGTTGGAGTCAGTGGGAACAGGCCGTGGCCAATAATTCGGTGGTGCCTGACTCTTGGTAAGATTCCGACGTAGAGGATCATCCTCGTTTAGCTTGCTTCTACTTGACTCAGGGGCGCACGTCACGGGCACGGCTGGGTGAAAGGCACTCCTTGTTATCCTTACTCATCAGAGTTTAATTTGTCGCTTCAAGACTGTTTGCATGGGCGTGTGGAAGGGGTTATTGTCGTGCGAAGGTGCAACAGGTGAACAGAGCCAGAGACTTTGGGAACGGGATATCTCAGCCTTGCAGAATCGAGCACTCGTTACTGCAAATCGTCAGCTGAACAAACAGCCAGGACATTTTACCCCTGCTCATGCTACCCAGACCCGAGAGTTTGCGGCGGTGAGGCGCTTCGGGCAGCGGCCCCACTCACTGAGCTTTTGAGTTGGGCCTGCCTGTTGGCAGGTGGGCGGCTGAGATGACGAGATTCAACTGAATCTCGTAAAGCGTGAAGCTACATAATCTGAAGCGTAGCTTGGCATAGTAAAATCGATCTTCCCTCTTCTGTAAGTCATGAAGCTGCTTGTTTTGGCAGCGGCCAATAGGCGCCATTTCGATGGAGGGATGTCCGTGATTGGGCACCGTCAGGCTGGCCAGTGGCTTCCCCCACCTAGCGAAATCCTTCAAGTACTCCAGCTATGCACTATCAAACCGGAAATTTTCTTGATGATGAAGAGCGTTTCAACTCTAGACATGCTTTCTGTCGAAAACGGTCAACGTACAGATGATCTTCGCCAAGGTCGACACGACATTTGCGGAAAGCAAGGCTGCAGCCTGCAGGAGATACATCCCATGATATCCTCTAATGTGACGGACAACGGTGAAGCTCCTTATCGCGCGACGCAAGGGAACAATTAATGGCCCTCACCGCAATGTAACCTCGGCAGATGTGACCGCTGTTCAGCAAACTGTCGATCGCGTCTGTGAGGCTTCCGCTTTGTGGAGGACTGGAGGTTGCAGAAGTCCATCGGGCTCTAATTGGCAACTTTGCTACTGTAGCACCGGGCAGGTGAGACTATCGACTCGCCGGTAGCTTTGGCCGACGGAGAGGAGCAGGGGGAGCTCCAACAAAGATTTCCACGAACGGCTTGTGAAAGTGAAGGCTTGGAGGACACCACGAATATGATTACTGCATGATGATGAGGACGCGTTTCCGCCTCACACGTTCCAGGTTCTAACGACATCCTGACCGGATTCGATGGTTCGATATTGCTGAAGAAGGCGCAATTAATGCCGTAGGGCTGCTCGGCCCCTTATCCGACAATTAACTTGGATGTTAATGCTCTTTATGCGTACAGAAGAGTCAGCACAATGCAGATCACAAAGTGAGGCGGCCATCCCAAAAAAGCACAGACAGGGCTGGATTTCGAGCGAGGAGGGGCACATCTCTGGCGAGGTCCGTGGGCTGCTGATATTCAAGGGGGCCTTGAAAGCGAGACCCGATTAATTCAGGTCTCACAACCGATGCCATGGATTCCTACAGTACTGACCAGGAAAACTTCTCGGCTTTCTGACTAGTCGCATATTATGGAGCATGCCGACTCACAAGCAACGATCGGGTCGATTGTCGGAGTCCCAGCATCGGCGAGAATCTGTGATCCGCATATCCGCACGGCACGCTTGCATCTCGATTCTCGGCACGGTTGCGAGACTGCAGAAAGTGCCATAAATCTCCGTCTTTCGAAACCCAGCTTCTCGAAGGAGGCAATTTCACCCAACGTCCGCCTGACCACGGCAGTCGTTGTCGATCATTGGAAATCGGCTGAGGCCCTCCATTTCCTATCTCTAACCCTGCCAGACAACGGCGGATTGACTGGATTCATCGATTCTGGTAATGCTGCGATTTCGCTTTGACCCTTCCCCACGCGAAAACGCAATGGGCTAGGGGTGGAGTTGCACCTCAAATTTGCGGCGGTTCATTGGAGGAGATGGCCAACCCCTCTAATTTATCCTGCTCGATACCAGAGTTCCGACAAAGTACGGGCGGAACTGCGATCACGCGCAGCGTGTCAACCAATGTGATAACATTCGTCGTATTCGAATTTCGGAAATCGCTAAAATCGGAAACAAAGATGTTATGGAGCGCAGAGGTAGGATCGGGAACCCGGAGGACAACCAGTCTAAACAGCAAACTCGAGTCAAGATACTTCGTTTGCGTATAAATAGCATTTTCGTAAAGGAGCCAATTGATCGAGAAGACGCGCCCACCATGAACCATCTCATGTGCTCTTCTGGACATCTGGAAGAATATTCTTTAGTTGTTCTTGTGCCTGCAGAATGAAACCAGACTAGGCCGTGCGAGAGGCAGCTGAGCAGCCACCGCGCAACTTGGTCTTCCAGAACCAAGAATCGAAAACGCCATAGAAAAAGAAAGGTTCCCCAGCAATTTTGACGGGTCAATAGCCACCTCAAAACGAATATATTGCAGCCACTACGGCCTATGGATGACAGAAACCCGGTCTTGTCCCAAAAGTTCCAGAAGTTCCAGAACCAGGCAATCTCTAGTAAAGCTGTGGCTGAGCATTTGCTTTTGGAGTCGGAAAGGCGGTATGACAGACAAACACGAGTCATTGCCGAGCAACATCGAAGAAGACTGTGCTTCGTGGTCGTATACTCTCCAATCCCATGGTGGGTTTTGTCTTTTTTGTCTGCTGAACTACCTGGCGAGCTAATTTTCACGAAGAGGCCAGGACCAACAGTGTATGCTTCGTGTGGCAACTCAAACACCCCTTTGCTCAGGATCCTCAGTGGAGCAATCAGAAGTTGCCACCCCGAGGACACGAATACTTGCTATGTGACTTGTACCGACTTCAGGCGACCCAGACGGTGGGCCTTTCTACGTGGTGGAGTATTGCAGGCGAGGAAGTTGCCTCCAAGTAGCTCTCCTGATATCGAGTAGAGGACAACCTTAGAGAACGTGACTTCCTGAGGGTCCCCCTTCAATCCGTATTAATCCGCCTCTTCTTCGAAGGCCGTCCTTTGGACTTCGTCCCCTGTGCGGAGGAGATTTCGGAAACTCGTTCTATTACTTCCTCACCTTCAGTGAACACAAGATCCCCAGTCCGCCCAAGAATGTCTCGCGATGCTTCTTCCATCAGAACTCCGAGTGCAATTAATGCTGTTTCATCTAAGCTCTTCCAATCTACGGTTCCTCCATCGGCGGTAGCACGTGAGTAATAATCCGAAGTATAGCTATGGAGAGCTTTCAGAAGATCGGATTCTGGTAGACCAGTTGGCTCGTGTCTCTCGTTGGCAAAGTAGATGTCAGACTCGGCGTATCTGGCAGGGGCATTCCTGCTTCGAAATAGGACTGATTCTGGAGGTAAGGCCGTGGTTGAAGAAGATGCTGTGTCTCGATTCGCAGTGACAACGAGATGCTTTGGAATAAATCCTCCAGCGGAAATTCTGCCTACATTCCGTTAATCAGTGAGTGATGTTGGGTTAACAAAACCAAAATAAAATTTTACCAGCCACTGCATCGTATACTGTGGGGTGCCTGTATAACGATTTGTCCTTCACTGAATCTTCAGGAGAATCCTCCGGCTGTAAAAGAATCCCTTCTGAAAAAGAGCTGGAAGTCATGTTGACATTGTTCTGGTGACGCAAGTTTGGATGCGATTTGTCGAATTTCTTGGGAGGAACAAGCAATCACGTGGGGGTTCAGCCTTACCTTGAGTTCCAACGTCACTTCTCTTTCGCAGCCTCATCAACTTTACGAAACTTCAACTCTATTGATGACTGCCGCTGAGGTTCAAATGTATGAATCAGTTGTTGTTTGATCGATCGACTGGCAATCTAAGCCCTCAGGCTTTTGCACGAATTCAAACCTCGACGCTTGTTCGTGCAATTCAGCCTGGCCCGAGGCTACGCTTCAATGGCGGCGAAAAGGCAGCTTCTTTAGAAGACGATTCCGAGGACGGTAGGGATTCTGAAGCAAAACCATCCCCGGATACAAGGATATGGGCCCATCAAGCGGGAGTCAATGCTCTTGCATTAGACATCGAGAGCAGAGTGTATGCAGGCTGACGGACGTCCTTTTCCAACGCTGACAGCAGCAGTTTGATATCGGGTGGCGCTGACTCCTCTATCAAAGCCTGGGATCTTGAGGAGCTTACCTTGGGGTCGAAGTATACTTTTAGACCAACTGGGGTAGTTCCAAGGTAAGCTGACCGTCCGAGCGATGCAGCAGCGCATGGATGATGCTAAGCTATGAATATAGGACGGCCTCCGCCCACAAATTTGGCATCACACACCTTAGCTTCTATCCCTTCGACTCAGCAGCCTTCTTATCATCCTCGTATGATCATCATCTAAAGCTGTATGCCACCGAAACGCTCGCAGTGAACGCGGATTTCGACTTAAGCTCAATCATCTATACCCACGCTCTCTCGCCCATCGCAAGTCACGTCTTAGTTGCCTGTGCCACACAGCATCCCGCGGTTCGACTCGTCGATCTG
This sequence comes from Hyaloscypha variabilis F, assembly GCA_002865655.1. Classification (NCBI taxonomy): domain Eukaryota; kingdom Fungi; phylum Ascomycota; class Leotiomycetes; order Helotiales; family Hyaloscyphaceae; genus Hyaloscypha; species Hyaloscypha variabilis. The sequence continues at coordinate 1,489,967 of KZ613941.1, read as the reverse complement.
CGAACTGGTTCGAGTATACATTCACTAGCTGGACACAATGGGGCTCTGTTATCTTTGGCATGGAGTCCGGCTTTGGAGCATGTTCTCGCAAGCGGAGGTATAGATGGGACGGCCCGGCTTTGGGACATCAGAAAGAGCTCCGGTGCTTTGGGAGTATTGAATATGGAAGACTCCACAGGAATCACGGGTACTGATGGGATGGGACGAGGTGCTCGTGCTCGAGGTGGTGGGAAAGCACATAGTGCTGCTGTCAACGGAATTACGTGGACTGATGATGGATCATACTTGATAACAGCAGGTCTTGACGAACGAATCCGTGTCTGGGACGCAGCAACAGGTGCAAACACGCTCGCAAGCTTTGGCCCAACAATCAAGAATGGTCATCTCTCGAATCTACCTCTCATCGTCTCCCCAAGCCTGGCTTCATCTCCCGGCAAAGAGATTCTCTTCTACCCTAACGAGAAGGAACTCCTTATGTTTGAACTTCATGAAGGGAAACTTCTAAAACGTCTCAAGGTTCCGGGGCCAACTATGGCCGCTGTGAGTTCCAGAACTGGAGAAAGAAATATCAAGAATCGGATAACAGGACTTGTCTGGCGGGGACAAGCTGATGGCATTTTTTCTGCACACACTGACGGTCAAATCAGAGCCTGGCTCCCAAGGACCGTCGAAGACGACCTTCTAGATAAGGAAGAGGAAGACAGCTTGAAACGTCAGGATGATGATCAAGATGAAAGCGTGAAGCGGAAGCGACAGGTTCTCGATGATGTGTTCCGGGATTTGACCAGACAAAAGATAACTTTTGGCTGAAATCTACTGGGTATCATATTATCTCCTAAGTATATGTGGCAAGTCTCCTTCCAGCAACTCCTGAAATGCAATTTGTTCACATGCCGCAATATCACACCATTTCTTTCGCTTTGCCATTTCCCACCACCGCTTTCAACTCATGTTCGGCCTCAGCCATCTTCTCTCTATCTGCCCTCCTCTTCTGATCTATCTTCTCTCTCCAGCCTCTCCCCCAAAGCACAGCAGCTAAAGTCGCCAAGCTACTGGCCATTAGAAATAACGCAGAGATTGTGGAGAACCAGCCAACTCCAATCTTTTCCACAGCTGGCAACACCGTCGCACTTCCCAATGCCGCAAATAGGTATCGAATCATATAATTGCCCGCAATCACCTCGGCCCCATTCTGCTGCATTACATCAAGGCAGTATGTATTCAAACTCGGGAAGCAGAACAGCTGAGCGACGCCCTGCACAAACATCATAATGACAGGTAAAGCGATACCGCCAAAGCGTTTCTCAACAGACCAGCCGTAAAGTAACATGCATATCGGCATCACAATCCCCATAAATGGCAGTGCAGAACGCAGACGGTCTTCCGAAACACGGACTCCTCGTTTGGCAGTCCATTTCACGGTGATGTAGTCGGCGTATTTACCACCTCCGAAGGTCCCCAGAATGTATCCACATCCGGGAGCGAGATAGAAGAGCCCAGATTGTATCGGGGTTGTCAAGTTGAATCTTGGATTCAGGATATATCGGATGGGCGTGAGCAAGGAGTACATGTTCCAGACTAAGCTCGAAGAGGCCAAGGCGACCATGATGAGGTTTGGATATTTGTAGAGCCTGAGTACCCGCCATGGATTCAGCATTCCCCAGAGAACTCTCGCTTTCGCCTTCAGGGGCATCCCAACTAGATCGTCGATCTTCATGTGATGGGCCGTCTCTGGGAGAAGAAGGTAGGCGCCAATTGTTGCTACGCCGGCGAGTGCGGTCTGAAGGTAGAAGATCACACGCCAGGACTTGAATGTCACGATGATACCACCGATGAATGGACCAAACGCTGGCCCAATCAGAGTCCCACTCAAGAACCATCCCATTGCTGTAGCTCGTTCCGTGGGGCGGTAGATGTCGCCGATACAAGACGCTCCAATTGTGAGAAAGGCAGTCCCTTCGAATGCAGTGAGGATTCGGAATATAAAGTAGGAGACTAGGTTTGGCGAAAGAGCTGTTCCAAGGGAGCAACCCATGAATAAAACTGCTGTTATCAAGCAGGTCTTTATTTGTGAGTAGTTGTTCAGCTTACACCTGGTTGAATGCTTACAATTCGACGTCCGTAAACCTGACTGAGAGGCCCGTACACACATGGAGAGACTCCCATGAACAGCATATATAGAGCATTGCTCAAATTTATGATTGTTCCAGTGCTGTTGTATGTTGCTGCTACCTCAGGTACAGCTGCCAAGATAGTGGTGGACGAGATTGGAGCAAGGAAACTGCAGAAAGCGAGAAGTGATACGATGACTACCTTTCGGGACGGTGGAAGGCGGTCATAGACTTCATCTGGGACGGGTATGTAGGAGCTGTAATGCTCAATCGGAGCATCGTGTGTTGAGATATGGGAACGGATATGCGTTAAATTGGTAGGCTCTCGTTCGATGGTGTTGACTGAATGAATTGATTCCGCATCTTGACGATCTACTTCAGGTTTTTTCTCAGATTCAACGACTGGTTCTTCATGGTGGCTCTGAGACATAGTGTAATTGAGATATCAATTCAGATTGATGTAATACAATATCATAGTAGAGAAGAGAGTAGTTGCAATTGATGTCTTCCTCCTGGATCATGAAAAGGCAATAGCTGTCAATCTCTCAGCTGTCAAGCGGTGGCGCAGAAAAACGTGGAAACTGGGAAACAGGATGAAGATATACAGAGAGGTCCATGAGTCAAATACCTCAATTGGAGATAGGCCGTCCGAGAATCGGGCACTTGCCTCCACCTAGGCCAATAGCGTCGTGCAGAAATTGGAAGACAGATGTGTAATGGAGACCCTAGTCCGATGTCACTTTTCGTAATAGCCGGCCCCCATGGCCCCCATGCCTGTAATAGCTAGTAAAACCTGTTCTACTGTGGCTGAAATAGCTCATTATTCGTATACAGTTACCGAAGAACTTGAATGTGTCAGAGGTGCAGTACCATTTGAGTATGAAGTTATCGCAAGCATAGTTGTCGTAGAACTTCTTGCGATTGAAGGTATAATACGTGATGTCAGCGGTTTGCTTACACAGCACCGAATATAGCTAGACCGGGCAGATCTTGATGTTCTGCCTCTCCAATCTCCAGTCATCTGGGCAGATAATTTCTGGATGACCCTAAATAAGGTTCGCTCCTGTGGCTGTGGCTATCAAGGCAAAACTCGAGCCCCCATTCTTGGAATATCCAGACGATGCCGGAAGGGTGTAATCTTTCGGAGGCCCGTCGTGCAGTAAGTTAAAATATCTGCAACCTCGAGACTCGAGAGTCTGCGTCTGATTTGCTCAGATGCAGCCTTCGCCCCGGTTTTGCAGCAGCTATTGCCGTCATAGCCGTTTCCGCCCGGGAATAAGCCCGAGTCATCGTGAACACTTTTTGATCCGGATAAGCATCGGAAAAGCTATCATCACGTGACGGTAGTGGGGTACGGTACGAAAGTACCTAAGTAGCAAGCGGGGTAGTCAACTGCTGATGAAAAGTATGAGGCTGAATTGAAAAGCTATAGCGAAACAGGTGTCAAACGATTTATTGCCCCGACGCACACTTCGAGACTTGCTCGATGATCGGATGAGCAAGAGATATGGTACCGAGCAGATCTCCAGTTTGAGCTTGCAAATCCTCAGGTGGCACGGACATTGCATGAAGCATGAACCTCTGGACGCAATGCCCTATGCGGAACATCCTTTTCACACCAATCGAAGATTTTTAGTTCGTCTTCACATGGCGGACGATTCGTGCAACGCATATCCAAAAGTTCCGCAGTCAATGCTGGGAGGGATTTGTTCCTTCTCGGTTCGAATTCAACATCATTGGAGCAGAGCGTGCGGGCTAGCTACTGTACCGATAAAATACCAGTTGTAGGATCTTGCCGAGAATCGAAAGATAGAAATTGGGAAAGACTGTTTATGGAAAGCCTCCGAGCCCGGTAATGCCCCAATTAAAGGATCTTGAGATAAGGCTATAGCGAAAAGAAAGTCGAGGGAGCTGGATGCATGTGCATGCGGGCCTTATCACAGCTAGCATTCGGGCCGGGTCAGAGCATGCATTTCGGATTTTCGAATGTAGTTTCGGCGGAGAACGACCGATGCGGGAGCTCATGAGCTGTAGAAGGAGTAAAACGATGTCGTTGCACCGGGCTTAGACTTGAAGCACCATATACTCTCTATTCCCCTGTCGCAGACCTCTTTCTCCTACCCAGAGAGTACGACCCTCACCCCCTTAGAATCTAGCCTCGGAGCCGGAACAAAGAAATCATGAACAGCCTGAACATCCTCCACATTTGTCTTCCAAAGCCTCATCGTCCTCTCCTCTCCCCCATACCTCGCGAACACAGCCGCAACCGTAAAGTACAGCTCTGCCCATGCAAGGTTTAACCCCACGCATCCTCTCGGGCCCTTGGAAAATGCCACCAGGTACCGATCGAGTTGTGGATTGTCCAACCAGCGTGAGGGGTCGAAGGTTGCTGGAGAAGGGAAGACCTTTGGGTGGAGGCTTACGAGAGGATTGCTCATTCCTACTGGGGTCTGCACAGAAATTAGCAAAGTTGGTGGAGAGGAAGGGGAAACCAACTCCTGCTGGAATGACCCATTCTTTAGCTCCATCTCTCAAGACCTGAGTTTTGTCGGGAGAGATCCTGTAGAGCCTTCCTGCAACACCGAAACTAAGCCGGAGCGATTCCTTGATAACTGCAGTCTGAACTATAATTAGCCAACTGTCTCTCCCGTTAAATTTATAACAAACCAAATATGGTAGAGCCTCCAGCTCGGAAGAAGCGATATCATCGACCGATCCATCTGGAATAACCGTCTTAAGCTCCTCTTGCAGTCTCTTCAACATCTCGGGGTTGGTCAACAGATAGTAGGTACAATTCCCCAACGCCCAAGAAGTCGTTTCGCTCCCCGCAATGTTGAAGACCTGCCCATCGTGCCACATCCTGTCAATAGACTTCTCTGCCGGGGGTAAGTTACTGTCGAGCAGATCTCCGAATATCGTCCTCGAATCCTTCTCATCCAGCTTCCTATTGTCGATCATGGACTGTAGCTGTTTCCTAGATTTCTGCCTCCGTGTCAGCACTATCTAGCACAATATGCAACAGAGCACACCTTCTCCCAAACCATGACCATTTCCATTCCCATGACTTGTTGCAGCCAAGCCGGTAGGCTCGTCATGAACGGTAAGAATAGAGGAAAATGATTACAAATTGCATATGTGTGCGACAATTCCTGGAACAGATCCCAAAAAGGCTTGTTGAAATCCGGGATATCCAGTGCGTTATGACTCTGTCCGAACGCAAAGGTGGTCAGAATATCACTGGTCAGAGCTTTGAACGCCTCCAAGATGTTGACCGGCTCTCCATTCTCCTCGAACTCCTGCAGCCGGCCAAGGAATTTCTTGATGTTATACTTGAGCACGTAATCAAGTCGTCTGATGTTGGCTTTCGAGAAGAACTGCGCAACGGCTCCGCGTCGCAGGCGATGATGGTTATGCTCCGCAGTAGCCACCATTCCCTGGGGCGTATTGAAATGAGGCAGGGCCCATGGATACTTGTCCCGCTTCTCTCCCACTTTCCCGCTGTAGACCTCGTAGAAATCAGGGTCATTCACGTGTAGCGCATTGGGGCTGATGCGGACAATCGGTCCATATTGTTCGTGGAGTTCCTGTATTCTCCAGAGATAGGTGCCTTGCTTCATAGCATCGTAGTAGAATTCGTACCTAATTTATTAGCCTTGCAGATGGTGGCGAAAGGAAACTGACCATAAAGTAACTGCTGCGATTTTTGGTCCCGGGAATTTGGCAAGTGGATGGAAGGTAAGTCTATAAATCACTAATGCTAAGATATAAATGACAAAAGCAAGGATCGAGTAGGTGATCAGTAACTGGTAGCTTATGGCTGGCGCCATTGTGATTTCTTGCCTCACTTGGAGCTTGGAGCTTGGAGCAAGTAAATTGATGACAGAGAACACAAGAATGGGCTTCCTATCTCTATTAAATCATCTCACACCTTCCTTGAGGAATTATGCCCCCACTGGGGCTGAGATGAACTAGGCATTGCACGATGTAAGCACCAATGAATTTTGCTATCCGTATACAGCCACCACTTAAAAGTCAGCGCTTACATTATCCCCGCTGTAGGTGTAGTTTAGATTCCGTCCAATTGGTCCCGGATTGTGGCCCGCTCCGAATCAGAAAGGCTTACCGCCTCGCCTTCCATAGAAGTCTGACTCAGCTCAATTGACTTCCTGGGGTTTCGAGCGAAACAGGAGGCTGTAGATAACACCCAAAATAGCTACGCCCATCAATACTTTTCTTCCAAATCACTTGGACGTCGAAGAAATAATTGGATGTAACAGATGACAGGGCAAATAGAAGCACCAGCCTACTCGGCCCTGCAAATCTAACCCTGCTAGACTCAGGCTTCTGGGAACTTTGAGCGTATCCTACGATATCGATGGAGGTTTTGGCCCAAAAATTGTCGAATTCATCAATGTCCTCTGTACACCCCCTGTAAATCGAAGGAGCCATGGGAAGACCTTTGCTTTGGAATCTTTAGGAGCCGCATTTTGGGCCATGCAGGACAGCTAACAACCGCACGTATTAGCGTTCGGTCTTAGGACAATAGTCACAAGCTTACTCAGACTTCAATGTCTCAGTAGTTGACGGCTATGCTTAGGTCAAGGATCGTGTCGTATCGAGTGATCGATCGTATTGGCCCCCGCAAACAGCAGGTTAGGCTGCAATGATTCGACTTCATGAAGGTCAAGCTCAAGTGAGGCTTGTCAAGCCATCAGCTTCCCTCATGAATTTCAATCATCTGATACTTTCGGCCATTGTGTATTTCTCTTTGGATCTCGGAGCACAAGCTCGATGGTGTTGTTCTCCGCTTCCGATCTGCTTGGACTTTTCAACTGTCAGCTATGCTTATTCGCTAGCGCTCTCTAAGAAGTCTGTCTCTGTGTTTTTTGGCAAGCGTTCCATCACGAACCTCCTCGGTTCTGCGGCAATTTGCCGCGGCTGTCCGTGCTGAGATTCTTGATTCCTCTCATACTGAATTACCTCGTCCTCTTGCTGAACCGAGGTGCGAACCTCGATAACCCCAGGCGATGGTTGCTTTGGTACGGGCCTTGATTTATGAAAATGAACAGTGGGAGCTACGCTTTCGGCTCTCACATGAGTCTGAGTCGACGGTCCAGAGCTGCTCGTTGGCGAGTCTGATCCATCATAGTCCTGAGGCCCAGTCTCCTTCACAAACATCCGCACTCTGTTCTCGACATCCTTTCGTTTGATCTCCTCGGATTCACGATGTGGAAGGCTGTCAAGTCTTTGGAATTCCAGACCTTGACTTCGACTCGTCTCTTCACTCCTCTGCACTCTCTTTTGAATTATTCTTTTCTTTATTCCACACCCTCCAACAACGAGATCCCTGTATTGGCGCCATGATTTTGTTGTGCCGAAAACCAAGAAGGCAACGAGGGAAGCAGTGACACCTGGGATGAACAAAACGAGATCTGTGATGGTGCTCGAAATTGAAAAGTTTGGGGCGCCTGAAGCAGCTATTGAAGCGTTGTTGTTGGCCTGAACTAGGGTGAAGATTATGATGGCAACTTCAAACACGCTTCAACTTGTCAGTTAGAGAGCGTCCTGGGAGTCATATGTACCTACGCAAGAATCATAAAGCCGATTGAAAAACGGATCAGCAGCGCGCGGTCGTAAATCGATCTCCTGGTGTTGGATGCCACTCCTGACTCTATAGTACCCTGCTGGCTGAAATCTTGTGTAGCTCTCGATCGATCTTTACTAGAACCGGATGAAGCCCACCAACGCCCTCTTCTCCCATATCCCGCGACCAAGCGACGGGTCTTTACATACTTATACAAAATCAAGACGAGAAGAATGCCGCCAACAGACAGACTTGAGAACACTAATTTGTGTCAGAAGAGTAGACCAGCCCTTTACAAAAGACTTACTTGATACATATGCAACAATGATAAATGCCCCGGTGCTGTCGGTTACAGCTTGCACATTCAACAGGCCAACAATAAGTCCGGGGAAGAGGATAGAGAATACTTTGGAAATCAAGGGCACACGATCGTGCCAGTTTCCTAGCCAGTTTGAGCGGATTCCCCAGGATCCGGTAAACAGTTGAACGGTCCTAAAACCAATGAGTGCTGTCCTGAAGAGAAATTCAGATGGCTTACCAGAACAAGATATTGAGAGACATGACATTGTAGCAGTAGAATTCTGGGACAAATTAATTTCATTGCTTGGAATTGCATTGGATAGAGCTTACGGATAAAGAATAGCACTACATCAACAGGTTGAGCAGCACCTCCTAGAGCCAACCCTGGATGATCTAAACTTTGAACCGCTTTATTAAATTGTGCCTCTTTAATAACAACCCAGGATGTCGCGTAATGAAGCTGCTGAATGATTGATCCCAGCGTACTGAGAGCTGTAAATGCTGAGAAGATGGTAACGTCTATTGCATGGTCAGAGAGGCTCATAGAGCATCGGTATCGAGTTTACTTACATGTCCATCTTTCGCCGAAACTGATAAGCAGCAGAACCAGGAGAAGACACAGAATGAAGCAGGTGACCGAGTAGAACAAGACGACCACGGAGACTGGCACAGCCTCTTGCGGAATACCGCCACTCATTGGGTTGGGCAAAAAGACTAGCCCTGGGAGGTTCGTATCAAGGCCGACTTCGTCCCTTGATTTCAACGCCTGCTTGAAAGATCTCGACAGCTCATTTTCGGACAGCCAAGCTTTCTAACCATCGGGGGAAGACGAACGACGAAAAAAGCAATTGGGTTCCCCAGGTTATATGACCAAGGGAGCGTCCTAGCTTTCGGTGAGATCCACAAACAGATCAGACTCTGGGCGCAACCATGTCGAATGCTTGATCCTTACCCCCATCCCAGTTGATGCTCTATTCAACCCTGCAAGCTTGACACCAAAGACAGTCGACAGTCCCCAGCGCCATGCGAGCGGGAGCGTCGTCATGCATGTCGAGCTACATTGTGCCCTCGGTCCCACGTGTTGATCCTTGTCGCGCCATGCAAACATCTCTTAGCCTTCTTTCAAGCCTGCAGTGTTGGGAACTCAAGATTCTCCCTTGCTGGTTTCGACATCTATCCTGGAACAAGGTCGAAGTAGGTCTCAGGGAGTTGGGGTTGCGATTGGTGGCAAGCAAAAATTAAAGGTCTAGAAATAGTGGGCTGAATCGGAAAGTCTCCTGGATGACCCCGGTATCCCGAATCTGGGAAGCCTCGACTCCCTCGAGAAAGCCTAGCGTTTCATGCAGGGGCTGTCTGTGCGAATCTCATCGGATCGTTCCAGGGCATTGCTTAGACGCGCACTAGCACACGGGGAACAAAATATTCACTCTGATGGGGGCCTTGTCGATACTTGGCAGATGAGAGCGGAGCTGAGATAGAGACATCTCATCTCGACCTCGTTTTTGCACGTCTGCGGAGCCTCGGAGAAATGAAACTCGGCACTGAACCGTTGAGAAAATCAATAGCTAGAGATATCCACAAAAGTGCCGACGAGATGCGAGTCAGACATCTGCATGAACTCGGTGGAAGGGGTTCTTGGGGCGAATGAATTGTGTGCTTCTGGAAGGATGTGGACAGGATTTGGGCAGCAGTGAACACGAATTCAGTGTTGGCGAAACCGGTATGATTGGTGTTTTAGGAAGAGACTAAGTCTAAGCCAACAGACAAATCCACTTTCCACGAGCCGCGAGCCGCCTTCAGGGCAGTTCTTGAAACCTTTGGACTTTTACAGTTGCCGCGTCCACACCTGCAGCTGAAAACTCGAGATGCGCTTGCAAGGAAACAACGCCATCAGATCCCTGAGAGAATTTAAAACTACCTGTACGAAGTCGGTACCGATGCTGACGGGGGTGGCTTCGACTTGCATTTACTCATCCATCCAATATGCTGTATCTGTGCCTGCGTGGCTGCCGTCACTCAAAACCGAATCTGATGTTGAAAGGACGAAGGCAGGGGGTTTCGGATCATCGGGAGTATCGGCTAGGATCCAGATCATCCGAGCCCATCAATCAGGGAGACCCAACATGACTCGGAGACTGGACATGTTTTGGGAGAGTGGAAGTGGAAGAAGTGTGGAGCTCGAGAAGGAAGTGGAGTGAACTTAAGTCCCCTTTCCAGCCAACCAGCACTAGGCCCCTTCGGGACACGCACACGCTTCATCGGACGGGACCCCTGGTTTCCCCGGCTCCGACGAGGCTGAAGACCCAACCCAGCCAACTTCGAGTTCTCCAAGGCTCCAACAACGCGTTCGCCCCTCACAACCCGCCAACGATGCAATGCAAGCCCAAATATGGGATTCCTCCATCCCTCTCCACATCACGCACCCATCGTCTGCTATCCCATATCTCATCCAAGTCCCCCGGCTGTCCTACCTCCCACTGCTCCTCCCTCGATTAACCCTGTTCTTCGGCCCCGCATCTAGCTTCTCCTACGAAGGCATCCTGCTCAAGAACTTACCCGTTGGCCTGCTCTGCGACCTCTACCAGCCCTCTCTCCCATGGCGCCTAGTGCTGGGCTCCGGCCCACTATTCGACATCCACGATACCTTCATCAACAGCGTGAAAGAGGTGTGTCCCCGCAGCCCGTCTCCGGAATCATCCTCCTGACATTCACGGCGCCAGGCAGACTTCATCCGCAACGGCACAGCGAAGGGCATAATGTCCATGTCGAAAGAGAACTCGACCCAGCTTTGGAACTCGGTGCAAGACAGCAAGACAGCCCCTCACCCTCCTGCCCCGCGCCCGCTGATCCTCCTAGATGACTTCAACACCTACAACAAGATCAACAGCATTCTTTTGAACCCCGCCACGCCGCTGAAGCATATCCCACTACGCGTCTACGTGCCCTCTTCACCCAGCGAATCTTCCACACTTGGCTCCTTCAAAGTCGTGCAGACACTGATACCCCCAGTAACCCAGAACCGCGAGGTGCAGACGGTAGGATCGGCGCTGAACAGTATTCTGCCTTCTTTGTTCCCTAGCCGAAGGGATGTGATCCTCGCGGAACCGATATTGCATGGTGCGCCGATACCGTTTCGAGCGCCGTTAGAAGAGGTGATGAGGGAAGCTGCTTATGCGGATGGTTGGATACACTTGAGTGTTTCGATGATCGACGCATGACTGATATACTGATGAACTCTAAGAGTTCCGAGGCCATATAGATGTGTTTCGCTGCTGGACTTAACCCTCGAGAAGATCTAGCATTTGGGGGTTCGTGTGACGTTCGATCGGCTTCTATGAAGATGGTTCTACAATATAGCAGCCTCGGCCTTTTCAATGAATTATGAATATAGAAAGATTCGGGAGCTGCTCGGAGTTTCGGATGCCAATGCCAATGAGCCTTCGAGGCTCAGATAGCTGGGCGTGGAAGGGCTTACAATGTAATGAAGTAGAAACAGGAACAGGCTTAATCTATCAAAACGAGTGGTATTTATGCTAAGCTTACCAAAGTTAAATATCTCCTCATATCATCTTCCAATATTCTCTTAGCTATCGTCTACCTGTAGATTTACAACTCTATTCTCAAGGAAAACTCAGCTCCCCCTAACCTTCCCAGACTGTTCCAGCAACTCTTTAACTCTCAGCCTCATTCCTATACTCGCCCGTCTTCTCGTCATGCGCTAGATTCGCACCCTTCACACCCTTCGCACCCTTGCCGCCCTGCGCAGCCACAGACGCTCTGATCTCCGTAAACGTCGTAGTAGGCTTCCAGCCCACACTCTGACTCGCAACCTTCACCTCAGCATACAGCTCATCAATCTGTTCAAGAGTAAGACCCTTCGTCTCATAGATCATGAAGTATACAAAGGTAATACACAAGAAGCAGCACGCGAACCAGATGAAGAAGATCTTGGACTGCAGATTTGCGTTTCCGGGCCCCCAGTTGACGAGGTAGGGTGTGGAGTAAGCAATTGCCCAGTTCAGGAGCCAGTTCGTGGCGGTGGTCATGGAGAGGGCCTTGGCGCGGACTTTGAGGGGGAAGATCTCGCCGGTGACGACCCAGGCGATGGGGCCCCAGGTTGAGGCAAAGAAGAAGATGTAGATGCACACGAAGGCGATGGAGGCCTTTTGAGCGGCGAGGTTCTTGGAGTAGACGGAGCCATCGGCGTGTTGGCCCGTTGTAGTGGTACCGAGGACGGCCACAAGAAGTTGACTGACGGTCATGCCGATGGCTAAAATGAGATATTAGTGTTGCTCAGTAAGTTTGCACGGCATTTGGACTTACCACCCCAGAAGAGCAACGGTCGACGACCCCATTTGTCAATAGCGTATAGACCCGGGAAGGTCGAGGCAGTATTGACTGAGCTGGTTATCATACTGATGACGAAAGCATTCGTGATACCAGAGTTCTTGAAGTACTGAGTCCCGTAATAAAATATAAAATTTATTCCCGTCAGCTGTTGCAGAGCTTGAAGACCACATCCAGTGAGTTGTCTCTTGAGTAGATTGCCCTTGAAGCAGTCAAAGTAGGTAGCCTTGCCGAGACTAAGTTCATATTCGTGATTTGCAGTAATTTCGCCCAGCTCGTCGCGGATGGCAGCATGATCCTCTGGAAGTCGGCGGAGCCTAGCAAGAGACTTGGCTGCTTTCTCGGGCTTTCCAGAACGGATCAAGTATCGAGGAGTCTCGGGAAGGATGAGCATGCCAGTGATGAGTATTATGGCCCATGCAAACTGCACAGCAATAGGAATACGGTATGAGCCAGTGTCTATGCAAATCAGTTTGGGTGCTGAACTTTCGACGAGGACTTGGCACAATGGAAATCGCTTGTTCACTTACCATTACGATTCTTGGTTGAGTTATTGACGATAGCAGCCAACAGCAAACCAATGGTAATTGCCAACTGGTATGATCCAACAATGAGACCTCGAATCCATTTCGGTGCAGTTTCGGATTGGTAAAGCGGGACTAATCAATCTATTAGATAATTCGCAAGATGTATGACCCGCAGTACCTACTCAGGGCTGATACAAGACCTACACCAAAGCCAGCGAAGAAACGACCAGCAACAAACAGAGGCACACTTGTTGCAGCAGTCTGCAGAATGACACCGAAGATGAACACCCAGCACGACGCAATCAAGGAGAAGCGTCGACCAATTCGATCGGCCACGGGCGCGGCTCCAAGTGCTCCAAAGAATGTGCCTGCAGGAGAAGACTTAGTATATGTCCGATGAGAGCGAAGAGGGAAAATTATCTCACCTGCAGAAAGAATCGACACGACCTCTGATTGCTGGCTGGCGTCGATGTTTTTGTGGCCCGTAGAATCAATAAACCCAGTTGAAAATTGATTCTGCCAAAATCTGAGAGGTGTAAGAGAAGATGTTCGTGAAGACAGTGGTTGGGAGATCTACCCATTGGCAAGGATACCGCTGATGGTTCCTGTATCATATCTGCAGAAGATTAGCTTTTGGAGCCAGGTATACGAGGTGGTAGAAGGACACACCCAAAGAGCACCCCTCCGAAAGCAACGAACAACCCGATGATGATCTATTTTCTAGTTAGCTTAGAAGCAAAGCTATAGGTATGTGCAACATACAGCAGGCCATGACTTGCCCGGTACGCCAGCAGGCTTCTTCAGAGCCAAACCCATCTTGAATTCAAAGACTCTTTCACTGAACCAATTTAGGACGCTGTGCAAAGCCTGAATGATGACCGAAGTGAGACGGGTCTGGTCCAGCTCTTATATGAGCTTGAAGCAAGACAAAGTTTCTGGGGTCTGACAGGAGCTTCCCCTCCATCACCCCCTTCTGTGATGGCGCACATTACAACATTTCCCTGTTAAGCTCGACGGAGTAAAGATCGCCACACTTTGAGTTTAATCATGGGTAGCAGGTGATCTGACAGTCCCCGCGGGATTGGTCTGGATCATGAAGCTGTTTACTGATAGGCAAACTAGCAGCCTTAGATGTAGCTAGGTTAAGGGATGCAAGCAGACAGGAGGCGTAGGAGGCGCTCCGGCTTGTGATCCATGCTCAACATCTCGGACTTTACTTACGGTTGAGAAGAGGCGACCAATCGGGGGTCGCGATGGCAGGGTGGGAGTCATGGCACTTGTTATTTCCCCGCAAAACTTGGGAAAAAGGATGCGAGAAGATCTGGGGTTGGTGCCAATCACTCGAGAGGCGGTCCACGTATGAGACACGCTATGGAAGTGTCGTCAGCGGAGCCATGTCGGCCCTTCTGGGAATAATGCGATAGTTCGAGCGAGGTGCACGATAGCAGTGTCGTGCAGCAAGATAAAGCAGAGCACAGCAGGGGATGGCAGTTTGCAACTTGCATGTGAGGTGTGACGGAGAAGTGATGTTGAGGAGACGAAATGCAACGCCGGCTTTTGACGGCAACGCAGGGGGCATGTGGACCGTTTCCATGAGCAACGAGACGTCCTCCCCTACTCAGTAAACCACCATCGACAAAATCTCGACCTCCTCGTACGGCCGATCAAAACGCCGTCTTCGATCCGGCATCGCCGCATCGACAGTTAGAAGCCGGTCCGACGACTAGTGGATCTTGTCCCGTCTGCACCTGACAACTTGACATCTCGGCTTTCTCCAGCTAGAGATGATGGCGCGAGGTTCACATCTTAGCAGATGCATTTGCCTACTCTAGCTTTGGGCCTAGATCGTACTAGAGGACCTGTCAGCAAGTCTGGATAACTTCACAGCTTCTTCTTGGATTGATTTTCGATTACTTCATGACTTTTGCCACTAGGCTCTGCACTTAGTCATGCCTTGATTGGCTTAGGGAAGTCAACAAAACCTCTTCACGCGCTGCCATGAGTGATCTAGCTTGGAAGAGCAAAGTCGTTGAAGAAACATTAGGAGTTGACATGGTATTTACGAGTCACTTGCTGTGAATAATGAGAAATTCTCAGCTTTCTCCTCATAGACATCCTGCCTTGATGGACGGTGTCTTGAATTTTGGACTTAAAGCTGGTTTCAAAAACAGAAGGATTGGGATATTCTCCCGCTCTCATTGTGCGAGCAACCAGAGAGGACAACACTCTTCAGTAGCCCAACTTCGGATAAGGTCAAAATTTCAGGCTAGACTTGAAGCCCACTCGGTCATCTTCCCAGACTTCTCGGAACTTGTGTGATCACAACTTCACTCAGCCAGACACAAAAGAAAGCCAGAGGGGAAGGTATCCATTCTCATTAAAATCTCGAACCCAGCTGTATTATTCTCGACTTTGCATGCCATGCTTTTTACAACTCGTGATCATCTCGAACGCCATGTATGCTGTTGCTTCTGCTTTCAGAGCCCATCAATTATAATTACAAGCCTTTCTGGCCATTTTCTTTTCCGTCGTCCTTCGCCATTCGAATATGGAGATGCAACGCGACGAGAGATCAGGAACAAGGCACAACATAGAGTCCAATCGGACTCGGCGCACTATCCTGGAAATAATCCAGCTCCACATTACCGACACTGCTCGCGGCAAACGCAATCTGCTGATTCTCGTTGCACGGAAACGTCGCAATGGTGTAATTGTTGCCTGGTAGGATCGTCGTCTTGCCATAATTCGTTGCTACGTTGATGTCGCTATAGCTAGTAGAACTGTTGATACTGCCTGCCAGCATGGCAAAGTTCAAGCCTCCTTTCTCGCCTTCTTCCTCTTCGATGCCGCTGAAATAGTACGTTCCTGCAGATGGGTTGAGATCGGAGCCGAAGGGGAAGAGGAAGAGAAGCGCGCATGTCCCGTTATAGGTTGTGCTGTCTTGTGGCAGGTCGAAGCTGAAAAGCGTGGTATTGGTTTCTGAGATCCATGCCTTGTAGGAGTTCCCGAAGGAGGTGTTAGGCTGTAGAGATGAGGTCGGGATGATGAGGTGTGGGAACTGGTAGACCTCGCTGGATATGTCTGTTGGGCAGGCAGCGTTCGCGGAAGCAGTGGGCGTTGCTGAAGATGCAACTGCTGGCTCTTCGTATGCTGATGGTGGTGCAGCCGTTGCAGTTGGTGCACCTGATGTTGAAGAGGCAGGTCTGCCCTCAGCAGCACAGCTGAATCCCCCAGTTCTCAAGGTAACACTCTCACAGCCCGTAGTGTTTTGCAACGCATCACGCATCACTGAAGATGTTGTAGCTTCCATCATCTCCAGGACCAGGTGCTGGACATGCAAACCACTTCTCGCTCGCATCGTGCATCAAGTTTCCATCATTCGACAGTGTGAAGTTCGTAGCTCCGGCAGCACCCTGTGTACATTGAAATTGCAAGGTCGAGGGCCAGATGAGGCAGTTGTGATTCAGACCGTCGAAGAGAGAGTGGTTGGTCATGTAGTAGACTCCTTGAGGATAGCCACCTCCGATTCGGTCCTCGCCGATGGTATCTTCAACAATCGAGCCGTTTGGTTCACCGACTGCGCTCATGAAGAAGGTGCATGGCGTAGTCTGGCGTGGAACAGATGCTGCAAAGGCGCCCAGACCCAGAGCAAGGAATAGAAAGGAAAGCATCCTGTATGAAGTGATGAAGTGAGCTCGAGATAGAAGGGGACGATCTCAAGTTGGGTAAGGGTGGGAGAAGTGCCAGAGAGATGGCTGGAAGGAATGTCGGAACTTAAGAAACAAACGAACGAAGGAACAAGCAAGATTCTGAGAGACTGCGCCTTGTGCTTCGTCTCAAGTAGAGGCGCGCGATACGGACATAACGAGAAACGGTGCAGATACTTTGTCCTTCCATGCATCGTCATTGCCTTCAGCCGATCAGCATTTTAAGATTCACCTCTCGCAGAGCTGCTCCTTCCGGCCCAAGCGCCCCAGAGTAAACGCATGATTCACTGGGGGCCAAGGCTGCTCGCCTCATTCCATCCAATGCGGTGTTCGTCTGAGCTTCTCCCTCAAAGACATTTCTGGCAGAAAGATGGGCAAATCGCCGAGATTGAATTCGATTGATGCGATGATTCAGGTACAGCGCGGCCAAGGGTGTGCATGAAACGCGCCAAGCATTCAACGCTTGCCTGTTCCTGGCGGCTTGGTGGCTGATGACCGCAACGGCTGGCTGGTGATCCCTGCAGATCCACCGAATGTTTCACGCGGTGGATATATTTTAGGATGGAGGGAAAACATCGTCATTATTAGACACAAAAGCTGTCAGGTGGAAAGAAGTACGCGCTGGTTGAGCAGCTGAGATGGATCAAATTGAGATACAGAAACGGAAAAGTACATACTACAAAAACTGCAAGAACAAGCTGTCACATAACTATGCCAATTTTAGCACACGTTGGAAGTTCTAGAAGTCTTGACTGGTTGGTCTCATGGTAAAATGGCTTGCTTGGATATCGAGGCCTCGACGCTTCTTGACGTTTCTCGACTCTCCAGAAATAATGTGTCTTATTCCTAGTGCTACTTTAAATAGTGTAGGAAGTATGAAGAGAGTAGAACTGGGCGTCACGGGTAAATGCAGGATAAGTAGGATGAGATCAACTGCCTCTATATTAATATCTACTCAAATCCAGGAATTGTGTTGTGCAGATTTTAGGAGAAAGTGTACCAAGATCTAGTCTACAAGGCGATCTAACCAAGAGGTCTAAGTCTAATGTACCACTCCAGCAAACCAACCCACGGATCAGATCATACTCCCTGCTCCATTCCTTCCTCCCACTCCTCATCCTCAACCCCTATTCTCCCTTCCTCATCCGTATCATTCCCCGTCTCATCAACCTCATCCTTACCAGCCTTCCACCCAGTGCCAGCCTGCACAAAGACCATCACGAGCGCCAAGCCCCCAGCAGCAGCAAACAGCTGATTTAAACTCCCCACATAACTTTCCACCGCAATTTTCTTCTCCATTCCTGTCAAAACCTGCACCAAAGCCGGACTGCCCAGCAGTTTTCGTACCAGCTCTTCCCTCCCCTCTAATCCACCATTCTCCGCAAATCCTGTCTCGAGTCTTGCTTTCAACACTCGTACGAAGAGCCCTCCTCCAATAGCTGATCCAAAGGAGCCAGCGAAAGCGCGGAAGGTCGTGAGCAGGGACGCTGCCATGAAATGCGTCGATGGCGGTGTCAGGTGCAAGATATGAGCAAGGGAGTAGTTCAATGAAGCACCGATGCAAAGACCGTTCGCAAGGACTGCTAGGAGGTAAAGTGGGGCTGCCGTGTGCTCATTGGAGATCTCGGAGAGCACAGCAAAAGTGCAGCTGAACAAACCGTACGCTACGACGCTTGGCCTGCAACATATTAGCATGGTAACTAAATAGGACTTGAGAACGTACAGCCAAAAGCTCCCTCCTCTCTTAACATGAAAACCACCAACAATGAGACCCCCCAGTGCAAAACCGAGGTTTGTAGGGATGAGAATCGAACCAGCTTGAGCAGGGTTCCAGCCTCGAACTGACAGAGCGTAGGCAGGGGCGTACATCAGCACCGTCCACCTTGAAGCCATTTGGCCGAGTTGTGCAACGCAAGACAGAAGCACGCCCGGATTCTTGAGAACAGTAACCGGGATAATGGGCGTCCTGCTAACATAGAACTCGATTATGATAAATCCGACTAGAAGGAAAAGGGAGACGGTGATCGGAATGTACTCAATCTTGGGCGACGAAAGTCCGAAGAGAAAGAGTACCACCGATGTGACCTATACCTATTAGCTTCCAGAAAGCAGCAATATGGAGCAATCATACAAGAGTAAAGGCCCCGAGGTAGTCGATCCTTGCAAGCTTGGCGCTGATAGAGCCCTCTCCTTCATCGCCGCCAGTAAATGTTTTCGGGATACTGAAGAAGACGCCCACACCAGAAATCAAGGAGAGAGGCCCTTGAATCCACATCAAGAATCTCTAATATCCATTCAGCAATCGTTCTAATCACTTCAGGAGGCACCTTACCCATCCAGTTATCGGCAGCAATGCACCAGCGATCACAGCCCCGAAAGATACTCCCATGGTAAAGACCGAGTTCACAAGCCCAATATGCAAACCCCTTCTTTTTTTGGCCGACAGTTCCAGAACCAAAATCAACGAAACGGTCATAATCGAACCTCCCCCAATACCCTGAATAATTCTTCCAAGGAGGAAGACTTGCATCGTCGTGCCTTGGGAGGCAACGACGCCACCCACGCCGAAGAAGATAGAAGAGACTAGAACACAAGCTCTCGGAGAGAAGATCTGGGCCAGCCGGCCAGCCAAGATCGTCGTACTCGACATTGCAATCATATAAGCAGAAGTGAACCAGCTGGCAAGCGCAAAAGCATCCAGATCCTCAGCGATCTTGGACTGGGTGGTCGTTACCAAAGACAAGTTCGAAGCTGCACTTTATCAACACAAGCCCCTTCACACAGCCCAATTCTCTAGATTGCTCGAACGGAACGTACCTTGCAGAAACATTAACCCACACAAAGTCAACATAATCAGCAGTCCTCTCACCCTCCCCACGTGCTGATTCGCCTTGTCCTCATCTTCAGCTAACTCTTCATCTCTCCGCCTCGAGTCCGTCAACGTATCCGAACTCCCATCATCGCGTTCAATACTCCTCCGCTCATCGATCAACAACGGCGTTTGCTCATGCGGCCGAGGACTCGAAGGCCCTCCATTCTGAACAGCCATGATGACGTGTTCTTGCTTCCGGATCTCGTGATTCGGATCACTTATATCACTTGTATCACCTCGTGTAACACCGGATCAAGGACTCATGATCCCCCTTTTCAAAATAGATGAAAATTGTTCATTCATACCTAGCTCACACCGACTAAAGGAGTGACGTCCCAACAGAGCCAACACATTTCGATTGCTAATCCAGACTCGGCAGCAGCGGCATTCCCGCCTGCTACGGTGGCCGACTCTCCCTCTCTCCCCCCTGAACGGTGGATGCAGTGATTGGCCAGTGCCTGAAATGCCACGTTCTAGGGCTTACTTTGCTGGAACTCAGGGCCTCCATTCGCTGCAGGTTAGGCGTGCATCTGGTGCGGCGTGGCTTTCGGAGAGCAGAGTCCGATGGCATGGAGGGGGGGGGGCGAGCACCTCCCACTTTCGGAATCTTATCTCAACGTCTTTCATTGCTTTTGCTACTGCTGGATTTCGACGAGGAGGAGGAACATGAGAAGGTTAAGGGGAAAAACATCTGGGTCATAAACTCACAACCAACACTACCCCTTTTACTTAGGACACTTGCCTTCAGTCACACTAGTGATAGTCTTAACGGCAAATGACTAAAACCGGACCCAAAACTCTCAAAATGACGGATACCGGACCTTTTTCTTTTATAATACCAAATACCGGACTCTGAAGAAAAGTGACCTACTTTTATGTAGGAAGCCCTTAGAAAATTAAGTACCTACGCTTCCTGCTAGCGTTTAGCGTATGATCACTAAAATCCTAGTGACTTTAGGGCTTCCTAAACTTTACTTCCGCGTTATAGCGGTATTTTTATCATAACTTCTAGGCAGCTTTACGGGCGCAATATCACGA
Organism: Hyaloscypha variabilis F; assembly: GCA_002865655.1. Classification (NCBI taxonomy): domain Eukaryota; kingdom Fungi; phylum Ascomycota; class Leotiomycetes; order Helotiales; family Hyaloscyphaceae; genus Hyaloscypha; species Hyaloscypha variabilis. The sequence continues at coordinate 1,469,481 of KZ613941.1, read as the reverse complement.
TTATATTATGACGTAATACTATTAGTAGATATTTTATACTATTCTAATAGCCCTATTAACGCGATATTATATATATTAAAAATTATTAAAAACGAGCGATATAATATGAAGTTATTACGTATATAATTCGGTGCCGTATTATAGTCGCGAGAGCGAGCTATAATACTATAAAATTATATACTTTTCCACTAGTATAGCTACTAGCGACGGGCAGGGGCAGGGGCCCTCGTAGAGGCGAAAATTATAGTATGGTTACGCGAAGCTGACTCATCTTTACATTAACAATACCATAGCATTCTATACTCTATAAATTATTTACAATTATATACCCTGACTACTAGTAGGAAGCGTAGGTACTTGATTTTCTAAGGGCTTCCTATACAAAAGTAGGTCGCTTTTCTTCAGAGTCCGGTATTTGGTATTATGAAAGAAAAAGGTCCGGTATCCGTCATTTTGAGAGTTTTGGGTCCGGTTTTAGACATATGCCGTAGTCTTAAACGCTTTGAGCGCATCGGGGTCACGCAGGAAGCACAGGCAAGATTTTCTGATTTTATTCTTTCTCTAATTACACGTAGGCACTCTGATGCGCCCTCCCTCTTATAGCCCATAGCATGCATTCTCATCGTTCGTTTACGCCAGCCGATGCTATGAACGCCAATGCGTTCTAAGATGCTTCGTGAATTCTCGTAAAGGAGAAGGAAAAGGAAACTCGAAATAGGAAAAAACCCCGTCCAAATAATCAAGTCCACGACTAGGCTGTAGGAAATAGCGGAATGCCCAGTCAATGAAGACCAGGGATGCGTGTTGAAGTACGGTGGGTGGCCGAGAGACCGTAGAAGTATGGGGGAAAACCGGTCCAGACAATCAAGTCCATGACCAGGTCATATGAAACAGCGAAATGCCCAATCAATAAAGATCAGGGATGCGTAGGGGTGTACGTCGGATGTTTAGAGAGATCAAGTGCGTGTCGTTCGTGAGGGCAACGGTGACCTATTTGGGTACCATATCGCTCCATTCCTGACCTTGAGAGATTCAAACAACAGAAACAGACCTCCCAACCTTCCAACGGTTCGGATGCTCATTGAAAAGACTCGAACAACAGAAAAAAGCTGTAAATTGCCGTTGGAAAAGCGTTCAGTGGTCTTTGCGTTTTGCCTCGTCGAATTTCATCGATCGGGCAAACCAAGTGCCCAGTTGGGTTCTCCACTCCACCGAACCTTTGAGGTTCTTGACCTTACCCTCAGTAGGGCTTTTAGGCTTGCACTCAATGATTGTGTCGGTTCTAGCTTCGAAGTAGTCGACGTCAATCGTGGCCACTGTCAAGAAATGATATACATGAACATGCTTGGTCTGTCCGTTACGTCTAGCACGGCCGATTGCCTGGGTCATTGCGGCATCATATCGAGCTTGGGCATTCTCCCCAGAAGTGTAATATGGCTGGAAGAATATGACGTGATTAGCAACAGTAAGGTTGCTATGATTAAGTCAGCAAATTCCTGCATAGTGAAGTTCCGACTCCTTACCTTCCAGACGCGTTTGCATCACCGATATTGAGAATCATCACGCGGGCTTTCACTCCATGCTTTTGCTCCGTCTCATTCTGAAAAGCCTCCAGGACGTCCGAGGAAGTTGCCTCCTTGCGTAGATCGGCATATGATATTCCAGCAGCTGTCAATGCTTCTGCCAATTTATCGGTCGACTCCTGATGTTGGCAAAAGATCAGGCCATACTCCTCTTTAGCCTCTATTTCTTTTGTCAGTGCAACCACTGCATCTAACTTGGAGCCATGTGCTGAGCACGAGTCTGCAGAAGCTTGACCAAATGTAGACCCAGCCATCTTCTGGTATTCTCTGTTGAAGGCAGTGCATCCATTTACTGGGCAATCATTGGTGGTTGCACAGGATTCTGCCAAAAGATGGCCACATTCGGCCATAATCTTGACATCGCCTGGTTGCAAGTTGTTGATGCCGCAATGTGCACAGGTGAGATCGGAGCCGGCTTGCAGGCTTGCAATATTTTCAATAAATCTCACATCCCGTGTCTGCTTCACGATCTGGACTATGAGCTTATTGGCTTGCGTCGCGGCTGTTCTGAGTTCGAAAGCCATTCGTGTAACATTCCTAACGCCATGCGAAGCATTTTGGCCGGTAGGATACTCAGGCATGGGGTGCTGATCGTCATCTTTTGATCCGATGGGCCGATAAAACGCCTTCCATGCATCCTCGTGGTGCTTGTCAGCCGCAAGCTGAACCATATTCGCGAGAGATCTGGTTGCCACGAGATCTCCAAAGTGATTTTCCTGAATTCTGGCGCGAAGCCCGACATAATGCTTGCACTCTGGGTTTCCTTGCTCTACATGCTCCTCGTCCACTTTCACATCCAACCAATGGGTCTTCTGAAGCAACCTCTGGAGGGTGTTGTTGTACGAGGTCAGTTCTCGCTTTCGGCTTCGAATAATGGCTTGAAGCAAATTGGCAGCGCTGTCCACCTCGTAATTATCCAATGTAAAATGGGAAGCGCGCATGAAGAGTGCTGGCTTGCCATCTCCAGAACCATGGAGGACATCACGAATCTGTTTTGCGCGATCTCCAGCCTTGTCGTTGTTGCGCACAATGACGAAATCGGTAGGCGCGAGATGTTGAACCAGTTCGAGATAAATTGCTATTTCCGACGGAGACTGGTGAATTAATCGGTAATGAACTGTCATTTCGATATGATCAACGTTTACGAGATCCTGGGACAGGTTAGTTGTGGTCATCTTACTACCGAAAAGCGTGGGACAACAAACCTTTCTACACAACAAGTCTAAGAAGTGCTGTGCCAACTGATGACGGTGTTCACGCCATTTGACAGAACGGAGTTCTTGATGAATCAGAAAGAGCTCGGCTTCTATTTGGAAGGTTAGCGCTGATTTGAAATATGACAGGATAGAACTGACTCGTAAATTCTGCAGTCTTCTGCTTGAAAACATCAGGTCTCAAAGCCATGAAATCATCAACTCCAAGATTGATCCCGAGAAGACGGGCGAGAGCCTTGACATCACTGTGTCCACCCAAGGCTGGTGTACCAGAAAGTAGCCATTTAAGACGGGCAACCAGTCCCTGCAAGCTGACGCCAACAAGCCCATCGCCGTACGTATATTCGTCTACAATCATGCGCTCCCAATAGAAGAGCTCGAGAATAGCGTAACCCATGGTTTCCCATTTTCCTTTCTCCTGAAAGGCAATGGCGTGCTCGAACTTCTTCGCGTCAGAGGTGGAGCTGGCTGCCTTGTTCTTTGAGCTGGTTGTCTTGGTCTTCGAGCTGGCTGTCTTGGTCTTTGAACCGTCCGTTTGGCGCTTGTCAGAATTCACGTAAGCAGCACCAGTGATGTGCTTCGAAGGCACGCGAACCTCAACGGAAGCAGCCTTCTTAACGTTCGCACGCCACTTCTTCTCTACATGCTCCACCAGACCCTCGGGGTTTTTCTGGAGCACCTCAACACTATCTTCCAGCGATGAGACTGCATATTTGCGCCAAGCTCCAAATTCGCGAACTCCAGGCTTCTCCACTGGTTCAACAACCCCAGCATGAGACGCAAGCACCTTGACATATGGAAGCTTGTTAGGCACCGACCAGCTTATCAACACAATCTTTGCGTCTTGTATTTGCTTAATTGTCAAATTGGCGAAATCTCCAGGGGATTCGATGATGATGAGACTATTGAGGAACTCTGGTGTGAACTTTTGGATCTCGCTTCTCCACTGCTTCACCAGGTGTGGCGGCATAATAATTAGGCTGGCTTTCGTTGGGATCTTGCCAGCGGGAATCTTCGTGCTCTCTGGCTCACTCTTTGAGGCAGTCTTGCGGGCTTCGAATGACCCTTTAATAAGTGCAAGTGTAACAACTGTCTTGCCAAAGCCAACATCCTGAGCGAGGATGCCGCCGTGACGAACAATCGTGCGTGTTGCACGCCCCTCAGCGCGATAACCAATTTCAGGAATTGGAGCTTCAACGATTTCTTCTTCGATGAACTCAGTACCATCTGCTTCCTGTTTTCGCATCCAGGCAAGAACCTTCAGTTGCTCTGGACGGAGCTCAAAATTTCGGAAAGGCTGTTTGGCGGCTTTGACACCTTCATTGCTAAGAAGGGTCAGCGGCTTCAGCTTCGGCACCTGAGCTCGACCGTCGTCTGTGACAAGTCTCCACGATAGGCTGATAGGAGCATCGTCAGTTTCGGATGCAAGAAGACCTCTTGCGCGATGCATCAACGTTGTTGGATCCATGGAGATTCGGAGATCCATGCTTACAGAATCATCTTTTCGGAACATGACAGTCAACGGCGATGGCCGGGTCTTAATTCTCTTCTCGTGCTCGAAAGCTTGCTCGCTTTCCTCGTATGGAATATTTTTGCCTTGCTTGTTCACCGTCCACACGAAAGCCGGGCGAGGAGGTGCGCAGATGACGCAATTGTGAAGGATATCAACGAAGTCGTGCCAGCCATTACTGGCCTCGAGATGCCCCTTAATCTTCAGATGTTGGAGAACTGCCCACAAGAGCCCTTGCCAGAAGTGGGATCTGTCGCCCCGCTTGATAATGTTCCACGCATTGGAGGGTAGTTGAAGGTTAAGTTCTCGATTAAGCTTGCCCTGACACTCAAACACATCAAACTGGTGTCCACATGAAAGAGGCAGGCGAGAGACATCCTGTGGCAAGTGGCGGTAGGTAAAGTCTTCACCGGTCAAAGTCAAATCGGCGGCTCCAAGGTCGACAAAACGACCGCCGACAAAAATACTGACTTCATCAGTGACAGCGCCGTCGTATGCTTGAATTGTGTGATCAGTGCCTTGCACTAAAATGCGAGATCCATCTTCATTTTCGAGTCCTGGAACGATTGGCTGTCGCCACGAATTGGAAAATCGAGCCGCAGCTGTGGGGTAATCTCCCCAGTCCTTGCGCTCAAAATCAGATCCGACGAGAAAAGAGTGCTGCGATGGGTCTCCGCTCTGCATGGTGTGGTGAAAATATATCCCAAGAGGCTGCTGTCCAGCAATGCTAGACTTTCGGACATGTAGCGTGTTGAAAGCTTGCCCGCACATTGGTGCTGCAATGTAATGCCCGCGGATATCAGTATCAAAGTACCTGTCATCGAAGTCCTCGACGCCAACTTCCAATATGCTATGGTTGAAATCGTTCAAGGCACTGACAAGGCCGCAAGTATTCTTGTAAGTTGGGTTCAGAGGCCCTCTTGAGGTGACGGTAGCCTTGAACTCCTTCTCTATCGGCATCCAGTACGCCCATTTGCCTCGGACGATGTCCTTGCCGTTCGGAACCATGCGCGCAATAGGATACTGTTTCAAGTATTCGCCAATTTTGCTATCCAATGGTTGCAAAGAGACATTTGCATATAGCAGCCACTCCACACCGCTGCCAGTGATGACCAGCTTCACGGTTGCGGCCTCAGATGTGTACTCAACAGTCCAAACGTTAGTTCGTCGGATAGAGCTGAATCGAACCGAAGAACGCAGAGCATTTTGAATTGCGTCCAGCATGTCTTGCCAGGTAATCGCATCTTTTGAAGTAGCAAACTTTCTCAATCGATCAAGGAAGTTTTGTGCTTCAATCGAATAGAGTGCGCTTAAATTGATGACCATAGGTACGGCTCTCTTGATGGCATCCTCAAACTCGATAGGATTCTTGCGCGCCTGAAGGAATTGTTTACCAAGTAACTTGTACTCGTGAGCAGGCTTTTTACCACATTTGATACACGTTGTATGCCAGCAAAGCTGACATCTTTGGAATTGCCTGTCTAGAACAGCAAACCGACCTTCGCACAGACATAATCTGATAGTATAAAGCGCAAGCGTGGTGATTTCCTCAACCGAGATCGGTGTGTATTGACAGGGGCTCGCGTTGAACACCAGAAGGGTCTGTCGGCCTTCAGTGCACGGTAAAGGGTCTTGCTCAACCTCGACTGCTTCTCGACCCTCGATAGTGAAAACCGAGTTGAAGGTCATCAGAGCTGCAAGCATGATCGAGGTGACGAGAGGGGACGACATGGCATTCCCACACATGTCGTGTAGAAGACTCTCGGACATATTCGAGACGTTAACTTGCCCTAGATCGATACCCTGTAAGTTTGCGGCTTCGGCGCCAACTACTTTTCGACCTTGAACGGTCGAGAATGCAATATTTGTCGGCGTGAGACACTGCTGGACGCCATTTCGCAGAGTATCCTGCACGCGGTAGACGTTCTGAGATAACTCCAACTGGCGGCTGAAACTCAATGTTAGCAGATGTCAAACAACAGGAGATTAGGAACTCACTTGAAGTATCTGTCGTCGAAGCCTCTCTGTAGGCATCGACCGTGCGCGATGTCCAGAGAGTCTAGAACTCTCTCCGTACCATTCGACATCCGGACATGAAAGTCTGGTAATACACTGGAGCCATCCGTCTTCCAATCTGTGAGCATGTGGTTTCGACCGAGTCCGAGGTCTCTCCGATACTCCTCATGATTTATAGTGCACTTGTCCCAATTAACTGGCTTACGGTCGCTTCTGGCTTCTCCGTGAAGAACTTTCAAAGCAGGGTCGTCCGACTTGAAAAGAAAAGCTTCTACTGGCGCACTGGCCGGTCTCTCAAAATCCTTAACCATTTTGACGCACTTCTCCTTCAAAGTCTTCCACTCCGTCGCCTGGATCACGTTCTTTAGGACACACACCATGTAGCCTCTCAGCCTCGTCTGAGGTAGATAGTAGTCTTTGGTGTCGACCTTAAAGAAGATGGTGTAATACCCAGCTTCTTCACAGAACTCCTGGATGCTCTTGTCTTGCTCTTTGCCATTTTTCATCTTGAAGATCCTCTTCCCGGTCTTCTTATCGTATTGAGGCACCCACGGAGCTGCGCCGATAACATTTTCGAGAACGACAAGCAAAGGGTGGTACATTTCCATGTACGCAATGACAGCGAAAAAGGTGTCCCCAGACTCGCCCTTTTCTTCCAGGGTCTTCTGGACGTTATTCAGAGTCGAGAAGTCGTCACAACAGAAACCAGCTACGAGTATGTCGCATCCTTTAGGCACCTCGATTTTCCCGCCGTACATAGTAGTCCTACGGGAGATTAGTGATTGAAGGCTTCAATTGGTCGATTTTCTTACATCATTCTTGGTTCTGGCGAGTTGTTCTTCTTGTGCATGACGAATTCGATAATGTCACGCAATATGCATTTCGGCGCCTGGTTTCGCTCGATATAGGCGGCTTTCTCGGGTTGAATTTCTGCGCTTGCCTCGTGCGAAATCAAGAATTTCTTCCCGTATAAAGCTAGCATGCCTAGTAATTGATGAGTGATAAGTCTGGTGAGCTTATTGGGTAGGAGAACAACTCACATTTCTGCACCATTGTTAAACCTAGAATTGGGCTCTCAGTGCCAGAGCAAAATGTGAGGATTTTCAGAGGAGTGTTGGCAAATTTGCTACACAGGGCGTCCAACTCATCCGGATATGTAGACGCAAGCTTCTGTGTAATATGCGCAAAAATCTCTCTGATTGTCGTTAAAGGGGGAGATTTGTAATCCAAGATATTCGTGAAGTTAAAACCCACTCCGGGATTCGCAAACGATCTTGGGTCATGCTGGACTTGTGTTGTTGGTTTGATAATCCGCTTTTTCGGTACAGCTTTAGCAATTTTACAAAGTGGGTTTGCGTTATCCACTGCCGGTGACGACTTTCGCTGCAGTGCACGAGAGCTATCAGGAGCAGTGTTTGACGCACCACGGGCTATTCGATGATTAGCACGTGACTGAAAAGGCTGGACTAGAAGAAAATTCAACGGGATGCAGGAAACGCACTGGATCTGACGCGCTTGGTAGAACGCTCTTCATCGTCACTGCGGGGGCGCTTGGCAGGCTGGGCAGACCAGTTTGCCTTGTCAATACCGGTGTTGCCTTCCTGATTGCTGTTCTCTTCATCTGTACCGCCGGTCATGTCAACATCTGATTGGGGATCGTCACCACCTATATCATCCTGATCTGTTTGCATTGGATCGCCATCGTCTGGCTCGTCATCATCTGGTTCGTCGTCTTCTGGCTCTCCAACAGCTTCGAAATCGCTGTCAATCTCGTCAGGGCTATGGTCCATGTCGGCATATGACTTCGTGCTGGCGGCCTTGCGCCTTGGGCGGCGCGATGTCATTTTGGTCTTGACCACACCTGTAAACAGTCGATTAGTCTGATGTCATTTTTATATCGCATAGATGAAGTTGTTGTAAAAGAAAGCCGCGTTTGTACAGGAAACAAATTGACTTGGAAGGAAAAGCGATCCGGCCGGGACACCACGCTGGAAAAATATTCAAATCGAGGTTCAATGCTTGGAAATGATGAGATTAGAAAGAAAGACAGAATTCAAACAATGCCAGAGTAAGGACAGCGCAACAGTACCACTGCGTTGCAAAGGTAAGTCGATGTTGATGAGCGCGACCGTGGACTGAGCGCGGAGCGTCGCGCTCCTCAACAAGATCGAATTCGGGGCAAGAAGAGCTGAAAGGACCAGAAAAAGTACCGTTATACAAAGACCATGTGATAGCAACTGCCTTTGAAGGCAAATTGATCGCAAATCCTAGTGATGTGGTGGTGTTGATGACGGGGTGGGTAATTGGGGTGACTGGCAGATCGCAGAGAAAGGGGTAACTTACCACCAAGGTGCCAATAGCTATTTGTAATGCAAGTGGCAGCAAAGCTATTCGACTCTTGATCTGCAATGTTTATGCAACCTTGTAAATGCTGTACAGGCTGTCACCGCAGGCAGTGGTGGTGTTGATGGGGGAAAAGGTTGAGTGCGAGTGGAATTTTCCTATGAGGTATTCGGCTGGCCCGCACTCACGATCAAGCGACAGCCAGTGCCGCGACCTGCCACTAAGGAGAAAGAAAACACCGACACCCCGGAAGAATTTCGCCACATGAGATTAGAATAAAACCAAAACTCCAACTACTCTACGCCATGACAAGCCTTACTTGATATCAACAAGAACGGCACGCATTAGGAGTACGTCTACCCACTTGTAAGATCGTATGTAGTCCTCTGAAGTATCAAAAGCAATTGCTGATCACATATAGGCTTCAGTTGCACTTGCAGACCCAAACAGACAATGAACGAGATATTTCAAACCCACCTCCGCGATTACACAACCCAATCTTGCTCCAGCCATTCGATATCGATTCCTCGGTCGAGGTACGACCCTCCGCCTCAGTGATGACTTTGCTCTCTGGGACGAATCGCTGGCGAAGGACCAATTCTTTACCCGAACTCTCCTTGGCCTCATCGCTGTCTTGCAAAACAACAACTGCCAAACGAGCACCATTTCGACCTTTCCAGATAGATGACCTGGGATCCGGTAGGACATGCTTCCATGCTGAAATGGAGGCCCCATAACTGGACCTTGAGGTCGGGATTGGAGCGGGACTTTCGTCGTCGTCCTCGTCAGACCATACTTTCAGAGACCCATAAGGTACTACTGGCCGGCTGTTCGAAGTATCTGATGACTTTGATGCCGGAACATTGCAAGGCGACCAAGATATCTCTATAGAGGAACTGATAATCAATTGGGGCGAGGGGGACGCATTAGAGGCAGTGCCTATTGCTTCCCAGTCTATTGGATCACAATCCGAGTCTTCCTCATGATCCGGGAGTTCTAACTCTAGGTCCCCATCCGGGGCATCATTGGAAGACGCCCCGGAATCATCGATCGAGCCCGCCCTGTCGTGGACATGCTCGACCACAGTCGGCGGCGTGTTACCAGCATCTTGGCGTCGAGCCGCAAAGAAGCGGGGAATCAGGGGAATCCTTAAATGCATAGACGATTCTTCGCGTGATAACCAGGTAAAGTCAAGCTAGCAAGGCCAGCATGTTTCCCATTGTTCAGGTTATCCAATTGCAAATATTGAAACGCTACACCACAACTGTCAGCATTGCTCGCCCAGTGTCAGCGATTGATGCTTCTTGTGAATTGGTGAAGTGCCTCGAGCAGTCCCCTTTTCATAGAACGTCTTCTGGTCCGTGATACCACGATGATCTTAAGGGGATGAAAGAGAGCCGAGGAAGTGTTGGAAGGCGCAAAGAGGCAGCCGTGAGCAGCAATGTGCTCAATGCGTATCGTCTCGTGACGAGCAAAGCTCTTCAAATATGCGAATTGACCCATGGAAAGGGAAACTGCAAAGTCTTATGATATATAAGACGATCACGGTCAAGGCAAAGACGTATCCTACACGGAGAGAACAAGGAAATTAGCAGGGCAACATCTCATACTAAGAAAAGGTCCGGAGAGGAACAGGAGTAAGCTGAAAGAATACTCACTGCAAACGAACGAATGGAAGTTGTCAAGGGGAAAAGACCCTTTGAACGCGAATAAGAAGCCTCAATATTCCGTACATGCAGCGATGGTCATGGAGATCGAGATCATAGGGCGAGGTCAAGTGATCTGACAAGTTTAAAATCCCCAGACCCGGATGCTGCTAGAGTCCGGCGTAAAAGCATGTGTCCCAAAACGTTGTGTACTGCAAGTGTCACAGAGTCTCCGTCGTCGGCAAGCGAGAGTGCTCCAATTGCTATATAAGCAAAAAATCCGATGGAGCTGGGACGTTCATGTTGACTGCGTGGCTTCCACACCTAGATGATGTTAGCTGTTGACGGTCAAGTTTACCAAGTTCACCATAGCCAAGTCAAGCTAAGTACTTGAAATGAGCTTACTTGCGTTTGAAAGGACAATAACACAGCTTGGTACCTGCGACTACCTTGATGACAGACAACCCGCCTTCCAGGGCCTTAGTGCTGACATGGTGTCAGCACTTGGATGGGCGTACGAGGAGAGGGTGAACGGGACATGTCTGATGATGAAATATGAGTCAAGTAGATGTCTTACCAAGAGAGAGTGTCAATCGAGAGCCTGCAGCAGTATGGAGTATACGTCGATGCTGATATCATTCCCAAGTCGTCAAGTGACCTAGAGGATGGTCGTCCTGAAACAAAGCAGTGCGCTAGATCTGGCAGGTTAGCATGGAACTGGAGGCGTAATTGTGGTTTGGTTTTGCCAGTGGAAACGCGGAAAAAATGTAGTTGGAGGTAGAGCCGTGGGAAGGTTGAGGCGGAATGTGGAACATGGAAGACAGAAGATCTGGGAAAGTGTAAGAAAGAAGGTTAGTCGAAAAAGGTAAGTGCGAGGTGGGAAATCTGTAAGGAAAGAAGGAAGGAAAATGCAACCAGAAAATAGGTAGACGGAAGGAGCGAAAGGGGGAAAGTAACGTAGGCAAGATGAGTGGATCAAGTGAAGGAAGACCTACTTACGGTACCAAAAGCGGCAGTAGTATGCCAGGGTCAACTCGAGCTTTCTTGCAAAGCCTCAAGGATTTTTGTTGAAGGTTTGTTGTTTCTTAAAAGAGAGTGGCTTGAGGTGTTGAAGGAGTGACCAAGTGAGTTTGCTGGGGCAAAGTTGTTGAATGCAGGGAGAGATCGTGGCTGATCATTTTGGGACGCGAATATCAAGAAGCTAAGAAGGCGCGCACCCCTGCAAAAGACGTTGGAAAAGAGTTTGCTCCATCCTGATGGTAGGATGATGATCATTGGCCCAGAGCCGATAGCAACGCTTGCCGAATGTGGTAAGCCTGTCAAACCTTGTGCATGAGAGATCGATTCGTGTGAGAACACACAGAAGAGGCTTCAGGAGCTAGCACAACGAAGATGGGCCCACACAGACTCTTTTGTAAGACATCTCTGTAGACCTATAGAGTCGATGATTATTGAAGTGGGTGAGGGGGTTGAAAGGGGGCCCAGTCTGCTCCCAGGCGAAGGTTGCCTCTTCCCTCCCTTCCTTGCATCTACCGTTCCAGAAGTTTTTATATATTGCTGCCAAATAAATAGATTTCCAAAGTACATCTGGGTCGTACTGAGTTGTGTGAAGCATCTTGTCTCTTGAAAGGCTGATATGCAGTGTTTTGGAATGGAATGGGATATTAGAATTGTAGTGGGAATGCGGAGTTATTTCCTTTGTGCGGAGACGAAGCGATCACGGGATTCGGCGTTTTGCACGAACCCCGTGCTTCTTAGGTAGCCTATCGATAACGACCTGGGACTCTAAATTCACAAGAGTCTTTGACAGCAAATTTGAAAAGTCAAAGGTTGACCCTACAAGATGCCTCCACCTTTACCTGAGCTGGCAGACTCTCAGAACAAGTTCGAGGACCTCTCAGGGATCAATAGCTCTGCCTATGCAAATCCATACGATGCCATGATCGAGGCCTGCGACGATAATCCAGTAGGAATCCCTTTCTCAGAACGTTGCAGGCCCAGCTCTATCATTTCGTTTGTTTTCGCACTGATCTCGGTTGCTTGCTGTTTTGCTCTACCTACAGAAGCTGATTCCCCAGGCTCAACTCCAAGCTCGCTACTCAACCCACCGCAGCACTCGCAATGCTCAGCAGAAGGCCAAGCTCCTCTCTCCAGAGTTCTCCGGCCTGATCATAGATCCCATCCTTGAGAGATTGATGGACCCGTCCATTGAGCCAGGATTCAAGGACTTTAGATACTGTCTCGTGTTCTGGGCTCGTCCTCCAGCCCATATCCGCTCCCTGGTCAACAAGATCCAACGAGAACTGTTGACCTTAGCTCCAAGTACGTCTCAATGTTCTACTTCATGCGACGCAGATCATTGGAAGTGTTGGAATTCCTATCTCTCAAATGGTCCCCACAAGATCTCGTGACTAACAGCTAACAGAGCTCTGGCTCATGCCTCTACCAAACCTTCATCTCACTACACTCGAACTTACACATTCCCTTACGCAGCCAGAGATCGATGCCATTGTATCTAACCTAGGCAAGCCCACCGCCGAGATCATGACAGATTACACCTACTCCCATAAGGCGCGCCTTGTTAAGCCTATGATCTCTTACGACGGCGCTGCGCTTGCTCTTTCTTTCGTACCTGCGGCTGGCGAACTCCTACCCCCAAAGGGGACTAGTGATGGAGTAGAAAGGACTCGAGAGGACGATGGCTTCACTTACCACCACCTACGTCGTGATCTATTCAATATTGCTAGCAAGACCGGTGTGTCCGTTGACTCTCGTTATGTTGTACCCAGCTCTCACATCACCGTTGGACGTTTCCTCACCCAGGATAGCCATGATACTCCTGAGAAAATGGCCGCCTGGATTGAAAAGATTGAAGGGCTCAACAAATGGCTGGAGCAAGAGTACTGGCCTAGGGAGGGTGGGGAAAGGAGAGAAGATGGAGAGTGGATCGTGGGGCAAGAGAGAGGTCTAGACTTTAGAGAGGGCACGCTCTGGTACGGCGGAGGGAACACCATTAGAATTGGAAAAGGGTTTTGACAGATTACATGCTGTTCATTAGATTCCAGAAGTGGCGAAGGAGCATTTTTAGAGCAGATCTCTGAGTTTTGATAAAAGGGGTTAGAGTTCGCTTGCTAGAAGGGGGTATTTTAGGCAGCTTTATATCTATCGCAGTATCATTCATCAGAAACAACGCAAAGTTCCAGGGTCATGATACGGAAACTGTTAGGATCCACGAGTGTCCGATGTCCAAATATGGTGAACTGACAGCAAATGACAGACGTGAAAGGTTGTGTCCTCAATTGCAGTAAAGGGGTTCGCTTCGATATCTTGAAATAACATTCCCAGTCTTGGAAGCTATAGAGCAAGACACGGAGAACGGAAACATTTGACGCGAAAAGGAGAAGGTATCTCATCACGTTATCCCACGTCTCGGGTCACCGCGGCTCGGCTTGTAAATCCATGCTTGACATCACTTCCAGATATCATAAGGTTGTGGTATCGGCAAAGTTTGCTATGCTTCCTCGGCGATGCAGAATAAGGTACAGAGAGCCAACCCTTCTCAGCTGCGTCTTGCCCCATCCATCTCAGCTAATATGTCCACGCAAAATCCACCATCCCATGGCCTCTTGAAGAAAGTCATAAGTTCCGAAGCAAAGCATCTAGAACACCAACGCAGCACCCTTGGTCTTCTTGTCACCACTATCAAATCATTAGCTTCACTATTCTCCCTGCGCAGAACCCCAGAGTCTTGAAGGATCACATACCCAAGTTCGAAATGCTTGCATCGCTTCAACGCCAGTTGTGCCTTCGTCTTGCAGGCTGTGCACTCCAATCTTAACACGACCTTCTTGGTTGTCTTCGCCTTTTTGTGGAACACGGGCTTCGTTTGACCACCATAACCGGATTGTTTGCGATCATAACGACGCTTTCCTTGCGCGAACAGCGAAGCCTGTCCTTGTTAGATGCAGATCGCTCGAGATGGGCTTTTCGTTGTACCTTTCCGGCCTTGTATTGGGTCACCTTGTGCTGTGTGTGCTTTCTGCAGTCCTTGCCCTTGCAGTAGGTGCGTCTGGTTTTTGGGACGTTGACCTGTGAAGAATCTCGTTAGCTTCCTTCCTCGATTTTGCTTCCGTATCTGCCCATCTGCCCTCTCATTCTTGCCCCCAAGATTCGTTTCTGCGTATTTCTCAAAGGGCCGCGTGCTCCGCTTCTCAACATTGATGTTTCCGCAGTCAAGGAGGATCTGCGGAGTCTTCCCTGGTGTGTCCGGTCGAGCTGTCGTCCTGCTTTTGCGAAGTCCTCCTTCCATGCCTTCGCACCCCTCCGCATGCATCACCTCCATCTCGGGCAATGCAATAGATTGAAATACGTACCATCTTGGCGGATTTTCGCTGTGGTCGTCGAGAGTTGAATTGTTCGTGGCGTTGACTAGAATTTCGCGGATTTCCTGTCTCCAAAAGTGCGTTGACTACCTAAGCGATGTGACCCACTTTATTGCACGTGACTGTGTGAGATTTGGATTCTTGAACACGCTTACCTCAAGCCATGTTGGACACCTCTCTGCTGAGACTAAGAATGAAAATCGTGAAGGGAGCTTCGAATAATATGAAGCTTTTAGTTGTTAGATTCATGTACAAGTACATATTTTGTGACGGCGGTGGACCAAATGAGAAATTTAGCCGCGGTACAGCATCTAACCTCTTCTACCCCTCCAGCCTTGGGCCTTGGGCGTTGTTGGGTCAACTCTTCTATCGAGATCACTGGCCGAGGAGTCCGCGAAGTCAGTCAGCTTTCTCTTGTCCTCGCACCAATGGCAGCAAGCCACGATGTCCCAATTCACTCATCTGCATCAAAAAAAGAAACGGGAGAACGGGAATGTTATGATTGTGCGGGTCGGTCCCGTTCCCGCCTCCGATATTTCTGTTGTGGCCGAGGGAAATGGCAAGCAGTTAGGAAATGGTGGAAGTCAAGGGAAAGGGCCAGGTGACAACATGGATATTGGCACTGTGGGTGAGGAATCTGAGTATGAAGAAGACAACAGTATTAGAGTTGCTAGTACCAGCTCGGTCTCCATCGTGTTCCCACCCTTGTTGCAAGACGAGGTGTATTTGAATGACGGCACCTTAAAGGTTGGAGAGGTCTTGATTTGGAAGAACCTCGAATCAGCGCTGCGGTGTCTTGACATATATCGCGATAACCTCAACTTCTGGTCCAGTATTAGAGCAGTGTTTTTGGATTATGTGGGGGCAGTTTGGGTCCGTGATGTGCAAGGTGTTAGGCTCGAGCTCAGGCTCGCCCATCAGATGTTCTCTCGACTTCACGATATCATGACATCAATGTGTCAACAGGGCGTAAAGCCCAAGCTAGAGTGGCTTCGCCTGGCCCCCATCGAAAACGATACAAAAATCAAGAAAGCGGAAAGCCAATACAGAGGACAGCAGATCCAACAAGTCCTCACGCATATCAGAATCCAATCTAAGCCCTGCAGTTGGGAATGGATTGGTCTGGCGCATGTATGGACGTATAGAATACATGGAGCCGTGAAATTGTATAATTTCATGAAGTCTGGAATATGTGCTCCTGCTTACAAATGCTCTCGTATGACTTAATTAACACTTAAGGAAGTTCTCATATTCGTTGATTCTCTCGCAAATACTCTGATAAGTGCTCCCATATCGCTTCGGCAAAGCTCTAGGAAATTCTCTCACCACAAATTCTCTAGCAAATGCTCTTGCTCACAAATGCTCCCACATGGCCTTAACGCTTAAGGAAATGCTCTTATATATAAACTCTCTCACAAATACTTGTGACCACACGGGGCAAAAGGACCCTCAGAGGTAGATTGAACGTGGAAGTCCTGATCATTTAGAATCTAAAGCTAAGGAAGGAAGGAAGAGAGGAAGAGGGTGAGAGCTAAACTATATATATGGGGGGTGCGATGCACGTGACGGCTCCAAAAGCTCTTGGCACTAGAACCGTCACAATATCCTCACTTAGTACTGTTTAAAAATATAAAAATATGATAAAGGTACCTTATATAAAGAGTAATACTACAAAGGATAATATTAATAATTTGCTAATTATATCTATCTACTTATTTAACCATATAGAGAGAGCTAAGAGCAAGTAAGATAGCTAAGTTTGTACATGCACGAGGCAACAACCCCAGCTCCTAAGTACTAATCATTTCATCTCTCTTCCAACACAGCCACCAGGAAGTTTACTCTGACAGAAACCCACAGAGGAGAGCTCTTATTATCTTCCATTGAGAGCATCAGCCTCGTTCTTCGAGGGTATCAAGTACCTCAAAACACGACCCTATATTCCAACATCCATCTTCGCGCCAAGTGGATGGTCACGACCAATCTACTCGAATTGGGAGCATCCCATTCAGACTCGCCACACAGTGTCAGTTTATCTCACCCTCCCCTCCTCCAGGGTCTGACTCTAATCTTTCACCAGGACTGGATCAGTTGATTGGCCCTCACCTTGTGTGGGGGTAATCCATCACAATTCCCGTCAGCTATACCAACCCATTTTTGGAAGACACTCGCATCCCTACAACCTTGCATCAGCATCAGCTTCAGCATCAGTATCATACATCAGGTCCAACAAATTATCCATCTTCTTACCCCACAGGTCCAAACAATACCAAGCCCGCCTCACCTTATCCGCCCGCGCCCCTCGATAATTCTGTTAGCATCTCAACTATCTGCCAACATGCTGCTTGCGGCCGAAGCCATTTACAGGAGATCCACTGCTCTCGGAGGCCAGGTCAGGAGGTCTGTGGACACTGTCAGAAAGCCGAAACGCCATGCTTCGTTAGTCCTTTCAGACAACAATCGATCACGCATGAAAACATCAGCGCCGAAGGTGATCCATATTTCAGCGACCCCTCTTTCTCCTCCGATGAGGTGCAGACGTGCTCACGTTACAACGATGAAGACCTTGAACAATTTGCAGACGATCAATTAGACCCTTCTTTACGCAAACTCGAATCTTCAGGAGCTTGTTACGATTCACAAATTGGCGGAATTGACAGATCTCCAGACAACCAACCCCTATTATCCCGCACATCTCTAGACGAGCAGAACGCTAGACCTCGCGCGTATCAATCTGTCATTACGCTCGTTGACAACATCATGACATTGACAAGTGGTCAACTCACCGACCTTGGTGATCAAACAGCGACGCTAGACCATTCAGAACTCGCACAGTTGGCGGAGAGGATATCTCACATGTGGTTCCGTTCAGGAGAGCCAGACGAGCTCCTGCGAAACTTGCATGCCACGTTCATCTACGAAATCCTCGTGGAGTTTCCAAGAGAAATACAAGCACTGCCTTTGTATCAAATTCCATCGGGGACTCTGGAGTGCTTCACATTCATACTCATGCACTGGCCACCACTAAACGCGCAAGGCATGTTCGCGCAAACAGTGAACGAGACCAGCTTAAGTATGAGATTCGTGTTGCTCATGTTCCCGGACTTCCAACAGTTCCTAGGGACCGATGTGTGGCTGCGTCAAGAGGAGATTTGCCGACCTGATGGAGCTAAGAAGAGTATTTCTGAACTCTATCTCAGTAACCCCATATTCAAATATCACAAAAGATACCTGCGTATCCTCTTGAATGCATCCAACGCCGGGAACATTATCACGTTTGGAACACCAGCAAGGGATACACTACAGTCCATACTACGCTTAGACGGCCCTAGTCAGGGTGAGTCTGTCCAAAAACCCAATAAACTCGGCGATGTAAGTGCTCCAAGAATCTTTATTTCGCATCGAATATTGACAATTATTTATAGCGTCGAATATGGAGCTTTTGGCACCCACAAGCGATTGTCACGTCTGAATCTTGGTCTGAACGCCTGAAACAAGAGAGTATAGCCAAGTCTCTTCAGCTTATCAGTGGACTTAGAATCAACCTCAAGGTCTTTTTCATGCTTAGAAAGGACTTTTGGAACATACCAGACTCAGATTTCCTGTGTCCTGATAAGCTGGGGTCATCCATCGAGTTCATGAACAGGCTCCGCCCCGCTTATTGGATGACGGCCACCTCCAGGGGTGACAACATCCCACAAAGCGGTGACACTTTTGGTGCGCTGTTGATGGTTCCCACAACTGGTGCGGTTCAAGCACGTATGACTCTGCCACGGGAGCCACAGCCCTTGGCTAGTCAGACAACCATATTGGAAGCAGACATTGAACTGGAAGCAACATTCCCATCTCCATATGAGGTTCTAAGCTTCAGAGTTCTTCCACAAGAGCCACACCTATTACTCCACCAAACGGCCCGAAAAATGATCCTAGATAAAGCCTTGACTATTCTGCCACCCAAGGACGCGAAGGCTGTAGAGGACTTCTCATCTCCATATGAGATTCTAAGCTTCAGAGTTCTTCCACAAGAGCCAGACCAATTACTCGACCAAACGGCCCTTCTATCTCGGCGAAGTGCTGAAACATTATCCCCTTTTCAAATTTCAGCCTTACCGCAGCTTTTTTATTTTTGCCACTCCTCCCAGAAGCTGTTGCAAAATTGCCGTAATGATATCTATCATTGTTATGGCGTTGATCGCGGTAATTATTCACCAGATCTACTTCATTGTTTCCGGTCTGTTCAACAACATCGCAATAGCAACGCGTACCGGACTTCTATACGTGGTTACTCGTGAGTGGAAACTGTTCTCTGCTCAATGTGATACTCATAAGACGTCAGCTGTTAGCACATAGAATATATGGTGGCTTGCTACCTATAGAATATGGGTTCCGTTTCTCAAGAAATTTCCAGAGTCATGGACCAAGGAATGGCTTCCGTGAGTGGAAGCAGCAATTATCAGACGGCGATGCTAATGCCATCGCTGATATTTCGTGCCTGATTGGGTCTGGCGTCTACGATTCGGCTCTTTTGAGAAGAAAGGGGACATCCTTATGCTAGTATCTCCCGAGGGCATCCAAATCTACCTGACGAATGCAGAAGCCATTCACCGGATTCGACAAGTTACTGCCAAACGAGAAGCCTTTCGAAAGCCCCTCGAAAGCTTCCGAGTTCTCGATATCTTCGGCCGAAACGTAATTACAACTGAAGGGGGTGAATGGAAGCAGCATAGAAAATATTGTCCCCAAGCTTCAACGAGAAGAATAATGCGTTGGTTTTTGAAGAAGCATGTAGGCAAGCACAAGGAATGCTAAAGAAATGGAGAACTACATTAGGAGATTCCACCACCAGAGAGGTCCCAATAGACGTTATGCGATTGGCTTTACATAATATTAGCAAAATCGGATTTGGTGTGGGCTTGTTATGGACTGGTGAGAAGGCGAGCGTAGATGAGAATACCCAAGATGCGGTCTTCAACAGCGTTGAGTTGCCCGAAGGACATTCGATGAGCTACGAAACATCCATGGATACGCTTTTGACAAGTTTGGTCTGGGTGATTTTGACTCTGGAGTGGTTGAAGAGTGAGCACTCTGCCAAGATTTGGAAAGCAGTTTACTAATTCTAGTAGAATGCCTCCCATTTCAAGGCGCTCAAAAAGCATATGAGTCCTTTGTCAACTGCGGCCAGTATATGCAGGAGCTGATTGCTCAGAAAGTAGAAGAAGGTGCAAGATCATGTTTGGGAAGACGACTCGATCAAGTTAAAGTAATAGTGGTACTAAGTGTCATATTTCAGAGGTACTCTCTTGAGCTTGCGGTGGACGAGTGGGCGACAGACGATGAGGTTGCAAACAAGGTAAGCAACATATTTTTTCATTGCCTACCTTGAGCTTACTTCTTTACTGGCCAGCTCCGAGTTTCAGCTCCCGGCTCGCTCCTGGCTCTCTCTACCTCAAAGCAATCTGATGCTAATTCGTTGACAGGGGCATGAACAGAGGAAGAGATTGTACAAAGTGGCACAGGACAAGGCAAGACGGAGGAGTGCGACTACTCAGATCACGCTAGGCTTGCACGAGGGACTGGGTTCATACCAGTTCGACTGGTCCAGAAAGGAGAGGAAATGTTTGTCAACATTGTAGATTAGATATCGAGAGATTTTCCCAGCTTAGGTGGCGTCTTATGCCTCGATGGATCAATTGCTTTCGCATTGCTGGTCGCGTACATGTCCAGCGTGAAGCCCCAAAGAGCAACCAAAACGATACTTCTTCCCATCTTCTCTCACACATCCATCGTAAAGTGGAAGGAGCACTCGCTAAAAATCCTTTCCCTTCTGCATGTATCTCACCGCTCATTCGCTGCGTCCTACTGCGTCCTGCTGCTCTGCTGCGAGCTTGTGAAGAAAATCGGGTGGTTGGTCGGGCCAGGAAGCGACCGGCGACCAGCGCGCTAAAATGCGAGAGAGGTTGGTGTGCTCGTTGTTTACCTCCCCTCCAAAACAAAAGGCCTTTCTTTCCCCTCTCTTCCGCCTTCCACTTTTTTCTTCAATCGAGACCAAAACCCTATCCATTACGGTCGCATAACTTTGTCTTGCATAACTGCACCATTCAAAATGTCCGGAGCATCGAGCTTTCTGCAGAAATTGCGGAAGTCGGAGCTGGTCGAGCTCGCCGATTCCGTGGGCTACAAGGAGTATGAGACACCCGCGCATCTTTCATTTCTTCAGCAGATAGGCTGACATCGCGTAGCTACGAGGGGCAGAAGAAGACCGATATTGAGGTTGGGCTGGACGAATATCTCACCAAGAACGCCGCCCAATACTCCAGCGATCCGCGGCTTGCGTCATTCTATAAGACGAGACGGGGTGGTGAAAGCTCTCCGGTTAAGAAGGAAGCTTCGTCTGCTCTATCGGATGTCGAAACGAAGGTCAAGCAAGTGAAGCGCAGAGTCACAAAGGCTGCAGAGGAGTTTCTGCCAACGTAAGTAACGCGCCGAGGCTGCGCGTCAGTTACTTCATAACAATGCTGATTCCTCACAGCGACGATTCAGAAGTCGAGCCAGCAGCTACACGCGCGCGTACTGCATTGACTCGAACCCCTCGCGCATCTGCACTTGCTTTTGCGTCGAGTGTTCCATTACCACCATCGCCAGCCGTCGTTGCTGACGCGATTGATCGTCGTACTCAAGCTCTGCGCACGAGAGTATCGAAGGCCTACAAGCAATCAGGACTCACCGAAACCGCAGAGGCGACGCGTGAAACCCTTTCAACGGTTGTTGCAGTCCAAGTAATCACTGTGGCTTTCGAACTTTACAACTTGCGAAAGGAGATCCTTGCTGACCGATACGCGTTCACGATCCCGGCGATCACGCTTTTCGGTACACAACCCCACGATGTTTTGATCCCAGATCTCTTCCTCCTCTTGACCAGCTCATTCTGGGGTCCTGCTACACTGTGGGCTTTCACCAGCTTGATAATCCCGCTTTTCTCGGCCTACTTCTTCAATCTGACCGCCAAGCCTTCGAGGGCTCGAAGCCACAGCACCCACTTTGCCTATGCCTTCGATCCCTTGACCTTCAACGTTGTGAAGGCACTCCTGACATTCGTTGTCTACGGACAAGATGTCACTTTTGGCGGATTGGTGGATCTCGAGTACGTTGCCAGAATCAACTCCGCTCTCTATGGCGGCTGGCAAGGTGTCCTTGTTGGAACGGGTATTGGCGCCTTGGTCACGCTGTACGAGGCCGTTTTGAAGAAGTAGAATGAAATTCTCGAGCAAATCACGTTTTGCAAGTGCGAACCTGGTTTGAAGAGTGCCTGGGATGGGATTGTACAGGGGTGGGGAAAATATGACTCGTTGTTTTGGTTACTGATTATGGTTATTTTGCTGTGCAACGTAGCATGGTGGTCGGGGACGCGATAGCAGGATTTATCTGGGCCACCAGGAGAGGGGAAGAGGAGACTTCATTCACACCATTCGCTTTCTCTCGCAGTCGTTTCTTGTGCGCTGGCACGATGGTCCTCGGGAGAGGTCATGGGAAGGCGTTGAGGCGTGCTTGGGATACCTATTTTTGGCTGCTACACTTTGTGTTTTGGTATTTCCTCTTATGTGTACATGAAGACGAGGGAACAGGAGAGTTTTCTAGTTATTCAAGTTTGGTTGTGAAATTCATGCTGTTTATAAACCTCATGCTCTGGCTTTATCCTCGTGACTTACGACTTGTGACTTGTGACTTAGTCGGATTTAAGTTCCTCCACTGCCCTGATATCGCGGCCAGCGCCGGGATGCAACTTACGCAAGATGAAAAAAGTAAAGTGTCCAACCACACCCTCCTACTTCGAAGCCGATTTCAAGAAAACTTGATAAGAATAAAGTAAGCAGGCAAATAATCGCAAGACCAGATTGATGGTATGATGATAACAATAAACAACAACACATGAATCACGTAGAGGTGTTTCCTGGCGCGAAAGAGTCCAGTGTTTGTGCCATATTTAGATATGTTCTGCCGGTCTTTGATCCTTGTGCCACGACAGTGATGTGTGCTTAGGACCATTCCACCTAACACACAGATGAATTCGGAGCAGCACCACAAGTTCAAGTGGATGGAGAGCTGCTACCGTAACCCCGGGTCGAGCAAGTGCGGCTACGCGAGGAGGGTACAATCCCCTAACGCCTTGGACTTTTGTTTTTGTAAAACGGTTTCTTTCCCCTGTGTCATGTTCAGAGACTTCGCAAGCCATGAGGGAATGGGCACTTCTGGGAAATAGTCTCCGGGACTGCAATGTTCACCTGCAGATTTCGTTCCTGGGAAGTCTTACAATTCTGACAGCTAGTTTCATATGAAATCCCCCACCTTGACAAGTGAGATATTTTCATGTGATGCTCCTAATAAGGGAGACCCAACTCATAGTGAGTTTTGCACGTTATCTGACGTATTGCAATAGAGATATTACAATCATAGCAATTTGCGCATTATCGGAATGATGCGTCAAGCTGAGAGCGATCCCATGTTCTTCCTTCATCGAGTTTGATCTTTTTCAGGTCTGACATCTTGGCCATGAACACACACCAACCTTGAAACTCATGGCGACAAGGGGCTACAGGACAGTAGGAAAAGATGCCCAAATGTTTCCAACGCTATCCACTGCCAACTGCAACTCTGGCTAGCATGAGATCTCCGATACAAATAGATCTGGTTTATCCTGTCTAACTTGGATATTGATGGAATCCGTAATGAGACCACTATTCAGCCTTATGCAGTGCTTCATATTGGCTAAAGACGGCATTCAGCTAACCTGTTCATTCATTGTGTCCATTCTCCTCAAGGAATGAGCTGTCCTGTCATCGCGGACTTGCGCGTGAACCAGGAGTAAAACGGATAACGCCCCAACCGTGAGGAGGAGTATGAAATGGGATCTCAACCCTTGTGCTAAAATGCAAAAACTGAAAGATTAGATATGATAGGCTAGCCGTGCGAGGGAAAGTGATGTAGAGGAAGCCATAGCGGCCTTGACCGGCTCCAATCCCATTGCAACACTCAAGCAGAAGCCGGCCGAGCCCCAGCCTTCAGCTGACAAGCTGAGATTCATTTGAGATCTCACTGCAAACACCATGAAGGGATCTATTCGCTTAGGAGACACGACAAAAAGCTTTGACTGGGTCGGTTGGAGTTGTCCGGGAAGTGTCACCTGATATGCCTCAAAAAAGGGCTTACTCCGCCAAGCACAGCCCCAGAAATGCAACAACATCTATAACCAGCCAATTGCAGCATCACAGCCTCATACTTTGAGCTGTTAGCAACGTGCAATGGCGTTACTCAGCCTTTCGAGGAAAAGTCGGTTCCGGGGGCGCATGCTTACCCTGAGGCAGGTACTCAGCAGCCAGTCCTATCCCAAGCTCTGATGCTCCTATCTCAACGGTGTTCAGCAGCCTTCGGGAAGCCACACCTGAAGGGATTCGATGAAATCCAGATTCCTAGCTAATTATGCTTAATTACTCTGTCAAATGGGAATTCTCCACCCAATGGGCATCGCCTTGATGGTCATCACTCGTACACCGTCACTTCATCCAGATGGCTGGCAGAAACCGACTTTTCTGCACCACAGGCCAACGGTGACACCTTGGCCAGCCTGCTTCTTTCACGATGGCGTCGAAGTCAGCCGCCATACTTTTGGAATCAAACTCAATATGTCCCTGAATAGCACCGGTGATTCCGACCAACCATGTCCCTCGTCTGCATGGTGAGAATGGACCAGTGTCCAAGAATCTATAAAATGGAAGCTCCCATTGTCGAAATAAATTTTCATCATACAACATCAACACAAACAAAAAAACATCAGCATTTCCTCATCTCTTTCGTCTTTCTTCTCTTTATTTCCTTGCTCATTTCCTATTCCAACGACACGATCTTTCAACTCTTCAGCAAGAACCAACGACTTTTCTTCCTCAGTCAATAATCAGTAATCCATTCAAAATGCATTTCTCAACTGCCACCGCTCTCTCCGTTATCGCACTCGCTTCATCAGTTTTCGCTGGACCCCTCGGCCAGAACCGTCGTGACAATGGGGATGACAACAACACCGATATCGACATCTTCCCATCAGCTGATCACTACGACGATTGGGCCATCTGCAAGGGAAAGGTCACCAAGAACCAGTTCCCTCAACTTCAGGCTCCTTCTAACGACGGTGGCTGCGTCCGTAAGTTCTCATATCTCTGATGTATTTTTCTCTTGCCCTCTTACTAACAGCTTGAAGGGTACTTCCAGGGTATTGATATCACTGGAGTTGTGACCATGGTCAACCTCTACCACAAGGATGGCATCAACTCCGCTTGCGACTGCGCCAGCGCCTGTCTCGAGAGACCTGAGACCTGCACCAACTGGGTCTTTAAACACACCTTCGCTGGAGCCGCCATCGATGACAACAAGCGCTCCTGCACGCTTTATTCCAGCCCCAACCTCCCCTTGGGTGTCACTCTCGACTACAACTTGAACCAGAGTATCGGCTTCGGAGTGGTTGGCATGAACGCTCAACAAGGCTGTGATGCTCCTCAGACATTCCTGGACGCCAACTCGACCATGCCAGATAAATTCGGAGTGTCTGGCTTTGCCGTCCGTGACACCCTGCAGCGCCAATACTGCTAGATACTCTCTAGCCAGTACACAGGAGTTCTTAGAGAGGAAAAGCTGGCATGGTTCCGAGCTCAGGCCATCATTTTCATCTGCATAGCGATTGGATTTCATTTTAAGACTTGTCTTTGCATTTTCTTATTTTAGCGTTGCATAGATTCTGGCGTATCTTTTGCTTCTTCGGATAATGTTTACACACTCTTTTGGATAGGGGAGTAATAGATTGTAGATAGTCACTCACTTATCGTCAGCATAGATTCGGAATGGAACTTTTCATCCGAACGAACTCAACTTCTGTCTTTGATGAATTGTGAAATGTAGCCTTGTTTTCCAAGACGAATCCGCCATAATAGCTGTCGACATTCGTGGCACAAAGATGATCTTCCGTATTATCTAAGTTGACGAAGATTAGAAAGAGAAGGATCTTGCTTCTTTAGAATATTCCTCAAGTTTTGGTACATTCGATATCAGTATGGCGCAGGGGTTCTCGACAACGCCAAGTACACATTGAGATCCCGGGCCTGAAAAAAAGATCCCTAAATTATACTGCTGGATTTTTTTGGAACATCAGCATGCGCGTGAAAGCTATCAATACCCCATTTGCAGACTAGGCTAGATATGTGGAGATGGGTGCATTCACCAGTGACGCGGAGTAATAGTCCCCCACCGGGTCCAAGCATTCTCGTAGGAATCATCATCAGAAGCAGGATTTACAACTAGCCATGAAGCTAAGTTTTCATGCTACATGTTACTGCTCGGAAACATGCCAACGTGCTGGAAAGAATCTCGCCAGCGTCTAGGTCTTGGCAACAGAGAACCATTTCCAACCAAGCGTCACATCTCTTGGAACGGCACAATTCCTCGAGCAAAAAGCTTCAGCGTTAATAGAAGGCCTGTGTACTCGGTCTTGATCTCATGGCATGATATTATTTTCAAGTATCTTATTTGCCTTATACTTAGTTGGAGAGCGGACTAAAGAACAGAAACGCCTGAATGACCAGCCCAGACTCCTCGCTCCCAGATGTGTACTTGTACAAAGACTCCGTGGTCTAAAGAAGGTGCCCCCAAGAGATCTGCATGCCTTGTTGTGAATATTTTTCGATTGCGCTTCCAGATCAGCCCCGCTTGAACACACTCTCGCCACTGAAGGCCATTTCTCTGTCTCTCCTCATACCCTCCAACACACCCACCAAACCACCACTCCTCAGTCTTTCCAGCACGACCTTCATTCCCTCCTTGCTCTTTCCCAATTGATTCTCCGTCCGTCGGCTCGCGATTGCTTCGATACTCCTCTGAATTCCACTCGTACTCCAACTCGCCAAGAAACTCTTCTTCTCCTCCACCTCCTCCTTCACCTCATCCTTTCTATTCGCCCTCGCTCTCAGCCTGTCCCCCAGTCTGCTCCTGAACATCACCGTAGTGATGACACCTGTAGTCCCAGCGGCCACGCTAAAATCATCGCCCTCATTATCCGGCACCCTCCGCTGATACTCCTGCTTCTCAACCACGCTCAATATTCCAGTCCAATCAAGATTCTTGCTCTCAGTGTGCATCCATCCTTCCTTAACATCGATCGTGCTCGTCTCGAGAATGTAGCTTTCCGAGCGCCCGCCACTGACGTTCCCCAGCACGCTCTTTGGCAGAAGCTTGAGCACCGCAGGCGGCAGCCGGGATGACTTCCGATGGATTCGCAGAGTCTTTAGGCGGCCCTGGCTATCGATGGATCGGTCGATTACATCGGTGGAGAGGACGTGTGTGCTGTAAGGGTTCGGGTACCGCAGAAAGTAGGCAAGGGTCACGGCGGGGAAGGAATAGTCGTAGGTGTAGGAGGACTCGAAGAATTTCACCATTGTGGATGCTGGCGGAAAGGCATTTGTGTTTGTTCGGATAGAGAAAGCAAGTGGAGGGGGTCGTGGGTTGTTTGAGGGGAAGTGGTGAGATGAAGTCTGGTGATAAATCAGAGGATTTTATTTGCTCGGCTGGATATTCACTACTTCCACGCGTTACCTCTTTGGGACGAAATCTGGGGTAACGACAACTTCTGGAAGAAAGGCACGAGACTTTCTTTTAATCATGATTATGAGCTGCTCCGGAGGCTTCAAAGCCTACGATACTGTGGAAGAGAAGCTCGTGATTTCGCCTGTTGCACATCTCATTTATATCACAGCGCTCCAGGTCAGAGATCTGAACTCAGCAGACTGCTGTACGCATTCAATAGAAAATTGGGGAGTAGTTGAGCTTGATTTCTCCTTCTTCATATTCTGCAGGCGTCGGACCTGATCCTTAAGTTCAAAACAATCGACGTGCATACAGAATGTTCAACATTTCATAGATGCAGATGCTATTTCTGAAGTTACACAGTACCTGTCGAGCTGCTGATATCAGTCCGTTGGGATTTATCCCACGGTTTGGGTCATCAACCTCAACTTCCAGGGTATCAGGACTTGAAAATGTATGAAGTCTTCAACTTATGTCCAATAATAAGACAAAGAAGAGGTTTTCTCTTCCACATCATTGGCAATCTGTAATGGACCCGGATAGTAATATAGAGGGAATCTACTTCCTCACGCTTTTAGAACTAAGACATGGCTAAGTGTATAGCAGAGGTAAGATTAGGTCTCTATTTCAATCCTATTCAGTGACTTGGGTTGATAATGACTTGCTTGTTGTTCTAGTTTTGGGCAAGGTAGAGCCATGGGTTACATTGTCAATAGTAGTAGCTCCTTTAGTATGTGAAAAAGAGTGCTGTGTAGTAGAAATTAAGTCCGTCTTTTGATTTGAGTCGCCCTTTTGTCAAAATCAAATTAGAATACTAAACGGCTCTTCCTTTTAACTCTAGCTAATAACTACAGTTATGAATCACAACCCAAAGATGTCTAACACTAATAAAGAAATAAAGACAAAACTTTTACTGTTTTCTAGATTAAAAGTTGAATACTAGATTAATATTTCGACTTTAGTCATGCGCTTTCTTTTATAATCAAGGATACAGCAGAGCATCAAGTCTCACTTACGGCTTTGCTTAACACCAGACTCTTCAGTTTATCGCTAAGAGTAAAAATAATACTACATTGTTCCTTGGTTTATGACTAACGGTAAAGCAGAACATTACATTGCTCATCCAACCTATGGCTAAGAGCAAAGTAGGCCATGAGATCACTTCTTCAATTTAGTCAAACACTAAAGTTTGATATTTTAACATATAAGAAAAGGTTGCTCCTCCAATAAATAGATAAGAGCGAAGTCGTAGTTTAGATTGTTCTTTCGATCCTGGTCAAAGACTGAAGTTGTGCATCTTAGCATACAAGAAAGAATCTCTCCTTTAATAAACAGATGAGAGTGAAGCAGTGGATCAGATAGCTCCTTCGATTTTGGGAGAGACTGTAGTTGTGAATCACAACTTGCAAGCCAGCACATATATAAAATGAACACTTAAACACTGACACCACGCTTATCGCCACACAGAATCAACATCTTCTACCAGTTCGTAGAAGCACACCATGGTAAGGAGAGGCAAAGCAGAAAGCTATCACAAGGATGCATGGAAGAAAGACACACTTCTTCTAACATGCATCTTGCGCCTCCGTGTCCAGCCTGCTGTATCCTACAGAGATATCTCCGACATCCTGTTGAAAGCACTCTCCAAGCATCTCTCTGGAGTTGCTGAAAACTCTGCCAACTTGGCCAAGCTTAAGTCCACAACAACCAATAATAACACATCAGCGAACACTATGTCCACAATCTCAACATCGGCAGATTCTATAGTGGTCAACAACGAGAAAGACGAAAGGGAAGCGCAGATGAAGGAGTGGTTGGTTCAATACTTGGAGGAGGACTTCATGGGTGCTGAATTCCGGGGAGATCAAGCATGGTGGAAAGCCAGGGACATGGATGCTGGGGTGATTGGAG
Organism: Hyaloscypha variabilis F; assembly: GCA_002865655.1. Classification (NCBI taxonomy): domain Eukaryota; kingdom Fungi; phylum Ascomycota; class Leotiomycetes; order Helotiales; family Hyaloscyphaceae; genus Hyaloscypha; species Hyaloscypha variabilis. The sequence goes on along the minus strand of KZ613941.1, from coordinate 1,440,258 downwards.
AGATGTTGAGAGCTGCTGACTTGTACGGGAAGGGTCATGTGGTGGCCTCGAGGGAGGAGATGTAGAAGTAGATTCTATGGAGGCGAACTGAGGATTGGAGAGCGGGCTCTGTACCTGATGGGCCGGAGCTCAATGTACGGGGTGATGTGGGAACAATTGGGGACCGGTGATTGTTCGGGGAGCTTTTGGGACAATGCTTTTGCGCGACATTCTCAATGTACCACCAAGATCTCGTTGAATTTGCCCTTAGGCTAGCATGAAATCCAATCTGAATGTTCCAACTTGGCTTGAGGAATGAAGTACTTTAGGTTTTTATCAATATTCCTGACTTGAGTTGAACAATGAACCCAGAGCAGGACTCAATTGTCCCCAGCATGACTTGAACATTCGACGGAAACCTAAGCTCAATTGTTCTCGACTTGACTCGAACATTGAAGCATGTCAAGAATCTGTGAAAGTTCCTCGCTTGATGTGAACAATCAACAGAATGCCCGCATCCATTTTTCCTGGCATGACTTGAACATTGGGACTGAATTATAAGAAGCTACATTGTTCTCGACTTGGCTCTAACAATGAAGCCACTATGAGCTGCCAATGTTCCAGGTCTAAGCCAAACATTGAGTACATTGCGGCACTGCCATATTAAATGCTTCGACTGCAACTTAAAAAACAAGGAACGGGCGAGCTTGAATGTTCCTAACCTGACTTGATCAATCAAGAAACCAAGCTCCATTATCCCAGCGCTGACTTGTACAATGAAACCCACTGCAAATTATCAATGTTACTAGCCTGACTTGTACATCAAATCATCGATCGCATGCTTGATAGTCCTGCTTTCCGTTGATCTCTACCCACTGAGCTCGGGCATTGTTTACCAAATGAGTTGAACATAGAAAGATTGGAGTTCTCACTGCTCTCAGTTTGACTTGAACCATCGAATCAGTGCAAGCGCGACGGCCACAGCCTTGGTTTCATTGACATTTACGCGCCGAGCCGACTACGGGAATAGAAGCAGCGGACGACTCCGCCACGATGGCCGCTCCAATCAAATTGGCCCCCAATATCGCATAAATCTCCCAGAGACTGTGGGACAACGAATGGGCCCAGCAAAACGGCGTTTTGGCGATCAAACCTACCCCTTTGTGGCTTGGAAGAGGATGTGCGTTCTTTGCAGTAAGCAAGCTCCATGCATCTCAGCCTTGTAAATATTTAGGAGGACTACCCCCTGTCGCTGCGCTTGCCTCAATTGGGCTCGCTAATGTTGGATACCCCACCAGCACCCCCTCCGACGAGCTGATAGAATGACATTTAAGGGCTTACCTCGCGGCCACTCCTAGAGGCCAGTCTCCATCTACAGCTTCGTACTTCTCAGCCCTTCCCGCACACGTTCGCTCATAAAAGAGAGCTTTACTCCAACGGCCTTTCGCGTGTTGCCAACTTCTTCTGTGCAGCATCTCCAACTCGGTGTCTCGAGCTCACTCACTTGCGCGCGGCTACGAATAGCCTATGACACAGTAATCAATCGTCATACCTACACCTTCTTGCAGATTCTCGCCTTTGCTTGATTATTTGCTGTTGCATAGTCGGATATTTGTTCAGAGAGAACCGCGCTCCCTACCTCGACATCCAAACAAGATGGCAGATCTCGCAGGTAGAAAGGTGTTCAAGGTTTTCAACCAAGACTTTATCGTTGACGAGAGATACACGGTCACGAAGGAGCTTGGCCAAGGCGCTTATGGCATTGTCTGGTATGTCAAATCTTCCATCCGCTCTTGGCATACACTGATTCTATCTTCCGCAGTGCCGCGACCAATGGCCAGACCGGTGAAGGTGTTGCGATCAAGAAGGTCACCAATGTCTTCAGCAAGAAGATTTTGGCCAAGCGCGCGCTGAGAGAGATCAAGCTTCTGCAACACTTCCGAGGACATCGTAATGTGCGTTAAAGAAAGGCCGCGTACGGTGGACAAGTGGCTAATCTACCTAGATTACGTGCCTTTATGATATGGATATTCCTCGTCCAGACAACTTCAACGAGACCTATCTCTATGAGGGTACGGATTTCCCCTTGGTTTTGGCACAAAAGCTGATTTTGCAGAACTCATGGAATGCGATCTCGCTGCCATTATTCGATCAGGTCAACCCCTCACCGATGCCCACTTCCAATCGTTCATCTACCAAATCCTCTGCGGCCTGAAATACATCCACTCTGCGAATGTCCTACATCGTGATTTGAAGCCAGGAAACTTGTTGGTCAATGCCGATTGCGAGCTTAAGATTTGTGATTTTGGTCTTGCTCGAGGTTTCTCTGTTGATCCCGAGGAGAATGCTGGATACATGACCGAATATGTGGCTACGAGATGGTATCGTGCACCGGAAATTATGCTGAGCTTCCAAAGCTACACGAAAGCTAGTAAGTGGTGCTGAAGTTGGAATTATGAGGATTAGCTAACAAAATCAGTCGATGTCTGGTCAGTTGGCTGTATTCTTGCAGAGCTGCTCGGCGGCCGACCATTCTTCAAGGGTAGGGATTATGTTGATCAGCTCAACCAGATCCTTCACATCCTCGGTACTCCCAATGAAGAGACACTGTCCCGCATTGGATCACCTCGAGCCCAGGAATACGTCCGAAACCTGCCATTCATGGCTAAGCGACCATTCCCCAGCCTCTTCCCCAACGCCAACCCCGATGCTCTCGACCTTCTGAACCATATGCTTGCCTTCGATCCATCCTCTCGAATCTCTGTTGAAGAAGCTCTTGAGCACCCATACCTCCAGATTTGGCATGATGCCTCGGACGAGCCTGGCTGCCCTACAACCTTCAACTTCGACTTCGAGGTTGTGGAAGATGTCGGCGAGATGCGCAAGATGATTCTTGATGAAGTTGCCCGGTTCAGACAGCATGTGCGAATCCAGCCCGGCCAACAAGGTCAAAACCAAGGTCCTACCGTTCCCATTCCACAAGCTGGTGGTAGCTGGGGCGCCGAGGATCCAAGACCGCAGGAAGCATATGGACAGAACTCTCAAGGCCTCGAGCAGGATCTGGAGCGAGGATTAGATGCTATGCGTGGATAGATTGCGAGCGCTCATCCTCGAACGGAGATTTTGATACATTGGGCGCGAATCTCATTTTTGCTGGTAGGAAATTAAGAGATGAGAGATTGAGAGCGCGTAAGAAAGAACGAACGACACGAGGGAGAAAAATCTTATAATGAATTTGACGAATTCTCAAGTACTTTTTTATTGCACTTAAGTGGTTTATTTATTTGGTGATCGCATGTTAAGTCAGGGGTCCACTTCTAGACGTTAGTCTCCGTCTGCTCGCTGCATTACATCAACACCATGATGTAACCCCTTGACATTAAATAAATCTGTACATCTCTCTCATTCTCTCGCCATCTCTTCAAAATATCCTCTCTCTTCACACCACAAGCTTCATCACATCCCATCGCAATTTCAACTCATCAACATGTCCTCAAACAACCAACAAGATCCCCTCGCAGCAGCCAAGCAAGCAGAGCGCGACCTCAACTCCTACCAAGCAAAGCAAGGGCTAAACAACAACAGCGACTCCAGTACCTCCCCTTCCCCTTCTCACAAAGACCAAACTAACCCACTCCCAGCCCTCGAATCCGGCGTTAACTCGTACTCCCCTCCTCCCCTCCCCTCTGCCCTGCATAGCCACACAACTAACAACCAACAGAGCAGTCACCTCCCGCTTCCCAGGGGCAACCGTAACCTACGGGTCTGCGGCCTCGGGTCAAGGAGATAACCGCGAGATACCAGTTGAAGAAGGAGGCAGTATTGGGAGAGACGGACAGCTGACGAAGGCGAGAGATTTCGAGGGTGTTGGGGGACCGGAGGATAAAGAGCGGTTGGAGAGGGAGGTGACGGGTGGTGACGATGGGGTCGGGAGGGTGGTGAGGGGGTGAGGGGGTGGGCTTACTAAGTGAGAAATGTAGGAGGGAGAGATACGAGGTTAGAGGAGAGAGTAATGAAATGTTTGAAAGTCTTTCTGAGTGACTGGGTGACTTAGTGTGTGTGAGAGAAGTCTATTCTAGTTGAGTTATTGAGTGAGGCAATGGATGTTTAGGCTCGGTTTGAGGGGCGGCTGCCTTTAGGTGGGAGGCGCTTAGGTTAATTTGCATCCAAGCTTTGAAAATTGACGTCGTAGCGAAGGCAATACATGAATGCGAGTAAGGGCGCCTAATGCAGCTTTGCCTTTCTGAGTTTGAGAATGTTTTCAAATCAGTGTGAAGTGACAGGGGACTATTTCGAGAGATGCGTTGTTGAGGACTTAGGTAGATTCCAGATTCCTGGTAATCACATGTGCAATAAAGACCAAGAATTAAGATGTTTATTTTATTTTAATGAGTATTGCGATTTGCAATACAAAGTCTAGCTGCCCACCAAAGAAGTAAAGAACTGTATGTACAAAAATGAAGCCTTCTCAAATGCAGCGCCCCCGTGAAACTTTTTTGTTATTACAAACGCACCATGGTATCATCCAAATCTCCCCTTTTGCTCACCAACGAGAATTACGAGCTTAGTTGGGGTTGGGGTCGTAGAACCAGTATTCCGCCGCGTATTGCACCGACTGGACACCAATGCTCGTGCAGTTCGGGTAGCTGTTGCCTCCGGCCGTCTCAACACGGTAAACCTGGGTGACGTTCTCCTGAACGTAACCCGGCTTGTTGGTCAAGTCCAACCACGCAACCGCACCAGTACCTGCAGGTCCTTTGCTCGCTCCAGCAGGTGCACTCACGCTGGCCGTCTTCGCCATGAAGCCGGCTCTTGGTGGAGTGGCCTCGCTCAAGATGAAGGTGGGAGTGCCGGCGGAATCGAAGAAGTGGTGGCCGATGACATCGAAGTGCTGACCTGACTGAGCCAAGTATCCGGGCGGCAGGGGTTTGGTGACGATGATCGGAGGAATGGTGTGCAGGAGAGCCAAGTCAGTCCATGCAAGCGCGGTTGCATCGTAGAGGGTTGCGACTGCGCCGAGTTGGACAGGGACAGCACCAACGGCAGAGCAGGTGTAGTTTTGGATACCGCGGCCGATTGCTACAATTTGGAGGGTGACATTCGTAGACGGAAGCTCTGTGGCACCTGAGATAAGCTGGTTAGGAGTTTGAAGACTGGAGGTAGATTAGAGGGAACATACCTCCAGTGAGAGGGAGAGCAGGAGCTGGTCCAGTCGACTTAGTGACGGTCGGAGGAGTGCAATCTGGGGCTGCCACTGCTCGCTTTGCGAGAGGACTGGCAGTAGCAACTTGGAGGAGCATGATGAGGCCGAGGCCCAGGGCGCGTAGTGACGGCATCTTCGTCGGAGGCGTGGCTGAGGACGAGATTTGAGGGACGAGGTGTATGGGTTGTTTGGATGATTGAGAAGATCGAGTTGAGCTCGAAGAGAAAAAGTATTAGACGGATCAAGAACTTTCTCAGAGGTGAATGGGCACTGAGGTGAAGGAGACCGAAGTAAAAGTGAATAAAGTATTATGGAACTGAGCAAGCCAGTTGATCAGAAACCTCTTGGAGATATGGAAAGAAGAATCGATGAAATGGAATGCTGATGATGGAGATTGATATGGAGATGGAGATATGAGAGGCCATGATGGGGAGCAGCGAGGCAATATATTATACTTTGGAGACGACGAGGTTCTGGAGATTGAGCAGGCCAGAATGGGGGACCTTGTCTTGGGTGCTCGGCCGCTTGCTTGACCCTGCATGCTAAAAACGCTTTTCTTGCCGCACGGCTGCAGGACGGCCCAGGGGAGCTTCAATCGCGCTAAAGGGCTGGGGCCAGGCGCTGCCGTGCCGCTCTGGGGGGTTTGGTGGCTGGAGTAGTGAGCAGTGAGCAGTGAGCAGTGAGCAGTGAGCAGGCGGTGGAGCAGGCTGACAGGAGACAGGAGCTCGAGATGCGCTTCCGCTGCCACTCCGAGAGGCCATGCTGACGCCTCAGAAGAGCTCAGCACCGTACCGATGCTTGTTTCTCGAGAATACCAACAGGAGGCCCCGGCCGTGGCAGGGCGGTCGACCAGATAGAGTCGGAGCGCAGCATGGCCGCGTCTGCACTACTACTGCTGCTGCACGCCGTCTGCTGCATCCACTCTATTTCCCCTCGACAAACACAGCTTTACCCCAGGTCGGTACTCCCAAGCGTTGGCCCGCTTCCACGCTCCGGCTGCACATCCCCATCCACGAACTACCTTACCTCGTTAGGTGCTCAACCAACATCTGAATTCTGCAAGAACCTTGGGTCACGCAATGGCTTCGAGGGAAGGGCCAAGCTCAAGCTCAAGCGCAAGCTCAAGGCTCTGCGGTCTCTTCTTCCGGCTTGCTGCTGCCAACAGGGTCTCCAAACATGGGAACATGGGCTCGCTCCAAGCCCGCTGTCGACGCCTGCGCCGTACCCGAGGGGCACACGCCAAGCGGCCAACCTTGAATTAGCCGGCGGCAATTCATCAATAAAAAACACTCCTCGAAACGTGGGGCTACGTTCATCTGCGCAGGACGCACGACCCGCAAACATGTTGATGTTGGTGCTTTGGGGGGCTCAAACTCGTCCAGATCCATGTCCCCAGGAGGTGCAGCTGCCAGCCAAATGTTTCCAAGGGGAGGTGCAGCCGGCTGGATCTCCCTCGTTTAAGTGTTTCTCCAACATCAAGTGTTTGATGCTCAAAACATTGGCATGGTGGCCCCTCGATATCGGATGAGAATGATGTGAACGATCGCAGTGCCTTGCAGACTCCCCCTTATCCTCTCATTTCCCATCAGCAGATACGATTGCCGAAGCTTCGAAACATCAGATAACTCGAGATAAAAACATCCCGATGTTTCAACCTTAATGTTTCAACTGTTTGGCTTGGACTTCAAGGTGGTCCTTGCATCTGATAATCTACATATCAAACCCGAACTCACAAATCCGAATGGACAACCCCGTAATCAGATGATGAGGAGCTTCGACTTTGCTTTGACAATTTGACTACTGCTCAGCTCAAATTCTCACCAGTTCATCCGTTCTAGTTGCTGCAGCTAGCAATGTAACCTCAGAACCGTACGATATCTCCGCAAAGCCATCCGGAGACTAACCTCCTCGATGGTCCCGCAGCCCCAATACATCTTCCCCCTGACGCCTTTTCCCTTTTCCGTCAGTAGCCCTGTACGACCTCGGAGGAGAAACCTCAGGGCTGGATGTATTCGCAAGACGGACCCCAAAATGTTTCTCCGAGCTCGAGCCTCCTGTGACTCCATCAGATTTCCCTTTTGCTGGGACGCAACGTCAAGGGGGTCGAAGAAACAAAAACCCCCCGAACGACAAAGATCACCACGTCTCACCATCGTCCAGCCCTGGAAATCGTCCCAACTCTTCTCCTGTGCCACCCCGCTGTGCCTCGAACCAACATTCGCAAGGCCAAGGCACATCTTCTCGAAGACCTCGAACTACAGACCCTGTCACCCTGTCACCCAGCCATCCACATCCAAGCTCGAAAGCGGACGGACGTCTCGGCAGCTCTCCCCTCAGCCCCTATCCCACCCTAACCCACTCTTACTCTCACTTCAATAAAAGAAACCGATCGCGCCTAATTAGCGGGCATTAAGTTCTCGAAGCGCATGCAACCTGACCAACATCGGCCGAACCCTCGAAGCGATATCGCCAATTTTGCATATCCTGCACAATTTCCCCACAGTTATTGACACAAGTGCCATATTAATAGCAACGCTGGTAGATTAATGAGAGCTAATTGTTCCCAAAATAGGTGGATTGATCACGGGAGAGTGTGTTCGTGCCGGCCGTGGCCCGGCGAGCATCCGCGTGTTGGGCCTTCCACGTCGTCGTTCTCTCACCGCAGGTTTAATTTGGGAATAAGAGGTTCTAGGAGAGATGGATAGCTAGGAGGCGACGTGTCGTCCAGCGCGTCTGCCTCGCTGGCGGCAAGCGCTTCTGAGGTGAGGTGTTGATGGTGATGCTGCGCGCAATTGGGTGAGCGCCTAGCATTTCGGAGCCAATGAGGTGTGTGGCAGCGTCACTGCCGCGATGAACATGGTCCCCGAAGCGCGAAGCGCCAGATGTTAGAAGCTGTTGGTAGGTAAACGGCTTTAAGATCGTCGGAGGGAGACCTGTCAGCCTGAGAAGGATGGAAGATGGCTGTACCGTGGTGTTGGGATTTGTGTTGGTGCTTTAGGGATGGGATCGTCGGCCGGCGACCCGAGTTGTGGCGAAGCTGGAGGATGAGGAGAGATAAGCAATTAAGCATGTTCTCTCATGGTGTCCATCATGCCACGAGGGATGTTGGTCTCTACATGGCGGGATTATGGTGAATCTGAGCTTAATGTTGGAGTTGGAACTACAGGAGGAATCATTTCAATACTCCTTATGACCACAGAGTTGACCATAGCGCCCTGCCTTTCCTCCGTGGTCTTGAATTCTGCCTCATCAACACAAAACAGGATATGATAGAAAAGTGCGTCATTCATTTGTACTGTACACACTCTCTCCTCTGTGAGTGAAGAGTATTAGTTACACACGTTAACGGCGAAGCCCATCCCTGACTATGCCCCACCACTTTGCGTATCCACATCCATCCCTCTAATTCACGAACAGGCAAATCGCATGCCTTCGAGAATCCCAACACCGCCAACTTAGCGCATGGCACCACCACCAAATCCACCGCTCATCCCTTGCAATCTGTTCGCGAGCTGTGGGTACTTTTCTTGGACCTCGAGCTGTGTTCGGGTGGCCTCTGCGTAGGACAGGGCGTTAACGATTTCCCCTTCTGTTCGAGAGAGCTCAGCGGCACGCTCGAAATATTTCAAGGCTTCTGTAACCTTGCCCTGTTGCAGCAGGAGCTGCGCCATCGTTGCAACGGCAATGTCACATTCAGGGTCGACTGCCAATAATTAGCTTATTGATTTGACCTGCAGAGCGTGGTAACTTACTGATGAGTGCCTTCTGGCAAAGCTTCTCTGCCTCGGCGAAATCTTGCTTCCATTGAAACAGCGCCAGAGCCTTGTTAATCAAGGGTAGAACATTCATGCCCAGGGGCTTCGATTGTTTCTCCATTTCCACGGCCGTATCAAATTTCTGGATGGCATCTTCATACTTTTGCTGATCTAGCAATAGTTCTCCATAGTAGTTGTACACATCCGGCACCTTATCGAAATTCTTGATACATCTTCGGAAGGTGGCCATTGAGGATGCAATAGATCCCATCTTATACTGTGTGACACCAAGCTGGATGTGTGAGAAGATGAACTTGGTATCCAGGTCAATAGACTTTTGGTAGTCTTTGGCTGCGTCGGCAAATTCTCCAAGGATGAAGTGCAACTGAGCACGGTGGTAGTAAATGTCGGGATCGTCACTATTCTGTTCCGTGGCCTTCTCAAAGTCATCCGCAGCAGCGTCCTTGTTTCCTGTGTACCTGTCAGCCGATATCAATCTCGGGTCAGCAGTTTCACAAACCAAGTTCCAAATGCATGCTTGCTCGTTTGATAAAGCTCTGTGTCAATGCTGGCTGCAGTTCCACACTCTTTGTCAAATCACTCAATGCATCCAGATTTTCACCCCTGAGGTATCTGAATGTCCCTCGCATATTGTAGGCAAATGCTTCATGCTCCTCAAGGTCTCCCAACTCCAGAGCTTTATCAAACGCTGCAGCTGCCTCCTCGTATCCATCCCCTGTCTTCTTATCCATCGCCCGGAGACCTAATTGCAGTTGCCCCTTTCCAGTATCTTCGTCAATCTCAACATCAAACTCTAATCCCTCGGGTGGAGGTCGAGGTCGGAAACTTTGCAGATAATTCGTAACGAAAGTTGGGCTGGGCAAACGCTTGTCCTTACTGGCCAGGATCTCTTTTGCCTTCGTCTCTGCAACCTTCTTGAGTAGTCTTTCCACTGCTTGTGCGCTGGTCTCGTTCCGGAAACCATCAATGATACAGCTGGCAGTGAAGTCAAGAAGCGCTTCGCTGAACTTCTCGAGATGTTCGTATGCATTTGCCCTTCGATTCAAAGCCTTGACATATTCGTTATCGAGATTGATGGCAGCAGTTGTATCCTCAATAACCTTTTCCCATTGGCCAAGAGCATTGTAGCATGCAGCACGATTCGAGTAGAAAATGGGGTCAGGCTTGCACAAGATAGCTTTGCCATATAATTCGATGGCTTTGTTATAGTCTTTGCTACCGTATGCCGTGTTTCCCGCAGCCTTCAGCTTCGCAGCGTATTCTTTCCGCTCTTGTTCTGAGAGATTCCCGACTGTTGTCTCATCTACCTCGGGGAGCTCATCGGCGGACTCGACAGTAGGTGATTTGGGTTTGGTCTCTGTGGTGGCCTTCTCGACATCTGCAGGCTTCTTCTCGTCTTCCTTTTTCCTCCGCTTCTCCTTCTTAGATGACTTTTTTGGCGAATCTCGTCCTACTGTAGTTGTTTTCTGGGTTTGCAGTCAGCTGAATGGTCTCATCTTCGGGGCGCACCTATCAATCATACCGTATCAGTCAAGTAATATGCAACTCCTGCTCCCGTGACAACAATTGCAACTCCTGCAATAGTGTACACAACAGCCTTGTTCTCTGACGCCCATGTTGAAATTCGATCCCAAACAGATGAAGGAGGTGTTGACGACGCGAGATCGGGGACACCCTTCCCGGCAGGAATTGGGCTGGGCGAAGACATCAGGAAGAAAGGGTATTATTAAGAGAATGAACGGCAATGGAAAGAAAGAAGCCGAAGGAGCCGCTTGATGGATGTGGAGCAGACTCGTTGATAAAAGAATTCATCAGCAGCTCAGCCCAGAAAAAGATTCGCGATACAGGAGCTCGGTCATCGACATCGGCCTCTGATTCGCCCCCAATATTTAGCAGCACTAAGCCTAATACGGTTTCTTGCGATTCAATGCGAGATGCTTCAACGTCATCATTCCTAAATTTGTCAAAACTATGTCGAAGATCAAGCAAATAGCCTTTACTCATTGTTGTGTATCTAGTCAATCTTTCTTTAATTTGATGGATAAACTCTGCCTTCTCATGCTTCAAGTAAGACTTGATGTCTAAGACTCCAGCTTGGATCGCTGTGTAGCCTTGTGCATCAGCCAGTGTTCATCAGTACAGAATTAAAATTTTACAGTCTCCCCTTGCGACTATATCATGCTATTTGAAGACTCGGTCTCATTGAGATAACTTGAAGACTATTCTATCTTTGAGAGGTTTCCAGGGGTAGAAGGCAATTCTCTCATTTTGCTTTGACCGATTCTCTACTTTGTTCTTGCTTTCCAAACATTCTTTGGCAAATAAAGTGCTTCTAACAAACATAGTGAAGCATGTGGTACCTTTTCTTCGCACTTTTGTTGCCTGTATATACTCGTGTTTATTTTCTTTCAATGAGGTAGAGATTCCAACTCAGCTGAAGAACAGCACCCATTCTTCCCCCATATCAAACAGAAAATGAGAACACAAGATCTCTCTGTGCGAAGGTGGCAAGCATTTCAAATTAATCTTGTGGTTATGTTCACAGTGGAAGATTCATCGATCATCAACTCGCTGTCTGGCCCCGAGTTCCATACATGCTAGCTCCTGCGGTATGTTGATAATGAGATGCCAAGAATATCTCTCCCTGGCTCTTTAATACGATTACCGTAAGTTATATAGTTGGCAGTCCTCCAAGGCTAAGTCCATGTCATGTATCTGCACCTATCATGTTGATCAAGGATTGCTACTTTCGCAGAGTGTTAAATTTCGGGGCCAAATTTCCCTTCTATGCGCCCTCGAATCGCTATTGTGCCCAGAAGCGATTTGGACTTGACTCGTATGTATTTTAATAAGCGAATTTTTGACATAGCCAAGTGTGCTGTGTAAGTTCGAGTCACTGCAAAGCGATTTGACTAACGCAACCACTACAAAGTGGTTATACCCCACCGAAAGAGCCACTGTGGATAAACTAGGTAGAAAAGCGTTTAAGCTTCTGTCAATATGCAGTTTCACGGTCGATAAAAAACTCAGCTGGTCTGGTTTCTGTCTGCTCACCCTTCATCCGTTCTACGACTGCGGATGTTGGCTGAAGCAACACAGTTTTGCTGTTTTCTTCATCGCCTCCGTTCAGGAACGAGAAGTTTTTTTTTCCGTTGTGCTTTCAGGTCAGAAAGAGGTTGCATGAGGAGTTCTCCGTCGTATCTCAGGCTGTTACTTGCGCTCGGAATTAAACATTTTTTGCTCTTTCGTTTTGCAACTTATAGATGCGGAGCCCTTCGCTTGAACTAGGAGCCAATTGCCCCACCATACCTCATATTCTGCTCTCAATCTACGGAGCATTATCAATCACGAGAAGGGAATCTTTCTGTCTCTCCTTGAGTATCTCACACTTCTCAGTGCTGACGAGCAGCGAGGTCTCTTTTGGGATTGCATCGCTACAATCCTCAGCGCCTTTCTGCAATTTCGTCCATTTTTAGAGAATGGAATTTGAGTACGCACGCCGTTTCTTCAATTTTGCTTTGGGGGTGTTTCAAGCCGATACCCCAATATGATAGGTAAAGTACAGGTTCGGGAGCCATGCAACAGCTGATAGGAACCTTGACCGCGAGGAAAATGGGAAAAGGTGCAACCCTGTTTTCCCGATTCTGAGGCGTATTCGAAAGCGATTTTGTTCCAGCAGGCATGGACATGCAATTGGGCAGCACAACCATCATATCCAATACTCTGAGTATTACAGATATGGTTTTCACACGAAGTAGGAAAGATCTAGATTGATCTAGTTTCAAATTTGAAACAAAACCGAGTGGCAGACGAAGATTCGAAGAGAGACGAGAAGGGTCACCCATATCATGCACAACCGGCACGCTTCAACAAAGCAGCTCGAGTTGTACGAGACGTTAAAAACACACAACGCATTGCTCTGCAAACTCATTCATGAAATCATGGAAGCCTCACTTTCTGACTCTGCGAGGCGGGATAGCCTCTGAGGTATTCCCTTGCTGAATTACCTGGAAAAATGTGCCGAAGGAATATGGTGACTTCAATGACTAATTATACCAGTGTTGAGGATGAAGATGAACCTGTCTTTAAAATATAATATCGAGACAACGAATCGCTTGTTGAGGAGCACGGAAATGTTGCACAAACGCACAATGGTTCACAAGCTATGAGTCCAGAGCCTGTATTCCCGAGAACTCATGAATGCAACCTACAGCGCACAGCGACGGGGCTGAAGGCTAAGGTGCAAGCGGAGCCTGGCTATGAAGGGCTACGACGTTGATTTACATGAGTATATTACCACTGCTTGGCTGGAGGCTTGGAGGAGACTTGCTCAGAATTGGTTGTGATGATGTGAAGGAAGGTCAGGAGTAATTAGTACTTAGCGCTTATGCCCAATATCCTCAATCATAGCTGTACAGTTTGCAAAGCCAGATACTGGTTCGAGGAAGTGGTGGAAGGAATGAAAGAGCAGTTGAAGAGAGCTTCTTCTTGGAGTACTGATCTGTTGCGCTACTTTTTCCCGGGTATATCCCAAGCTACTCATTGTTCGACATGCAGCTTTGGGGGCTCTTTGCCCACCTTATCCAGGAGACAGGACTTCTCCTCCGATCTCAGTCTGAATTCCTGATTAGCATTTGCCAAAGATATAGTCATAGGTGATGATTGAGCATTCAGTGCGTATTCAATAGAATAATACTAAAGACAGGACTATCGATTAGTTGGATCTTCAAGTCAGTAACTTTGGCTGCTTATGAATGATCAACATTTCTAAGCCGGCATCCTCACGTCGTGATCGAGATCTCCTAGCACAAACATAAGATTTTAACGATCAATATTTACCATGCATATGAAACAGCGATTGTCCTATTGTTCTTAAAGCGGTAGGTCCAAATATGAGAGAATTTTAAAGGGGGGAGGTTGAATCTACCAATTGACATGCAAAACAAGCGAGCCACGCTAATGCCATGTTTTGCAACTTTTTCCTTCCTCTCTTCCCCACTTACATCTCTGCATATCCCGTGGCAACCCTACGCAATACAAAGCTCAAGGATTCGATAGTCAAGAGCTCTGGGGAAACAGATCAGCACCTATCCGTCCCAGAGATCCTGTTGCGGCACAATCCCACATGCTGATCAATCAGAAAACCTAGTATCTCACAACCATCACGCGAATCAAGGTATTGCTTCTTATTTTTTTTCCGCAACCGACAAACCTATCAGAAATTAAAAGGTGCGTATAATTTTGTCACTTGGTACGTTCACTGCCTCTGATTGTCCTCCCTGGCATGAGAGTCTTCTTCTCAGTATATCTACCACACTGCCCTAGGAAGTCAATCTTAAGCGAGACATGCCCCTTTTTCATGCTACAAACGCTTTTAGGACCTTGAATTTTATAAAGATATTTCCCTACTCCTTTTAGCATGGAAAAACTTGAGCTTTCCTTTGCAACATTGTGGAACTTGGTTCACTTTGCGAAGTGTATGAGTCATCGTCAATGGACACGCAAGACATCCAAGACGGAAAAAGTGGCTGCTAGTTGTTTGAAAAAATTGTTTCTTGGCCATCCATTGTGTACTAATCATTCTCCAAACAGTTCTCATCATGGCGGTGCCAGACTTTCAACTCTTCACCTCGCTCCGCTATGATCCGCTCCTCACGTCACTGCCAATCAACACTGTACTGTGGGACAAGGAGAACCAAGCACCAAGCCCCTTTTACATCCTCCCGTTTCATCGAGATCGTATGCTACAAGCTGCCGAGCACTTTGGGTGGACAGAAGCGGCTGATGCAATCCGAGGCCCTGCAGGCTTCGCTCACCTACTCAAGAAACTCAACGAAGCGATCAACACGCAATCTTCAAATCCCTTACGAGTTAGGGTATTATTGAGTCACGATGGTTCGATTGCTGTTGAATCCTCTCCAGCCGCACTAGTGACCGAAGCAAACCTGTATCCGAAAAGGATCCCTCCGCCAAAGGCTGCAACTCAGATGAAAGTTAGCCCCCTCACAGGTGGTGCTCTGACAGTCGGAGATAGCGATGCCGTCCATGGCGATCCACCGACGATAGAAGCTTGGGAGGTTATCCCTGATACTGTGAGGACCACCCCTTCACCATACACAAGCTTCAAGACTACGAATAGGGACATGTATACAGCGGCTAGGGAGAGAGCTGGCATCACGGATTTGGCGCAGAAGAAAGAAGTTCTGATTATCAGTGAAAAGGATGGAGAGATCATGGAAGGCAGCTTGACGAGCGTGTTCTTTTGGAGAAATGGAAAGTGGACCACTCCATCTTTCTCAAGTGGTGGCCAGATCGGGACTTCAAGGAGGTGGGCTCTTGAAAATGGGTAAGTCTTAAGCCCAGTTGATTTACTTGCGATGGTACTAATTTAGTTGCAGACTTTGTGTCGAAGAGGTTATGACTGTGGATTCATTAGTTGACGGAGAGGAGTGCTGGATTAGTAGTGGTGTGAGAGGCTTTGGCTGGGGAAAGGTAAAGTTACCTTGAAGCCGACAACTCGAAAGGCAGTTCATAGATACACAACTTTCACCCCGTTTTACCGTAATTGATTTTGCCATCTGAAACCTAAGATTTTTCACAAGATTTCGCATCTACATTCGGACCGTGACATGTGGATGTTGTGTGACCATGATAACGAAAGATGTCAGCTCGTCAGCACGACTTAACCGGGATGATTCAGCTCTCTCAGAGACGCATTTTTCGTATTCGAAGGAGGACAATCCTACACCTTCATGTGCAATCCATTCCCGAACACCCGCATATTATCATATGATTCAGACTGCCATCGCAAGCCATGGGCGGGGTGAGGAAGGTGTTTGTCGAAGAGATTGGTGAAGGTCGTCTCATGCGGCTTTCTTCGGCCACGGAAGTTCCCTTCAGCCTTATCACATCTCAGTTTCTTGCAGACCTCCCTCAGAAGCGGTGTACCAGATCATGCAATGGGGGCTGAGGACACAGACCCAAATCCTCCTCAGGCTTGAGAATGTCGGCTGACAACACTGATGAAGGGTCATATACGCCCGGGTAGTTATTCTCGTGGCTGTTTGCCATCAAGTTAAAAGATGTCTCTCTATCTTTTGCCATTTCTCTCGTCGAGTAATCAGTCTGGGTCGAAGCCTCACTGTCAAGTGCCATGCGAGAGCCTTTTCGAGTCATCTCCTCTGCTTCAGCCTTCAGCCTTCAGCCACACCACGCCACATCATTCAATCATGTCCACCGCTAGTAGCCATAAATTTCAGCAGATGGTCATCTGCATGAATGAAGACACCCTCTTCTGAATTTGGAGTGATGCCTCCGGATGCCCAGCCTTGTCCAAGAACCTTGCCAAGTGGAAGGTCGGGGCTGTCAGCGGGATGACAAGCATACCGGAAGTTTGATTTCGTGGGGGTTATCCGAGCCTGAGACCAAACAGCGTTGCCCTTCACAAGTCTCAGGCCGAACGTCATCCGCAACAAATTTAGAAGCATCTCTCAAGTACCGAAAGGACATGAATCTCGAATCTTGATCTCGAGAGGAGATCAGCAGAGGAGATACGAGATGTGTGGTTGCGCGGTGCCCGAAAAGCAGGAAGTTTGTTCTTCCAGGCCCTCGACCCCGCTATTACCCCTCGAGAAAGAGGGGAGTTTCAGTGAGACGGCCTCCGATAGGGGCGATGGAGTCTGAAATGAGCCCACTGCGATCTGATTGATACACGTTCACATCTTCATGCGCGCAGTTCCTGTTCCTGCTTGCTTAAGCTTTTGATAGGATGTTAGTGATAGTTAGTCTCCTTGGAACTTGCCACTTCGGAGCAGGGAGGGCTGCATCTGGCGAGGAGATGGGCTCGATTGAGCGTATCAGACAACTGTGTCTGAAGACGCGGCTTATGACGTCAAAAGATGCTTGCAAACACCAAGGCGGCTGGGAGTTGACCACCGGCCACAAGTAACAGTAATTAGACAAATTAGTGGTGGAGTGTCACAATAAGACTAAGATCTGGTGTACCGCTTCAACGTCGCAGAAAACAGAGTGTATATGATTACATTTTGGCGGGTGTATATATTGTCTTTGCTTACCGTCGCCATACAGGAGGGCTGAGCACAAAGGTTGCTCGGATGCCCCGCCATCGATGCACGCCAGTCCGCCCGTTTACAACACCCAACAACACCTTCCTTTTTCTCCTCGCAGCCCCTCTGCCCTATCTGCTCGCCTGCTTGCCTCCATGAAACACATGGTGAGTCCCGCATAGCCACAGCGCCCCGCCCAGCACTCTGAGCACTGCCGGAGGGGGTTGATTGGGGTTGATTGGGGTTGATTGGGGTTGATTGGGGAGATTGGGGGCGCTCTCCAGCAACGCAGCGAATAGCGGCGGCCAGCGATCGTACCTCGCTCCAACAAGATGTGGAGAATGCGCGCCCATGCCAGCATTGGAGCTGGAACCCTACCGAGAGCTAGGCGCCACGGTAGCACGGGTATCTCTGCCCCTACTCACAAGTCACAGGGCCCACCCGGGGCCGGCTCCAGTCCGCCTGTTTGCTTGCCTGCTTGCCTGCACCCAATCGAGCGCATCAAAGCTTCAGCTGGCTGCGGAAGCAGCAATGACGCCGCCTGCTGAAGCTCGAAACACCACCGACCAGGTTTAGGTCGTTTGTCTCTCCTGCTGGCAGTCACCATGCAGCAGCAGCTCCTCCCTCAGCTAACCAGGTAGCTACATAAGGTGCCTGCTGGCCCTTCTCTCCCCAAGACCTTTCCGTCTCATCCGTTCATCATACTCCTCAGAACTCTTAGAAGCTCATACACAGTTCTTGACCCCTCACCTTATCTTTAACTTGAATCATTAACAACACCCATCATGCCTGGTCTCAAAGGATTGCACAAGGTTAACATCATCCCCAACCAAAAGTACAAGAGATCCGGTCTCAAGTCATATGTCCATCTCCTGAACAAATGGGGCTTCCAGCCCACCCAGCCTGGCCCATACTTCCAGAAGAACAAGGTGTCCCAATCTGGTCACCACGGCTTTCTGCATAAGTTTGGCGGCAAGGCTACTACGCACCAAGTTCTTGTAAAGAGAAAGGGTGGAGCAACTTCTGGAGACGACGCTGAGGCTGGCGAGGTCACGGCAGAAGACCAGCAGAATGACTCCGAGTATCTCTGCCCAGTTTCTATTGGGACCCCAGCACAGACTCTGAACCTTGACTTTGATACCGGATCTGCTGATCTCTGGGTGAGTGAATCTTTCTGCCACTTTTGGAGAGCAACGGCAGCTAATTGCTTCCATAGGTCTGGTCCACTCTTCTCCCATCTTCCGTCCTCTCCCAAGGCTCAGGTCACACCATCTTCGACCCCACAAAGTCCTCCACATTCGAGACTGCGAAGGGAAAAAAATGGCAGATCTCCTACGGTGATTCCTCATCTGCCTCAGGAACTGTTGGCACAGATAACGTTACAATCGGTGGTTTGACAATCAAGAACCAAGCTGTTGAGCTTGCTACTAAAATGTCTGACCAATTCATTCAAGGAGCTGGAGACGGACTTTTGGGGCTTGCCTTTGGAACCATCAACACCGTTACTCCGAAGCCAGTTGCGACCCCGGTCGAGAACATGATCTCCGAGCAGGATATTCCCTCATCTGCTGAGCTTTTCACCGTCAACCTTGGTAGCTGGCGTGATGCCAATGACCCTGATGGAGGCAAGAGCTTCTACACATTCGGGTACATTGACCAGGATACAGTTACAGCCTCTGGACAAGAAATCGCCTATACACCGGTAGACAGCTCCCAGGGCTTCTGGATGTTCGACTCCACCTCAGCAACTGTGAATGGAACGACCGTTGATCAGTCGGGCAACACCGCCATTGCTGACACCGGAACTACTCTTGCCTTGGTTGCTGATGCCACGTGCACAGCTATCTATAATGCCATTCCAGGTGCCACCTATGATTCTACCCAACAAGGTTGGGTTTTCCCATCCAGCACGACTGCCGATCAGCTCCCAGTCGTCACTTTCGCGGTTGGTGACACTCAATTTGCTGTCCAGAAGGAGGACTTGGGCTTTGCGGATGCTGGCAATGGCATGGTGTACGGTGGTATCCAGTCTAGAGGGACCATGACTTTCGACATCCTTGGTGATACCTTCCTGAAAGGAATCTATGCTGTAAGTTTCTTCCTCTACTTGTGGAAAAGTTTGCTGATGTTCCCAGATTTTTGATCAAGGAAACTCTCGCTTCGGTGCTGTTCAACGCCAGGAGGCGACTCAAAACACTTCTGCCCCACCCACTTCTTAGATGGGTGATTGGTACGCTACACATGAATGGATGACTAAATTGGCATGGGAGGGCATGGTATCGAGGCAAAACGGCTGGCGGATAGTTACCTGCGTTTTGTAGCACATGAGTTTTTGGTTGCGAATTGATATCTTTATCTCCAATGAGCTTAAGCTGTTCTTAGCTCATGTGACACATTACAAGTTCTTCAACTTCAACTTAGCAAGCAACAGAACATCGAGTTAGTCCTGAGTGACCAAATCTAAGAACGACCCAGGACTATGAGACCAACCGCAGGCTTGAAGGGTCCATCTTCCAGGCTAAGAACTCTGTGAAACATGAGATGTTGAATAAGATACTAACCTCAAGTGTATCAATGTTCATAAAGGCCTTGAAAATTTTAGTGTAGAAATAGATTTGAAGGCAAATAGAGACCTCATAGCTTGATCGGTTGTATAACACTGTAGCTCTAGACGTACCTTCGTAAGCTTGAAGACATGACTAAGTATGACATGTGACACGGATTCAAGGTTCTGAGGTCAGCTAAGAGAAGCTTATATTTACTTCTTGTGAGATGTGGGGCAGACTTACTAGTTTGAAGTCAAGCTGAAAAGACCAAAACTAGTTGTGAGACGTTGAGCAGACTAGGCTTTAAACCTGTGTCGCGGTTCTGTTGAATGGAAGAATCTTCGGATTGAACATAGCTTCATTGTGTAACGTGACCTACAGCAGTGGTATTGGCAGTACTGCGAGACAGGAGGTTTCGAAGTACCACCACTTCAGGGAGATGCAAAATTTGGCCATTATTCTGCTTCATTCAATGCCCCACAATTCAAGGGATAATTTGGCTTCCAGGTCCTCCTGCTTCATCATTCCTTGAGTTGTGTTACCCTGAGAAAAAGCGTTGAGCTACGAATTCCGAGGACCCGTCATGAAATGCTGACAGTGTCCGCTCACCACAACTCACGTATCATCAATGTCATTTCTCGAGTGAAAAACTTGATATCATGGTCATACTCGTACAATATCTATACTCAGATAGCTCTGGTCCTCTACCTTCTAATAACGCCTTTGTGATGCAACAGAGAAAAGAAAATTGAAACGCCAAAGGGAAGAAATCAGCTAAGACCTCCGGTCCAACACAAACTCCCCACCAATAAATGCAACGTACGCCCCAAACAACGCCCAGCCCATCCATCTCCTCCCACCAAACATCACAATCCCAAATAAGACCACGCTGCTGAGCCACATAGCGCCTACTTCGAATGTTGTTACACCCTCCAATTTTAGACTTGCAAGGTCGCCAGAGCAGAAGAGCACACCGGCACACAGGGTGACGAGGAAGATGTTCGAGCCCGCTGTGTTTGCAATCACGATTCCTGATTCGCCGCGCCGGGAGGAGACGATGGAGACGAGTTTCTCCGGGAGAGTTGTGGCGAAGGAAAGGAGCGTGACGCCGAGGAGGGAGGAGGAAAGATTGAAGGAGGCGGAAATGGTGCTGATGGAGTGGCTGAGGATATACCCTGATAGTGACAGGGCTAGGAAACCAAACGTCAGGTTTGCGAGGTGGTAGGGTGTGCTATGCTTTCCTGCTTTCTGCACCTGCACTGGGTCGCCGAGGTTGACTTCATCGAACATTTCTTCGGCGAGGGGGCAGGCTTCAGGGTCTTGTTGGGGGAGAGGTGTAGGGGAAGCTGATCTCGATCGAGATTTCCGGGAGGACTTGGGAGCAGTTTCGATGTCATGCTCGTTGTCGTTGCCGTGGAGAGTTGTGGTACTGGACTGAGGGGAAATGGAGCGGTTTCCTGTCTTCTTAAGGGGGGCGAAGGATTCGTCGTCATCGTCAGAGGAGTCCGAAGACTCCGAGTCGCTGTCGGAGTCGCTATCTGAATCGACTGGAGGTTCAACAATGCCTTTGTAAATAGCCCATGCTATGGATATGATGTAGATAACGAATGTGAGGATCAACACAACGCCACCGAATCGCCCCAGATTTTGGAAGAACAGGATGAAGAGTGTGAAGAGGGTGGTGACTCCCAGAAGGACGCCAGTATAGATCTTGGCGGATTTGTCGAACGTGGTATTTGTTGACGAGAAAATTAGGCCTAGGGAGAAGGCACCGAGGATGTTCGAGATGGATGATCCGACAATGTTTCCCATCGCCAGGGGCGACTCGTGTTGAGCGATGGCCGCAATTACAACCACCAGCTACACGTCAATTTAGCCAATTTCCTCGCAGATGTAATTGAAGTATCCTACCTCCTCCCATTCCGCACCAGCAGTCAAAAGAGCGATCAGAGTTGGTGGAATCCGCAGCCGCTCAGCGACCTTGGCAGTGTGATCGACGAACTTGTCGGCACCGAACTCGAGAACAAACAGGCCCCCGATGAAGGAGGCGATGTTGAAGCAGACATTGTCGTAGTCGATCATGTTGAAAAGAGTGTTATTGCATGATCGAATGGGTGTGAGGTGAGGAGAGGAGGAGAGAAGTCTGGTGGGGAGAGCAGGTTGAAAGCAGATATCTAAAATAGGAGGTGCCACAGACCATCTAGGCTGAGACTATTGGATCCGTGGAGCAAAGCCAACCACAAGTGGCGAGAATGGCGCAGACGCTAATCACTGGTATCAGACCTGCTGGTAATACATATAAAGTACAGAGCTTGCAGTACTGGACAGCTCTTTTCGGCGTGTTTCGTCAATGTTCATATAAATGGGCAGCCTGCCTCCTGGAACCGGCAGGCGACGGAGGCGGGTAATTGAAACGTGCCCCGCGAAAGCTCGCCAAGACCTGCAGCCCATGGCTCCGTCTGATCATCAGACAGGACATCAAACAGCAATCGTCTCTCATCGCCGACTGTCGGGACCAGAAATGCTCCCTTTGGTCAAGGGCAGCCGATATCAGGGGGTCGGTCTGGCTCGTCTGGGTATGAAGCGTGCACTTGTGCAGGAACATCTGTGGCGCCACCCCACCTCCAAAGCTTGTTGCAGTTGAGCCAGTGACATGCTTCGAAACATTTGTATTTCAGAATATCTTCAAACTAGGTCGAATACGCAGTCACAACATGGTTAGATCCTCGCTGCTCACTGTTTACAACGCCCGAGGTTCTGAGGGAATTCCAGCCACAATTTCGGACAAATTTCTGGGTCTCGAGTTGGTCTCAGACCCCACACCCAGGACTATATCCAGCGTTCTGGTGTTCAGGATCACGGTCTGATTTGCTGCCGCCAACTGCATCACTCGTTCCAGCACGCCGAGTGGCGCTGGCCGCAAGGCTCTGGACTGGACTGCCGAACTGGGCAGTCGACAGTCCCTGCCCAACCCATATACCCAAGGGCTGTCCAGTCAGCACTGAGGTAATATCTGAGTGCATTGGTCCCATCCAGAAGCGGTCTGGCCAAAGCCTCAACGACTCCGACTCTGCCTCCGTGGATGGTGGCCCCGCATGGCGCCAAAGGAAGGCGCCATGCTGCTGGTAATCGAGTGACATTCTTTCTTCCTTTCAAGTTGTTTAGTCCTTCGTCTCATCTGCGCATTCGAAACTTGTGGACCTTCTTTTATGCCGCTCTAGAATGCTTGCGAGCTCTTTATACACTCTAACGCCTCACTACCCCGCCACATTTCCGTGTATGCACCGGTTGCACAGCTCTAATACCCCTCACCGTCTCTTTTATTCGCAGTGAGCGAGCTTTTCTTGGACACCACTTCAACCATGTCGACTTCTCCAAATCCAGATGGTGTGGAGCAGGCTGTGCACGAGTACTCGAGAACTGAATCCAGGTTGAAGGAGAAATCAACAGTCACCTTCGACGAGAAGACTGCAGACACGGAATATGTTGTTGAGCTCCAGGATGGCGGCAAACGGAATCGTCCCCGGGAATACATCCGCTCTTTTCGGAGCATCTTCAAGGTGCACCATGCTCGTGAAGCTGCTGCAGTCATGGTGAAGTTTGGGAAGTTCGTTGGGCCCGGAACCATCATTACAGTTGCTTACATAGATCCGGACAACTTTCAGACAGCAGTCAGTTCTGGAGCACAGTTCAAGTATAAATTGTTATTCATGGTTCTCGTATCAAACGTGATTGCTATCTACCTTCAGGTACGTTGGACAATGGCGAATGTTAGAAAAGAGTGCCACTGATTCTTGTAGGCTTTGGCTGTTAAACTTGGATCAGTCACTGGAATGGATCTGGCACAAATGAATCGTGCCCACCTCCCCCAATGGCTGAACTACGGGTTGTGGTTTATGGCAGAAGCTGCCATTGTTTGCACGGATATTGGCCAAGTAAGCTCAGATCGCCTTTGCCAAATTCGTTGCTTACTCTTTAGGTTATTGGAACTGCCATTGCTATTAACATCCTCATTCCCAAGATTCCATTGACTGCTGGCTGTGCTTTGACTATAGCTGATACGCTTTTCATACTTCTCTTTTACCGACCAGACGGATCTCTGAGAGGCCTTCGAGTGTTCGAACTATTTATCTCAATATTTGTGATTGGGGTCTTTGTCTGCTTCTGTATTGAGCTTTCTCTCATTACAGGCACTACAGCAAAGCATGTCATGGATGGCTTTCTTCCATCGAGAGAAATATTTGTTTCAAACGGGTGAGCATCCTGCCCTTGTGCCTCTATAACGCAGCTGACAAGAGAATCCAGACTTTACGAATCGTGTGCCCTTCTGGGAGGGACCCTCATGCCGCACACCCTCTATCTCGGATCTGGGCTTGTGCAGGCGCGTCTCCGGGATTTCGATGTCAAAAACTCGACCTACCACGAAGCAATGACAACAAAAACATCCGTTGGCATCAAACTCTATAGGCCATCACTTTCAGCTATCAAATCGTGTCTAAACTACTCTATTGCGGAGTTGTGCATTACTCTTTTCATCGTTGCTATTTTCGTCAATTCCGCAATTCTCATTATCGCCGCTGCCTCTCTCTCAGAAGCCGCTGATGACGCTGATCTTTTTGGCATGTACCATCTTTTTGTGTCCAGCATCAGCCAAGCTGCTGGCACCATGTTTGCACTTGCCTTACTATTCTCGGGCATTAGTGCAGGCGTTGTAGCGACCATGGCAGGACAACTTGTTGCTGAGGGTGCAATCAATTGGAAAATCCGTCCTTTCTACCGACGTCTTGCAACGAGATCGATTGCCGTTATCCCAGGAATCGTTATTGCTGGTGCAGAAGGGAGAAGTGGTTTGGCAGCTGCGTTGAACGGTTGCAATGTGGTCCTCTCAGTGGCCTTGATCTTTTTGACCTTCCCTATGATTTGGTACACGAGTTTTGATAAGTATATGATGGTCGAAATAGAAGGAGGAGCAAGCACATTAACTGTTGAAACCTTGGAAGTAGGGCAAGATTTGGAGAGGGTGGAGCCGAGCAACCTAAGAGTTAGTATGAAGAACAACATACCGACTGTGATTGGTGGATGGCTCATTTGGGTTATTATTTCAGCAATGAATATTGCTACTTTGGTATTTGTTGGATTGGGAATAGGAGGTGATTAGAGCTTGGTAGACAAAATACTTATGATGATGCATGTACCTAGATTATCTCAACCAGTACCCCTAGGAATTCTACACATATCCTTCTTGTCTCTTCCGAGGCTATTCTACCAGAACAAATGTCAAGAATCAAATAGTTCAAGTCTAGCTATTACAGGAAGGGACTACAAGCTTTTGAGGTGCCTAAGTACCTACCCAAGAAGTTCTATCTAATATGAAAGGGAAGTGGGTGGATATTCTGAGAAATGGATGGTGATGGACCTCCGATCGCTCTGTAAGTCTGTGAACAATGGTCTTTGTAGGCACCTTAGCTAATCAGAACTTCCTAGAAGCTACCTATAGTCTCCCACTGTCCCGCTTGCATCATAAATCTTTTCGTTTATACTTTTGTCAATATTCATCTTAATTATACTGCCTTTAACATATATTTACACTGAGTCCGATCTAACTATGTATCCCTTATAACCAAACCCTCGAACTCCCCCATCCCTCCAGTTCCAAAACGCATGCGATGCCATATCTTACACAATGCCCGTCTTATCGCCCGATCGATTCTTAATCGCCCACGAAGAAATCGCATCCCAGTCTCGGCACATATGAGTGGATCCCTCTCCAGAAAACCCCAGTCTCCTGTGCGAGCCATCGTCACCAATCACAATCCCAGCGTAATCGAGCGTCGTGTCGCCTGCACATTGAACTGCTTGTCTTACTGATTCGAGTCAGCATCTCATATCTGTGTTTAACCTGGAGGGGAAGAGGGAATCGAGGAATGACCTACTGTAATCTAAGCAGTGGTATTCATGCCCATCTCCAGCAAAGCGTGATTTATCTTTTACTTCATATTTTCTAATCACATCTCTCAGGACGCCGAGGCAGTGCAGTTGATGTGTTATGGACAGAGAGTAGACTTCCCCTTCTTCGGGGTCTTCGGGGATGGCTTTACTTTGTGGCATGTCGAATCTTCGGGGCCAAGGAACTCGTACAAATCCAGATCCCACTGTAACACAGTTAACACCAAATTTTCGCACCGAGTTTAAAATCATTTTGGACTCACGAGGCATAAGGTCGTTCCATAGCTTGTCTCCTTCAGGTCCAGTGTCTTGATATTGTGTCGGGAACTCGAAAACCACCTCCTTCACGGGAACTATTTTCATCAGCCTTCCATCCCGTTTCGAGATCAAACAAAACAACATACTATCCGGAACGAATGCCTGCGGCGGCAAAAGGCCATCCTCATTCCTCTGCCATCTCGACCCTCCCTTCCAATTTTGGCCCACTCCAAACCCCAACGTAAAGCTCCCAATCACGATGCAAAATACCAACAGCACCCCCTTCAGTATGTCACCCACAGACAAGTCGTATTGCCTCCTGGTCACCTGCGCAGTGCCGAAATACTCCTTTTCATCGAGCGAGACCGTGGTGTACTCCTCGTTCAACATTTTCGCGGACGCGGCATCATCGCTATCCCAATACATCACGACAGAGAAATCCAAGAGTTTTATACAGAACGGGAGGAAGCGAAAACGAGAGTGAGAGAGAGGAAGGAGGACAAGGAGGAAGGAAGGAAGAGATGAAGATAGAAAGGAATGATGACACTATACACTATATCTAGGTGTCACGATGGGAAGGGACGTCCGGCATTTAGAACACTCCCTCACGTTGTTGGGTGTGAAGCTCATTAATTTAAAGTGTTATTGGTAAAGGGTCGAATATATTTGCCATTTAAACCTGAGCACGGCACTGGGGTTATAATTAACAAAGGCCCGGGTAAGAGGAGGCTGCGGTGCTTGTGGTTGGGTACTGTGTCTGGTGTTGGATGCTGGATTTTAGCCGCAAAGAAAGAGGGTTTGGGGTGTTAGAGTTTCTGCACACACTTCAGGCGGGGTAGCCGAGTTGATGTTCGCCCCAATATTGTCGGTTTGGGAATTGGGAGAGGTTGTACTTGGCCTTGGGATCAATGCTTGCGCCCATCCACAACTCCGCCATGGACCTTGAACTACTGAACTCACTCTGATTCGACGTCGGGTGAAGCTGTCCAATCATAGAGCAAGGATCCCCGATCGTCCTACTTTGTGGCATGGGGCAAATACTAACCCTGGCGACCAGTACAGTATTTGATCAATCGGCGGATCGGGTGCCCGAGAATATGAAAAGGCTCCGATCGGAACAACATGAATCGTGGCTGGGAGAGTTGAGGTGAAGTTAAAGTTGGTTGGTGGTGCGGCGTACAGTGTTCGTCTTACTCTTACTCTTACCTCCCGATTCAGAAGAACAGAATGCCCTGTACACCATACGGTGCCTTGTGTGATGCCTGCTACATCGTTCACCAGTACAGAGGTATGAAGAATTGAAAATTGGAGAGAAGATTGTCTTTCATTTCGTGACGTTCGCTGCTGCTGTAGTCTCGTCTTCGGCGAGTAATCCCTCAATCTCCCGCTCTCCCAACCACGTTTTGACACTATCGATGATCTTGTCCAACTCATCTCCTCCTTCCATCACATCATCAAGATTGTGAACACTGAGTCCACTCCGGTGATCTGTGACTCTCTGCTGCCCATAGTTGTACGTGCGGACCTTGTCTCCTCTGCCCATCTTCGCAACGCCAATCACGCCTCTCCTCAACCTAGCGACCTCCTCTTCTCTTGCCTCCCGTCTAGCTTGGGCTAGTTTAGATCTCAGCAACTGCCATGCTCTCTCCCTATTCTGGTGTTGTGATCTGCTATCCTGCATACTAACTACAGTATTGGTAGGAATATGAGTAAGCCGAACCGCCGAGTCAGTCGTGTTGACGTGCTGGCCACCAGCTCCACGTGCTCTCATGACATCTGTCCGAACATCCGTAGGATTGACATAATAATCACTGTTCGGATCCTTCAAATCTGCTTCCCAGACCTCCTGACCCTCCGTGCCGGAAGTTGGCAAGCTTGGGAGAACCAACACAGCAACCGCGCTCGTGTGTGTCCGACCCTTGTTTTCAGTTGCAGGTACTCTCTGGACACGATGCACGCCTGCCTCGCTCCGCAGTTTCCCATATGCTCCAGGAACATCAATCTCGAGAATAGCTTCTTGAAGAGGAGAGTCTCCGCTGGCGTCACTGCCTCCATCTTCGGTCTCAAACTTCAGCAGAGATGCACGCATATTTTTCCTTGAGCAATATGCCCTATACATCCTCAGCAAATCCCCAGCAAACAATCCGGCCTCTCCACCTCCCACTCCCGGTCGGATTTCCAGCAGACATGGCAGGTCTTCGAATGGATGTTTCGGTGTAAGAGAAGTCGCCAAATTTCTTGATAGCGTATCCAATTCAGAAGCTGTCGTTGCTAAATCCTCAATAGCTAGTTCTCGAAGCTCCGAGTCCGTTGTCGGGTCGTTGAGAAGCGTGTTGAGCTCACTAAGAGAGTTTCGTGTATCCTCCCATTCCTTCAATGCAGCTGCAACACTCTTCAACTCTCCGATTCGCCTCGACACCTTTGCGTCAAAGGTTTCAGATGTTTCCTTGCTTAGTCTATCGTGTTCCGAAGCCATGCTGCGTGCTCGCGCGAGCAGTGCCGGTGAGAAGGAGCCATGACTGACTGTGGACCATTAGGCTACAAGCATCCAAGGAAGAGACCGAGATACTGACTCGTGCTGGAGAAGCGCAATAGTCTTCGTTTACCGGGCTTCAGGTATGTGTTTATACATCGACGACAGATCCAAGGAGATCCAAACATACTCGATTGTTGTTCTCAGAGCTCTCCTGAAGCTCGGCAACTTTTCTTTGGTGCAGATTGGGCGGTGAACCCGATTTGGCTGGAACAATGACGTTCTGCCAGCATTTGCATGCATGTACCCCTCGAAAAGGCCGAGATCGGTTTAACAAATGAGTAATATTTTTGTGAACCATCCATCTTTGCATCCATACAATAGAGTTTCTCATCTATTTTTATAGTGGTCAGTTCTTCTGTTACAGTGTCTTGAGAAAAATCTTATCACCAATGCTTCCCAGACAACTTGGCTCACGTCTTCTATGCAGAAAGTTCAGCACTTCATTGCATACAGCCATGCCTTTGAATCTTCGATCAGTTTATCCGGTGGACAATCCGGATTTTGTATTCGCTAGCCGGAGGAGTACTGTTCATAGCACTCAGGGCATGGTATCATGTACTCAACCTTTAGCTGCTAGATGTGGAATTAAAATACTCGATGCTGGTGGCAATGCCGCTGTAAGTGTACTTACCCCACTTTCAAAAATGTTTCTAATAGTTATAGGATGCATCAGTAGCTGTTGGTGAGTGATTGTACTCTACTGGTAGACTTTACTGATCATTATAAGCCGCTGGCTTGGCTGTAACCGAGCCAACTTCCACTGGGATTGGTGGGGATATGTTCTGCCTCTTCTACAATGCCAAAACCAAGGAAATCGCAGCTATGAATGGCTCAGGACGAGCTAGTGCTAAGTCTACTCTGGAAGCCGTCCGAAAAAATTTAGGTCTGAAAGATGGAGAAGCTGGGAATATTCCAGAGACAAGTGTTCATGCAGTTACAGTTCCGGGAGCTGCAGCTGGCTGGGTTGATACCATTGAGAGGTTTGGAAGTGGAAAGTTAACTATGGAGCAAATCTTAGCCCCAGCCATTGAGTTGGCTGAGATTGGATTCCCAGTCTCGGATATTTCTTCGAACATGGTCATTATTCCACTACCTCTTCTTGATTTTTTGACTAACGGGGTCTTAGTGGAGAGCATTCGAAAGGTTTCTCCTCCCAGCTTCACCAAACTATTCCGAATTATTGAAAAAGACACCAGATGGCTTTCGAGGTCCAAATCCCGGAGAGCTATTTCGAAACAAACCCCTAGCAACCACGTTTCGGGCTCTTGCTAAGGAGGGTAAGAAAGGATTCTACACCGGCCGCATCGCCGAAGCAATTATCAAAGTTACCAAAGACCGAGGAGGATTTCTTGAGCTAGAAGATTTGGAATACCATCTCGAAAAGGGGAGCGAGCCAGTTGATCCCATCTCTTATGTTTTCAAAGGACAAGGATATGTGAAAACTCACGGAGATTTTGTAGACGGCTCCTCCGGCCAAGGC
Source organism: Hyaloscypha variabilis F (assembly GCA_002865655.1). Lineage (NCBI taxonomy): Eukaryota > Fungi > Ascomycota > Leotiomycetes > Helotiales > Hyaloscyphaceae > Hyaloscypha > Hyaloscypha variabilis. The sequence continues at coordinate 1,410,468 of KZ613941.1, read as the reverse complement.
ACAAACGAAGACAACCATGGACTAGAGATCTGGGAGCACCCCCCCAATGGGCAAGGAATCGTTGCACTGATGGCCCTCGGCATCTTCGAAGCCCTTGAAGAAGCCGGCAAAATACCACACTTTACACCATCCCAGCACAATTCAACACAATACCTGCACGCCGCGATCGAGTCCCTTCGCATAGCCTTCGCTGATGCTAGCTGGTGGATTGCAGACACCGCACATTCAAAAGTCCCGTCCTCGACTCTCATTTCCAGACCATATCTAGCAGAGCGAGCCAAGCTATTCGACCCTCTGAAAGCATCATCCAAGATCTACGACAGAGGAAGCCCAGCACACAACCACAGCGACACCGTCTACTTCGCCGTTACAGACAAGGAAGGAAACGGCATGTCCTTCATCAACTCAATCTTCGACTCTTTCGGCTCTGGAATCATCCCAGAAGGCACCGGCTTCGTTCTCCAGAACCGTGGTGCGGGTTTCCAGCTCAAGGAGGGACATCCGAATGTCATTGCCCCGCGGAAGAGACCATATCACACCATCATTCCGGCCATGGTAACAAATGTCCACGACGGCTCGTTGCACTCTGTGTACGGAGTTATGGGCGGCTTCATGCAGCCGCAGGGACACGTCCAAGTCCTCCTTAATATGATTGCGTTTAAGCATAACCCTCAAGCTGCACTTGATGCACCTCGATTCTGTATAGGTGCAGAGTATATCCCCGGGGATCCACACGAAAGGAGTGTGTATTTGGAGGAGGGTATTAGTGAGAGCGTGTGCCAGGAGCTGAAGGATATGGGACATGATGCGAAGATTGTGACGGGATATAAAAGGAGGTTGTTTGGAAGAGGCCAAATTATTAGAGCTCATGTTGAAGATGGAGTGACGGTTTACAGCGCAGGGAGTGATCCGAGAGGTGATGGGGCGGCTTTCCCAGGATAAGAGAGAGTGAGTGGAATTTCATGGTGAGATTTTTATACATGAAAGCATAGAACAATAGAGACTCATTTACATATTCTGATTCGCTATATCGAAATGCGATACGTGATAACTGCTTCTCATATCAAGTCATTTTAGGAACATGGTGTGGAGAGATGGAGGGTATGGATAGGAGACTTGCATCAAAGAGATGGGGCACTAGGAGTTGTTGGAATTCAGTGTGGCTACAGTGCAGTACTAGTCTTTAATGTACGAAGTACCACAATTGAGGGAAGGCTCTGAAAGAGAAAAGCGTGTTGTTCCACTAAACAAGGGGCATTCTATGTACTAAAACAGGATTCAAGGCTTAATAGTCCCTAAAGTTCTGGTCCATTGGGATCAGCATTGCGTCGCGAATTCTGACGACTGTGGTGGAGCATATTCGAAACATCACATAAGATGAGGGCAAATCAGTCTATGCATCTGGCTCTTTTTCTTGATCTAAAGTACATCATTGGAGGGCAATCCTGCATCGTCGCAGAACCCTCAGGAGAAAAAGAAAGCAAATTCGCAATCAAAGCTTCTCTCAAATCAGAGAAAAGGGATGATAGAACTCCACCGCTAATGTGATCCGTTTTGATGGTAATCTTACAACAAGCAAAAGCAAATTCCAGGCTTCCTGGGACAAGAAGCTAAATCCATTCTGCCCACCCGTTTTTCTGAAATCATGCCATGCCATGCCACGCCTAGATATGCGGTTGTTGAGAAACGGTGTGTACAATACAGAAGAGGAAGAAGATGTATTCGAGAGACAAAGCCAATCCATGTGGATTATGGATAGTCTCCCCTCACGTAACGCCATGCAATGCAATAGGAGAGAGTAAATGAGGTAGGTTTCTGTAAAAGTTCACCCAGTAGTTGAACAACGACAGAAGGCAAAGCAGCATTAAAGCCTCTCACAAAGGTTCATTCGGAGTGGTGTGGAGATAAGTGCACTTAGATCCTTTGGTGCACTGTCCTATGCTGTAGAATCTACAAGGCTTCTTCTTGCCTTTGTATTCGCCATTCTCGTCGAAGATAGAGTCGTTCGGTGGCTTGGAATCGAATTTGTGTTTCTTGCCCCTAGCGCTGTGCTTTCCTCGAGTTCGGTCAGACTGCCCATTGGGGTTGGTATTTTCATTGTAGTCGCCATCCCAACCTGCTTGTTGATTATGATGTGCATATCCTTGGTTCTGCTCGGCAGCTTGCTGAGTAGCCCAGGTGTTGTAGTCATGTTGCTGTATGGGTGCAGTTTGGTGCTCGTTGACTCCATAGCCGGCCGCCAAGTAGCCTTGGACTTGTTGAGCGATGTCGGGATTTGGAGAGCTGGAAGAAGCGGGATTGCTTGCTAGTGTGATTGCAGGGTAGGATATCTGTGGGTTGGGGATTTGTGGCTGGAATTGAGGTGCAAACATAGTAGATTGCTGATATTGAGCAGCTTGAATCTGAGCCATCCGCTCATCAGCCTCTCTCTTCTCCTTTGCGGCTTTGTCCCGCTCATAGCCAGCAATCCAATCAGCGCGTTGTGAGGGGTTGGTCATCCATTCTGGTGGTTCGGTGGGCGGGAAAGGTTTGTTCTTGAGAGACTCGACGATCCGAAGAAGATTTGCGAAGTGGTCGGGATCCATCTTGGGTGTCTGCGGTTGTGGAGTTTGTTGAGCAGCTGGACGACCAAGTTGTTGAAGGATAGAGGTAACGTCAGATGCTGGCTTCGAAGTAGGTTGAAAGGGCTGATGCGATTGGTTGTCTCGAATCTCGTTGCCCGTTCGCTCTCCCTGACGGGCGCCAAACATCTGCAAAGCTTTATCAGGTCCGTACTGGTGAATTTCTTGAAGTCTTTGACTAAGCCAGGGTTCGGTAGAATTCTTTAATTGATGCTCTCGCTGGGTGCTGCCAGGCATATCAGGATGAGAAAGTTCTTTGGGTGAGGGTGGAATGTCGTCTGGATTGGTGTAGATAACCATGAGCTCCAAGCCTTCGCGGCGTTGCTGAATCTTCTGCTCGGGCGTTGAGAAGGCTAAATCTCCGCCTCGCGTAAAATAATTCTGACCAAATCGCGACGACTTATCTAGAGAACTAAAATCAATACTGATAGGCTCATTGTAGGGGCCTTCAGGCTCCGCTGGCTGGTAGTCCTCGTCATCATCTATAGTTTCAGAGACTCGCTTTTTGTGCATCATGCCTTCAAGTCGATCATCGTGCGCATCTCTCAACATCTCATCTTGCCGGCCCTCATCTTCGGCTTGCTCATGTTTGAACAGCCTAATCTGCTCCAATTCAGGACCTTCCTTGAATTTGACCCTGAGATGGCGCCGGCTTTCTTTTCTCTCACGACGCGCCTTCTCCTCTGGCGTCTCTGGTGGTCTTGGTGGTGCTTCAGGAGCTTTAGGTGGCTCGGGAGGTTTGGCGATGCTGGCCAGGAGTGCGCCAAGCTTCGATTCAGTCGGAGGAGAAGACTCACGCTTCTTGGGGATGGGCTTCGCAACAGGTTTTGAAGCAATACCCAGCAGATTGTTGCCCACTCGACTCGTAGGGCCAGCGTTGCCACCTATCTTGTTCATCGGCTTGGCGGGGAGGATCCTTGACACGGCTGGGATGCCAGCGTTATCGGATGCGAACTTCTTGCTGGGCTTCCCGTTTGCTCCATCACCATCGTGTTGTCTCTTCGCAGAGTTGGATGGCGAGGGATTCGAAGCTTCGGCATTTCGAGCCTTAGCTTGCTCCACCTTTTCCTTCATCTTCTTCTCCTCCGAAGCCCTGTCTGTATCCTTCTTCGCTTTGGCAGCTTTCTCCTTTGCTTCCACGGTGTTGGCAAGAATGGCTGCGATCAGCTTCTTTGTGTCGTCATCCCCCCTTTTGCTCCATCGTTTTGCAATACTGTCGAACTTCAGCTTCTTAAGCAGTTCATCGGTCATTGTCTGAAATTTAGAAAGTAACGTCAAGACTGCCTTTGGTAGCTTTCCAACATAGTCTTCAGCCTTAGTGCAATCAATCAGAGTTGTCGTTAAGCCATTCACAAGTTTATGATGACCGCCCAAGTTCTCTACTATGGCACCATATCCAAGCTCATTTGCTGCGTCAATTGTCTGATAAAGCGACTCAAGAAGAACCTTTCGATTACTCTTCAGCTTCTCCAAATCAGCTGGCCGTCCCGCCGCCTCCTCTGCCTTGGTTGAGTTTGTCTTAAGCTGAACTCGTAGTGACGTCAAGAAACTTCCGTACTTTTCGATGGCATCCTTCACCACATCTGCATTCGGGCTTGAACCAGGATCCTTCCATATGATTCCTATAGCGTCCCACCGTACAGCAGCTGAAGCATCCATCGGGCGAGTTGGTCCCCGGACCTTGAAGGGCGTCAGCACTTCACACTTGTTATAGGCAATGTGGCCTAGCGTAGATCGGAATATGGACATTTATTTCAATCGTATCAGAGCACGAAGGCAGTCTGCAATGACAATTGATAAATTTTGTGCTTACCTCACTAATGTCCATCACTGGCATGTCTTCGTCCTCGTCGTATTCAGATTCTTCTTCTGAGCTACTCTCCTCCTCTGATGAGCTTGTCTCTGTCGGCGTAGACGGAGACTTGATTGCTGTCAAGTTGCTCTCATCACGCAAATTGTTTATTTTATCTGTTAATGGTTTAACAACCTGGCTCGTCGCCTTCAGCTTGCTCAGAGATGGTTTTGTTTCTTTGGGCGGTCGGATTTTTTTGGTTGAAGGTCGTGCTGGTGTCAACGAACCTAAGCGAGAAGTCAATGTCACGGATCATATGAGGCTTGGATTATTCACTTACGAGATAGGTCGAAACCCGGCACAAGTGCTTTCCCGCTCCGTGATTTTCTCGGGTGATATTTGGGTAGAGTATCTATTAAGCCAGTGTTAGTACACTTGGGGAAACCAGGAACAATGCATGGTAACTACATACTTTTCAATCCCAAGGTAATTTGCAATGGCTGATCCTCCCAGGAAAGAAACGGTGCGAAGTCAAAGCGTGGTCGAGATGATGGATTCCTAGAAGCATGTAGCTCGGGGTATAACATTCTCAAGGAGCTCTGAGACGATATTGGCTGAGCCTGCTGAGTTCGTGGAGCACTCGAGGTAACATCTGCATCAGCATATTTCTTCACAGCTTGCTTTGGCTCGATTTCGGGAGAACCATTGGGCAAGACAGGATAGCTGACAGCGTTGCCTTGATTGACTGGCATAGTTCCATTCTGGGCACCAGAGTAATATATGGCAGTCTGGTCTGGAGGTCTTTGGCTGTAATTGTTGCCCATGCCGTTCGCAGATGGCTGGAAAGCCGCGTTCGAGATATTACGGTGGGTGGGTTGATTAGGGGGCATTTGGTATTGAAGAGATTGTGGAGAAATGGTGGCAGTCTCGATTGCAGGAGTGGCAAAAGAGAAGGAGCTCTCCGGGGTATGATACCCCGTCGAGCCTTGCAAGGAAGGATCGACATTGTACGAGGTGGGCCCAAAGACATCGGATGGTCTGGCATGTTGATACTGCGAAGTATATGGAGAGTTCGCATAAGACACTGGGGGATACGATGGCTGCTGAGATGGATCGAAATGTTCGTAAGGCATCTGACTTGGCTGGTATCGTGAGTATGGGTCTGGCTGCGGCTGCTGGTATTGGTATTGTTGGTCCGCCGCCGCTGGCCAGCCAGCATTATTAATTAGGTCGTCAAACCGCATGTCCTCTGGCATGTCATAACCATGATTATTCTGGCCCTCCATCTTGTCGTCGAGTGTTGATGTATTGGCAATCACGTGATGAGGCAGGAGATCGACTGCGAACGAAGGGTTGGCTTATTCTTGAAGGAAACTACCGAGGTTGAACCGGGCGATGGTGATTGGTCTGCTAGACGAGAATTCTGGTCAGCTTTCGAGTAACCCAACTCCCTGACTCTTCTCGACTCGGGCGCAAACAGTGACCAACGACCAAGGAAAATATCATGTACAGTAGTAGCCTACTGGCACCGCCGCGCCTTGGCTTGCGAACCTGCAGTCTGCGTGTGCGTCTGCTTGCCCCAGCACTGGTCCAGATCACACGGCGCTGGTGCAGCCAGCAGTGAGCTGGTGGTCCAGAGACACTGACCGCAACCAGGGGTCGACAAGGAACAGTACGCCGGGCCACAGAAGCAGCTTCCGCAGCAGTGCAGCACCGCAGCGGAGCGCAGTGCGCACTCTCAGCACTCAGCACTCAGTGCTCAGCGTCTTCTCAGCGAGCGCTGCCTCTGTAATACGGGTACTTTATCGCGTGGCCTGCAGCATACGCGGTCCCAGATTCCTCCAAAGGCTCAGGCAGAAGCGCGAGCTCGTGTCTAGGCAATTTGGGGGGCGTTGGGGGGTGCAGCAAGTCCTGTTTGAGGCGGCGGTGCTTTCTGGCCTTTCGCCCTCGCCCTCTCGCCCTCAGGGCCAACAATGAAGAATTCAGGTGTCACCGTACCCTTCTTAAGCCAAGCTCGCCCACGGAGCGAACGCAGCCCTTTCAATCGGTCAATCGGTCACTATGTCATTTTAAAGAATTGTTTCTGTTAGGTCGTGGCCATGATGGCCGAAATGAGAAGTTGATGGGGGTTGGCAAAGGAGGTGTCGTTGGAGAGAGTGATGAAAGAAAGAAGAACGGGAGCGGCTGCGAAGACCTTGAAACTGCGGCCAGGGTTGCTTCCAGCGCGCCTTCCCTGTCCCAGCCTAGCGCCGTCCCGCTAAGCCCAGAGCGAGCCCCGGCTGGCAGGAGCATCGAAATTCCAAAGAGTGTGATGTAGCTATTTACAAGCTGGCTGATCTGTCCTGAACATCTCCAACCCCCCTTCGTACACCGTCATACTTGCATTTGTGGTGAATGTGCATGATACAGGTTCTATAAATTGGCTGATTTGCAGCCTTCAAAACACCAGCCACCATGGCATCCACCCAGAACTCACTTCGAGACCGGCAAATAAGTAAGAGGCTCAACAAACACCAGTGATACCTAGGGTTAACAGTCCACCTAGGGTCGATAGAGCGCATGTTAAATCTGAACCACGATTCTGAAGAGCTGTCGCCCGAGCACCATGATCATACCGCCAGCAACGGCCTGGCTATACCCTCTGCGCCGATATTGAATTCGGATGGGGATCCAATATGGAAAGTCTTGGTTTTTGACGACTTAGGAAGGGATGTGATTAGCAGTGTTTTGAGAGTGAACGATTTGCGTACATGGGGAGTTACAATGCATATGTATGTTGTGGAAGGTGTGGGTTGAAGGCAAATGGTTTGCTGATCAAGTCAGGCACATAGCCTCTGCGCGCCACCCCATTCCCGATGTACCAGTTCTATATCTGGTTGAGCCCACTGCGCCGAATCTGAAAGCAATCACAACGGATCTCTCCAAAGGACTTTATTCTCCTGCATATATCAACTTCCTCTCCTCGATACCGCGACCTCTGCTGGAGGATTTCGCAAGGCAGACGGCTGAGGCAGGCACAGCAGAGAGCATTGCACAATTCTACGACCAATACTTGAACTTCATTGTAGGAGAGCCAGATCTGTTTAGCTTGGGAATGAGAAAAGAAAATACGTACTGGGCTCTGAATAGTGCGCGGACGAAGGACGAGGAACTGGACCATGTCATTGACAGAATTGTTAGTGGGCTATTCAGCGTGATGGTTACAATGGGTAGGATTCCTCTAAAAGCCAATGCCCTTCGCACAATTAATCTCTTCTAGGCGTCATGCCCATTATACGATGTCCGAAAGGAGCGGCAGCGGAGATGATCTCAGCGAAGCTCGATCGGAAGCTGCGAGACCATATTTTGAACTCGAAAGACAACCTGTTCTCTGCATCGAGCAATCGGCCATCGACGGCCACTGGAACACCCTCTTCGAGACCCGTGCTCATCATCCTAGACCGAAATGTGGATCTCATACCCATGCTTTCGCATTCATGGACCTATCAATCACTTGTGCACGATATCTTAAACATGAAGTTGAATCGCATTACTGTTGAAACACCAATAGATGAGGACAACCCTGCGAAGGGTACTACGAAGAAAGCTTACGACCTTACCTCCAACGACTTTTTCTGGAGCAAAAACGCCAGTGTGCCTTTCCCACAAGTTGCAGAAGATATAGACGCGGAGTTGAGTCGGTATAAGGACGATGCGAATGAAATCACCAAGAAGACTGGGGCTTCTTCGATAGAAGACTTGCAGAATGATACAAGTGCTTCTGCACAGCATTTGAAAGCCGCCATCACACTCCTGCCTGAGTTACGGGAAAGGAAAGCAGTTTTGGACATGCACATGAATATTCTGGCGGGCTTACTGACGGGCATCAAGAACCGTCAGTTAGACAACTTCTTCCAAATGGAAGAAAATATTATGAAGCAGACCAAGGCACAAATTCTGGAAGTCTTAACTGATGAGGCTAAGGGAAAGGAGCCAATGGACAAATTAAGACTGTTCATAATATGGTTCCTAAGCACAGAACAAGACGTTTCGAGAGCAGATATGGAGAAGTTCGAAGAAGCGCTCAAAGCATCAGGAGCAGACACCACGTCCCTCGCCTATGTCAAGCAGTAAGTCTTTCTCATCTCTTCCCGATATCCCGTCTAACAATACCGCAGAGTTCGCGCCACAACACGCATGACGATGATGACCTCGGCACCTTCCCAAACCCCTCAGCAAGCATCTGCATCAACCGAGCTCTTCCGCGGCTTCTCTTCTATCTCCTCTAGGTTGACCTCCTCCCTCAAAGAATCCGGTGTAGGCGCCAACTTCGAGAACCTGATTTCAGGAGTCAAGAACTTCCTACCTGCGAATCGTGACCTCACGGTTACGAAGATTACGGAGTCGATCATGGACCCCGCTGGTGCTTCCAGCTCTGCTATCGCAAAGACGGAGAATTACTTATATTTTGATCCGAGAAGTGCGAATGCCCGGGGCACGATGCCACCGGTTAGTGCAGCGAGGAAAGGGGGCGAAATGCCAGGTGGGCTAGGAGGCCATGGACCTGGAACGGGAGCTACGTTTGGACAGAGAAGACAGGGTTTCAGTGAGTCGATTGTATTCACTGTTGGAGGTGGCAGTATGGACGAGTATGGCAATCTGCAGGAGTGGGCAAAGCGGACAGGAGCAGGTGGGAGTGGAGCCGAGAAAGGTGCGGGGAGGAGGAGAGTGGTGTACGGGAGCACTGAGCTCATTAATGCGGAGGAGTTCTTGAAGCTCGAGTTGGAGAAGTTGGGTTCTGAGGCCGCCTCATAGTCTCGATCCTCAAATCATAAGCCAGTTTCACAAGCATAAAGAGGGATACCAGATGTAATGTACCATGCAAGGGGTATATTTTGATTTTGTCAATCCTGCGACCTGGCTGGCTTTGCTACCCATAGCCCAGAGAAGTACGAGAATCCAATCCGATTCCGATCGCACCTCGTCACCTGATATCAAAGAAGAGAGAAAAACGTGAAAAAGGAAATGCTATACACATGCATACATCCGTACATAAATAGAACAGCAGCACAAAACGACTCCTCGTTGTGAAAAATGCATCGCTCGCTCGAAATGATTCAACGGTCAGCAACGAATCGGATTAAACACCTCTGAACATCCTAACGATCAGGAACCACATGGCGCCAATGAACTTAAAGGCCGAAAGACCTGCAACGGACCAGAGGACGACGGCCAGGTAGATGGCGCTCCTGCTCGTTCCTGTTGAGGTGGTGACACGCTCTAGGCCTGCGGTGCTCAAGACGACGGCCACGAGACCAAAGTTGCACACCAGCCAGAAGATGACGACAAAGGATCTGAACGATTTGTAGTAATCTTCCTGGATTTCCGAGGCAGAGTGTACGCGCTTCTCCGGAGGCGCCTTTGAGACAATTTTGCGCATCTCGGCTTCATACTGGGCGTTCAAGTCGCCGTCGTCCGTGGGGATGTTGACGTCGACTTTCCCGCCGGGCTTGAGCGTTGCAGAGGGGAGCTTCTCGGCCTTGTCGTCACCCTTTGTACCCCAGGTAATATCGTGGGTGTTGCAGAAGGCGTAGACGTTGAGAATGTTGATGTAGGTCGGCGTCAAGAGCAGGTATTGGATAAAGGAAGTGAACATGTGCCATGGGTCGAAGAACAAGAATGAGACCACGAACCACAGGAGATAAGTGGATGCCAGTGAGATTATTAGCGTATAGAAGATTTGGTTCTTCAGAATGTCGGTAACCGTAAACTGATGTTCGGCGACTTCACTTTGGATAGACTTGACGGTAATGAAGACCGACGCAAACATCAGGTAGCTGAGGAGCGTCAATATAATTTCAGGTTCCAGAAGAGGATTGGAACTTACCACATTATAAAAGCCCAGAAGTAGACCATCAACATATAAGCCTTGTTTGTTCCTTGCGGCCGATTTCCCAACGCCAGGATGAAGCAAGTGAGAAGGGTGAAGAGATACATCCATTCGAAGACGACACCAAGAATATTTCCAACCTGGCCAAGTTTATCGGGATCTGAGAGAGACGTAGTCAGGATGTGGAAAACCAGGAAGAAATTGCCGATGGCGAACCACGCAAAGATCATGCTAATGGTCGTGTATGTGAATTCTATCAAGAACATGAATTTGCGCAGGAAGCTGTGGTCGCTTCGGAAGAGCTGGTAGAAGTGTGCCAAGGCGTAAACGGCTGCGAAGAAACTACCGTTCAACCATCTCCGGCGTTGGAGGATTAGTTCAGCCATGGTATCCGGTACATCGGTTTCGCCGGTAGCAGATTTGACGTATTGAAGAATCCAGTGGCAATTGCGCTTCGAAACCAGCTCGAAACAGAGAATACGATCCTCGGCAAGGTACATATTCGCCGTGAAGATACCAGCGTTGGCACCGTGCATCTTCTCACCAGCGAAATACTTCTCGAGTGGTCCATTTCCGGCCTTGTCGTTTTGTAGGGCCACAAATCGATAGGCAGAAAAGGCACCTGGTAAGACTGAAATGAAACCAAAAGCAGATTCCAGTGGCTTGTCCAAGATATTGCTCATCTTGTATTCGAAGTTTTGCGTGGCCACAAGCGGATTGAGCAAATTCTTTCCTCCTGGCCCCAGCATTGCCTTGATCTCTCCACAGGCACCAGCACACATAGGCTCCAGATCGAAAGCTTTCCACAGATGGTAAATGGAGTCCTTCCCTGGTTTGGTACCCGCATCAATAAGGACACAGATATTGGGGTCCAAAACTCGTCCGAATGCTTGGAAAAACCATCTGTGCGAGTTGATCTTCTTCTGATTCTTTTCCTTCAAACAGAAGAGAACTTGAACGGGCTGCTGCTTTGGGCGAAGCTCAACAAGATCCTTCTTAACGGAAATGCCAACTTGTGTTGTGTATTCATAGATGTGAGCTGTGACGTCCTTTCCATTGACCTGTTGCTTGGCAATCCCATCCTGGTATACACCCATACCTGCCAACACTGCTTTCGTTCTCTCGTTGATCTTAGCACGACCATCGCTGACAACGCAGACCACGATCTTTTTCCAAGCATCCTTTCCCCATGTTTTGCTGTCCTTGCGGGAGCACATGTATTCAACATTTTTGAAGACACCACTCATTGTTCGGGCGAACAGAACATCATCTTCGTTATACATAGTAACTACTATAAATAATTCTGTATGTCTGGGCTTTGCGAAGAGTTTCTGTCTCAGAGTGAAGCGTTCTTCGAAGAACTCGCTAGGATCACAAGTTGCTGCTGAATATCGCATGTGTGTGAATTCATCTCTCTCCGGAGGCTGAGCGTGCGGTACCATATTCAGAAGCTTGGGTGGAATAGGACAGTCAAGGACGAGATTACCATTGAACAATTGCACCTCCTTCACGGTCTTGTAACGCTTGAGCGCAGGGACTGGGGTCGCAGAAGGTTCGGGACCAGGAGCCCCATCATAGTCTGAGTATGCTGGGGCAGTATGAGGATCTGGACCGTAGCCAGTGTCTTGCGCCTGGAGAATTGGGCGGTGTTCGTCTTCATGGTTGTAGTAAGGATCAGCAGGATTCGAGGGGAAAGTCGTTAAGGGGTGCTCTTCGTGGGGGGAGGGTTGATACGGCGGATTGTAGTATTGATCATGGTGAGCTTGGGGGTTTATTGCGTAATCTTGTTGATAATTGTGGTTCGGGTCCAAAGGATAACTTTGCTCGTACTCTTCATTGTGCCCATATGAATTGTTGATGTTCTCGACCGAGTACTATTGACGGAGTCAGCGCAGATTCTTCTGATGTCGACATGTGTAGAGACTCACTGTAGGTTGTGCCTGTAATCGATCACTGGGAGTATAACGTCCAGGACCCATCGGGATCTCCAGATTGTGTCTGCCAGGTCCTGGAGATCCAGCCGGCCTGCCGTAAGGTGCAGCATCTTCAAGTTGGTATCCTTGGTTCACTGGGTGCCCTGGTGAAGGCGTTCGTCCTGGTCGATTATTCATACTGTAATATTCGTCTTGCTGGCCTTGGCCTTGGTGGTCTAGTGGATCGAGAGATGTTAGAAGGCGTTGTTTAACTCGAGTCGCAGATTCTGCACTGCAGAAAGAACAGAAAGCTCGCTCCTGTACTAAAGCAGGAGGCTGTGCTTGATAGTCGAGAGCTTCCCTCAAGGAAGTTGCTGTGCGACGAGCAGGGAAGAAAGGTTGGATGTTGCGCTTAGAAGAGTTTCACAGATCCTATGTTGATGAAATGTAGCCTTGCGGTGTGGCACATTTACAACGTGGACACTCGAACAAAAAAAGCCTATGAAGCTCAAAGACTCCGCTGCAAGTGAAGGGACTCACCCAAACGATTATATTGTGACATGGTCTGAAGGGGCCGTTTTGGCAGGGCGTGCGTGGTTGGAGGATTCTTGTACGGGGCTGGCGAGGAATGCACTTGGCTCAGTGGGACGCTGTTGGGATAGTACCCCTATTCTTTCCCAGCTGCGCAATTTGAACTCTGATCCAGCAGCGGATTCGAGTTCGTCGATGATGCTTCAGCGACAATGCGCGGAGGGAGGTCGTTTCAGGAGTTGGCTGCAGGGGAATTGCTGCTCTGATTTGCCTGCCAAGCCGCGGCTGGTGTTTCAAGTTGATTAAATGGGCATAACGCACCGGAAAACGTTCAGAGATAGGGTGAATGTTTCTTCGAAAGCGTGCAGGGCACAAAAGATGCGAGGAAGCAAGAAGAGGAGGAGAATCTTTCTAGAAGCTGTCTCGTATTATTTTGCTCTTACATAAATCCAGTATGACTATGCAGAGTTGCGGACAAGACCGTTTTGCAGCAGCCAAGCAACCGTGGCGGGCTGGCTGGCAACCATGCACGCCTCCCTTTCTGAGTTCTATTTCCAGCACGACGCGACGCTGCCTTCCAGCAGCGAATCATCAGCCGAGGCACAGCCACGCTGGGGCGGTGTGCCTTGAATCTTCACTCTTGGCTGAGGGAGGCTAGCTCAACCAGGAACAAGATTTGTCTGCAAGCCCGCCGTTCTCCATTTTGCCTCATGACCATTGAATCTACATGCTCAGACGCCTCGGCAGTCAAAAATTCCCCGCCACTGCAAGATGCCTTGCGTCTGAGACAAGTCACGAGGCCGCGATTAGCCAAAGTAACGCCTCGCGAGATCCCGAGCAGAGCCGCTTCCTTGTTCCCGTCTACCATATCGCATCTCCATTCAGGCTTCGATTTCAGGAAACTTCTCCTTCAAGAAGTTCCGCGTGAACCGTGTAAGTTGTTGGTAAGCCTCTTCAAAGCCATCTCGACCTCCATAGTAAGGATCATCGACCTCTTCCGCGCGTTTCTTCCCACTGTACTCTCCAAACAATTTGACAGATGCCTTGCCTAGGCCAGCCCGCTGATGAAGTCTCTGCAGGTCTCGAAGGTTGTCTCGGTCCATAGCAAAGATGAAGTCAAATTTTTGAAAATCGGAGGCGTGAACCTGGGGAGCAGTAAGCGCCTGTCTCGCCCCGGACTGTTTACACTTACCTTTCGAGCAGCGTGATCGTAGTCCGTGATCCCATTGTCTTCAAGTGTTGACATGGTCCTCGAGTCTGGGCTGCTACCAGTGTGGTAAGCCCCAGTTCCACAACTATCGATCTCGGATATCAATCCCTCGTATGGAGGCTTTGATACGATGGATCTGAAGATTCCTTCTGCCATCGTGGATCGACAGATGTTTCCTAAGCAGACAAACAAGACCGAAATGGGCTCAGGAGTGGAAGCCATCGTTGCGGCTCAATTCACGTGCTTGATGATTTCTATCAAAGAGTGGTTGGAGCTGCAACAGAAATCTCGGATTTGGATCGGCAGGGGTTTGCAAAGCGGCCGCTAGCGTACTACCCCTGAGCAATGGTAGTTGAGCTTGACGTCTTCCGGACAACGAGCTCGGAAAGCATGGTTTCATGCACCATATTCCATTTTCCTACCCATTTCTTTACTATCTTTAGGCTTGCAATTGTGCGCAAAGTAGCTCGGTCGTACAGCCACATTTCGAAATAGTGCTCAGACTCCTGCTACGTCCAGCATATTCAACCAGCCTGCCGGCTGAATTCGTCATGTGCCCCTAAGCCTCGCAGACTACATTTATCATCTTTGCACCAGAAGTGTCAGAAACCTGAAAACACAGCCAATTGACGCGCAAACAAGATCTACGCCCGCAGCCAGCAAAGTACGTATCTGCTATTTTGTTTCCTTTTTCTTCCACTTCTGAAATTGCATTACACTGAAGACCTTTGGTACGAGTCACCACCACTAGAGCCTTGGAAGACCATTCACAAGACAATCTAGTCTAAGTTCGTTGTATTTCTTTTTCTGGCAACATTTCTCAACAAAGGGGCGGCGGCGCAAGCGCAGGACAGATCCATTCGTCACTTCCTGCGCTTCTTATCATGAGTAATGAGTTGGTTCAGAATCATCTAAGCAACTTAGCTATCAAGTTATTCGAGACCTTCCATTGTTCATGATTTTATACTAAATCACCGAACATAGTTCTGCTGAACCCTTTGGCGATTATGCAAATCGGCATTCGCTTATGACCCTTTGAATCGACCCCACTCAAGTGAAAGGTTAAGGGTCACAGAGGATTTGAATGTGGTTATAGTAAATCTATGTGTCCATTTTTGGCTTTCTTATCTTACTGAAGTCAATCTTCTTCAGTGTATAGGATGCCATTTCTAATTCAGAGATAGCCTCTCGACCGACCCGTTTCCCTTGTGCTTCATCCACTCCTCCTCACCTCCTGTCACATCTACTACATCCATCATCGTGTTAATCGTTTCCCCAAAGATACGTATAACGCCATTCCCTAATGTCAACTCAACCTCCAAAGGCAACACATTTGATCCTCGTATGCTGTCACGCGATTTACATCGGAGGACCGACTTACGGCAAAGATGAAAAAGAATGGCTCCTTGCTCCCTTCCAGAAAAATGAGACCCGGACTTTTATCGAGCATATCCAAGCCGGACTCTCTCTCCTAAGCAAGAGTTCCTCATCGCTCCTAATCTTCTCCGGCTCCAAGACTCGTCCCGAGGTCAACAGATCAGAAGCACAATCATATCTCGATCTATGCATTGCTAATGACTACTGGGGAATTGTCCAAGAGACAAAGGTACAAGGAAGAATCTTGGTGGAAGAGCAAGCCCTGGACAGCTTTGCGAATCTCCTGTTTTCGATGCTACGGTTTTGGAAAGCGACTAGAGGATGGCCGGAGAATTTGACGATTATAAGTCATGCGTTCAAGGAGGAGAGATTCATGGAGTTGCATGTTCCAGCTCTGAGGCTGTCCGGGAGCAAAGTAGTATATTTAGGCATTGATCCGGAGTACATGAGAGATGGGAGTAAGAGTTACGATGTGGCAAGGGTTGACGAAGTTAGGCGGGGAGAGAGGGAGAGAGGCTATGGGCAGTGGGAAAAGGATCTGTTGGGGTCAGGGACAGCGTTGAGTGGGAAGAGAGTACATCGAAATCCTTGGGAGGTGAGCCAGGTATGGTTTGACAGTATGGAAGAGAAGGAAAGATCGGGAGTAAAATCCAGGCGCCGAATTGCAGAGGACGGTGTTAAGGAAGAATTTTTGACACCTGAGAGGCAGCCTTGGGAAGACGCATGTTGACTGACTGGCTAATTGATGTTTTGTCATTTACCAATTGGAACGAGGATATTCATATTGAAGGATGTAACCACAATCCTTGCCCTACCTGCGAAGACAGCTAGTCACTGAAGTCAGTCCACCGGTAACGTCAGGCTATCTTTCTCCCAAGTTCCGAAGCCATCGTCCACTAAATTTTCGAAGCTGGCTTGCCGGGTTTGCCAGTCAAGATATCGCCAATAAACCTAGTTGTATCGTTGACCATGCCCTCACTGTAAGTATGTCCAACTCCCGGATACACATTATCTTCGACATAAACATTGCCATCTTTGTACCATTCACTTGTGGCATTCTTCAAAAACGTTATGAATGGCTCAGCGCAATGATATGGAACAAGTTTGTCATCTCCTCCAGAGCAGATGAGAATTTGCTTCCCCTTGATTTTCGAATCCAGGATTTGGCGGAGACGCACTTGCTCCTTTTCTGATGGAAATGGGTTGATCTCGGAAGTACCGAAGAGGAGACCTCGTGGGTCCCACCTTTTGATGCTGGAAATAAGGGCTTTGGGGAAGTCTTTGCTACCTAGGAAATCAACCCCATTTGACGACGTGTATGTTTCGAGCTTGGAAAGTCTTGCTCGGTCAGTCATCACACCTGGCCAAAAGTTAGTAAAGCTGTTGCTTAAAGTGTATATCCAGCCAAAGAAGGAGTTGCTCAGAATGCCAATGAAGGCAAGGTGATATTGTTGCCAATCGGCACATGTGGGACCGTGGATCAACAGATTTTCTTGGATATAAAAGAAAAGATCATGCTTACGCATATAATCTGGACATCCTATGATCACTATAGTTGCAGTGACTCGTGGCTCATTGAAAAATACTTGCCACGCAGCATGACCACCAAGTGAGATACCTAGCACTAAGTGCTGGTCGATCGATGGTGCATCGGGGCCGAGGAAAATAAAAGACCCAAGGTGGTCTATCAATAAACTGGTATCAAGAGCTGTGCCATGGAAAATACTGGCATAACGTAAGCCAAAATCACCATAATGGGGAGACTAGAGAGGGTGGACCTGAACATGTCTTGGGCGTGTTGCACGTTGCCGTCCTTCCAGGCCTGATTCGCTATGCTCTGAACCTTTCTACTTCCATGGTTTCTCTGATCAAATGCCACAGCAATGAGACCAACTTTTCTGTCAGATGATGACCATCGATTCCAATCATTTATGCATTTGCTCGCTGTACTGGTCATATCCTCTTTGCTCCCAAGTCTTCCATGCAGCAGCCAGAGAACTGAGACGGATTTGCATGATGGTGCGATTTCCTCGAGCCCATGAACTACTGCCAGAATGCCAGCAATGTGTAAAGTTCTCGAGGAAATAGATGCAGGTGACCCAGAGGCAGTCTGTTCAAGTGGATTGGAGGTTGACATTGTCCCTTTTGTGGTTTTGTGGAGAAGTGGGGGTGAAGTTAAGAACAAGGGTTGAGTACTTCTACGTGATTCAAAAACAAGAGCGAATGCCAAACTCAAAGTCTTCGATTCCAAAGGCAACGGGGAGCTCTCTTGAACTATGACTTGAAGCTAGATAGCAAAGGAAGCAAGCCAAAGGTCCACCCACCTCTTGGCCAAGTCGTTCAGTTCAAGCCACTCCCCGTTGAGCCGAGGACTGGATGTGCGTCATCTGACGATCTGGCGTGGAAATTAGGTACCGTACACTGTTGGGCAACACCATTTCCACACTTGTACAGCGCAATCAAACATCAAAGCAACTCCGAAAGCTCGCAGGCTTCTGCACCTCTTGTCAAAAGATTGGTTCTATTTCTATTGCAGAATTGGATGTGAGCAGGACCTGCAGCGCCACACATCTGCGGAAATCTCGGCGAGCTAACATAGCACGGTACACGAAACCTTGGCCAACAACACTTCACACCAACATATTCTCAGACGAGATTCAGGCCGCCATGAACGCGACATCTGTTCTCTAGCATTACAAGAAACGCTCCACAAGGGGCCAGAACGATTGGCACAATCTGCAAGTCGTAGGACCAGACGCTTGTAGGATTGCGTTGTTCAGGGGGGAAACTGGAAATGGACCACCGCAACGATGAATCGCTGTCTCCAATGTCAAGAAGCCCCCGCTCTGGGTCACCCGTACAATCAAGTTCCAATGGGGCTGCTAACGCACGACAATCGGGTCTGCGAACAGAGTTGAGCGTCGACGAACTCCCCAGTGCTACATACGACTTCGCACCTCCTGTCCCAGCAGTGAATGGCAGCACAAGCAAGCCCGGTGTTGATGCGGTGGATTACTTTCATGGTGGAATGCCCCATGAGATTCAGAGTCCTCCTCTGATGACAGGTGCGGCTACTTCTATGAGCAATTCTCCCACGAGGCAGTCGGCTCTTAAACATACACCTGGCTCTTTTCCACCAGAAGGAATTGCGGGAACAGCGGGCACATCCACACCGCCCGGGCGAAGGAGTGTACAATTCGTGAGGGCAGATTTAGGGACATCATCGCATATTAGAGCAGACTCTTGGGAAGATGGCGAGACTCCAAGCAAGGATCGGCGTGGTCAGTCTCTCATGTCAAAGCTGAAGGCATTGGCAATCACAGGTGCCCTGCAAACCCACAGCCGAAGTCAAAGTAATGCCGCAAACTCCTTCGAAGAAGATACAGGCTCTGCGCCGCTCTCGCCGACAGCAGAACGGGCTACACGACTGCCACATACTTTACAGGAAGAGGGAAGTGATGTTGACGCTGATGCGGAAGAAACGGCAGATGAAGGGAGCGCCACTGATGCTGTGCGTGCGAAGAGAAAGCGTCGATTTCGAAGACCACTCGAAGCTGCGATTGGAAGTCAAACAGCTCCTAACACACCAAGAGTACGGGGAATGGGAACGACTGAGTCTCCCGCCGGAAGCAGCCGCCAACTCCCCTTCCTCAATCGGCGAGCTACCGATGGATCATTGGACCAGAGAGGTCACCTGTCCGAAGGAGAAGGCCGTGATCGCCTCAACGGCCAAAGCGCTTGGAGACGTGGTAGCTCATGGATTGCTGGGGCTAGGGGTGCGAGTTACGGAGGCCAACAACCAGCTGATCTAGATGGTACACCCACCTCAAGAAGACCGGGCCAATTCAGGCGCATGACGGGACTTGGAGGTGGCCAAAGTGACGGCGATGGACAGACGTCAAGGAGGCCTTTCCTAGGCGCTGAACGAGCCACGACCTTTGGGGCTCAACGATGGCGGATGTTGAAGCATGGTCTGAAGTTGCTGGGTCAGAAGAAAGAAGAACATAAAGTCGATTATCTCAAGTCGGCAGAGCTTATGGCCGAATTGCGTGCTGGAGCCCCGGCAGCTCTCATGTTGGCTAGCATGATTCAAAGGGATGAGCACGGCAACAAGCGTATCCCAGTCCTGCTTGAGCAGTTGAAACTGCGGATTACCGATAGCAGACCAAGTGTAGAGGAGCCTACGGAAAGCGAACGTCATCTGGTTTTTCGGATCGAGCTTGAATATGGCAGTGGCTTGAACAGAATGAAATGGGTAATTCATCGGTCACTAAGAGACTTTGCCAATTTACATCTACGATACAAGCTCCAAGGCAGTAGCGATAAGTACATCCAACTAAGAAGTGATGTCGACTCCAGGCCAAAGCAGCCGCGATTCCCCAAATCGGCCTTTCCTTATTTCCGAGGCGTGCGTGGATTGGGGGAGAGTGAGGAAGATGAAGCTGATAACATACGCGTGGATGAGACTGTTGGAGAAGCAACTCATAGTGAAAACGAGAGAAAGCGGAAGAAGAGGCGGCCTTCTCTAGCAGGAACACGCAGGAAATCAAGTGTTGCTCTACAAGATCCAAATACTGGCGCGGTTATTGGCAGTGGACAACAATCACAGCAAACGAGGATTTATAATGAGAAACAGAGGAGACGACTGGAGCAATACCTCCAGGAGATGATTCGATGGCTGATTTTCAGAGCCGATAGCAACAGACTATGTCGATTTCTTGAACTGTCTGCTTTGGGAGTTCGCCTAGCTGCCGAGGGTAGTTACCATGGGAAAGAAGGTTATCTTGTCATACAGTCTGCAAATGGGCTGGATGTGAGAAGGCTGCTGATGCCTAGTAACATATTCGCCCGACATTCTCCTAAATGGTTTCTGGTGAGGCACAGTTACATCGTTTGCGTGGACTCTCCGGAGAATATGCACATATACGATGTCTATCTGGTGGACCCCAAGTTTGAGATCCGCCAGAAGCGTCGGAAGCTCAAGGAGATGGACAAAAAGGAGATCGTGGAAAAGGCCGGGACTTCTGCGAAACATCCGCAACATCACAGCCTCAAACTACAAAATTCAGAGCGTAAGATCAAGCTTCTCGCAAAGAACGAACGTCAATTGCGGCAATTCGAGGACTCGTTGAATTACATGTTGAGCACCACGCCCTGGTCGAAAGAGAACCGCTTTGGAAGTTTTGCGCCTGTCCGCACCGGCGTTTATGCACAGTGGCTAGTTGATGGCAGAGACTACATGTGGAATGTTTCTCGAGCCATCAACATGGCCAAAGACGTCATCTATATCCATGATTGGTGGCTGAGCCCTCAATTATACATGCGGCGGCCTGCAGCAATCAGTCAGAAGTGGCGTCTGGACAGACTCCTTCAAAAGAAGGCTAGAGAAGGAGTCAAGGTTTTTATCATCATCTACAGAAACGTCGAGGCCGCTATTCCTATTGACTCCGAATTCACAAAGTTCTCCATGTTAGATCTCCATCCGAATATCTTCGTTCAACGGTCCCCAAATCAGTTCAAGAAGAATCAGTTCTTCTTTGCTCACCACGAGAAAATATGCGTTGTTGACCACACAGTAGCCTTTGTGGGAGGTATCGATTTGTGCTTCGGGCGATGGGACACACCGCAACATTCTGTTGTAGACGACAAACCTACGGGCTTTGAGCAATCAGACCTTCCGAAGGATGCAGATCACTGTCAATTGTGGCCTGGAAAAGACTACTCAAACCCCCGCGTGCAAGATTTCTTCCAGCTGAATGAACCATATGCAGAGATGTATGATCGTTCCAAAACGCCAAGAATGCCATGGCATGATATTGCAATGCAAGTCGTGGGTCAGCCGGCACGAGACTTGACACGCCATTTTGTACAGAGGTGGAATTATGTCCTTCGCGGACGGAAACCAACAAGGCCTACCCCATTCCTTCTTCCGCCTCCGGATTACAATCCGGCTGATCTCGAAGCACTTGGTCTTACTGGTACCTGCGAGGTTCAAATACTGCGATCTGCGAGTGACTGGTCCTTGGGACTGACTGAGGTGGAGCACAGCATCATGACGGCTTATTGCAAAATGATCGAAGAATCAGAGCATTTCGTCTACATCGAAAACCAGTTCTTTATTACCAGTTGCGAAACCATGAACACCAAGATCGTCAATAAAATCGGTGACGCCATTGTGGAACGTGCTATTCGAGCTTATCAGAACGGCGAAAGCTGGCGTTGCGTAATCATCATTCCCCTTATGCCTGGTTTCCAGAACACTGTCGAAGAGGCTGAAGGCACATCTGTTCGCTTGATCATGCAGTGCCAGTTCCGTAGCATTTGCCGTGGCGAAGGATCAATATTTGGCCGCCTGAGAACCCAAGGCATCGAGCCGGAAGATTTTGTCCAGTTCTACAGTCTCAGAACTTGGGGTAAGATTGGACCAAATAAGGCATTAGTGACCGAGCAGCTGTATATTCATGCGAAGGTGATCATTGTCGATGATCGGATTGCATTGATTGGGTCCGCCAATATAAATGAACGATCCATGCTAGGCGTCAGGGACTCTGAGTGCGCAGCCGTCGTTCGAGATACAGATATGCTATGGTCGATAATGGATGGGGAGCCTTATCTAGTTGGACGATTTGCTCACACATTAAGAATGCGCTTGATGAGAGAGCATCTTGGCTTGGACGTCGACGAAGTCATGGAAGAGGAGCGCCGAGTAGAGCTCGATCGCGAAGAGGACGAGTACGAATCCCGAATGAACGGTATCTACAACGGCAATGATTCAGAAACCGACATGGCTAAAGCCAAGAATGCTCCATCGATCCCTCCTCCTGATCAGGCTCTTCGAATCGCAAATCATGAGCGCTTACGAAGCTTCAATCACGACGTTGATTGGGAAGAAGAAGACAATCCAAATCTGGCAACCCAGAGCTACAAGCCGGTTACAACGGACAAGAGAGTCATCGGGAACAAGGTCCATGCCGCAGAAGTCGATGGCGAAGGTCCTGATCAACTAAAAGCGGCCGAGAAAACCGGGGTTGCTCGTGGTCGAGATTCTGTGCTAGCCGATGGAGGTCGTGAAGTGCTCGTCACTGACATCGCCTCAGAAGGTAAAGGTACCATCAGTCATCCAAACAAAGCGCACGATCGGCCCCCTCCGGTTCACCACCGCGGTAGCGATGAGAGTAGCAGCGCTGGGAATGACAAAGTTCCGCCGATGCCTTCACTCCCACGACGAACAACAGAGCAACTAGGCCTTTCTCAGCTTTCGCAACTCCCTGCTCTTCCGCTCACGGATGACACAGATATCGGCGGTCCTCCCGTTCATCTCGATGCAGCTGGCAAACCGGCAGCCAAAGAATTCAATCCTATAAGCGCTGATATCAAGGTAGCTCACGTGGACAAGGATTGCATGCGCGATCCCCTCAATGATTCCTTCTTTGAAGATACATGGCGTCAGATTGCGGAGAACAATACGAAGATCTTCCGACGAGTCTTTCGATGCAATCCTGACAGCGAAGTTACTAATTGGCATGAGTATAATGAATTTATTGCTTATGCTGAGAGACTTGCGCAATCACAGGGTGGCAAGAGCACAGAGCGAGAAGAGCAAGAAGCTGCAAGCAGGAGTGGACCTCCAGGAGCCTCCTCAACCGCTGCAGGTATGGCAGCGGTCCCGGGTTTGAGCAGCTTAGCTGAGAAGATGAATGGCCACGGGCAAGATGACCGTCATCTCAAAACAGTAGCGGAATTGGCCGAGGACGCTCGTGAGGATAACGCGAGACGTTCCGATACTGGGCGAGAACGCGGAATGAACGGCCATTTGGATGGCATCGACGAAAAGGCTGAATTGAGAG
Organism: Hyaloscypha variabilis F; assembly: GCA_002865655.1. Lineage (NCBI taxonomy): Eukaryota > Fungi > Ascomycota > Leotiomycetes > Helotiales > Hyaloscyphaceae > Hyaloscypha > Hyaloscypha variabilis. The sequence continues at coordinate 1,387,308 of KZ613941.1, read as the reverse complement.
GAGCAGACGAGCCTGCATCCCCTGTTCTACCCGCGGGAGACGAAGCCTTCCCATCACTCGAATCGACTCTGCTCAGCACATCGAGAGCAGCTGCCGAGACGGCTCCTCAGCCAGCAACCTCAACACCAGCTGCCAGGAAGACTACCTTCTCCTCCACAACTCCAACAACCAACTCCACCTCCAACGGTTCCGCGAACAAAGGCTCGGGCAAGCGACGTCGCCGTGGCACCACCAAAAATAAATTCTCGGGTAGTGATGACCTCTTGTCTAGGCAAGATGCTGAAGAGCTGCTCAGTCTCGTGCAAGGACACCTTGTCTTCTTTCCATATGATTGGCTCATCAAGGAAGAGCTTAATTCCAATTGGCTTTACCAGGTGGACCAAGTGGCACCTTTACAGATCTAGTGAGTTCAGAAATTGCTAATCGATAGAAGAGTCGCTGACACGTCATATAGTAATTAATCATTTAGCAAGCTAATGCCGGCAGGAAAGGCAATTTTGTATAATTTGTATCACAGACGAAAACCTGGGCTGTTAGACCGGATGCATACGGGGATCAGGCGTTCTACTTCTTAGCAGCATAGCAGCGAAGCATTTCTTTCTCCAAAATGTATCATGCGGTAGCATCAGGCAATTGCCATTCGAATTCAATTCTTGTTATACTCGTTCACTGACCCAAATCGCCCCCTTGCACCCTGCCCTGATTACACCCGTCAACAGCTCATGAGGCACTGCTTGCTTGGCATCATGCTCCACAGCATGATCCAGATGCTCTAACTCCTCGTCCCGAATTCTCCTTATTGTCTCAATCAAGTCCTTCAGTTCGTCTCCTATATCGTCTCCATTCTTCTCCATCTGCTCTGCCATCTCTAATAACACACGTACTTGTCCATTATAATGTCCCCCAATCTCCGTCTCCACAGCCTCTGTACACGCCATTGCTGCTTCTCGCCCCATAATTGCAGTTCCCCAGCCGAGGGCAGAGGCAGCAAGTGTCCATAGAGGGTACATGGCTGTAGGTCGGATGCGATGCTTTGCCATCAGGGCATTGAAGGTGCTAAAGTGGGTAGCTTCTTGGTCGTACATGTGTTTCATAAGAGGTCTGAGGTGTGGATGTGAGGAAATGATTGGGGGCGTTTGCGCTGCGTAGATGAGTGTGGCTGCCAATTCGCCAGCTTGGTTGACTCTTAACTAATATTGTTGTCAGTAAGAGCTATGCCAAAACTATCCAGTGAGCTGTAAAAGCTGTTGACGATGTTGAGATGGACATACTGCGCTTGTGAGAAAGTCTCGCTGGGCTTGAGTAAGAGGTTTCTTAAGAGGTGGCGGATTGGAGGCAGCATCTGCACCAGACCTGGGGTTCCGCGAAGGCTGGCTTGGAGATTTATCATGTTTTTCATTTGAAGCTGCAGCTGAGTGGTATCGCTTCGCTTTAGTTAGGTGTCGAATCTGAAGGGAGGCGCGGGAAGCTTGGAGCAGACTCGGAGCAAGAAAGTCGTATATTGGTAGGCCAGTGGCAAGGAACTTTGCGTGTTTCGAACTCGTATAAAGTGCCATCTCCAGACCTATCACAACAGTGTCCCTAGTCGAAGAATTGAAGGAATAAGAATTCAATCTGGGACACTGGATGAAGTGAAGTATGAATATGTTTGTTCTCGATGACGATTAGGTACTAGCGTCATGTCGGCTAAACCTTAAATTTTGCCGACGGCCTTAGCAGGAGCAAGGGTTGTGGCTTTGAACTCTCCTTTCACATCCAACTCCAACTTTTGACTACACACCAAGGCACTTCCACTCTTCCTGCCATTCTCATGCGCATTTTCGAAACCATTCAAACCGACATATTCCCCTTGATCTTCGCTATCTGGAAGTAGATCTCGCCATTCCCCCACACGTCATCCTCTCGTACTTTCACCTTTCATTCACTTTTCGCGAAAGCCCGGATCGAGACTGCACAAAGAAGAACGCACCTCGTCATCTTTCTCGAACAGGCTTTCTCTACACAACTGGACTCGCGCACTAGCAATATGGCGGACATCGACGACGAGCTCCTCGCTCTTGCAGGAGAAGCCTCTTCTGATGAAGAAGAAGATGCGCCCATGAATATTAGCAGGGAAAGCTCGGGCACTCCAGCTGGCAAGACTGCTAGCAAACATGGTGCGAAGAAGGCTAGCGGAAAGAAGGCAAGCAGACGTCAGAACGACTCTGAAGAAGAAGGCGAAGCGTAAGTGTCTTTCGTGCTCCTATCTAGACAATCCTTACGGGATCTAGAAGCTGACCTAGTATCAGCTCCTCTAGTCACTCCTCTCCTGATTCTCTAAGATCTGCCCCTATGGATCAATCAGATTCTGAATCCGATGCCGATCCTGCCTTCGACGATGATGATGGAGACAGATACCCGTTGGAGGGCAAGTACCGAAATGCTTCTGACAAAGCCGAGATCATGGCTATGCCCGAGATCAAGCGTGAGGAGCTTCTCGCTGAGCGCGCTCAGGAGGTAGAGCGAGACAGACAGAACAGAGCTCTTCGACAACTTTTGAATGCTCGAGAGGCAGATGCCAAGAAGCAGGACAAGAAGCGTAAAGCCGGAGCCGCAGACTTGGATGATAACCAACGCAAAACATCTCGTCAAAGAACAAAGCTTGGGGGTGGCAAGGTCGGAGAGGCTAGCACGGGTATCGACAGTCTTAAGCGCGCAAGAGCCGAGAAGAATGATCGTCAACGCCGCCGCGATGAGGACAAGGAACGGAACAAAGACAGGAGATCTGCTCGAGACGAGGGATACTCGGATGCTGATGCAGATGGAGATAGCGAGGTTGAATGGGATGACCCGAAGTCTAGGAATAAGAAGAAATCCAAGTCTCCAGATTACCGGGACGCAGAACCAGCTGGTCTCCACGACATTGAGCGAATTCGAGTCGGCAGATCTCGATTTGCCAAAGTATGCTTCTACCCTGGCTTCGATGAGGCCATCACCGGCTGCTATGCTCGGATCAGTATTGGTATCGACAAAGAGAGTGGTCAGAACATCTATCGAATGGCACTCATTAAAGGCACGTAGTCCTCGTCAGCTATTGTCATCCATGCTAACCAATTGCGAAGGCTTTGTCGAAGATAGACCATACGCTATGGAGACTTCAAACGGCAAGCAAGTCAAGACGACCCAGTATATTCGTGCTGCTCACGGAAAGTCGGAGAGAAACTGGCCCTTCATCACTGCCTCGGACTCTGCCTTCACCGAGGTTGGTAGAGTAGTATCAAACATGCTGAGCTCTTGAAACTAATTTGGTTATAGGCTGAATGGAACCGCTACAAGCAAGCATGCTTGAATGAAGGTGTTCCCCTCCCAACAAAACCAAAGCTTGTGGCAAAGATTGACGACATCAACAATCTTATTAATCGCTCATGGACCGAGGCTGAATTGCAAGAGAAATTGACGAAGTCCGGTGCTCTTGTCAACAAATATATTCCAATTGAGCGCAACCGTCTCAACAATTTGATCAAAGAGGCCAAGGCTCGCGGCGACGCAGAGAAGGAACAAGCCTACCGCAAGGAACTTGAAGCACTCGATGGACCAAAGCTGGCCTACAGCACCTCCATGCAGCCATCTCCAAAGAAGACCTCAACACCGAAAGGCTTGAGCCAACAAGAGCGACTTGCTATCCTCAACAAGGAAAACCGCCGGAAGAATATAGAAGAAGTGCGCCAAGCACAGATCAACGAGAGACGAGCCGCCAAGATGACTGAGGCTGCCATTGCTCGTGGTGAGAATGTCATTGAGGACCACTCTCGACGTGTTAAGACCCGGGCCAAGTTCAAGCATGATGTTGCCGACAGCTTTGGTGAGAGTAAGACTGGCAGTGAGAGAAGTGGCACCAACACTCCAGCTGTGGGCACGCCGAACCTCACTGCAAAGAAGCCTTCTACACCTCTTCCAATTCTGGCCAGACTTCAAGACAAGAAAGGCATTCCCACCATTCGACGACCATTGATGGATGACGATATCATTGGCTCGATCGATCTTGGCATTGATATTGAGATCTAGATAATTGGGATTCGCGTATGGAAAGATGGAGACTCACACTTGATTAGACTGGTTATCTTGGTGATTTGTGGTAGCATGGTGCCTTGCAGCTTCCTATTAGGATCCACGAAAGAAGGCGTTGGGTTCTCGCTGCGTGAACTTTGTATTTTAGAATGCAAACGATACGTTGAGCAAAATCCGGACTCTGGCAATGCATGTGAGGTGGTGATCGATCTACTTTATGGAGCTGCCCTGGACTTCTAGTGGGTTCCTGGTGGCGAGACGAAGGAGAAAGTTGCTCCAGAGAATGGGAAATTTATATCCTGGGAAGCAAATTCTCCAGTCACACAAAAGGGGTGAAGTTTCTCCTCCTGGTTACTTGGACGTCATCAAGTCCTTTAACTCTCAACCCGACTGCCCCCGTGAGAATCTTACTTTATGTTTTCCAATCATTCGGCCGTTCTGTCTTGGAATCAACCAGTTGTTGCCACAGTCGAGAAGGGGGGGCTCTTTTCCAACATTGGTATCACGTGTCAGCTATTCAGGTGATCTTGGTGCGAAGAGTTTCTGATAAGTCAGCAAGTATGAGATGGAAATTGGCAAGTAAGTTTTTGATCCTCCAAGCTGAGTGGACACACTTCACGTTTGATACCGGCTTCCGGATCTGCTTCATGGACGTCAGAGAGACAGCCTATTGCCTTTTCCAGCTCCAGCACCGCCTCGCGATGGTGCAATGGCCGTGCAGCGACGACTGTTCCGGCAGGCGCCAAGCGAGGGAGTTCGATCTTCATGCTCGCATGGACTTCCAGATTCCCGATTGCGATACAGTATGGCGGAGAGCATGAAGGCTGCGCCTTCTCGAACTCGTCACAGAGTCACAGGAATTGGACAAAGATCGGCTGAAACCTCGCGCAGCGGTCCATTTCTGGAGCGAAGTGTCTGAAGTTGCGGACTGCTCCACCAGCTCCTCGCTGAGTCGCTACGTCTGCACTTGTGCGGGTGGTGAGCGGGGCTGAGCAGCAGATGTCAGTGCACCAGGTGCGGGATCCTGGCGCTGCAGATGGGAGATGCAGATGCAGATGCAGCAGCTGCAGAACATGAAACACGGGGGGGGAGGAGAGGGGGGGAAATCGACGGGTGTCGGGCCAGGCTGGGGGCCAATCGACAGGCGAGACGGCCGAGCCACCAGAGCCCTTCTGCGCAGTGCGAGGGCGCAGAGGAACGCGAGGAACGCGAGGAACGCGAGGAACGCGAGGAACGCTCCCTCAGGCAGTCAGACTCCACATCCCCATCCACATCCACATCCACATCCACGTCCATGTCCACGTCTCTGTTTCCTACGAACGCTCCAGTGCTCCCACTCCCACTCCCACCGCGGAAGAGCTGCATCTGCATCGCCAGATGGCCTGGATCCGCATCCCAGGCAATAGCAGCCAGCACCTCACCTCGACCACTCCCCTCCGGCACGCATGCGGATGGCGGACGCAGACGTGGGAGACCTGGTCCCCCAGCCCACCAGCTGCGTAGGTCGGAGGGTGAGATGATGAGCGGGTGAGAGCGCGTCCTCCGCAACGCTGGCGGATGGAGGTGACATTCCCAGAGGTATCATGTACCTGTACCTCTGCAGCGTCGTTGAAGTGGCAGTTCCACCGCATCGTCACGATGTCAGGGATAGCAGCCGCACGCGCCTGTGCATACGAGCGAGGCGGTTTCTCTCATCGTCTTGCACTCGACTTCGCGTGGCTGCATCCCGTCCGGGACAGCGAAGTTGCCATAGCTTGCGATCTCCTTGGCGCGTTCACGAGCTAGGCTTCCCAAGTACCGAGCTCTGCTGCATCGGCCCGGGCGTATGACCGTTCGCTGGTGCCACCGTGTTTCCAGATCCGCTGTCTTCGCCTTGGGATCAAACATGATGGCCCCAAGACAAGATGTCAAGCTCGCTGGCGGAAACAATGGAGCAAAGTCAGTGGCTCGTGTTGTGAGCTTTTCCTCAAGCTCTCCATCGCGGTGCGACTGCGTGCAGGAGAGGCCGTATCAGCGAGTGGCAGTCGGCCGTATCAATGGTGATTCACAATCGTCTGCTCCCTGGGCAGATCCTACGGTCAGTTCAGACGAGAATATCTTTCTTGAACGATCTTCGTCAGGATCCACACGAAACGCAGCGGCCACACGGCCACAACCCACACTGGCCAGGGCCCCAACGAGCACAAGGCCGCAAATGGTTCGTCGATGGCTTGATCCAGCACCCTTGCATACTATCGACAAGGCTCCGAAAGATGGGCCCAGTCAGCATGGGTCATTCCTTCAAATAGTGTGGGGAATCTCAACATCAAACACTGGCCGAGTCCCCGTTTCCAGCATAATCAATGCACTATGCACCGCACTCAACGTTGGCGGTAGAATTGACTTCCAGCTTCATGTCTGTTTTCCCTTCCCACATGTGGTGCTCATGTCGGTCGCCGCCCGTTGTCTCTTCTTCTGCTGTCTCTCTTCAACTAGCCGTCGACCAAACGTGGCCAGGTCCTTCATGCATACCCGCAGCAGCCCTACATCGACCAGGTAGTGTGAATGGTCCTTGACTTCGTCCTATCTTTTAATATCTTACTCCATCTTTGGTTGAGCAGTTGCCTCCTCCCTCCTATTCGTCAGCCCTGATTGAAGAAGAAGCATTAGCTGGACCCTCGACAGCCTCCTACGGCGTGGTTCATGATATATTGCGTAAAACAATTAAGCTGAAGTCTGCTGAGCCTTCTTCGTCCAATCGCAGTGCCTCCGCCTGATATATCCAGACAAGCAGTCTATCCGCAGTCAGTGCCTCGGAAGCCTCAACGTTTCGAGAAGAAGAGATAATATCATTGTTTCTTTCGGGCCTTGGTAGATCCGCTCGATGTCTTGAGAGGTCGGATGTTTAAAGACGGTTGGGACGATACACCGAGCTTCACTCACTGTTTCGAACGTTTCCGATGAGGTCAATGCATTGTCGGATGTCGATCCCACACTCCAAGCCTCTAACTCTCTCGCAAAGACACTCGGAGACTTGATTCACATCTCTAGTCAAAGCCACTCGATTAAAGTTTATCTGAACCGAGAGCTGGTCTCCTCAATCAGATCAGTTAATCAATCAGACACCTGAAACACCTTACCTCGATCATCACAGATTGACCTTACATATCCCCGACATCTCTCTCCAGGACGGGACGAGCTGAGGGGCATTGCAAAGTTAATATCTTGCATCGGACGGCCAGATTCCTCTTGAACCATTTTGGATCTGGAAACTTCACCATCTCGAATCGATACATTCCTCTGGAAGACTTTGGTCGATGAACAAGACAGAAGACAGTGTTTTCAGAACATCGTTGGAGGGCTACCTCAACTTCGTCTCGCCGTCAAGATGGATCTCACCTCACTTTTGAATACGAATTCCTCTGCTGCTGGGCAGCAGGGGAAGGAGGTGTCGAGGACACCACCACGGAACAGAACTCCATGGGACGCGGGAGGTTATTCATTACCGATTAATACTGTCTCGAGTATGAATGTCAGCACGCCGACGACACCATCACAGAACATTCACTACGATGATTCACACGTCGACACTCCAAGGTCACCGCACCATAAATTCTCGGACAGCAGGAGCAGTCTCTCCTCCTTCACATCATCTTTACATTCTGCCTCACACTCTCGATTCTCGTCCATGTCCACAGTCTCAAGTGCAATCCAGCCTATGAACACCATTCTTGCTGAATGCATCGCCCTCGATTCCGCAACGAAACCACTATCTCTCAACTTAGAAAGTACATCATTAATCATGAACCACTCTCGATCATCTAGTAGCGCCACACAACCTCAAGGCAGCATATCACCTACCGATTCTCTCGACACACTTGCGCTCGTAGCCGAAGGTCAATTGGCAAGACGACAATCGGAACCCTCGACACTGAAGGCCGGGGAAGATAGGATGCTGGCGAACAAGGATGGAGATAGCATAGTTACGACCGACGACTTGATGCCTTCGGAACGACCGAGCTCGCCAAGCGATGCGATCCTCATCAAGCGCACCACAGTTCCGAGCTTGAGACTCAACACGGGAGAGCAGGACCTGGCGGAATCGAATCAACTACGATTGTGAGTTTTAATTTTCTTGAACACATTCCCCGAGGGGTGGAGACCAGATGTTCTAGATCGATTTCGATTTTGTTTCGGGATTCAAACGAGTTGGCCTCTTGTTCTTCAGCAGAAGTCTGGTTTTGAACTGTCATAATATACGAGAGACCCGGATAAGATTTTTAGGGTGCATCAGAGAAAGATCTGCGTACTGTTTTTTTGCGCTTGGCCACTCAGTTCGCTGCTTTCGTGTTCTTTGTTGTCTCGCGTTCTTGGATTTATCCTTTTTAGCGTAGTTGATGCTATTCGCTCCTATTTTGTTCCCTTTCGTAAAGCATACAAGCAATTACTGCACATGAGACTTGGTGGCAGGCTACTACAGAGCTCAATCACCGATTCTTAATCCTCAGTGCTATTAGCATTGGAAGGCGGGGATTCCTACAGCCTAATTACATTTTCTAGATCATGGCTGTAGTTATCAGACCCGACTTTAATACATTGCAAACTCAGTCGACTTGTCATACATCCTTGAGCTCGGAAAAAGTGTATGGCAACAATATAAACAGTGTCAGGCAATTAGTCGCTGCTGTCCGGGATTATCCATAAATGGTGTAGACGTTTTACTGAATCAGGAAGTAGTTCCTCCTTCTTTCAGTAGTAAAGAGTATTCAAAAGGGTGTCATAAATTTGGAGATGATTCACAAGAGCTTCGTCCATCCCGTGCAAGAAGTCCTTTGCTGTGGGGCAACGCCTCGGAGTTCTGGCTGAATTAGGAAATTGTGCCTTCCCCTTTCAGTTAAGCGAGTTTTTGACAACATCAGCTTAGCCAGCATTCATAAGTCGTTATTGCTTTGAGCTTTAAGTTACTACAAGGTCGTAGCTTTGTAAAGTTTAAGAAGACAATTGCGGTGAATATTAGGTTTACTCTTTGCACGTACTTGGCTAAGTCTTAAAAATTTTGCTATCTTGTCTAAAGGGCATTACTAGAGTTTTCAAGGCCTGGCATGACATCTAGCAGAAAGAGTGCTTATTTTAGAGAGCCCAAAAAGTCCTTAGTATGACGTGTCTGCATTGGTTTTGTGGGATTTCTTATCGATATGCGAATATTGTTCTTGTTTTTTGTCAAGTAAGCAGTACTTGTAAATGCTCACTACGAGGCGAGGCTGCGCAATAAATCAGGTTGCAAGGTCTTGACTTTGATGACTTAAAAATAGTTCTGTATTGAGTCCAAAGTCAGAGTTACATGTCTAGACTCAGAAGCCTTCACTGTTTACACATGGCAAGGCTGGTGATAGCTTGAACACTATCTCAATCGATCGCAAGGCTGTAGAAGCTACGGCCGGGAGGCTGCAACCCTGAATATTATTAATTACGTTTTTGGCATCCAAAGAAGTTTTCTAGGACTTGTTATCCGGACTTCGAAATCATTCCTACGATTTGATTTGAGCAAAGCTGGTAATAGCTTTAATAAATTATTCCAAGGCAGTGCGAAATTTCAGGCACGAAGGCCATGGTCTCCAAGTCATGGATGACGTACCTACTAGCACTCAACAGAAGTTTTCTGTCGTTTGTTATCCGGATGAGGAAGTCGTTCCTTCCGTTTTCGATTAAGCGAGGCTGGTGATAGCTTCAATGTAAATTCACCACAAGGCTGCGAGAAATTTTGGCACCTTGCGCCGCAGCCTCGATTATTTAACGAGAGCCTTGCATGTCTCCCACAATAAACTTTCTTCCACAAACACAATCTCGCACAACACCAACCCAAGTGTGCGATATCTATCCAGACCCTACTTTACTCTTTACTCCATCCTCCTTGAGCGATCCCAAGTCATCAGACAACGGGTGCGCATCTTCCCCCTCCTCCCTCCTTGCGGCATTTCGGTGTCGCCTTCGCTGGAAGATCTCTTGGAGATCCCAAGTCATCAAACTACCGGCGCACCTTTCTTCGTCCTGCTCTTTGCGGCGTCGCCATTGACAGAGAAGCCCTCTGGCTATCCACGTTTATCAGACAGCGGGTGCGCATTTTTCTTCCCCTTCTTCTTTGCAGTGTGGTGTTGTCGTGATGTTGCGCCGCCGCGGTGTCGCCTTTTGTTTATCAATATTCGAACTGCACAAAGATCAGATCGCAAAGGTTCAGACCGTAAAGGTTCAGACTACACAAAGATCAGAGCGCACAAAGATCAGATCACAAGCTTCTGAGCAAAAGCCATCACAGCTTGACTTGCACCCGTTAACGCGAAAGTGCGTCGGCGTCGCTTCGCCGTAGTTACTGGTGTTGCTTCTTTCTTGCGATTCTTGCGGTTGGATTCGTGTTGCCTCCTTACATGCCTTCATTCATCCTGAACATCTGGTCTTGATGTCCGATTCCGCAGTGCAACATATGCAGAGTTGAACTTGTGCTAACAGGAAGTCTAGTAACAGGAACTATCTCAGTGCTCCTTTGGAGAACCACCATCAATCCCTCATCCAAGGACGAACACATAAACGAGCTCTTTCCGCACCCGACTTTACCTCTTCTATTCAACGATTCCCTATCATGGCCGACTCATCTTCAATGGGCCCCCGAGCTGAACCCACCCCTCCCTCTTCTCACCACCCCGATAACTCCTCTCCCACCAGCCCTCCAGGCTACCGTGCACCCGACACACCACCTAACATGGAGGCCGGCAATTATAATGAGGCAATTTCTTGCATGTACATCCCCAATTGTGATACCGGCTCGCAACTGAGAAAGGCCATCTCCCATATCTTTGGTCGGAACAAGATGTGTACTCGACTCATTCCGCAGCATATCTGGGTTCATTATTGCCGCAAGCATTATCAACGTAGCAGGTATCGCAACCCAAAGGAGTACGCCAAGCTCCAGTGCGACTTGGTCCAAAAGCAGATCCGTGCCATCCGAGAATGGAGCGAGTCCAACAAGAAGAAGAATACTGCAGGCACCGTTATTGACTGGGGTTTGGCTGTCCGAAAGCGGGAACAAAAGCGCCTGGATGAACTCAATTCTGGAGGCCGCAAGAGAACTGCAGCTGCGGCTTTTGACCAAGAGGATGCTGACGATGGTCGAGGAAACTCTGTTCCAGTGACTGCCGTTCCCTCTTGGCTCTTGGAACGTTGTGGCAAAGGCTACTCAACTGATGAGATTCTCAACATCTTCAGCACCCTCCACACTGAGATCCTCGCTGACAAGATGTCCTGCTTCCCCGATATCGAGATTCTTCCCAACATTGTCGTTGACGAGGACGAGGACAAGTCTCCTAAGGGATACACCAAGAGAACTCCGGCAGCTGGCCACAAGCGATCTCAGTCCTTGGGTGTTAGCAGCATGACCTCAAACTACTATCCTAACGATCGTCGTATGAGCCAACCAGGAGCTTGGGTTCAGGATCCTTCTCCGTACGGCGGATCCTCTCAAAAGAGACAACGCCCCAACGAGATGGGTATGGAGCCTCATGAACGCCATCTCCCGTCATTCCAACGACCTCGTATGTCTGAGAGACCAGTTGAGACCGGCCGACGAACCCAACCACTTGCGCACCGCCCAGCTTACCCGAGCATCAACGAGCACGACGATGGCTATGGTGCCCAGCAGGTCTATCAACACCAACAGCAACTGCCGGCACCTATTCCACAACGTCTTGGTGGTCAATCGATGGCTGCACACCTCGAGTCGACCAACGAGTACGCATATAGCGGTAGACGTAGCACTCATCAACGATCTCAATCTGACGTGAGCTTTGCTCGCCATGCTACTTATTCTCCTACTCCGTCAATGGCCCTTGCCATGCATGAGCAGAATGGTCGTCTTCGTCACTACTCCCCGGCCTACCACCCAGAGCAAACCAATTCTACTATGCACTATTCTGAGCATCATACGAACCATGTCGCTCGTCCAGCATATGGCCATTCCCGTCACCAATCTACTCCCATGGTTCAGCAAGCCTACCATTCGCAACACTCTCAACCTTCCACATCTAGCTACGGCTATCAAGCAAGCAACCCCCTGCCACCACCTGGCCCGCAGATCACCGAATCTCCCCAGGCTGCAGCTATTTTCCGCGCCCGCCGTTAATTCTCTATGACATCTGGACACCGGTAACTGGTAGCTATCAGCCAGTTGCCCGCACTATCCTACTTCTCTGTACATTGCTTAGACGACATAATTTCACACGATACCCCTCCTCTTTATTGTTTCCTAGGGCAATCAACCCGGATCATCAATGGCATCTTCTGTGCATTGCACCCCTAGAAACTCTGTTGGACTACTCTTTTCTTTATTTGCGACGGATTTTAGATGCGAGGAGAAAAGAATTGCGTTGGATTTTCCTTTGAGGCCAGCATCAAGCGTGGAATGGATGGCGTGCTTGGGCGTCTTTGAAGGATGATCATGGGTGGACGAATATGTTTCGGGAGGGGCGGAGCATGAATGGGGGTGCACACATGCATGGAGTTTATGATCATTGCGATGGGTTTGGGCTGCCTCAAACAAAAGTCTTACATATGCGATGCCTTTAGTCACCTCGCGGTACTATTAATTAGAAAACCGATGCCTTTTCATGAATATCAATTCCTATTCTCATGCATTGTCCTGATTGTCCCTTGATATAGCAGAACAATAAAGGCCCTTTCCCGCTCACCAAAGTTGAATGTTCTGGATATTTTAGAACAATGAAGTTCTCTCCCCTAAATTCAATGTTCTTAAATTTGTAGTACAATGACCTCTGGGCCCTGGCTCTCAGCTAAGTTGAATGTTCCATCATTTGTGGAACATTCTATCCTAACTCAATGTTCCCTACGGCTCTTGTGCAATGAAGTTCTCCAGTTTATTTCATTTATTACTTGAAGTGGGGTCCCCAGCTTCCCCAGCCGAGATCTCTCTGTTTGAAACACAATCTCTATATTGATATTTGCCGACACGCCGGTTGAGTGGTTCGTGCCGAATAGGTTGCGTGTGACTTGAAGTTTTCATTTGGAACACAATGGAATAGCGGGCTCCGCGGTTACTTGTGGCAGGTGTGTCGCTGCGAGAGAGTCACACTGAGTTCCGAGGTGTTGTGTTCCGTTCTGTGCTAAGCTAGGAAAGCACATCTAAATTTGGCTCGCGAGGTAGGGCAATGAAGCTCGAAATAAAGGGCGAGTGTGGGGATACAAGAGACACGAAGGGCGGAACACACGTCCCGAGTTGAAGGGTAGTCACGGGTAAAGGTACATAAGGTACTTTATGAGAGTCTGACTCGAGTTATAGGAGACTTAATTTCGGCCCGGGCTGCCTTTATCTGGCGGAAGACATCGCGGGAGTTCGTGAGCTCATGTGCAGATGACACGATTGGGCCTCAACGTAAGTACCTAGAAGCTGAAAAGCCTGAACAGCTTTCTTAAAGCTCTCTTCTTTCGTTTGGGCTGCTTCTGCTCGTTCATACTTATTGCTCTTGTTTCATTGTAAAAGTTTTGGGTAGACGTTCCTTTGACTATGTATTTCTCGTTATCGATTGCGGCCCTGATCGGTTCTGCTAGCAGCGCTGTCATTTGGGATGGCCGTTTCAATGATTTCAAATCGAGTTCTGATCTCAGTTCTTGGTCATGGTCCAATCAAGTTGGACCATATCAGTACTACATCGTAAGTGCTTCTTTCTTTATATTATCTGCAAGATACTAATTCGAACAGCATGGACCTAGTGCCATCACTGCCTACATCAACTTCGATCCGTCGTACAAGAATCCCGCCGACACGAGCAGTAACCAAGGCGCCAAATTTACTCTAGACAGCACCTCATTTTGGAAGTAAGATGCGGTTCCTACTGCTCAAGGCATTTCTGACGTGTTGAAGTGGCCAGACCATGCGCCGGACGGAATTGATTCCCCAGACCACCGCAGCAATCAATAAGGGAACAGTCTGGTATCACTTCAGGTCAGTTCATTTTGATATTTAAAGGCTGTCCATTTGTAGGAGATCCCAGAACCTGTGAGCTTCGTGGGATTTTACATTTGTCTTGGGAGTCTGGCTCCGCAACACTGTTGCGACTCGGGCGTTATACATGCTAACTCAACTCTAGCATCATGCACAATAACACCAACGCCCCTTCTATCTATCGAGAACATCAAATCTGCTTCTTCGAATCTCATTTTACGGAGCTCAAGTCGGGATGGATTTCAGGAGAAAGTGGAACCAGCGATCCATTGTTGAGATGGGACATTGGCGGAACCACAAAATGGAGTACGAATTGGACAGCAGGAGTTTGGCACAATGTTGCATATGAGATTGTAAGACTTGCCGATCTTAAAAGATTTATTCCATGCTGATTTGAAAAGGTCTTTGGCACTTCAGTTGCTTTCTGGCACTCGACGGGTTCTGATCCCCTGACTTTGACGGTCCCAGCCGTGAGCGCGTCTGCTTCTTCCAATGGAGAAGACTGGCACCTTGGAGTTCTCGAGTTGCCTGTTTCAGGCCAAAAAGATAACACGGAAGACTTCTACTTCAGCGGGGTGTACATCGAGAGTGGTTCGTTGACGAAGACAGTCGCTGGACCTCCAAGTTCAAGCTCCAGAATTCGACGAGGAACAGCATAGGGAATTCGAGGAGAACACATGGACATTTTTCTTCAAATTTTCCATTGGGAGATGAGTGAGGAAGCATGAAATTGTCTATAGCGGCGAGATAAGAGCTCCTTTTCCCATTCTGCTGTAAATATTCTTGTGGAGTACGTATTTTGCTGAGACATCACTGGACCACTCAGTCTTTATTCTCATGTTCTATGCCTAGCACGTTCAGCTATGTGGTAGTTCTTCAACTTAGCGTGCTACTTAAAAGGGTCTCGATAAGAGAACGTCCACACCGGCGATCAAAGAGGAAAAGGGGGGGCCGGCCAAGCCGAATACAGCTTAGCGCGGTGGGCCAAGGCTTGTCCATGTCTACCTCCATCTCCTCCGCCAAGACGAACCTTGTAATCATTACCCCCCTCTCCGTCCTGATTGTCCTAATAGGGTCGACTCCCCAATCAGCGTCTGTTTCAATCGGAGATCCCATCACGTTTGCCTCTGCCTTAACTAGAATACAATCGCTGATTCACTCTTCAATTGTCAGCGCGGTGCAATTATGTGCGTCGAGCCATGCGTTCCGACACGCCCTTGGGTTAACATGTCTCGCAAGAGTACTTAAACCTCGCACATTTCCATCAAGAGCCTATTCGTAAGATGTTTGACTAGAATTATTGGAGAGTTTCATTACTTCGCGAAGTCTTATCGCTGCAAGGTGGCCCGCGGCGACCAAGCTGAACCTTTCCCCGTCAATCGCGAGAAGCAGGATTCCTGTTCCCAGTTGTCTGTTCTCCTTTGGAATTATCGAAATTCAATAATCTTGGCTTTCTTTTTGCGACTGCGGTCTTTCAAGCCAAGGAGCAATGTTCGACTGTCCCTCTCTGGTCGTGATCTGATAGATCAAGACGTGTGCTTTGGTTGTTCGAGATAGCTCCATCTGTCCCCACAAAAACGCACGTTGAGCACTAGGTGTACTGCAGCTTGCACTCTCCCCTGCATCATATGCGGACATGGAGGTGGGTAACTCATCATCATGGCACAAGTCACCCGCCGGCCAGGTATACGTTAGCATTTTTATTTAAGAGATGTACAACTTGACCGCTTAAAAAGTAGGCAATAACCATGGGTCATCTGCGTGCTGCAGCTTGCCTGCGCCAAGCCTTCTTCTTTATCCAGATGAGGCACGTGGAAGGTAGGAGGTAAATACATCCTCAAGTGGTTATCATCGAATAATCTCTAAATTATGGATTTCTCACTGATAAGGCGATCGAATAAGCATTCCATTGGCCTTGCAAATTTGAGGAGCCTCTTGCCGCTTCTCTCTCGAGGTAGCTTTCCGGCTTCCTCGCGGGACACGGCCGCTTTGGTGACACGGAGAATATGAAAATAGAGTCGGGCAGCGAGACTTATCGGTGTTCCCGAACACAAAGAGCAACCTTAAGTGACACTGCAGTAGTCATTTCTTTGGATGATCCTCCCGAGAGGTTTTTTGTAAGGTATTATTGGCCCAGCTGTGCAGATGCCAGGGCATATTATCAGAATTTGGCAACTTGATCCGCGAGCAAGCTGCCCGCCGAGTTACACACATGTGAACCCAGTAGGCTTCAGCTGTAATAGATAAGATGCAGAATCTCGCAATAATAAATGTGTTCTTCTCATGAAGTTGATAATCCGTTACCGGAACTGGACCTGGCTCCAACAGCCACATCCGCCATGTCAGAATCACCACAGCACTCGGATCCAGAGAAGGATGCCTATGCACAAGAGAGGAAAATCGGCTATGTTACAGAAAATCCAGTCTACGGCGGGGACGAGGGAATTGGAGAGAACAAGGAGTTTGGGGAAGTTAAGGAACTGAGGTAATCACAAAGATCGACGAGCATCAATGGGAAGGAATCTAATATGCCAAAGACGTGGCCTTCAGCAAAGACACATCCAGATGATTGCATTGGCAGGGACGATTGGGACTGTGAGTATCCAAATCTGAATTTAAGAGATCTTCTGACATCTGCATAAGGGTCTGTTCCTCGGCTCAGGGAAGGCCATTGCTAGGGGTGGACCTCTTGGAGCACTGTCAGTTCTCCTTATAATCCATGGGACAATATTAAACTTTCGCAGTTTAGGATACTCATTTGTAGGCGTTCTTGTCACTGGTGTGGTCCTTTCAATTGCAGAGTTGAGGTGAGATGTTTCCAAGTCTACTATTTAGTGGATTCGGTATTGACAATCAGCAGCGCTCTTCTCCCTCTTAGCGGCGCCATCATTCGACACGCCGAGCACTTCGTGGACCCCGCACTTTCATTTGCTCAAGGATGGAACGTTGTTTATTCTGGTATGGTGTCTTTACCTGCCGAATTGACTGCAGCAGCCGTTATTGTTCAATTCTGGAGTACAATCAATTCTGCAATCTGGATCACCGTATTCGGCATTCTACTAATTGGTAGCAATCTATTGTTTGTCAGAGTGTACGGCGAAATGGAGTTCACATTTGCAAGCCTCAAGATTATGCTTATCATTGGCTTGAACATTATGGTATATATTACCCTATTGCCGTTCCATTCTTTCTAATTATTCCAAGGCTCTTATAATTGTTTGCGGTGGCGGGCCAGATCATCATGCATACGGGTTTCAGTACTGGCGTAATCCAGGGCCGTTCGTCGAATATCTTGGTATCAAAGGCGACCTTGGTCACTTCTTAGGTTTTTGGAGTAGTTTCGGGAACGCAATTTACGCCTACAGCGGCATTGAGAATATTTCCATTGCCGCAGCGGAGACACAGTCGCCAAGACGTAATATTCCAATTGCGGCTAGAAGAATCTTCTGGAGAGTGTGCATCTTCTACAGTACGTAGGGCTTAGCAAATTGGTCGATCTATGCTAACATGTATAACAGTTCTGTCAATCTTCATGGTTGGATTAAGTAGGGCTTCTTCTCATGTTATGTTTATATTCTTCGTTATCGAAACTGAGAACTTGAGCGCTGTTGGGAGTTGATATCACTTTTTCTCGCAGATGGCCCTAAACTCCAGCTCCTTGAAGCCATTCTGGGATTTTACAGTGCTAATTCGTTCGAAAGTCGTCCCTAGCAATGACCCCAACCTCCTTCACTCTACTGGCAATGCTGCCCAGTCTCCCTTTGTGATAGCCGCAAAAAGAGCAGGCATCAAAGTCGTGCCTTCAATCATCAACTTCGTCGTGCTGACTAGTGCTTGGAGCGCTGGAAATTCGGTCCTCCTTGGCTCTAGCAGAACTTTATACGGCAAGTCTCAACTTCTCGGAGGACTGTTCCCTCTTTCGTGTTGTTTCAGATATAGGCTGTGTGGTAGTTTCCAACGTCTCCTGGAATGTTCTACTCCTAAAGATGGCTGCAAGAAGTATGCTAACTCCGAGATCTTGGGAAACAGGCATGGCACGAGAAGGTCACGCACCGAAAATATTTCTCCGAACCAGTCGGATGGGTATTCCCTATGTGGCAGTCACTTTCATCAGCATGTTCATCGCTTTCGGCTATATGACGCTTTCGGATGGGGCCAGCGTAGTGTTTGGCTGGCTTCAAGATCTTGTCTCAGTCGCTGCTCTTATTGGATGGATGGTCATCTGTACTGTCTACCTGCGGTTTTACTACGGATGTAAGGTACAAGGTATTGATCGCTATGAGTTGCCATGGAAGGCACCATTCCAACCCTACGCCGCTTGGCTCTCGCTGGTCTCGTTCGCTCTCTTGCTACTGACCGGTGGTTACACTGTATTCATCAGAGGAAAGTAAGTTCTACCCTTCCCATCTGCTTACAGCCCGAGATGCTTATGTTTATCTGTAGCTGGGATAATGAGACATTTGTCTCATCGTATATCAATATTCCCATTTTTATCATTCTTTACTTCGGATACAAGTTTATCAAAAAGACGAAGATCATCCCGCTTGCTGAGATCCCAATTCGCCATTTCATCGCCATTGCAAATGCGAATCCCGAGGCACCAGCGAAGCCAGTTGTGGGCTGGAGAAGATTCAACATCCTTTGGAGCTAGATCTGATAGATGTGAAACACCGTTGAGGGCATGATCTGGAGATCTACGATGTCTTCATTTTTCGTACGTTGATATCTGAACGGCGTACGCGAAAGGATGTTGTCTGGAACGTGGTCTGAATCGTATGTGCAGTACACTCGATAGATTTAAAGAGGAATTGAAAATCGGCCCTTTGAAACTACATCTATTTCTCTTATTCGGACTTAAATAATGTCACATTTTTCTTCCATCAGAACTGCTCTCCACGACGCCGTCAGCTTCGCAGTCCCCACGTGACTTCAGAGGTGGGTAGGAGAGCATTGAAGTTTAAGCGAGACTCAAGCGGAGCTACCAGCATTTTTATTTTAGAGAAGACGTTTCACGGATGCTCGGTCTTTACGTTCTACGTTAGTGAGAACTACGTTCGTTCTTGACGTTGTGCTTGTCCTTTTATTGATATTCAGATATTCCCTGGCGAGGTTAGGTAAAAGTCTTTGCAGCACGAACTGATGGCTAGATGGCAAAGGAGTGGTAACATGTAAGATAAGTGAAAATCTAGAGTAACGAAGATTGAATACTAGATTAAGGACAGCTTTCTAGGAAGTCTTACTTGTACCAACGTACTGTGTTTGCCCGGATAATCCCCTACTCTTGGATATCCAACCTCGTCTCGGCTAATAACACCCCAAGATGTCGGCCGCCATATCTCACATCTCACATCTCACCGCAAACCTTTCTTCCAACAGTTACGCCACTTAATAGGCATTACAAACCTCTCCACACATTTCGCCCTCCAATCCTGTTCCCCTCAACAAAAAGAATTATTGCTTTGTTGCATATCTTCTTCGCGTTCGCTCTCGCTTTCCCGATCGGGCTCGTAAAAGGGGTTACACTTCGTAGCGAAGGAGAGCCATTGGGGGCCTAAAGCGAATACGACAATACGATGAGGTATGGCTTGTTATGAAACAGCTGGAAGCACTTGCGAATCGGGGCTAGCGGGCTTCTGGAACACCCGCACTGATTTCATGTAAGAAAGAGTATGTCCTTCTCGGTCAGCTCTCTCCAAGTCCCAAGCATCCGCTAGCCCAGATTCCTCTGGCACCATCCCAAGGAGAAATTTCTAGGCTGAAATACATCATCTCCTATAATGGTGTCCCACCTTCTCCGTGATGCTTGAAAGACAAGCACGTCAAAGTGGTCGGGATTAAGCTCCAGGGTCTACTGGCATGAGACTCGTTTGCATGGCAGGTCAAAACATTCTGGACAAACAGCGGTACAGGGGATTCTTCATCTGCCGATTAATCACATTATACAGAAGACTGAACGATGAATCGGGCCCAAGCCTTGCGTCAGAGAAGAGGTTGAAGATGCACAACGTCCGTTCTCGTTGGAAGTAGGCGAGGTGGGGTCGTTTCTCACTTGTGAGCCCCTGAGAGCGGTGAAAGCGGACGCAGGCAAGGATCTCATCCCGCTAGAACCTCCTTTGCAAAGAAAACCTCAAGTGACTCATATCATCTTTGTTTCTGCTTAATTGCTCCTCAAAGTTCATCTCTTTACTTCAGGTTGCAGAGCGGGCTTGGCCTTCACCTAATTAGTCATGGCATTCTCGGTCGCTTCATCCTATGCCAAGCTCCGATCCATCGTTGATGCAACTCCTAATGCTCCTCTTCCCTCTCCGGCATCCATGCAAAAGGCAACCAAGGCGTTGATAGCATCTCTTCCACCAACCGGCCTTGGAGAAGCAGCCACAGAAGCACACCTTTTGAATGATCTACCTGGTGGATTCAATGGCCCCAAGACCTCGTCAAACTATTATGGCTTCGTGACTGGAGGAGTCTTCCCCATCGCGGAGGTCGCAGACAACATAGTGACAGCATTTGATCAGAGTCCAATGGTCCATTTACCGGATCAAAGCATTTCTACGATTGTTGAAGATCGAGCTTTGAATATGCTTGTTGAGCTTCTGAATTTGGGACCAGGCTGGGGAGGGAAGACGTTTACAACCGGTGCAACCGGCGCCAACATCCTAGGTTTGGCATGTGGCCGCGAGTATGTGGTTAACAGCCGGCTCAAGAATGCTACTGGAGGGACTGGGGTGGGAGAGCTTGGGATCGTGGCTGCTTGTTCGAAAGCTAGTATTAAGGAGATCCAAGTATTGACCACTATGGGACACAGCTCATTATACAAAGCGGCAAGCATCAATGGATTGGGGAGACAATCTGTGAAAGATGTTCCCGTGAGCAAAGATGAGCCGTGGAAAATCGATGTTGATAAGCTCGAGCGCGAACTGCAACGCTCGGAAGATGGGATTGTTAGCATTGTTGCTATCAGCGCCGGAGAAGTCAATACTGGAAAGTTTGCCGTAAGCGGACTTAGTGAGATGAAGAAGATCCGAGAACTCTGCGACAAGTTTGGTGCCTGGTTGCATGTCGACGGTGCGTTTGGCATTTTTGCTCGCTCGCTGCCAAAGACTGCAGAATTTTCCTCCCTCATCGACCTCACCGCAGGTCTCGACCTGGCAGACTCGATCACTGGAGATAGCCACAAAATGCTCAATGTTCCCTATGATTGCGGCTTCTTCCTTACTCGTTCAGCCGATACGCTTTCCTCCGTATTTTTGAATCCCAATGCCGCATACATCTCGTCAGGACCTGATGCGTCCATCCCTTCACCGTTGAACATCGGCCTTGAGAACTCACGAAGGTTCAGAGCTTTACCTGTCTATGCTGTTCTGCTAGCATACGGCCGAGAAGGGCTTGGCGAAATGTTTGCGAGACAAGTACGTCTCGCCAGGGGCATATCCGAATTCTTGAAGTCAAGCAACGAGTATGAGCTGCTGCCGTCGAATGCCATTTCTGTTGCGGAGGAGGATCGATTCGAAAATACGCATATTGTTATTATATTCAGAGCCAAAAACGAGAGGAAGAATGCAGAACTAGTCAAGGACATCAATGCCATAAGGAAGATGTACGTCTCGGGAACGAAATGGGAAGGCAAGCCTGCTTGCAGGATCGCTGTGAGCACGTGGAAGGTCGAGGTTGAGAGGGATATCCAGCTAGCGACCGATGTTTTGAAAGAAGTAGCAGTCAGCTCTTTTTGATCAGAGAAACCAATCCTGCTCATCATTCAAGCGCTGTTAAAACCTCAAGATTGTCCTTTCTAACTTGTTCTGAAAACTCAGAGGCAGACTCATATGTGACCACTGCAGGGGTTGATTGGCATCGCTTGCTACAAGTACTCATTGTCTCGTTGAGGATAGGGCGAGGTTGAGTTCTCAACTTCAACTTCACGATCTTCATTCATGTCCAGGCTATTTCAATAGATACCAGCAGGCCATTCTATACTACTACATCCGCTCAAGTTATTGGCTTATCTCCGATCGTTTTCTTCACATTGGAAGACTCCCAGTAGCCTCCCAGTCCCCACTAGTGGTGCACTGGTCAGACAAGATGAGCTTTGGGTATTCAGTTGGAGATTCCGTAGCCGTTGGCCAACTCGCGTGGTTGGTCTACAAGTCTTATAGAGATGTCCCTGAGAGCTTCAAGAATATATCGCTAGAAGTCCTGTTACTACATGCCGTTCTGGAAGACGCCGAGGAGACTTTGTCTGAGCAACCTCTCCCAGCTTCGAGGCAGGAAAGCCTTGTAGCAGTCACTGCTGGTTGTCAAGGCGTGCTTCAAGATTTACAAGCTCTTGTAGAGAAGTATGAAAGCCTTGGAGCCTAGAGCAAACGAACTTGGGACAGACTCAAATGGGGCTCTAACGACATTGCAAATATGTTGATGCAGCGGGAGAAGAAGTGGAGCGAAACTTGGTTGAGCCTCAAGGTTCGCAATACACAACAACCATGCGGAGGTGGCTGTACAACTTTTGAAGGCCGGGGCAGATGCGAATGCCACCTTTCCTATGATAGGATCTCGCTATTAACCCTTGCTTGAGTGCCGTTGTCAGTTATTATCACGTGGATGGCTCCCCCTTGTTCTCCCTCTTGAGACTACTGTAGCTCCAATTGACAGCATTTAAGGCATCTCTTTGTCGGCCTCTCTTAGTTCTTTACACATCAGAATCAGAATCATTATTACCCTCAAATCTGACTATTCCTATGATTTACATGACTTCGGTTCGCAACCGACAGCTATCAAAAGATTAGGGACATGAAGACGAAAGAGCAACTAGCATGTCAATATCATGCACCACTGAATCTAGGAGCTCGTGCCATACATCCGATCTTCACGTCTCCCGGCCAACGTACACTTAATATTCTGAACATCATGTCATTCGAATTGTGAAACTTGGGATGTACAATTACATTTTGACGGAACTGCCCTCGAGGTATCTTTACATACATAAAGGTTTCCCATCCATGATATCAAAGATCACGAGGGTCCAATAAGCACGAACTCGCCTACAGTAGCTCCCAGTCCGTCTTCTTCCCAGCATCCCTCAATAACCAATTTCGCGTACTTCCCACTCAATGGGCCACCCTCAACATCAACTTTCGTGGTGTTCCCCACCACCGGCTTCACCTCCTGGCTGCTGGCGGTAGCATTGTACGGCTCACTCGGTGTTACGTCAATCACCTTAATGAAGTCCTTCCCAGAAAAGTTTCCCGTGCTATCAGTCGTATTGCTGATGTAAACGGTCACCTTTATGGGTGGGCGAGCACCCCAATCAAAGAACATCCCTGAGATGGGCTGAGGGGCGACAGTTCTCATGTCGACGAGAATAGAGGCGGAATTGTTGGTTGCAGGCTGCCAGCGTGTGGCAGTAGCGCCGTCGATAGCTGCTTCCGCGAATTGGCCAGGTGCATATGCGTCTAAGGTTTTCACGGGGAGACATTGGAAGAGGTTGCCGGTGTAGGTGTTGTTCTTCCAAGCCATGCGATTTGGGATTGTTATTGTTTGGTTGATAGCCAGGTTATAGCTTGTGCTTTGCGGGCGTGAAGGTCCAACAGAGAGTGGAATGGTGGTGTTCGCGTACTGGTCAATCATGCCCGGATAAGTTGTAGCCCATCGAGTAAGCATGGTGTGAGTTGTGTTTAGGGAGGCGGAAAATGTAGCCCCGGCGTAGTAGATAGTGCGGACTCTCACGTGAGGAATCTGAGGAGGAAGGTCTGGGTTAATATACAAGACTGATTGATCGGTTCGAAGGCCTAGGAAACCAAAGGGTACAATTTGATGTGCGCCTCCATGGCCTGTAAGGAAGGGGAATGCTGGGTTTGTACCCCCATTCAAGGCAACATCATCCACAGCTTGTTCGGAGAACTGGAGATATGGTGCCCGCGAATATGTTAAGAAGCTATCGAGAGTGTATGTGTAAGCTGAACACCCCGACGGTGACAAGGCAATCGCGTCAATAGCAAATATTGAATAAGTCATCGCAGGCCCATCTTGAGCCTGTTTATTGGCATACTAGATCTCATTAGGAAAGAATTTTGTGATGTTCGACACACTTACATAATCCAAGTCGCGCAGCTTATCCGCCTCAGTGTAATCTTTGTTGAGATCGAGCGGATACGGCAACAAAACAACATCAGCTTGCTTGACAGATACACTGTCATTCATTCCGGTGTATTCCTCCGTGATCCCGGAAGCAGCACGTGGAAATTCGATGTTCTGCGACTGTGCTTCCCAGGTCTCGTTGATTGGCAAGCCTTGCTCTAGGTTCAGATTATTGGCCAATTTCAAAAGTTTCGCCGCGGACGCAATGGTGAAGGCCCCGTTGTCGATGTTGTTAGCATACTCGTCCGGATCTGTCATATTTTTTAACCAATAGGTTTTGGTGGTTTCATTGTACTTGAGTAGGTTTCCTGTCATTTTTGCCACTGCATCGATAAGTTGTCTGTTCCCAAGAGAAACATATGTTAGCATACTTGTTTCAAAACCTTGCTGGAGTAGAACGTCCTAAACGTCACGAGACCGCTACAGTGTTACATGTGCCGTTCGATATTTGACCACCAAAGAGGGGTAGTGCAATGAGAGGTTAAGACTTACCTGGGGCCCTCGTTAAACCAGGTCAAATCCCTGGTGATATTGTACTGTTGGAGTATATTGAAGCTAATATCGTAGTTGATGTGGTACTCGTAATCAACGCAGGGTCCAGTACCAGTACAGTTTCCGTATCTTCCAGCCGTCCAAGGAAAAAGAGCACTGCCTTCGGGGTATCCGTTGAAAGCAGCATTGGCCAAAGCTTGCGGTAACTGCTTGACCCGGAAATTACTGATCTGCTTGCTATATGACGGGAAAGCGATATTCAGACCAGGACCCATCCAGTAATCCGCATCCCAAAAAATATCGCCACCATACGAATCCGAGGCCAACCCTCCAACAGACACGCTGTCATCATTGAGGCCGCTTCCGTCTGGCAAAAGGTTTGATACTAGATAGAACGTGTTGGCCATTGATTGCATGTGTAAGAGCTGGATAATGGCGTTGTCAGGAAGATCGCCCGTTGCTGGATCAGCAAAGTCGTCAATGTTGTCCGCTGCCATAATCTTGGACCATGCAGTCACATGCTCATCGTAGAGTGTATTCCATCCATCTGCTTGAGCAGTTTCTTGGATCTCGCGAGCAGTGGCCTCCGAATCGGGAAATTTGTCGTTCGATGTAACACCCACGTACTTGTAAAATGTCGCCGTCTCTCCCTTCTTCAGGTTGATTGCGAATGATTGAGAAATTGTGGTGTCATTCTGAGGCACGTATAGTCCGCTACCAGCAGCTCGAGAAGAAGCATTTGTATAGACTTCTGAGAAATTCAACCCAGAGACGACATATCCAGTTCTGTTTGCAAGCCCGCTAGGGTGCACTGAAGTATAGATCGTGTTTCCATTGGCGTCCATTCCCTTGTCGTTCAGATATGATCTGACAGCGCTGCGGCCGTCAAGTAAGTCGGTGACGGTACCGTTAATGTCACCGGAAGGCATGATATCGGCTTTCACAGCAATAACATTCGGTCTCGAAAGGCTGAAAAGTACGGTGTAAGAGATGTTGAAGGTGGTCGCAGTTTCTGGTGGACTCCATGTGTACATCCATTCGGCCAGGCCATTCTTGAATGTGACCTTTGACTGGTAGTTGGATATTGTAGTGTTCTTGACTGTTGCATCCAGATACGCTTCGTAGTTGTCTCCGAAGGCGAATACGATTGCTGTGGGATGCGGAATACCAGCGATGAAACTCTCCCAGCCATACTGATTTAACCAAGGATAGTTTGTTCCGGAGCCGTTTGGTTGAATGTTCCAGAAGCCCGAAATGGTCGAGAACGCAATTCTAGGATTAAACAATGGCCAGCCATTGGTAGGCTGGGTGCCGGTAGCATCGGTTTGATTGACGTCCGTTTCAAAGAAAGGCCCTGCGGATGCAAGAGAGGCTCCAGTATATCTACAGCGCACAGTCAGTAAGTTCATGTCCCACTCTGACAAGCAACAAGGCCCACGTACCCATTCGCAAGGTGCATGCGAGCTTGGTACTGTCCCGGGACGAAGCGGGAGGTCGCAGCCGACCCCTCAGTTGCATTCAATTTATAGTTCTCAAACGCAATAACTGAGAAGTCGGCCTGAGCGTGGGCTCCGCCAGCAAGTACAAGTATCGCACCGCCCAGCAGCAGCACAAGGCCCAAATATCGCACCTTGAGCCAAACCATGATGTTGCGAGACGTTTGGCAATTGGACCAAAATCGAATACTCAAGGACGAGGACGAGATATCCAAATTTGCATCTTCTCTCGAGTCTCGTGTATGTTCGCCGGCTGTGGTCTCGACTTCCCGGCAAGATTTAAATAATTTAAGTCAAGCTATGTGTGGAGAAAAGTGCGGCGAAGTACTTCGTTCCAATGACGACTTGCTTGTACCCGGCCCCAAGAATGACATGCACATGGCCTCTGGCTAAGTGGTTTAGTGAGCCTGGTCGAGTTCATTTAGTGGACTTCAGGCAGGTCGATCTCGAGCTGGTCTGAAGTGCCATTGGCTTCCGTGGTCAGGAACGGTACGCCATGCAAATCTAGGGTTGTCATGCCTTGTTGCTGCCCCGCGTAGCGGGGACATCCTCCTCCATCCTCTGTGCTACACGGCAGAACCTTGTTTCTCGGCCTTTCTCCCAATATTCAACCGTGAGGATCGGCGAAGGGTTGTGCGTGACTTTCGCTGTGGCGGGATAATAGGGGTTGTGATTATTTCTGAGGAGTTACTTGTTGCGATTAGTTAGTAGTAGGGTAGGCCAACTCGACCACCCACCACCCGCGGCTCAGTGGGGGCGAACGTCGTCATAGCTTTCGGTCCGAACGCTTCGGCATGCATGGCATCTAGACCGAATTTCGGGACACGCAGATAAACCTACTAAATGGCACGTCCTTCGGTACGGTGGCCGGGAACGACCTTGAGAAGATGTATTCATTTGTACTATCTCAAAGCTCTAGCACTTATTGAGCCCCAAGCATCCGGGCTGTGCCGCCCATTTCCATTATGCCAGCCTCCATCCACGTTCACTGACTCCTGGCTTGCATGTCGAGGCCCGTTCTGGCTCGGCGCGAATTGTGGCATATTTCCCACCAAATCTCCCGATGGATTCTGCGTAGTAACTCCACCACCCAATGCGAAGGGATTCTTGCTGCTTACTTGTGTCTGTAAGGGGCTTGACACACTTCTCTGCTGTTGCTGGAATTCCCCAAACCCGGGGTTACTACTATGGTTTTGTCCTTGTCCTTGATCCTGCTGCGCTTGCGCTTGCTGTACCGGGGCAGGTGCTAATTGCGGGTAGTTGTACAAGTCGAGAATAGACCGCTTATCTGCCCTGCCAGTCTGCTGTGCCATCAATGGCGGATAAGTTTGCTGGCGGTTATTCTCCTGGTTGAAAAAGGGGTTCATCTGTTGCTGGGACCCATTCTGGTTCATGAAAGGGTTCATCTGCTGCATCTGCTGGGAATTGTTGCCGTAATACGTCGATGCATACTGTTGACTTGGTGCTTGCTCTAACGGGCTTTGATAGAGGTTTTGTGGTGTTGACACCTGTTGGTTGTACGGATTATTTTGGAAGGTTGTACTCAGGGGTGGGGGTTGCTGCATCTGCTGCTGCTGCGGAATCTGTTGTTGAGTGAACGGATTAAAGTTGTTCTGCACAGGTTGCTGCGCAGGATTCTCGTATATTACGGAAGGGTAGTATTGCTGAGGTAGAGAAGGCACTGGAGGAGTCATCGATTGTTGATACAGGTGATTTTGCGGAGGTTGAGGACCTGGGAAGCCGCCAGTATGGTTGGGGAATAGAGGCTGTGAGCTGGAAACCGACATATTCTGGAAAGCTTGGTTGAGATTATACTGTGATTGAGATGGCATAAGTCCGAAGGGGTTGGAATTTGCCGGTTGATAAGGATTGCTTCCCATCAACTGACCTTGTGAGTGAGCCATAGATCCAGTTGATTGAGAGGACTGAGGCTGTGCAATGGGCGGTGGTGCATCCAGCATATCGAATGGATTATTCGACTGTGGCGAGGGTGCCTCTCTTGTGCGATTTATTGTCAACCCAGCAGTTGCACTCATCGGCGATCTGGATCGCGAGGTAGGGGCTGCTTCTGAAGGTTTCAAGCTCCCTTTACCGCTATCTCCAAAGCGGACCAAGGTCTCAATGGTTTTCTCTAAATTGCCTCCAAGCCCCTTCAGAATTGCCATGTTCGTCTTCTCGTCCTTAAAGCCCATATCGCGGAGTTTGCCCATCTTCAAGTCCAGATCGTCAGTATCTCCAGCTCCCACAGATGTTCCAAATACCCGAGATTGTTTATTTCTTGGGGGTGATGGCGTCCTCTGTCCAGAATTCTCGTAATCCGGCCGCGCTGCTTCTCGGCGGTGTTTCGAAGAGAGTGGGAAGATCGAAGACGCAGACCGAAAGCCAAACCTGCTGCCAGTCTTCGGTGGCAGAGGAGGCGGTTGGTCGTCTGAGTTCGTACTTCCTGTATTATTCCGTACAGGAGCATTGACCGTTCTTTCCATGTATTTCTGGCGGATGAATCTCTCCATCGCCGAGTCTGCCTCATCAACGTCGAATGGAATGGGCGGCTTCGCATTTTGAGGATTGTATATTCGATTTGACGCGATGTTCCCAACACGCTTCATGTTCTGTAAAATTTCAGAAACTTGCCAACGAAAACGGAATGTCCGGCCATACTTCGACTTGATCGTTCGACCACGAATCCATGCTTAACGACTTGACTTTGCTGATGTGTGTCCCCATCTGGCTCCAAATTAGCAAAGTGGCTTCCTCGTCGCGAACCAAAAGCCCGAAGCCTCTGCAAAAACTGGCAGCTTCGGGCCTTTGAGGTCCCCCTCTGAGAAGAAAACGGCAGCAGGTTATGAGAATAGGCTCTACCTTCCGATGGAGTGCGGCACACCGCATACACAAGAATATCCCTAACTATATAGAGTCAGTATAGAGCCTCGAGATGTATGCTCATATTTGCAAATGATCTTGCTTACACTCCAGCTTGCCCATCCCGCTGTGGGGTAGTTAGCATGCGACTTCAGTTGGTCTCCTCCCTTCTTCACTCACGATTTCGTGCTGCACAGTCTGCACAGACATTGTTTCCCGGCACCGACTTAATGAGATCCTGAAGGGTGCGCTCGTTGCGCGCTTGCTGCCGCTTACTCAACGACATAGCGAAGACAAATGCTGATGCTGATGCGTGCGGATGCGGATGCGGATGAGTTCCAAACAGACAAAGATGGACTGGAACGCGGGCGAACGGTATTACAAGTTTATACAATGCATGCGGAGAATGTACAGGAAGTCGTTCAAGTCGTCATTCGTGAGAGCACACGCTGCCGTAATGCGCAAAGGTGTTTGGAAAAGGAGAGAGTTCTGGACTGATCAAAGTGGAGGTTTGTTCTCTGGGTCCGCGCGCGCTTTCCCTCTTTGGAGATACAGCTACAGGGGCGGCAGGGGTTCTGACGGTCTGACCGCTGGCCTTGCTCTCTCCCCTGGCGAGTTCACTAATAATTCCAATGTCACCAGCAATCTCATGAATCTGGATCGGGAGGAGGCCATGGGATACTGCCAATAGTGGTCGATCAACACCAAGGAGCTTTCATCACGCAGTAGTCCAGAGGTGCAAATCGATTTGCGACCTCGAGCTCGTCAGCCTCGACGTCAAAAGCTGCCCCGCGATAGAACCCGGTTACCTCGTTACCAGCCTTCGCATCCCAGCAGCATGTAATTATTATCACGATATGTTATACGGTACCAAGGCCACTGATATTGAATCGGAATCTCGGACCAGCAAACGTCATCTCCACTCTACCTACCTATGCTGACATAAAAAGCATTCAATAGCTTATCGCTTCGTAGAGCTTACCGTCTCAATCGGCCGCTGGACAGGGAGCTTTCACACCGCAAGTGCCGTGAAAGTAAGGTTCTGACTGTTGCTCGTCGTTGTAAATCTCATCATCCTGCGTTTCGCCTTCTTAGATATTTCCAACAAACTCTCTAATTCCCCTATCTCTTGCCTTTACCTCATCTTGCGAAATGGCAGCAGTTCTGAATCCCAGTTTCACAGCCTCTTCAACCCAAGAATCTCCACATATTCAACGGCTCATCGCAAAATTGGGGCTAGAGCCCCACGTCGAGGGAGGGTTTTTCAAGGAAACAGACCGAGCTCCAGATACGATTCCTTCTCCTTTCCCGGACGAAAACTCCTCTACGTCCGACCTGGCTCCCAAACGACCAGGCTTCGAGCCCAATGTTCGGAACACATCAACCACAATCTTCTATCTTCTCACGCCGAACGGACCACAAGGTGGCTTTCACCGTAACAAAGCGCGGACTGTTCACACTTTACACCAAGGACGAGGCCGCTATGTTCTGATTCACGCCGATGAGGATGGCAAGCAGAAACGGGTAGAGACGTTTGTTGTTGGCCATGATGTTGCAAAGGGTGAGAAGCTCCAATGGATAGTCGAAGGCGGAAAGTACAAAGCTTCTTACTTGCTACCTGACGAGGAAGGTGGAGCTGAGAGTCAAGGGGGACTACTGATCAGCGAAACCGTGGTGCCCGGATTTGAATTCTGTGACCATGACTTTCTCTCTTCTAGAGGTCTCAAGGAGCTCTTGGGCGAGGAACAGGCAGGGAAATTAAGCTGGCTCCTAAGCCCGTTTGGTCAAAAATAATTCATAAAAGCAGTTGGATTTTCAATAAATAAGCATTATTCCTGGGCCTCTGTCTCTAGCACCTATCTTTACTGAGAGCACTCTGTCAAATTTACTGAATGGGTGGTGACGTGGTGTACGCAGAGGCATACGATTTTATGAGGGAGCAATCTTTGTAACAGGAAACTCGCAGGTTCTAGAGATACTTTGAAATCATGTGCTTTTGGCTTGCAGAAATGATCTCTTTATTTGTCAACGTCCATTTCACAATGCTTCTGGCATAACGGGATTGGATGCTTGCCTTCCGTGTTCCACTGAGGCGTGACCGGATCGGTATCCAGGTACTTCTCCCAACTATCATGTTTTTGGTTGCCCCCAAAGCCCAAGCAATCATGCAGGTCGAAGTATCACGGCATCTGTTATTTGTTGTCATCCTACCATTTCCTAGTCCAGTCAGTGGACGAGGGTCCATAGATTGTTTGCATTGCACAAACTTGCTTAGATACCAGTACTCGAGATGGTCCTTTAAGGCGACACTCGCACCTATCTTATTTGTACACCATAAAGATTGGAAGTCTAAAGAACATACCGTCCCGATATCTTCCTCTGAGATTCCCAAGAACTTTCGCAAAGTTTTTTCGTTCGTCGTTTTTGTGGCTTCACGAAATCATTTGGTTTCTAATCTTACTTTACTGCCTCCAATCCTTTGATAAATTAATTCCCATTGCCTTCATTTCGAGTCAATATAACTCCCAACCTCGTCTCCACACTCTTTTCTCACTAATCCCTATGCCACTGACTACAGCAAGTCCTCTCAATGGCATCTCAACATATCACAGAGCCCTGCTTCTCCCACGCGACGTTCAGGTGAACGTCGGCGTGATCATCGGTTCTGTCATTGCCACCACAGTCATCATTATCGCCATCATTTGCCTGCTCTGGTGGGCTCACGCATCAAACTACCTCCAAAAACGTCGCTGTGTCATCTGTCACTCGCCCTACTACTTCAAAAGAAGACGTCGACACCACCATACCTCCTATGCCGTCTCCCTCCCCACACGCTCCTATAGCAGCGGCAGTTCCACGACCTCTTCTGACTCCTGGCGCCGTTGGTATCGAGAACGAGAGCGGCATAGGAGGAGAAATGCACGATGGAGGATGAGAGAGGAATTCTATGACCGCGGTATTGGCATGGGCTATGGCTATGATAACCGCTACAGGGGAGTTCTGAACGGTGGAGGAGGATGGCCGAGTCTGAGAGAAGTGTATGGGATGGAGAGGGATATGAGGGATAGGGGTTTGGGTCTTGGTGGCGGGTCGCCTAGGCTTGGGGAAGGATTGGGCCGAGGAAGAAATACGCTGGGTCTCGGAGCCGGGCTTGGAGGAGCAGGGCTTGGGGGAGGAGGGCTTGATGGGGGGCTTGCTGCGGCTGTGGCTTAACAGCAAGAGAGATTCATTTCGGTTCAGGTGCTTCGCAGAAACACGCAAAAGGAGAGAGGTGACTTGTCTTTTCCTCTGTTTGCGAAACGATCTGAATGGTTTTAAATCAGCAGTACGTAACAAGATTGATGTGCAAACGCAATTAATTGTCAGAAATATAACGCCAACCGCATTCTACACACCGATGTATAGTTTTCGAGCCGCACCAGTTCTTTTGTGCTTCAGTTATTAGAAAGGCCGAAACGTCCTGCAGAAGCGAGTGCTTCGGTCAAACTCGTGATCTCGCTAGCAATAGCAGCCCTCTCAAGAACCTTATCCCCATTCTCTCCTGCAATTCTCCTCAGGAGCTCGGCATCCTCCTCGGCCATCTTGACAATGTACGATGGTGTGAATGATCTCAGCACACTGGACGGCCCAAGTAAATGGCGCTCAACAACCTGGAGCGCTACATTGTCAATAAAGCGCTCCATTGCCACTTCATAGTATGCCTTGAGGCGGAAATATGTGTTCAAAACACTGTCGACGTCCTTGTTGTGTGCGAGCCATACGTCGATCTTATTTTCCCATAGTGCCGCGGTATCTGATCGATCGTCCAGTGCGCAGAGAGACCTGGCCATGTTCTTGATGTGGCCTTTATAAAGTTCACCCATGAGCTCGGAGTATTTCGGTACAAGAGTCCATGTACGAGCTTCTCCAACAAGTAGTTTTGAAAGCTCATCAATTGCGGCTGCCGTGGTCGTTGGAATTTGTGACAACAGCCAACTAGTGGTATTGGCTTGGAGTTCTTGTTCGGCTGTCGCTTCACCCACAAGTAAAGTCATTGTCTTTGCTATGCTGAAACCTAAATCCACGATGAGATCGGAAGCAAGCTTATTCCATTGCTGGGTTTGAGAACGCCAAAGAATTCCCATGACGTTGTGGTTGACTTCATCCGGAAATTCTATTCCGCGATTCGCATGTATGACTTCGTAGATGTGCGCCAGATTCTCTTCTGCCAGAATAGACGAACGCCAGGTGCTCTTGGCAGTCGAACGAAGAACGGTGGCATCTGGGAGCGGAAGTGAATCCTGATAATCTTCTTGCATGGAGTCTCTGTAGGCTTCTAGACGGTCCTGAACAATCTTTCGAAGCTTGGCGGAATCTTCATCGGGCAAATTCTGATAGTAGCCGTTAAGAGCGTCTTCAGAAGCCCTAGAGAATAACGAAGACAATGTTACCATGCACTCTATCTGTTCTGACTTTGAACTTCGTGGTCTCCCGAGTTGAGCAAGGGCGTGATCACGAGACGATAGTCGTTGTTTGATTTCCGGAATTAGCTCCGGGATGCTGTTGGTGATATGAGTGTTGAGCATCTTAATCAGAGCGGTTCGAAGATGCTTGATTCCTAGTTTACCGGGGTCAAGATCTGCCCAAAGTCCACGGGAGAAAAAATCGGCTTCTTTGCTATCTCGTTCCTGATTGCTGGTGTTCCTCTCAACCGGAAGTCGATTTCGCAATCCAAACCATCCTTGCTTCAAGTAATGGCGTTGTTCTCTTTCGTTCTTAATAGTATCCAGAATCTGGACAACTTAGTTAGCTTTCAGACTTTCGCAAGCTGGAAATGACTTGCCCAATTCTCTGCCCCTTCCTGCTTCCGGTCACATTTAGTAATGACCCCGATGACACGATTTTCCTTGTTTGGTATATTTTTGATCATTTGAAACACTTCCTGCGTTTCGGGGTCTGCGGGATGTGCCACTGCCCTAAGCACTACAATTAGTTACGTTGTCCTTTAGAATTGTTCTCGGGGGGGTTCTTACAGGATGATGCATTTGGGATTATCCGTATATCGTCTAACAAGTGCTCGAGCAGTTTCGAAAGCATCGTGACCAACTATATTGACTAAGTGTGCGTTTGACCAATCGTTTCAATCGACAAGAGCTTACCACTGACAAGCCCTGGAATGTCAACAATGGTGAGATCAATCTCATCCGGACCTTTTACAGTGATAGTAAGGGTAGATTTGCTCAGGACCTGACTATCTGCTTCCAAGCCTAAGATTTGACTGCTCGCCTAAACACCAAGTACCTTGTCAGTGCAATAGCAAATCTGCAGATTTAGTTACTTACAACCGTAAGAACCCTTTTGAATTCGTTCGTAAACTCCTGGGATCTAAATGGAAACGTGGTGCACTCTATATCGCGTATGATTTCAGTAGGACCCTCGTTGCTCAGATCGTCATCGTCGTCTTCATAACCACCAACATTTTCGACCAGAGCCAACTTCACCTGGACCGAGATAGATTCTGGGCCTGCAGATCTTTGTAAAGCAACTTCGGTAGGAAATCGAGTGCACATTTTATCATCAACTGGGAAAGGAAGTTTCGTGATGGCTTGGAGTACAGAACTCTTCCCCGAGCTTTGGTCACCAACTACAACAAGCTGCATTTCATCTTCAGCAAAAGCGCACAATAAAAACAGCCCCAAGAAGGAAGAATCCGCCACTTTCGTGACTCACCTGTGGTAACTCAACGTATCTGTCAACTCCAATCCTCTTCAAATGCTGAATGAATTCGAGCTTCAGCTCGGTGTCGACGTTGTTCAGAAAACTTCCCACTCCCTGTGCGGGCATGGGAACGTATTCGCTCATATTTGAGGGAGCGCGTGACGAAGTTCTGTGTTTTACTGATGAACCCACAGTTTATCGGACCAAGTCTCTTGACGACTGAAGGGAGGGAAGAACGCGAAGGTTCAAATGAATCTGATCTGCGTATTGCTCAGAAGCAGAATGTATAAGAACTAGTTTAGAGGGCGAATAGAAGGCCGCCGTGCAGACGATGGACCTCATCAAGCTTTTTATATTTCTAGCAGGAAGCTAAACACACCAGGCAACAGCTCAAGAGCGGCTTGCTCATTGCTACTATTTAGGGAATATGCCTCAGCGGAAGAAGACCTGGTGTATCTTAGGCATCAGAACGTCACATCGGCCATTTTCTTGGCCTAGTTTTGAGCAGGGCTGCAACGAATTTATATTCCAAAGTAGCTTCCCGCCATAGAACTTGGTGTTCTCTGGCTCGACTCGCTATATCTGCTTGATAGACTATAACTGAAACATTGATGATATAAATTTGGGGGAAAATGTTGAATGCCATATTAAACTTTGTGGTGCTCATTCGCATGTTCTTATGTTCTTTACGGAATGCGGCAATTTGATCAGAAGGTGAACATGTGTGGTCAGAGCCTCCATCAATCGGATATTTTCTAGAAAGGAGGCGAAGCACACAGCCTTGCTGGCACTATGCATAACCAACACGTGTGACTCGGTCTAGTCTGGCTGCATAGCCAAAGGAGAAGCCGCGAATGAGTAGAAGCTGTCATAAGCGTGGCTGTCCACAGGCGGCAATGCGGTGATGCTGTCCTCATCTTACTTAGATAAGGTAAGTAAGGAACGTTATTGGTTTTGCAGGGATTGATGTATGTTTGACTTTGGGGCAAAAGAGGTCGACCATGCGGCCAAGTGGTGACATTCGAAAGCGGTAAATTGTTTCAACGTTCCGAAAAAGCGGAAGACCTTAGCAGCCGAGTAGCTCTTGCTGCAACCCAGCTCCACAGAATCAATTATCGGTCTGGCTACTATTTTCAATCATTTCATTGTGTTGTTACAT
The DNA here is from genome assembly GCA_002865655.1 of Hyaloscypha variabilis F. NCBI lineage: Eukaryota > Fungi > Ascomycota > Leotiomycetes > Helotiales > Hyaloscyphaceae > Hyaloscypha > Hyaloscypha variabilis. The sequence goes on along the minus strand of KZ613941.1, from coordinate 1,351,442 downwards.
CGAGGGTCTACCTCGACCCCGTTCTAACCCAGCGAATCCAGGTCATATCCGTAACGCCAAAGCCCCAGTTCTAGCGTTTCTGCAAGAATAACCCCAGATCCATTCATCAATGTACCACCCTATTAAACGACCATGAAAACCAGCTCAATCTATAGAAGAAACATACAAAACGTTGTACATAAACATCACTTGAAACATTATCGTAGCTTGAATCAGTAACCCCTTCGTCTTGCTCTTCCACTCCCGAGATCAATGTTCTTCATTTCCTCCAACAACGCCCAAGCATCAGCTCCTCCTGACTGTGGAGGAGCCGGACCGCCCATACCTATCGGAACCTTTGCCGGAATTGGTGGTGGACCGGAAGTTCCTCTGTATCCGGGACTACCTCCATAATTCGTTGGTGCATAGTTCTCATTTATGCCAAAATCACCAGTGTTGGCTCGCGGGAGACTTCTCGGAGCATAACTATTCTCTTGGCGTGGTGAAATCGGTGCCAATGGGCTGGAATTTGGTGCTGGTTGTGCGGACATCCGGTTTGATTTCTTTTGCAAGCGATTGCGACCAGCTGGCGGGGACGGATCTGGAGGACCGGCATTCATGTATATTGGCGTCGAAGTAGACATTGGCTGCATGGACTGTGGTCTCCCGGCTTGTTTCAGTGGTCTGCGGCCAGTAGCGGATACTGGTTGTGAAGGCGGTGGCCGGTAATTACGGTCTGGAAGTTGAGAAGCGTACTTGGGCCCTTTCTTCTCGAGAAGCGGCGCATAATTAGATTCTGGAATGTGATCACTAGGATCGATTTCTCGTCCATCATGGGTAATGATTTTCGCATCAGGGTCGACTTCCTTGGTGTCGTAAGCAGCACTCATCGATGGTGTAGAAACAGAGCTAGAAAGGCTTGGATTCAACGCATTATATGAATCAGGTCCGAAGGGAATTCCGGACAGCCTTCGCTTATCATCTGGAGGCCCTGGTGACGGACTGACTGATTTGCGAATTGGTGAACGAGGATCGGGAGAGATAGGTCTTGGCTCGACAGTCGGTACAGTGGCAGTCGAGAATCGGCTTTGACGGTCATCATAAGTCGCAGCAGCTGGGACAAACGGAGTTGCGCTCTCGTGGAACGACTGAGTATAGGGGCGATTGGACTGATATTGAGGAGAATTCTGGTACCGTCCTCTAGCACTGCCGCCATTTTGATTGTAGGTGGCTCGTTTCTCGTCATAAATCCTGTCAGAGATTTCCTGCGCAATGACAGGATCCATGCCAGCAACCAGAGTTGCTGGCACAGGAGGCAAGCCATATCCTAGCGAACCTGATTGGTCTCCCGATATGTCTCGAGGTCTCTGCTCTTGCTGTGGCATCGAGTTGTAAGATGTTCTGGAAGAGACAGACTCAGCGTGTGAACGGTATGACAACTGTGAATTGTTGGCAGAGGTATATCCGATGGAGCTATTTGAGTATTGATGACTTGAAGCGGTCGAAGCACTATTCCGTCCCGACGCCTCACTGCCTCTGCCACTCAAGTTCAACGGAGCTGGAGAGGGAACTTGATCGTAGTTTCTATCGTCGTATTGAGACACTCGAGATCCACTCCGCCTGCGCCCAGAATAATGCCCACCTCCCGGCGAAGGCGGTGCGTCTTCCACCGTGGGTTGCATTGCCCCATAGCTATTATTGTAGCTCGAATCATAAGAGTGGTGACGAGGGGGTGATTGGTGATAAGTCGCGTTTGCCGACCTTCGGAATTGATCTGTTTCTCCTTCCGGCGTGTACGTCTGGTATGTGTTACTGTTTGAATATGCCGGCATCGAATGACGATGTGCATCATGAGTTGGCGTTTCGTATGGATTTGATGGTCGTCTATCTTGAGGAAATCCATAGCTTCCATGAGATGTCGTAACAGGTGCTGGGCTTACTTGAGTACTGCCATTCCTGCTCCGGTGTGCGGGTGGTGGTGGTGGCGGGCCTCCGGGACTGGGAGGCGGTCCAAAGTCTTCAGGCTGGGGAAGTTCGTAAGGGACATGTGAATTGTATCGATTATGGGTATCGATACCCTCTTGCTCATCATAATGATCTATGCCGTCTCCTTGCGTGAAATCATTTCTGGCCGTATGATCATACATCTCATAGCTGTCTGACATTGGCTGGGTTGTGCCATATCCGTTCATAGCTGGGGGACTATCGTAACCTTGAGATTGCGTGAAATGAGGTGGTGTGCTGTACTCGACGCTTTGGAGGGGTGATTGGTTTGGTATATAACTAGGACTTTGATGTCCACGAGGTGGCGTCTGGAGGTGATCCGGAATAGCTGAGGGGGAGGGCTGGTACCCTCGAGGAGGTGTCTGGGCGTAATCCTGGACAGCTGCTGGTGAAGGCGGGTAGCCTCGAGGTGGGGTCTGAACATGATCTGGCATTGGGGCAGGCGCTCCAGTAACTGGGTCAGAGGGTAAGGGTCTTCTCTTGACTGGAGCCTTGAGCTGTCGTGGTCCTCTGAGAGAATCTCTTCCGTTATCTTCAACACCATTGATCCCCATCTGCTTTATCTTCTCAGGTTTCTCTTGCTTTGGGCGTGTGTCGTAGTAGGTAATCTCAATCCTGATCTCCCCAGCGTACTTGCCTTTGCAGCTCAAAGTATGCCATAAGTCATTCTGCCCGCCACCCGGAACCACGACTTCTTTTAAATCAACCCACGTCTCTCCGATCAAATCCGTCTTCTTGTCATCATTGAAAACCGAAACCTTCAATTGATAGTAATCCGGCGAATCGTGCACGGTGTATCGAAGTTCTTGGTCCCTAGACAACAGGTTAGCATCGCTCTATTCAGGTCCCATCTTCATCTTACCATCTTGGCGTTTGCCCTCCTCGACGATCAGTCTCTGTCTTCTTTGCTTCCTTGCCAAGCCTTGCCGCGCAATACGGATCTTGCTTCCCAATTGTCTTCCTGTTTGGCAGATTCTTTGCACGATCAACAATAACAACCAAAGTCCCAATCTCAGGACCATCAACGGTCATATCAGAATATATCCCCGCTGTATGCATGCTGTTGAGGCCGTTGATCTTCGATTTGGTCGCCATCATGTTCCGCGATCAGATCTCGAAGCTCTTTGTTGTGATTGATGGCGGCTTGGCAGCCGGATGGCGTCGTATTGTTTACGAGAAATTGGACGCTCTAGATGAGCATTGTTGATGAAATTCAGATGAGAGCAAGCACTATTGCTTTCAGATGCAAGATGAAGCAGATCGAGCTTGGAGAAGGAGCAGGTTGTCTGCAGGAGGAGCTCGGGTGGTGGGAGCTTGTATTGGGTGGCTGGGTACTGGGGCAACGAGTTAAGCGAAAAGAGGCTGGGGGGAACCGTTCGCGGCGCCGTGCACAGCCTTGTTGTGCATAATTCGAAACATCCATTTATCATCGCTTATCTGTTGAGATCTGGAGGCTAGGACTGGTATTCCTGTCGAATTCTTTCCCGTTGAATGGTTACATGTCGATGTTTACTTTGGCATCATTGAGCCCGCCCAACAGGGTGCAGGGATCTGACTATAAATATCCGAGTGGCGTCGATCTAGATCCCTGTCTCTCATCCCCCTCTACCCCAACACAGAAAAGCATCGACAAGAAGAATGCCATCTTCAGAAAGGGAAAATCCCATCTGCGGCCTGCCCGAAGGTGGCAAAGATTTAGATCGTGCGAATGCGCAGTTCTAAAGATGGTGTGTGGAAGTCTACTCATCCGAGCATCCTTGTCTTAAGATCTCCATTCTTGCATGCGCTGTTCTTCCTGAAGGAGAGCTCGAAAGAGCTTAAGGTTGCATTCGCCACTCTGTGTAAGATGGGAAAGCGTCTCAATGATCAAGTAGATGCTAGTGTTTCCTATGCGGTAACTGCTGGCTCGACCTATTATTACCGCTTGATACCGCTCATTCTTTGGGAATGGTCTGTGATGCGGGCTTTTGTACTGGAGATTGAGGAGTCACCAAGGCATAATGTCATTGAATCGAAAGGTTTGAGGGGAAGGCTATCGAGGCAGCTAGCCATTGAGTTGTGAATAGTGCTTCTAATCAGGAGGATTTTGCCTCGTAAAAGAGGCTCACAATATTTCTAGGACACGGAAAACGCAGACTGGAAGAGCAGTCTTGATGTGCAATTGTTTCTTTTAAGACCTCCGATCCTGTCTCATAGCTTTGTAAACCCTTCCTTCGGAGGCTGTAACCAGTTTCTTTCATCGTATTTCGCGTCGGCCCCTTCAATAACATGGAACGTGTAGATGATGCGTCCCTTCTTACTGACGTTCTTCTCACTCTTATGCAGTAAATTCCCATGAATTAGCACTAACGTCCCCGCCTTGACTTCACCCAGCTTATACTCTCCCTCCACCTCCCCCTCTTGAAACTCTTCACCAACAGGAAATTTGGCACCCTCATTATCCACGAATTCAGTCCCACCTCCTTCTTTCTTTCTCACAAAGCGCTTCTCAATTTTGGCTCTCTTGTGGCTTCCAGGGAGGAAACTCAAGCATCCGTTCTCCACCGTGGCATCTTCTAAAGCATACCAGAAACCCACAGCACTGGGTGGATCCGTGTAGAGGAATGTAGAGTCTTGATGCGGAGGAACAGCTCCTCCGATTTCAGGCTGTTTGCAAATGACCATGCTTTGAAGAGTGCGTGGATCTCGGAAACCGAGAGAGCGGGCAATGGCAGACGGGGAATGCGTGCTGCTGGGGAGGAGGAGGGAGGCGAAAGGTGGACTCAGAGCGTGGAGATAATGGCCTATTTTATTTATTGCTAAAGCTTTGGGTTTGGTGAGAGCTCCAGTCGAATCAAAGGCATCTAGGACGAGTTAGGCATCTTCCAGCTGTTTTGTCACATGTAGAAAAAGTACCTTCTTCAAAGAAGAATCTAATCTTGTCACCAGAGGTGAGGAAGTAATCGTCTCCTACGTGTTCACTGCTTTCACCAGTGGAGAACTTCGTCATTGGGTGGTCATCGAGGGAGAAGTTGTCGAGCAAGGAATGTGTTTCTTTGAGCAAGGAAGTCACCGTTTGAGAGTCGAGAGCGTCAGGGATTATGAGGTAGCCCTCATGGTCAAAAGTTGCCAATTGCTCCTTGGTGAGACCCTGCAAAACTGTGGGCGGATCTGCAGAGGTGCGTGAGGGTGCCATTCGTTACCTGCTTTCGGAGCTCTTGAGTTGATGCTGAAAGAGAGGCTGAAGAAAGAGAGTACATAAGCTTATCGCTTTTGTCAATTGGATATCACGTGCATGGCCATCCTTGGTTCTCCCTCTTTGGACTAGCTCCCTCGCATAGCATATAAATACTTTCTTTTATTGAGACTCTCTTTGTTCCTTAGATATTATAATTATAATTCATTTTTAAGCTCGAAACTCACTATTCTTATGATCGAGATCAACCCCACAAGCATTCAATACATTGCCCCTCGGCCGATAAGGTTAAGAGTGGGGCAGCCTTGAACACTGAATAAAGAAGTATCTTTTGATATTGACAAGATGCCTGCTGATTTAGGATATCAGAAGAATTTCAAGATGTGCCGCCAAAAATTACTCTAATAGAGGTTTTCGCCAGCCCACGAAATATAATACTCAGGTTGCTTGTTAATATGGCCCCTTGGCGAGAAGTCCTACGTCAAGGCAATGAAGACAAAGCGCCTAGCTCCAGGACTCATAATCGAGAAAAGCAAAAAAATTGGCTGCTGCTGACTGTGAGGTTCGAACTCACGCATCTTTCGATAATGGTGATTTAAGCAAGCTTAAAACCATCGCCTTAGACCCTGATGATTGTTAGAGATGTTTTCTAGGAGCTGTCGGGTGCGCGTACACTCGGCCAAATCAGCTTTTGCGGAAAACCACGGCTTTGGACAAAAATTTTCCTTATTTAGTCTTATCAAGCCATTAGCAAAATTATCCTTGTTTCACGTGATAGGCTCCATCTCGACCAGACGGGGAATCAGAGGCTAATGTATTTCGATGGATCTTAACAAGTAAAATGGCGGACGCAGCATCTTTCCATAGCTTTCAGTATCCATACATATGATGGAAAATCCAGGCTAGAAGTATCTCTTATAACCCCCAAAATGCAGACGCCACGCAAAGCTGCTATGCTCCAAGTTCTCTGGAGGTGGACCCCCTACACAAAATATTACCTCCAACCATTATCCATAATTTGTCCCATTAACTACAATACCAGTTACCTCCCATAACGTTCACTAGGGATAAGTTCATAACCGTCTTCTGGCGGGAACACAAACGCCGATAGTGAGATGAATGCTGCCGAAAGGATGGCAATACTCCACGAAACCGTGCAGAGAATCCACGACTTATCCAACTTCCATCCAATGAAAAACCTCTCATCGTTGTCAAAAAGGTAGGCCTTTGTCCAAAGTCAGTAACCATACCCTTCTTTTGAGAGTATAACATACCACAATAGCCATACTAGCACACTGTACCACCCCAATTAAGAGTAGCATGCTGGCTAGTACCTTCCACCCCCCCTCCCGCTTCTGCTTCCCACCAAGTATCACCATGATATACGCCACCAGTGTAGCTAATTCCAACACAGCTGCAAACGACATCATAAACCCCACAGATCTCCACATCGAACAGAAGTACCTGTCGGAGCCAGAACAATCTTCTTGCTGCGGGAAGTGTATGCATTGCCCAGTTGTGGAAGAGCAACTTCGATGTAGTCCAATAGTCCTTGTGAAGTGCCCCCCATCACTCGAATCGACCGTCCACGTCACCCAATCTGGTATAAAAATCGCTGCCAAGGTCATCGCAGTCGCTGGAAGTGGTCAGTGAAGAATTGCAAGCCCGGCCGGGGCCATTGAGCTTACCTCCTAGAAAAGCAACAAACCCAGTGCTGTAGACTATTAATCGAGTCATTTTGATCGTGTTCCCTTCTTTGATCGCTCAGTAGATTGTTTCCAACAAAGGATTGTCTGCAAAAGACGCGAGTTGGTGACGGAGAGCCTGAGGTCGGTGTGGGAGAGGGGACGGAGTCCTTTGGTGTCTGCCTAGAGCGAGCGAAACACAGACCTCACCCCAGAATACCATGCACCCAACGCGCAAATTGCGGTGAACAAATATAACTCAGATTATGCTCGCTCAAACACGATGATAAGAACAGCCTGGTCAGATAGTGAAAGTGGTGGAGCGTATTTGCAGGATATTTCAAAAGATGGGATTTCAAAAGCGACTCCAGATGCGTTCATTGGTCGTGGTGGGGAAACTGACGTCGATCGTACAGAAAAGGAGGGGTACAGCTGCACGGTAAACGTTCACGAGGCCTTTCTTGGCACACTGCAAGATAAGAATCTCATCTTGCATTTGTATTTTCGATTGGTCTTGGAAGGGATGATTACTTCAATGTTGGAAGGTAATTCAATTCCTAGTCTAATGGCCCCTAGATTGGAGTAACAAGCGTACCATGGAGTGAACATCCTTGGTCCGATTTTTTCTTCCGGGCCCCAAGTCAGAGCGAAAAGCAACCAGCAAATCGGGATATTCGCAAATAAAGAGAGATCATATCTGATTCTCAACGGTAGTATCGTCCTTTTGACGACTAGTCATCATCGTCCTCACTGTCCTCGCTGCTATCTTGCGAATCTTCCTCGCTATCTTCTTCGTCAGACGCAGATTCAGAAGAAGAGCTTGAAGAACTCGAAGATGTGTCGTCGGCCTCATCATTCTCGGTAACAGAGTCGTCCGAACTATCGTTTCCTGAATCATCGGAATCAGATGAACTGGAATCATCCTCTATTGTTGCAGTCCGTTGCTTTCTCCTCCTGGCGACCTTTTGGGTTGATCCATCATTCATCCTCAGTCTCTTCTGACTGTCATTGTCCCCATTGACCATACCTTTATCCACAATCTCGCTGGCATCCTGACTAGCCTCAAGTTCCGCCAAAATTTGTTCCGCCCTTGTCCTCTTAGCAACTCTCTTGGCCATATTTGCGTCGGAAAGACCAAGTAAAACCCCCTCTTCGTAGCCCACAGTTGAAGATGCATTGGAGGCCGTCATGCTCTGCACATATTTTTGCAAAGCCGCATCGTATTCTCGCTGCTTCTTCTCGGGATCGGCCATGTTGTCGGGGAACCCTGCGGAGCCTTTCTCTTGATCCTCAACTTTGATGGCAAGAGCTGCGTCTCGTAACCTCGTTCTTACCCCACCCTGGAGTCCTCGAACGTATGGGCAAATGAGATGAGCGTGGTCTGAGGGTATGATGTCGATATCAAAGACGTGCTTGAGGAGATGAGTTTGGTGATTCTTATTGAACTTCCAGGTGCCCCTCGATTCGTGATATTGTCGAAGGTATTGCAGATATGGCCGGGAGGAGAAGCTTGCAGGCTTAACAATCTTTGAAGGCTTCGCCGATTTTGAGGCCTTGCCCTTTTCCTGCTTCGGTTTCTTGACTCTCTCTGCTCTCCTGTCTTTCTCGTTGAGCGTTGTTTTAACTTGTTCTTCGACAATAGAAGCTTCCGGCGTTCTTAACGCTGGTTGGGAATTTTGCAGTTGAAATGATGGGTCCTGCGATTTTTGCTCTGCTACCCAAGAATTGAACAGTTGCTTTATGCTGTCTCCATCATCGACTTTAGTCTCGGGTGTGAATGTGACTGATTTCTTCCGGCTGAAGATCGGGGTAACAGGTGCTTCAGTTGTCAATTGAAAGACGGGTTTCGATTTCTTGGTTGGCCCGTTATCTATTGCATCTTCTCTTTTCCTCTTAGACAACTCAATCTGAGCAGGTTCGAGAGCAGACTCTGGAGATGTTTGCGACTTCAATTGAAGTCCCAATCTTTTCCAGGCGGGGATGCGAGCAGGCTCATTCTGAGCCGTGGCAGATGGCATGATGACAGCCGGGTTGAGTCGTTGACAAAGACCTATAACATTTGGGAATATGGTTGTCGTAAGCCACTCAACAGGGTGTTCCTTTCGATCGCGAAAAAGTTGGGAACTTTTCCCCTTGCCTTATCTCGTATCATTTATCACCCTGGTAAAAGCGGCAACGGCTCTCAAAGAGGCCCCTTCAGGCTGGATTGCTATCAAAATGGGCAGTTGGGGGGGAATTGTTCGGCTTCACTTAGTACGAAGATCATAAAGTTAGCAGAATGGACAACCTGCCCCTGAACGAGATCTTGATGCATTTAGACAAGGCATATGGGAAATATTAAGAAAGAGTGCCGCTTTTTCTCTCCAGCTTCCATTCTCCGCTTTCGGTTAGATGATCATGTGACCGTGTCGCAAGGCAAGCTCGACTGCGCGTTCCTTTCGGAAGCTGTTGACAGGAGCTCTCATATCTGCTCAACTCATCCACAACCACCACTCAAGGCAAATATTACCCGGAGCCACTTCTACTTGATACCTGAAGAATCTCTCCAATACATACACCAGAACATCATCCCAGCCCTTCACGATGTCTGGTAAGATCCGCTCCTTCGAAGCTGTCAAAGCTCTACATCGAATAGCTAGGCTAACTTCATGAGTAGGTAGCGCAGGATACGATAGGCACATTACGATCTTCTCAGATCAAGGAAGATTGTATCAAGTCGGTATGAGCATGTCCATCCACCGCACTCCTCTGCTAGTGGCCGGCAGGCTGCTTGCCGTGGTCACCTTCAGCGAGTTTCAGTTTCGGATCCTACGATGAATCGATGTACAATGCTAATCAGCTGTAATCGAATAGAGTATGCCTTCAAAGCCATCACTGCTGCGAATATTATGTCGATTGGTGTCAGGGGAAAGGATTGTGCGGTCGTATTGTCCCAAAAGAAGGTCCCTGTAAGGAATACCTTCTTCCATTTCTATTCCAAGTCTCAATACTAATATATTGGGTGACATAGGACAAGCTCATCGACCCCTCCTCCGTATCCCACATCTTCAAACTGTCGCCTTCGGTGGGCTGTGTCCTGACGGGTTCCATCGCCGATGCGAGAGCCTCTGTACAAAGAGCCATTGGTGAAGCTGCGGAATTTAGGTATAAGTTTGGATACGAGATGCCCTGTGATGCCCTAGCAAAGAGGATTGCCAACATCAGCCAAGTGTATACACAACGGGTAAGCTGACCTAATCGGACCGCTCAGCACTCTATCGGATCTAAGAAATGCTGACCTTAGACAGGCTTACATGCGTCCCTATGGCGTGGCAACTACGTTGATCTCATTGGATTCCGAGTATGGCCCACAACTGTATAAATGTGACCCAGCAGGCTACTATACCGGCTACAAGGCCACAGCGTCAGGTCCCAAGCAGCAAGAGGCGTTCAATCATCTTGAGAAGAAGCTTAAGAACAAGGATTGTGCAGAGGGCAGCTGGGAAGAGGTAGTGGAGCTCGCCATCACTACTCTAAGCACGGTCCTCAGCGTGGATTTCAAGAAGGGCGAATTAGAGATCGGGATCGTTGGTGGGCCACGAACGGACGGGAAGGAGGGTACCGACCCGGGATTTAGAGCTCTGACTGAGGAGGAGATCGATGAGAGATTACAGGCGATTGCGGAGAAGGACTGAAGGACTGAAGAGCGAAATGAGCACGATATCCAGACGCGCAGTTAGTGCTCGGGGTGTCCGATCAAGTTCGACTACAACAGGGCTCTTTCCTGCTTTGGCTCTTTGCAACGGTGTATTAGAACTTAGAGGGACTGGCGTGAAGCCACGTCTTCCTAATCTTGTGTCAGTAGTCTCAATCACATCTGGGGGGAAACCAGATCCAAAGCCGCGTGTATCATTGGCGGTGTGTTTTTGTCCTTGGGGAGGACGACGGACTCAGCCATTTGTGGCTTGACCTGAACGCACGATCTGACCCAATGCAGGAGAGCCAGCCCTACGCTGGAGATCCCGCCAGGGGGAAGGGAAGTATTGGCGAGAGCTTGCCAGGCCCTTTCGGCGCCCACACTGGCCAGGTTTGGCTGGAGGGGCCCGCCACGAATGTCAGGGCTGTCCCGAAACGTGCTGCAGGGTATGGCGCAGTCGTGGCGACCAAGCCGTTCGCAGATGGCTGCATCTCAGCTGGTGAAGCGAAGAGTTCGTCGTGCATCGAACCTCGTCATGGGGCCGGCCATTGGCTGCATCGCACTGAGGACAGGTTCTGAGCGCCCACGCGCGCCCTGAGCAGTAGTGGAGGTTTTGGGCCGTTGCGGCGCTCTCACAGTGCCGTGAGTGGCCGCGGGCGCTGTGGCGCTCCCGAAGAAGGCTGAAGCGAGTCACCACGGCCACCACGGCCACCATGGCCTCCATCGTCTAGCAAGAGAGCTCTTGTGACTGCAAAGCATCTGCCCCTCCCCCCCCTGCAGCCTTTTGGAGGCTCTCCTGCACTCGTTACCTCTCCCACGGTTCCCGCCATGGGCACTATGACGATCACTGTGCATCCGGTGCACAGCTGGGCCAGGTTCATGGGTGGGTAAGTAAAGCTTTGAGCTCGTAAGGTCAGTATCGAAATAGCTTCTTCTCGCGTGTGGGGCTCACAGGGCTCTCCTGAGCTCGCTCTCTTCTCGTGGCAGCGGCTCCAATGGCTCCAATGGCCCCGATTGAACCTCTCTCATGGCTGGGATCGTGTGATAGCCAGCCACAGGAACGTCCCAGAATGGACAGATGTCATTCAACGTGCACGGCATCTAGTTCTTGAATTCTTCATAAACGTCCGCGAGGGCGTCTCCTCCCGAGACATCTCAACGGCTCCCTATCCTTCGACTTCTGCTCTCATTTGTTTTTCTATAGCTCCCGCTCCCGCTCCCTTCCCTCTTCTTTCCACAGCCAGTATCCTCCTTTCGCAATGGCAGACGGATGTGAGTCGGGATACTTCTTTCTCACCTGTATTTCCCACTTCAAGTTCCCAGCAAGTATACTATTTATCCCATTGCTAACGCTCGGACAGTAAATGAGCAAAGGGCTGTTCGAGTAGCAGATCTGCTCTCAGACTTCCGAACCCTACAATACTGGATCGCTGCGGCTCCTGTCGATCCCGAGAATCAGGATGACTACTACACTGAAGGCTGGGCTGCTCTGCGCCAATGCTCCATAGATGGGCAGCACATCTTGAACTGCGCTGCAGAGACGCGTGTCCCAAGAGTGAGGGGTGGTCCAGAAGAGCAAGAAAAGGCAGAGTTACAGCAGTAAGTTTACCAAGTGCAAGTCTTCAAGAGAGTGTAACTGATAGTCTTCAGGGTCATGCTTGACGCTTATGCACGGCGACACGAAGGTCAGAAGATCTACCTGCGACAGCAAGCTGCGCAACGTTGGATCAGTTGGAGAGACCAGGTTCTCCAGGGACAGAGACCTCATGCTGGCCACACTGCACAATTGGCTGCCTGTGATGCCCAACTGCGGGTTGTAAGTACTCTCTTTGGTTGTGGTTTTGCCAAGATGGAATCCTAATTACATATCATAGGAACTTGCAGCCATTACGGATGACTCTATCTACTCTGATCTGCGATCCTCTGACTATCAAATGGCTCGCTGGACCAATGAAGATCCCAGCCTACGACACGTTCAGAGATGGGTCAGAGCCAGACGTTGAATGCAGCAGAACGAGGACGAGACGGGAAATGATGTTGACGCAGGGTAATATTGGTTTTTTATTGCAAGGAGCAACAGGAAAGCATAGCGTTTTTTTTTTCAGCAGCGAGCATTGGGAAGGCGTTTCTATTCTCACGCCGTAGCACTGGCGGCTAGGCACTATAACTACTTACCAGTGTAAAGCATTGCCTGGCGCTTTGTTTTTCTAACTAAATACCATTCTGGGTTTCCTAAAGCACACGTAGTTTGATACCCGATAGTCTATTGTAAAAGTATTGGCTTGTCAAATTCATCTGTTCTTGCTCTGGACGCAAAGCGCTATTCCGGATAATGAGAGGGCCATTCCAATCCAAGTATCTGTCGAAAAATGAGCAGTCGACTTGGGAGCTCTTACTGGATCTGATAACTTACCCCTGCTAATTACCTTCCTCTCCACCCACCAATCCCCAAACACCGTGAACAAGAAAGCCAGCGAATTGGTAATAGGCACGGTCAAAGACAATTCTTCGCCACATCAGCATCTCTTTCCAGCTCACCCCACGCTCTCCACTTTCCATCTCCCCTCTCCCACCGCCCCCAAGAAGAGACAGGGGAACTTACCAGCCTTGCCAATCAACAAGAAGAACCACACGCTCCCGGTCAGATTAATCACTAGCGGGATCGCATATCTTGGGTTACGCAACAAGTCCACGACACCGAAGAAGGCTCCCAGGAATTTCGACTTGATCCAGCCGGACTTCACGGACGGGGAGTCTAGAATTGGGTGCGGCGGTGGCAAGTGTTGCCGTGCTGCAGCACGGATGAACGGGGTGGTAAAGCCCCAAGCAATCCCGATGAGGAGAAACCCAATGACGTAGCGGAAGATGGACGGGGCTGGATCTGGGGAAGGTGTGGTGTCCATTGTGAGCAGATTGGGAAGTTAATGGGTCGCGGTAAGGCTGAGACGATAATTGATGTTGGGGCTGATGACAGCTGAGAAGTGAGGTTGAGGGTCTAGCCAACAGCCGCGTCAGGACAGGGGTCTGACCATGGCGTTTCTCAGGAGTCACGTGTTGCAAGTAGTTCGTGAATGCCAGTCCTTATCAGAGAATTTGAACGATTTCAAGACAATGGTGTTTTTCAGTTTCTATTATTCATTGGGTATTCCGTGTGTGGACAAGTCGGGCTGAGAAACTAGCAGAAGTTCCCGCCGAGACCCCACCCACTCCATATCCCAGTGTGCCCTCAGCTATGCAATGTTTTGTATTGTGACAGATGAAGGAAATCCCCATGAGAAGGTGCGCCAACCACGGCATATTTTGATGCTCCCAAGGCAATCATAGAGTGTCCCCAAAAGGAAGGCGAACGTTGAAGTGGCGAACATATCTCTGGCTCTCAACCACGAGCATAAGGGTGGAAGCCCCTGTTTCCGCCTCGACCACCACCACGATAGTTCGCGCCCGGCTTTCCAGCATTCTTCGGTCCAGTTGGGGCATTGGCAGGCGGTGCACTTTGTGGTCCACCTTGCGGTGGAGCGGAGCCTCTCGAACTGCCACCACCACGTCCTCCCTGATATCCCCCTCGGCCTCCTCCTCCATTGCCACCTCCACCTCCTCCGCCTCCAGTTGGGATGTTTGGTTGCGGAACGTCGTCATACATTCCCTCCCAAGATGTTGGGCCACCACCACCGCCACCACCGCCCATCCCATATCCTCCTTGACCACCGTACTGAGATTGCTCACGTGCAGCCCGACGCATCTGTTGCTGTTCGTATTTTTGCTGCTCAAACATCTGTTGCTCGTAGGCGTTGTAGCCCGGCGTACCAATTCGTCCTCCAGGATTGCTTCCGCCACCTGCGGCGTATCCTCCAGCCATACCAGCAGCGCCGCCCATGCCTTGCATCTGCATTTGTTGCATTTGCTGCATCTGTTGCATCATGGCAGGATTCATGCCTTGCATTCCAGCACTAGGGCTCTGGGGGCTCTGACTGCGGTTTCCTTGCTGCATCTGTTGTTGCATAGCTTGCATTTGTTGCATCTGAGCCATCTGGGCCATCATAGCTGGATTCATACCGCCCTGCATAGGCATCCCTCTTCCAGCACCAATAGCCATCTGTTGCTGCATCATGGCGAAATATTGTTGCATACGTTGCCAATACTGAGCCATTAGTTGAGGAGTCATGCCGCCAGGAGCCATCTGATTCCCACCAGCTTGTTGGGCTTGGTTGGCATTTTGGTTGTCATCTTGGCCGCCTTTGCGGAACCGACCGCCTTTACCGCCGCGACTCTCTTCCTCTTCACGCATGTTGCCTCTTGGCTGAGCTTTCTTGACTTCGATGGGTTTGCCGAGGATCTCTAGCGGTTGTTGCAAGCAAGCATCGACTGCCGCCTCGCTATCGAATGTGACGAATCCGAAGCCTCGTGGTCTGCCAGTGTCTTTGTCCATCATGAGAGTGGCATCCACGACTCGACCGAATTGCATGAAGTACTCTTTGAAATCTTGTTCTGTAGCCTCTTGGCTGACACCACCGACAAAGATCTTACTAGTACGTTCTTGCTCGTCTCGTGGAATGGCCCGCTTAGGGTCGATCTTGACATTGGGTGAGCTGAAGAGCTTTTTGGGAGAAGGGGATTTTGAAGGATAATGACGCAAAGAATTATTATGAGTCTGGAGGTCGGGTCTTACTATTTTGCCATCGAGATAGTGTTCCTTCACCATCACGATGTTGACTGTCCGAGCATCTTTGAAAGTCAGGAAGCCGAACCCTCTCGATCTACCAGACGCGCCATCTCTCATTACAGTACACTCCAGAACCTCGCCGAACTGTGAGAAGTATTCCTTGAGGGATTCTGCAATTTTTCCAGTCAGCCATGCCTTGAAGATCGGGCCTAAACTTTACATACGATCGGTAGTCTCCCAATTCAGCCCACCAATAAACATCTTCCTGTAGAAACATGACCAATTAGTAAATGAACTTTATCGTCAAAAAGAAAAACAAAGTAGCATATCTGCTACCGCATGTGAGAAAGCAATGCAGCGTCTTCCCAAACATGGGTTCAAGTTTGGTTGTCTCGAATCCGGTTTCGTAGCTCCTGGGAATGCTTCGCTTGGGGTACGTAGCCTTGCAAGCCAACCATCCCAACAATCGACGCAAAACAACACCGGACTGCTAGCGTATGCATAGAGAGATCACATCTTTGATGCTGCAGCAGGTTGTATTTGGAGTTTTTCGACCCGTGATATTCGGAAATGAGTTCCAAGTGACCACGCAAAACCTCCCAGGCCAGCATGGCATTTTGAACCCGACAGGAGTCATGCAATGAAGGATGACACCACAAGATATCCAGGAACAATGGTTGTCTTTGCTATCGTCTTGCTAGGTACTGGCGTCGTGCGCTATGCGCTGCCTTTCTGCTAAGCCTATCTGTGGCCTCCTTGATGCTCTATGAAGATTATCTCGACAATAGGCTATGTAGTAGTAGGCTTGACTATGGCCGCTGTTGTTGGCGAATGCATGAGGCGAAATCCCAGCTCCCTGTCCTTTCTCAAGACTGCCTGTCCATTTGCCAATTCGTCTGTTCAAGCTTCCATCCTCAGGACTGTGACGCATTCTGCTTCTGGCTCTCCACGGCAACCATTGAGCTATCTTCGAATTCGCAAAAATATTGAACGGCTGCCAGCGATGTTCCGCATCTTACTCCCCAGTTGCTGCTCGAGTCCCAAACAGCTCCGAAGGCTTTTGTTCCTTGCCATCCCAGCGGAACAATTCCTCTCCTCCACTCCCATACCCCGCCATAAAGTGACCAAAATATCCACACTCTTCAATATGATAGACCCGTTCATCTCAGCATTGGAGATACTCCTGTCGTGGCGTCGGATATGATTTGGTTGAATGTGACGTGAGAAAACAAATCCCTACTATATCTGCTGGATTGTAGGAATATATGCACTATGATAATGAAGAAAATATTTTCAAGCTTACCCATCCTCTTTGATACCAGGTCCATGGGATTCATGGGTAGCTGGAGCATCATAATTGTTGCCATTCCCACCAAGGTTAAAATCAATATCGTCATCGTCCACATCCTCCTCACCATTGTACATCTGTTCGTCGCCTCCGCCATTATGTTCAGGGTGCTCGTTGGATCCTTCACCATTAGTCTCAGCTTCGGCAGCCGGTTCAACTATGGATTCGGCCTCTGGAGCTGAAGGCTTTGGAGGCTCCTCATCGGCGTAGCTGGGAAAGGGTCAGCTTGAAGTCGCCAAATGAGACAGTGGAGACGCCATAGGACAGGAGAACATGAGCAAGAAGGATGTTGCTATATGAATCCTATGGGTGGAGGAGACGAGGAGTGACAGAGGCAGCTGTCCAAGGGAGGAGCAACTTACAGATCGGCGAAGAGGTCCTCTTCGAAATTATCGGGTTCTGTCATCTTGAAAGTATGGCCGAGGTTAGATTAGCTATCACTTGTCCCAGTGTTCGACAAGAGTGATCATCAAAAGAGTGTCGGTTTGATGCCTGCCAGTTCAAGGGACTGTAAGGTGTTGTCGTAGCTGGCTTCAAAAGAGGCTTCTCGATATAGACGAGAAAGGTACCGCTTCCGGGGTGGCAGCTCCTAAAAAATCCTTGATCGCCAAGGGTTGGAGTGAATAGAGGATGTAATTTGAAAATGAAAGGAAGCTGCTGTGTCGCGATCAACTGCGAGCAAAGGCAGGCGCCGATGCTGTCCTCACGCTAACCGAATTGGGAGGTGGGTAACAAACGACCTGAGGCTTTCAAGTCCTGTGCCAGGAATGAAAGCACACGACCAAGAATTGAATATCTGCAAGATGTTTTCTTCTTCAAATGGCAGCAAGAAACCAGTACAACAGGTTGGTCCAAGCGATCCACATCTAAGAGGAAGACAAAGCTGATCAATGTTCTTGAATGTAGGAGATGGTTCAGGTTGGTTAGTACTTCCCCACCAGCAGTTGCCAGAAGGAACACCAGTTCCAAGGGACATTGGATCTGAATACAGCTGACACGAAATTCCGTCTTTCAGAAAGATCCGAGTATGCTACAACTTCTGCTGTGCAACAACCTCGAGTCGAGCTGGGGTCGACTAGGGAGGTTAACCATTGGGCAACTCGCTGACCAGGAACTTTCAGATCTGCATCTCCATTCTGGAGGGGCCGACCTTCAGATGGTCGACGTGACCCCTCTCCCAAGAAACAGAGTCGGGAACCTGGGCTGGTTGTGGGGGCTTCGTATTCTCACGCGGATATGTTGAAGTTTGACAACCTGTAGGTTTTACTATCTCAACGCAACTCAAGTGTGCTAATTTTGTACGTCAAGTTCCCTATCCTCGAGTTCGGCGCGGCCCCGAACCCCTCCTTCGTCGTCTCATAAGATCGATACTCCGTCATTTCACAGGGGATCTTCCGGGGTAGCTTCTCCGCCAAGGAGGACATATACAGACTTCTTGTCGACTACAAACAATGATTGGAATGCCGAGGATGAAGGTGATGAGGAAGATGAATATGGCTACGATAATGATGATGGAGATGATTTTGGACTGCCGAGCATGTCGAGTATGAAAAGGAAAACAAAGAAAGCCACCGACCAGAGTAAAACAGATCCCGGAGCTGGAAACCTCTCGCCATTTGGACATGGCTTACAAGGTGGATTTGGAGGATTCGGTACCAGGAGACTTTCGAATAGTGCCGATATTGCTATTGAACGCCCCGCCCCAAGTTATCCAGTGGCAAAAAAGAGCGAGGGGAAGATTTTGAGGCCGCAGTATAAAGAGATTCTCAGGGATCCTGCAAACTCCTTGCACCTCATACACCATCCGCCTATCCCGGCGGATGCTTCTCCTAAACAAGCCGATATCCATTCCGCTCGAATTACGAGAATAAATAAGTTTAAAAAGATATTGCAAGCCACCTCGATAAACCTCACAGATCTGAGAGCAGCGGCATGGTCTGGGGTTCCAGAAGAGGTTCGGGCAATGACGTGGCAACTTTTACTTGGATATCTCCCAACGAGTAGCGAGCGTCGGGTCGGAACATTGGAACGGAAAAGAAAAGAATACCTCGATGGAGTCCGGCAAGCTTTTGAAAGGGGTGGAAGCAGTTCTGCCTCGACGGGGAAAGCTCGGGGGTTAGATGAAGGGATTTGGCATCAGATCAGCATTGACGTCCCACGAACAAATCCGCATTTGGAGCTTTACGGCTATGAAGCCACCCAACGATCTTTGGAGAGGATTTTGTATGTTTGGGCTGTACGACATCCGGCTAGTGGGTACGTTCAAGGTATCAATGACCTGGTGACGCCCTTTTGGCAGGTGTTCCTCGCCAGTTACATCACAGATTCGGACGTTGAAAGTGGCATGGATCCTGGCCAGCTTCCTAAACCCGTATTGGATGCTGTTGAAGCAGATTCGTTTTGGTGTTTAACGAAATTATTAGATGGAATTCAGGACAATTATATTACTGCTCAACCTGGAATTCAGAGACAAGTGGCAGCACTTCACGATCTGACAGCCAGGATAGATGAGCCCTTAGCGAAGCATTTGGAAAAGGAGCAGGTTGAATTTATCCAATTCAGCTTTCGGTGGATGAACTGTCTTTTAATGCGAGAAATCAGCGTCAAGAATACCATTAGGATGTGGGACACATATTTGGTAAGTTAGGCCCCTTTCTGTGCTGTCAATCAAGGCTAAAACATCCAAAGGCTGAAGAACAGGGATTCTCCGAGTTCCACCTTTATGTTTGTGTAGCCTTCTTGGTCAAATGGTCCGACAAATTAAGGAAGATGGACTTTCAGGAAGTCATGATGTTCCTCCAGGCTTTACCCACGAGGGACTGGACGGAGAAGGACATCGAGCTGCTTCTTAGTGAAGCCTTCATTTGGCAGTCCTTATTCAAAGGCTCTTCGTCGCACTTGAAAGGTGGATCGAGTACCACGCCTTCAGCAATTGCGGCTGCTTAAGGCCGATTTTGTGATGAAGTAACACCTCAAAAATTCACAGGCAACGCACATATCTAAGGGCAGCTTTGCATCAATTTCCGGAAGGGACCCAGTCGTTATTGGGGGAAGAAGGAGCAGCGCAGATGCCACTCCGAGGTCCTCCTAAGACCCCAGAATACCATCGGTTTGCAGCTGGTGCAGCGAGTATAGGCAATCTGTGCCAAGCCATAACCCAACACTTCGACTGGGTAGATCGAAGGTCATAGCGTTAGGCTTTACAAATTTAAACCTCGCTGGTTGTCTCAGATTGTTCTCTGCACAGAGCAGATACTAAGCTCTTATACTGAACAACTGGACAGTCACGAATTTAAAAGCAGAAGGCGTCTCAGCAATTAGGCACGGGGCATTGGAAGGAGAGAAGTCAAAAGTTGAATGCAAATGCATTAGTGCAAGCCATATCGTATCCCATATGCAATGTGCAAACCCAGCATACTGAAGTTATTTGCTCCCCTTGGTATCCTATATCAAACGCCGGTGTGCTATTTTCCGATCCGCCTTCCCATCTAAAAGAGAGAAAACCACCCCTGGATGTTAACATCTTTTACTCATCAGTAGCATCTTCCACCATTGGCTGTTTTGCTTCGTTGATATTTTGCGCTCCGCTGAGTGGTATTTCATTGACCTTGACCTTCTTACTGTCACTCTCCTCGGCATCTTCCTCGGCCTTACGTTTTCCGTTGGTGCCGTTGGTATTGACAGTTGGCTCAGGAGTGGCGGCATCTGGCCTCGGTTTCTTGCGCCGAATTAGACCTGTCAGATCAGTTGCAGTCTTTTTGGCCTCCTCAATTCTGGCCGCAGCTTCAGTTGGCGACTCGCCCAGCGTAGCTCCAAGGATGCCGCCAGTAGGATTAACATCTAAGGCGCCTGCTGGTCCATACAAAGCATCCTTGACGTCGACCGGAGGGGCTTTCAGTTCGGCAAGCTGGAGCTTCACGTCAGTGACCGGTGACGCACCAACAGTAATGTTAAGAGGACTTACGCGACCCTCCATCTCACTAACAATTTCCTTTACCTCAGCAATCTGCGCTCGCGTGACTTCATTGTCATCAGGGGATGAGGTTGAAGCAAGCTCCACTTCCTTGTTTTGCAACTTGAGCTTCGTGCTATTGATTGCAGCCTCCAATTCCTTCACAGCCTCATCTCTCATGCCTTGATCAACATGTGCCTCTGCTTCGGTGACATCTGCTCCCTCTTCGCCATCATCCTTGGTCCTCGTGATTGAAGCAAACTCCAACGCAAGGGATAACTTGAAGTGAGCCTCGGCAACGATCTCTGACTCCTCGGGATACAATTCTTGCTTGTGGACTAGAGCAGCTCTGAAATCAACAACGGCACCTGGGAATCTAGAGCTTGTCAGAAACGCCGTCGGATGTTAATGAGATCGATTTACCTTTCGTTCTCAAGGGAGATCTCCGCCAGAAGGTCATGTGTATCTGCCAACCGCTCCTTGATGTGCTTCGTCATTGGAGAATCACCAACATCTTTGCCTTTGCCTGCATCCTCTTCTGGCTCCTCCAATTTCTTTGTGAATAGAACTCGCGCAAGGTCAAGCACCTCGAAGGCGGCAGCAAGATCATCTTCCTCCTCCTCTGCGTCACCTTCACCGTCTTCGTCCTGATAAGCATTAGAGTGGAGGTTGTTCTGAATTGTGTCAAACTTACTTCTGCATCGTCGTCGGAATCTTCAAAGTTCTCGTCACCAGTAAACTGGAACAATGGTTTCTTTGCATCGACTGCCTCCTCAGACTTCACTCCACTTCCATTTTGCGCCGCAATGATCGCAACGCCTTCTTCCGCAACCTTCTCGCCCTCGCTCTTGCGCTCTTGTTTGGATGCCTCCCTCTTCGCCTTCGCAGCACCATTCGGCTTCTTCTTCTCAGTCCCAGCCTTGCCACCTAGGACATCGCTCTTGCTCTGTCCAACCTTAAAGAGCGACCGACCGTAGAGGAACAAGATCTCCGCATTGTCAGGGGACATTTCGCCATTGAGTTCGGCTTGCAGCTCTGACGCTCGCGCATACAGATCTGACGCCTCTTCGTAGTTCTTGCGTGCATATTGAGCGGTACCCTTGGCGCATAAATCTGCGAGTGATACTTTGACCGAATTGTACACCTCCATCGCAGCGGACGACACTTCTGATAGAGTCACGGGTGGTTCAATGGGTTCAGCCATTGTTGATTGCGAGGATAGGATGAAGTGGTTTAGGTTGGACGGTTGAAATTGACGAAGGAGTGTTTCTTGAGTGGAGGTGGATCGCTTACGAAGTAGAAGGAATGACTCAATGGATGGATATCAAAGGAGAGTAATTGGAGTGAATATTTGACAAGTGAGGTGATGCCGGAGGGGGCAGAGCTCAGTTGAATCAGGCTTGTGTTCTGCGAGCAGGGATGTGACGCGAAAAGCCCACTCAAAGTACAGTAGACGCGTCCCAGCGCGTCTCCCTTCAGGCGTTGCAGAGTATCGAGATGGGAGTCTATTCTTCTACAACACAACTATGAGAAACAGTATGTCGCGACCGAATCAAGCAGAGAAGCCTCGAGCTGCTCCCATATTCAGGCCACCTCCTACGCCTGCACCATTGAATCCAATCCCTTCGTCGTCCCCCGCATTTGGAACGCCAGCGTATCCCATCAAACAGTTCAATCCCGCTGGAGCCGCTGTGAAAGCCAGTATACTCCCAATCCTCCTTCCTCCTGCGACCTTACGACCTCTGGCCTTTAGAACATTCACCAAGAAGCACAGCTTGACGCTGACTTCCTCTGCTCTACAAGTTTTAGCAACGTTCATAGGTAGACATTGTGGGACAGAATGGCGGGAGGAGGGTCTAGCAGAGCGCGTATTGGAGGAGGTTGCCAAGAGTTGGAAAAATCGAAATGGAGGCGTTATTGTTGATGGGGAGGGCAATGAATTGAAGGACATTATGAGAAATCTTGAGGGGAGCATGAGCGGAGGTAGGATTGTGGCTAGCAGAGAACTCAGCCGGCAAAACAGCTTAGTTCTCGGGCCATCACAGAATGGAGAGCTCTCTCATACGCGGCTTGGGATAAGGCCGAGTGTGTTGGGAAGAGAAGACAGCCAATCCAGCTTGGGGGTGTCAACATTAGACGTCGAGGACGAAGAAGATGAAGACGACCTCCGAAACCCTAGAAAGTGGTTGAAGGTCATTGACGCATTTGAGCAGCCTCGACTGGCTTATAATGTTGCCAAAAAGCACTTCGACAGGTCGGTTTATTCTTCACTTACCAGATCTATGCTAATGACAACTCAAGAGAGACTGTGAAACCGTCATTACTCCCACCAGCTTCACACAAAACACAAGTTTTCCGAAATCGATATAATCTGATTCATCAACGCCTGTTGAGAAATGAATCCTTTCAAACACCAACCTTCGAAGCCCAGAAGCTTTCGCTGAAGCGATCATCATCCAGTCTAGCTACAGCTCAGCAGTCGTACAAGCTCACTCCAATTGCGAATCTTTTGGGACGCAATGGGAGTAGTCACATGATTCTTGGACTGTTGACTATCTCCCCAACAGGCACATTAGCAATCAACGACTTGACGGGAAGTATCGCCCTGGATCTCATACATGCCAAGCCAATTCCCGAGGATGGAGCTTGGTTTGCTCCCGGAATGATAGTTCTAGTTGATGGAACATATGAAGAGGAAGATAGTAACGCTGGTGGAGGACTCGGAGGAAGTGGAGGTGTGGGAGGGACCATAGGTGGCAAATTCATAGGATTTTTCATTGGTGGGCCACCCTGTGAGCGGAGAAAGGTCACGCTGGGTCTCACAGGCTCTGAGGACAGTGGTGTGACTGCTGGAGGTGGCTTTGGATGGGTTGATTTCCTAGGGGTGGGCAGTGAGCGTGCCGTGGGTTCTAAGATGCGAAAGCTGGAACAGCGATTACTTCGATCAGGTTCTGGAGACGAGGACTTAGGCGGCAGAGGTCGAATGGTGGTTGTAGGTGAGGTCAATCTTGACCAGCCTAGGACATTACAAGCACTGAAGAAAGTCCTTGGACTATATGCTGCGGAGCCGGAGGAAGATACTCCTATGACCTTCGTGGTAATGGGAAATTTCGTCCAACATGCCATTATGGCTCGTGGGGGCAGTGGAGGAAGTATCGAGTACAAAGAGTATTTCGATAGTTTGGCATCCACACTATCCGAGTATCCTACGGTTCTCCAATCCGCGACGTTCGTATTTGTCCCAGGAGACAACGACGGCTGGACATCTACCTTTTCAGCAGGGGCAGCAACGCCTTTGCCTCGGAAAGGAATACCGGAGATATTCACTTCCAGGATAAAGCGAGCATTCGCTGCAGCAAACTCGGAAGCAGAGAAGGAACTGGGGAGGCAAACTGACGGGGAAGCAATCTGGACTAGCAATCCATCTCGTCTCTCACTTTTTGGCCCAACGCATGAGATCATTCTTCTGAGAGATAATATCTCCGGACGACTCCGTCGAACAGCTATCAAGTTTTCATCCTCAGAGTCCAATGCAGAAGACGAGGATGTAAACATGGCTAGCATGCCCGCACCCGCTCCACATCCACAACCAGAGCAGGAACCAGCAGACATGGAAGTTGACACCGAAGTTCAAGCAGCCGAGTCTCACCAAGCAGAACCAGCCATTGATGATACTCTTCCCAGTGATTTACATGCTGCGAGGAAATTGGTCAAGACGATCCTAGATCAGGGATACCTGTCACCGTTCGGAATGGCAATTCGGCCAGTGCTTTGGGACTATGCTAGCTCACTACAAGTCTATCCGCTGCCTACCGCAATGGTGCTTGCAGACACTGAAGCACCAGCGTTTTGTGTCACGTATGAGGGCTGCCATGTGATGAATCCGGGAAGTATAGTTGCACTTGGGCGGAGGGGGGTCGCGAAATGGGTGGAATATGATATCCGGCATAAGGTTGGGAAGGTCAGAGAAGCTCTTTTTTGAATTATGATCGAGTTTGAATTATGATCATGAGGCGGCGTTAGGTTTGGTTTGTCTGTCCAGTGAGCTGGTGGGACTTGGGATTGCATATTGCGTAGAGGCCTTTGTTGCTTATGATATATACGACCGTCAAAGTAATACATCTGAAACACGACTCATAACATTTTCTTGGCTGTTCATTGTAGCATCAGCATGTCCTCGTCTAGGACCCCGAATAGTTCTTCAACCTCCCTCTCCACTTTCCTGATCTCCTCTGCTAATTGGCCAGTAACCAGGGTATAAGCATACAGCATCTCATAGTCTTCGTCCTTAGCAACCAAGATGCCCTCTTGTTCGTTACCGCTAGCGGCATTCTTTCGGTATTGGAAGATTTTTGCAAGTAGCCTGTCTCTAGAGTTCGAAGTGCTGGGTAGTGTGTTATTTAGTGGAAATTCTAATTTGAGGGAGCTGGCGAGGACTGTGCTGTTAGCTGATTGTCCACACAGGCGAGGAACAATTTCTACCTTGGAAAAGATGGCTGATTCTGGAGCAGAGATCTGCTCGCTCTTCTGCGGTATACTTCAAAAGCAAAGACTCCCCCTCACTGGCGTGAGGATCCTTTTGTATAACTACATTCATTGCATGAAAAGCATCCAGCATTTTATTCGTCGATTCCATAATGCGTCCATACTGTTTTGAGGGAAAGGGCCCTCGTAATTCAAACTCGCTAGATGCTGCACTGCGGAGGGTATCAAGCTGAAGGACTGTAATCACGAGTTAGCTGTTGTAAGAACATAGCATGAATGCACACATACCATAACGCTGCAAGGCAAATTCCTCGCGTAGATTCATATAGGCGTGTTGGGACTCGCCTTCTAAGAGTGCCGATAGTGGATCACGCTTCCAAATCAAACCCATGCGCAGCCAAAGTAGAGACAAGCCGTCCTTAAACTTTTGCCTTGCGGAAATCGGCCAAATAACTCGCGTGATGATCATGCCCCATATGACGCCGGCAAGGACCGCTACCACTCTGTGCAAGACAATCTCCGTGATGATTGGGGTAACTCCGCCTTCATCATCGTCATCTTCTCCGTCTTTTATGGACAAACTGTACGCATATAGACAAGAGAGGTTGTAAGTGAGCATGATAAATCGCCCAAATGGTCCTTTGCCTTTGGCAATAATGATATAGAAGCAGGGCAGGCTGACGATCCAGCCCAAAAATGCTAGAGCCCACGGATTACCTTGACAGATAATCCAGACTATAACGGCGATTACAGCACCAATGAAAGTGCCAATGAATCGCGCCCAGCCCGTGGTATTCGAGGCACCGATTGTCATGGCGCAAACCAGCATGTAGGACACGAGTCCCCATTCCCCACGCCAATGTTGATAGAACGGTCTAGTGTACGGTACAAATGCAAACAAAGCATAAATGGATGCACCGATCCCAACTTTTACAGCAAAACGGACTGCTCGCAAGTCAGTGATCGGTATATCTACCAAGAATGGAGGTCATAACTTGCCATCATCTCGTTCCAGGACGCGTACGATATGCAGCAACCTGTGATAGAAATCGCCAGTCGAATCATGTCCCTGCTCTGCAGCCCTCCACTTCCTGGCATTTCCACTCTCTAGGGCAAGCTCGGGTATATCCTTGGGTACTTCGGGGCCTTCTTGCTGCTCGATCAGACGCTCTTGTTCGGGATCCTCAGCCGGAGGTTGTGTCAACTGATTTTTGGATCTTTTCCAGAATTGCAACCAGTTCCACGACCGGTCTTGCTTTTCTGTTACTTCTTTCAATGCCTCCAATATAGATAAGTATGTCTGCATCTCATTGGCGAAGTCTTGAAGAGAAAAACTGAAATGACCGCAACTGGCGGCAACCTCTTCAAAATCCGCCTCGATATTCTCTGGTCTATCCTTGTCTAGTTCCTTGCTTTTGTACAGTTCCTTGAGAGCTTCCGCTCGGGCATTGCTGTAGAGCTTCCTGTACATTTGTGAGCATATGGTCTAAGCTAGTCTCCCATGAAACTTACACCGCGTCAGTAAGACTTGATTTAAAGTGATCGTTGATCTTGATATGATACTCCGGTCCATCGCCAAACGGTAACTCCTGAAGGATTTTGGAGAGCGTGTATGCAAGCGATTTCATCGAAGGTCCAAGATACAAAATAAATCGCGAGAATATTTCGGCTGGAGTCCTTGCTGTGGGCAACCCTGTGCTTGTCACACTAATTTGTGTCCCTTGCCGTTCAAGATGGCTACGGGTTTGGATGCTTTCAGCCTCATGGTCTTCAGCTCCACTACCTTCCTCAGATGCTTCTTCGATCGCCGTCAAAACTGCAAACCTGTCGTGCCTGCCCGTAAAAGTTGAGGAGACCGAGCCACCAAGCATTTGAGGAAAAGCTCTCGTGGTCCCAGCTACGGAAGGAGTGCCAAAATCCGGGCTTTCCTTGAGCAATGTGAACTGAGTTGTCGCAGCACTTCTCAAGCCACCAATCGACTGAGCTAGTCTCTGCATACAGTAGACAAGATTTGCTTCGAGCCTATACTCTTCTTCCGTGCCAAGCACATAATGCTCGTACTTAGCCTCCTTGAGATTTTTCGATAGCTGCGTGAAAACCAGTTTATATCTGCCTTGAGCTTTGTTGAAGCTCGTCGATCTCAAGTCCGTTTCAGATCCACTGAGGAATCCTTGTGTGATCATTGTAAGCATGTCTCCAAAGGAATCGGTAGCCCTGATCATAGCCTCCCGAAGTTCCGTCCGTGCTGAAATGGGCCATACCAACAAGCTTACAGCAGAAGTCGCGAGTACACCCATAATTACCATTTTCATAACTTGTACGATTTTATCGTTTGAGAAAACGCCGGTTTGAATGGCATTTTCCTTCGTCAAAATGGTGATGATGGCCAGACTTGTCAGACTGCACGCCACACTAACTAACGGTGCGTTGTACTTCTGCTTAAACCAACCCACGAAGCCAAGGCCGCCGCCACAGAATACAATGAGCACCAGGGCATATCCAAGCTCGATGAGATCTAATTGTGATTCGAAGAAGACCGATGTCGCCATACTGGCAATTCCAACAAACGTCGCATACAGAAAGGCACCGAATCCAAGCAGGGCTGCTTCTCCCATAGACCCAGCAGATCTCGCAGGGTGGAAGTACACCGTTATGGTGGCGACAAGGTGTTTTCCATCTTGCCTGCCCAAGAAATTGGCGAGGGGGGGCAAGAAGGTCGCGGCACTACCAAGCAAATATGCCAGAGAGCATTTCAGAATACCCTTGGCAGTAGGCGTCTTGAGCCATTCCCAAAGCTCTTTCGAAGCATCCACAGTATTGTCCACAGCAGTCCGAAATGTACCAGCCTGAGAATACACTCGCCGCAGCGGTAGAATGGGGCTGCCGGATCCCCTGGCGTATGACGGAGCTGGGCCATCGAAGTTTGCAGGATTTCGAAGGGTGATCTGACGTCGAACGCGTTCACCCGTGCCAGGGAGGATGAAAGTCCCGTTTCTCAGCTTCTATGACATGTATTTAGCTTGAGTGAGCTCGCAGCTCAGCGGCGATTAGCAACTTACTCCGCGCTTCGATCGAGAGGATCGCCGACCAACGGGCGATGCCGGGCCATCCGATGGAGAGCTCATTTTGGTCTTTTCATGATTCGGTGGTGTCGTTGCGATGGCCCTGATGCGGCTTGTTGTGAGTTGGAAAGTATTTCGAGTTCCGGAGCTTCCCAGGCTAGCCAGGCGAAGGCGACCTTTCCCCAGATTTCGGATCCCTGTCGCCCGTTAGAGCCGAGTCAGGGGTACACGACAGCTGCGGAGAGTGAGGTTGGTGGTGGTGGCTTGGGTGGACACACATCACATCGAGCCTGCTGGGAATTCTAAAGCATACACAGCACGCATATCGTCGAGTTCGTCACAGAACACCGCTTGAAGTACACCAAAGGCCAATTCGGCCTATTCAAGTGGACTTATGCATTCATGGCTGTGTTGAAAGCATTTCATACCACCCAAGGCGCTTCACCAGTTCTCTACCTATTCGAGGCCCGAAACATCCCATATTTTCAAAGAAGCATCTCCACCCGTGCTAGCAACTTTGTGTCCACCGTCCACCCAAGCCACACCATTCACGCCATCTTTATGGGCATTGGAAGCCTTCACTCTCTTGCCTGGAGCCTTCACGCTCCAAACGAAAACATTGGTGTCGAGCCCACCACTAACAGCGAGTGATCCTTCCGCGTTCCATGCAATGCAGGTAACTCTAGCAGTATGGGCAGACCAGCGATCCGTCTTTACATCCCAAGAACTGGTATCGTACACCACGATCTTCCCAGAAGAGTTGCCCACTGAGAGAAGAGCTCCATCTGGTGAAAATGCCAGTGCTGTGATTTGAGCTGTGGATTTGCTAAGTTTCTCTTTTGGAGATAATCTATTGCCAGAGTCCACTGTATAGATATGCACAGTATTGGCATCATCTCCAACAGCCACCAGCACACCAGCCGCAGCGATAGATGTTGGTGTGAAGTCCTTGATTGGGACATTGGCGACAAGCTTGTCCTTGCTGAAGATGTCAATGCCAGACACAGTAGCCGCGAAAATTCGACCTTCCGCGGCAGCCAACCCTTTCGGCTGAGCAGATAACTTCGTAGTCTCGCCCAAAAACGTCTTGCCATCGGCATCGGCAACTCGCAGAGTATCATCCCATCCCACACTGTACGCTCGGTCAGGTGTGGTCTGAAAGGCAGTAACCTGATTGGAATGTGGCTCTCCTTCAATAGTAGAACCAATACCGGAACCGACGTCCCAGGAACACACCCTACCATCGAAGCTGCCAGTCCAGAAGGTCTGTGATTTGCCTGATCCACTGGAGCCAAGAGCAGTGATGCTTTTGTTGTGGCCTTGAACAACTTTCGTTGGTTTTTGATTTCCTTCCACGAGGTAATTGAGATCGCCTGCCAAATTCAAGCTCACAACCATCCCATCGCTTCTCCCAGCAGGCCAAACAACACCAACCTGGTGATCCGGAATACTGACAATTCCTTCACCTCCGAACCGCCAGGTCTGAACTGCTTTTCCCGCCTCTACATCCCAAAGCTTGACAGTCTGATCAGCGCTTGCCGTGACAAACCTTTTGGAATCTTTGGCCCAGGATACACCGAAGATACTTCCTTTGTGCTCTCCCTCACCAATCTGATGAGTAGGCTCTCCAGTTTTGCCATCATAAAGCTGAATCCTGCGGTCTGCACCAACACTAACTAGCTGGCCTCCATCGGGAGAGAAACCTTCATGGAATCAGTGTCGGTTGAATCAATGGAGCAATGAACAATCTAAACAGCCATACTCCAGGGACGGTTGTGCTCGCTGGCTCTTACTGCTGGCTTCCTAGAAGCCTCCAGGCTTTAGGCATAGAAGGAGAAATAAGGCTTACCGACACCGTAGACATATCCTTTGTGTAATCCACCAAGCTTGGTAGCAAACTTAAACGGTGCTCCGTGTAAGAAAACCATGCTGCTATCATCCGCGCCAGTAGCTGCTCGTAGAGGTCGTTGCTGGCGAATCGATACGGAATTGATGATCGAGGAGTGGCCACTGATTTCTCCTACGCTGTTTCCACTATCTGCCGTTATGCAATGCCCAAATCGCTCTCTGCCATCGCCAACAGCGATGATGCGTTGCGAGTCTCCATCCCAGGCAATGTCATTTATTCTCCCAGAGATAATATGGTATTCGCCTTGGTCCTTCATCAACATATGGAGTCAAGCACACTTGATCATAGCCCACCTTTCGTGTTGACAGCCTCCACCGCATCCCAAACCTTAACTGCGCCGGAAACATCGCCGGAGGCGACGTAGAAACCTGAGGGAGAGAAGCGCGCAACAGTCGTTTGCGTTGTGTGTGTAGTGTATTGCTTGCTGAGCGAAGGGTTGTCGAGTGATCTTAGGAAAATTGACTTTCCCGACTATACTAGGCACTCAGCAATGATCACACTTCTTCGGTTCGAGATACTCACGGCATAAGCTATGCGCTCTCCTTTGGGATCTGTGGACAGTTGCGTAGGTCGACCTCGCTCCGTATTGGGCGAAGCCGCAAGAATCTTGTCAATTACGATCGACATAGTTGGCAAGGGACCTGCGCATCTAAAGATTTCGGATGATATTTAGTGTGAGGATGGGAACTGCTTAAGAGAGGAGAAATTTTGAGGTTGGTCGAGATCTAAAACGCGGGAGGAGCCAGGCTGACAACCACGGACGTTGACAACCACGTTTGGCGAGGCTGAGTTCCAACGGTTCGAAGTGTGCCACAATTGAGGCTCGCAGTTTGACCAATGGGCTGACCAGATATCATCGAGACTCTCTGAGTGTTATAAAGCAACTTTTGCTGTTCTCATTTTCTTATTATTGATAATTGACCTTTAAAGTCAATTTGGGTATCGTCCAAGAGCAGGAAAACCCGCCATCATCCAGACTCCCCTCTGTGCGCCGTGTTTCTACATACATCACATTGTACAATTGCTGAGATCGATGTTCCCTCACATGCCGTGCTATGCAACCATTAAAGCAATGCAAACGCCTAAAATGCCACAG
The DNA here is from genome assembly GCA_002865655.1 of Hyaloscypha variabilis F. Taxonomy (NCBI): domain Eukaryota; kingdom Fungi; phylum Ascomycota; class Leotiomycetes; order Helotiales; family Hyaloscyphaceae; genus Hyaloscypha; species Hyaloscypha variabilis. Next base: position 1,320,411 of record KZ613941.1, on the reverse strand, counting down.
TTCCCCATTCATGTAATTCATCATGATCCAATGGCAAGGCACGAGTCGAGCAGACTGTCCAGGGCCATTTTGTCCTCTGGCTCGCCACCTTCCCAGCCTAAGGAGTCGTCATCGGGCGTGTGACCATTTATGCCGTTGATACCATAGCCGCCATTGACACCTCCCATTTCCACATCTGCATCAACATCTTCACCGACGACCCTTACGTACGGTTCAGGCCAAAAGTAGTCGTCCCAAGCTTCGACCTCGCCCTCTCGGTAACCTATCATGATCTGCTGGACCACCACTGGCATTTGTCCAAGCCCACAGTCGCCGAGTTCTAGTGCAGTGCGAACATCGGCCATAGCTAGAGGGCCGCGCTCACTGGCAGCCTTGGCTTCGATAGGCAGCAATCCACTCTTGTCTCTTTGGATTTCTCCCCTCAGACAAGCTTCCTCTTCTCTTTCGAGTTGCGTGCGATATTTGTGAGTCTGCACCCACGTGGCGCCACCACCGGTACCAGCGCTTCCGCTAGCCCCAGGACCGTTGCTCCGAGTCTTGCTGAAAATTGAGGAAAGCACTTCCTTAATGAATGTTTCAGTAGCTACAGACATGAAATGTGCGGCATCCGAGACATGGCCGGAAACAAGTCCAGTCTCATAGCAGATGGGCAACATTCGTGATTCAATGGTCGACGTATCGGGAAATTCTCCTGATTCTGATGCAAGTGGCTGGGCATATCTCTTCCGAATTTCAAGGTCCCAGTCTGTTTATTATATGAGTTTGATGACTTCAACAAACCAGTCAAGAGTAACTTACTAGTCTTATTGAGGCCGCCAGCACTCGCAGGAACTTGGTCGGCGAGCCTTGAAGCTTTGGGCCGCCGGTGTTCGCCGAAAATATTGGCAAAAGCATCATGAGGATCAAACTGCTTGAAATTTAAAACATGATTCAAGAGAGCATATTTGAAAAGAAGACATACTTCGTTTTGGCTCAAGTCTTTCAGTCTCCTTCGATCTCGACTCGGCAGTTGCATTACCTCTGTCTTGAGTCTCTGCTCGGCCGCGTCTCCGCTGACTGGTTTGCTGCCAGCCCCTGTGGTAGGCTTGTCATTTGCACTAACCCAACTCGCAACACCATGATCTGGCATCTCCCGTGTCACATTTCCATAGATCGCCGCAACTAATTGGTTATGTAGATGCTCTATGTCGCCAGTAGGGGTTATGAGGAAGCTATCAATTCGTGCTGATAGTTCTGCTTGGTTCAGCTGGCCTATTCAAGGGAATAATCAGCTCCTGAATTGCAAGTAGAGCCCCATTTTCAGGACCATATCACGATAGAAACGTGTACGAACCCATGACAAAGAGGCTGATAGACTCTTTGTATATTCCCCATTGCTCGCCAATTGCGCTTTTAAGTGCTGTATACAGCGGCTCGAGGTCAATTCGAGGAGGCACATGGCTAGATTTGGGCACTTTCGGAGCACTGGGAGCTTGTGCGCTGAGAGGTTTAGGGGGGAGTATAGGAGTTGTCGAGATCATGGGGCGGCTCAAAGCCGCTGGGTCGATATCAGGCATTGTAAGAAGTCGCGCCGAGATCGCCTTCGAAGCGCAACGTGCGAATACGTCAAGGGCCCATGTATAGAATGCTAGAAGTATCTAGCGACGAGATTTCGAGATGATCGGAGCCAGGATGGGGATGTGGTCGATGGCTCTGCTGCTCTATTCGACCTCCTGACGTTGGAGGTCAACCTCGCTTCTTTTGGCTGAGGAAGGTTGGAGTGGCCGAAGATTATCCGGCCCAGGTTCGCGTCCTAGTTCCTGAGAGCGCGTCTCCCATGTAAAGGAATCACAAAACAAGAGAAATTTGCACCTGTCCAAGCAATTCCACATAGGCATCTGATTCGCAACAATGAGAATATGTCTTCGCGAAGCCAACGTGTTAGTAGCGGCATCGATTCCCTAGTCCGTCGGCTGCTTGTGGATATCCCAGGGGAGGACCCCGCCGATGCTGAAGAGAGAGAACACAACGCAAGGGACTTCGTCAGAGAGGTTTTGGGCCAGTAAGTACCATCCATGAACGGAGACGGAACTTCAAGCTAATTCTCTCTGTAGTTCTAAAGGTCCTGCTGTCGTTGCGGACGTGAATCAAGCCTCTGATTTGATAAAGAAACGGCTCATACAAACAAATCCGAGCCCGGAAAAAGCACTGCGCTTCACGAATCTATACAGTCGACTGCTGTCTATCCCGGTCATAACACAAAAATGGGCTGTGCTCTACTTTTTATACCAGCTGAGTGATCAGCAGCAGAAGTCGCCCCCAGTCCTGACCAGCCCGTTCAAAAGTCCGGTGAAGACTGGAAGGGCCAGTAGGAATATGGAAAGCTTTATCCCACAGTCACCAGACTACGGGTCGAGCAGAGAAGAGAAACCTATGGTCGAAGCTTTTGCTCCAGACGGGGTCAAGAGACTGCCAATGCGCGAAGGAGGCCAACGTGACAGACGGGAGGAGGACCGAGCATTTGTCAAATCTGCCGCCATTCAACGAGAAGGTGTTGCGCGAAAGACTGCTCTGTTAGCAGAGAACTATGTCGAAATTGATCCCCCTGAGACTGCCCTACTCAGAGACTTACCTTTCACGTTACAAGGTTTATCTTCGACCCATCTTCCATTTTCCTCGGATGCGACTCTCAAACTACCCCCAACATTGCCGATTCCCATCATATCTATCCTCCACACCCTCGCTGAACCATCACTGCTGTACCATGGACTATCCTCATTCATTCAGTCACCTGGTAGTGGTCTTCTTGAACAGAGCCTACGTGCCGCCATCGGAGGTGAGCTGAGATCGTATCTTGGCCTTGTGGCTACTTTGGAGGGGCAGATTCGACTAGCACTGGCATCTCTTGATGAGAAAGAGCCTCGTGGTGGCATTGGTAAAGCGGGCGTTACCTTGAAAAGATGCGTGGTTTGGACTCGTGAAGCCACCATGGGTCTTCGCTTGATGAGCCTGATAAGTGAAGAATCGAAAAGCAAGAAAGGAGGCCAGCTCATTTCCCTGATACATGGATTCTCGTCATCGCATGGTGATCCGATGGTGGGAGCTTTTGCGGAACGCTTGTTGGTACATGTTACTCGTCCATTTTATGACATGCTACGGCAGTGGATCTATGATGGAGAATTATCAGATCCTTACCATGAGTTCTTCGTCTCGGAGCAGGACCCAAATGCTATTCACGACAACCAGGACGGTCGAAACCGTGGAGGTGCTAGCAGTGTTTGGGAAGACAAATACAAGCTCAATGAGGATATGGTGCCCAGCATCATCACCCAAGATTTTGCCCAAAAGGTCTTCCTCATTGGCAAATCGCTGAACTTTATTCGGTATGGATGCGGCGACTCCCAATGGGTAGAGGAGTACTCTAAAGCTGCCTCAAAGGAGCTCAGATACGGCGACACAGCTACACTGGAGACGTGGATTGATGAAGCATATAAGACGACAATGGCACGACTCATCCATCTCATGGCAGAAAAATTTCATTTATTTGAACACTTGAAAGCCCTCAAGAACTACATCTTGTTGGGTCAAGGGGATTTTATTGCTCTCCTCATGGAATCCTTGTCTTCGAATCTTGACCGTCCTGCAGGCGCCCAGTATCGCCATACCTTGACGGCACAACTCGAGCATGCTATCCGGGGGTCGAATGCACAGTACGATTCTCCTGAGGTGCTGCGGAGATTAGATGCACGGATGCTCCAATTGTCACACGGCGATATCGGATGGGATTGTTTCACTCTCGAATACAAGATTGATGCTCCTGTCGACGTTGTTGTTACAGAATGGGGTAATCGACAGTACCTTAAAGTCTTCAACTTCCTCTGGCGCATCAAGCGGGTTGAGTTTGCCTTGACTTCAACTTGGAGAAAGTGTATGACTGGCGCGCGCGGAGTTCTCCAAGGAGAAGACGAAAACGTGTCACAAGCTTGGAAGTTGACAAGAGGCGTATTGGCAGAGATGATCCACTTCATTGGGCAGCTCCAGTACTACATCTTATTTGAGGTTATCGAAAGCTCTTGGGACGAGCTCCAAACTTCGATACACAAAGACGGTTGCACGTTGGACGACCTGATCAAGGCTCATACCAAGTACTTGAACGCCATTACACACAAGGGCCTTCTTGGAGCAAAGAAGAAGATTCGTGGGGAAATAGATGACAATACTTTCATGGTTCAACTTGGCGAAATTCTTCGATTGATGCTCAGCTACCGAGATGCAGTTGATGGACTATATAGCTGGGCTGTTTCTGATTTTACAAGGCGCCAAGGCGCAGATGTCCGCAACGAGACCCAAGGCCGGCGAGAAGATGACGACGGTTTGTTGATTAACACTCCTGCAACCACTCGTCGGGGGCCTCGGCACCTCCCTGATTCGACACCTGCCACAATTGCGGGCGATTCCATCCCAGACGAGTTTCCTGTTCTGCAAGAAAGACTGCAGGCATTAGGGGCCCACTTCAAATCAAGAGTTTGTCTGTTGTTGGGTGATTTGCAATATCAGCCAGATGTCGATATGCGATTTCTGGGCGTGGTAATGAATTTTAATGACGTGTATCAGCCTGTAAGGAAGAAGCTGAAGACGACTGGGAAATGACTGGGCAGGAGTTTGGCAAGGGATGATGTGATACCAGAAAATAGGCGTCGAAGTTATGTTGGCGTTTTCTACGTAATGAATCAAAACTGCATTATTTGATGAGAAGATATACCCTTTGGTGACCTCGCTCTAAGCAAGAGGCAGGAACTTTTGGGAACAATTGCGAAATCTGTGAAGTGACATCAGTACAAAGTTGTCTCTGCCAAGTCTCGACTGCTTAGGGCAGCTCATAGACTAATTCTACAGCATCCTGTGACACTCGGTAAAAACGCCTTTTCCCTCCATTTTCTGACAGACCTAACACCATGCTAAAATCAACCCAAAGACTCCTTGGTACAAGAATTTTCATGCAAAATGTATGCCCTCTCCATTAAAGGCTGACAACAAGCGCAGAAAGTCGTTCTCGTCGCACTTGGCTGCTCTCTGATCCGCCAACTCGGTATCATCTTCCAACACCTTCCTGATCTTCTCCCGGATAAGCTCAGCAACTCTAGTCTTTTTCTTCTTGCTCTTCGTCTTATTACCATTCACTTTCGTGATTCTCTCCGCTTCCTCTTTGAAGAATGATGGCAGTTCATCAACCTCTTCGTCCACATCCATGATGCCACCCCACTCATCATCCTCTTGGAATCCAGGGCTTTCGTCAACTTCCATATCTTCCTCCTCGCCTACCACAGTATCATCCACAGCAACATTATTCATCGCACACCACACTCGATAATTCCTCTCCACCATTGACAACACCTCCTTCGTTCCAAGCCAACTGGCTCTCAACGTCTTATTCTTTCTAACGAAGCAGATTCTCAACATTCCATCCCACTCATCCCAGCTAACGCCCGGTCGTTCGTTCCCTAGTTTCGGCTCTATTCGGACAACTGAGGACTCGACTTGTGGCGGGGGCCTGAAATTGTTCTTGCCAACCTTCATAATATGCGTAATCTTGGCCCAGAACTGGGCATTTACCGATAAACGGCAGTACAAGGCATCTCCAGGTCGGGCTGTAAGTCTAAGAGCGAACTCGCGCTGAAACATGAGAATCGAGGTTCGGGGTGGGTTGGGCAAGGCGAGGAGTTTGAAGACGAGAGGACTGGAGATCTGATTCATATTAGCACACAAGCTTTCCCACTCAGGGATAGACGTACCTGATAAGGCGTATTGCTAATGCAAACATCGAAATGTGGTAACTCGGTCTTGATCACATCTCCCAGCAAGACTTCCAGTTTCTTCTGTTCGGGGCGGCCTTGCACCCGCTTCGTGACTTCAGCAGCCATCCTAGGGTCCAATTCCACAGCTATGACTCTCTTTGCCTTTTCCAATATGCGGACTGTCAAGTTGCCAGTACCGGGACCAACTTCTAGTACGACATCGGAAGGCTTCAAGTTCGCTTTCGCGACAATGGCTTCTGCAACTCCAGGGTTTTTGAGAATGTGTTGGCCCACATTAGTGTTGAATTTGAAGACGTTATTGGTGGTTGTTTGTGCTTTTGAGTATGGAGAAGAACCAGCAGCTGCGCTGTTGCGCTTGTTGGACTTGAGTTTGCCCATGCTGTATAGTTGAGAGCAAGAAAGTTCTCGAGGTCAACGAGGAAACTTTTTTGACAGCCAGTTACGCGAGGCCGACGATTAACGGTTAATCGTTATCTTAGTGGGGTTTGTTCTGATCACGTGGACGGTCAATAAGCCGCACGAGGTCGAGACTGTTTTCAAATGTTCCCATCGGACGGAGTTGAAGAGGAATTGGCGTGTAACAAATTTTTCTTGATAATTCAGAGCTGAATCACACTCGTTTTCATCCCAATTCGTAGGCAAAATCTGTACACAAACTTGACCCCTTTTCGCTTCGCTTATGAATGGAAACAGACGCCGACCACAGGAATTCCTTCAATTAAAAATATGGTGGCTTTCAAATTATCTGCGCTTGGTACTTCTGGTATTTATGACTTGGCGGTAGTGGAGTAGTAAGACTTAGCAACATGAGCATTACAAGAGTGCACTGAATTTAATTGTATATTGTCTGCTGTCTAAATGGATAGTAAAAATTGAAGGGTGTATGAAACCATAGCCAATCCAGGCTGTTTGATGGTCTCGAGAATAACTCTGAGTATCTTACTTCAGTCTAAGGAAGTGAATTAGCCCGGGTATGCCACTGCGACGGAGATATGACCGAAAACTGGCTGGGATCACAAGATCGGGGTTTCTTGAGAGCGCTGCCCAACATCTCAGGAAACATAAGTAACCATTTATTCTAATGCAGCTTTCCGCATCAAACTTTGCACTTTGAGAGTCGGAGAACACTACCTAGGTAGTGTGGTTTCCAAGAGGTTAATGTGATTCTGAGCACGTGGTTCTGTGTCCACGTGGTAGCCTCCGTAGGTAATTTCGGCATTGCCCTATCAAGCCGTTGGCGTATGTCATACGAAGTAGCTTTCGATGTATAAATCGGGATAGCAGAAGAGCCCAAAATAAATTTTAGTTATTGGGCATCAGGCTAATCAAAGGAGAACGTGGCCATAAAGAAAAGTGAAGTCGTGACGAGAAGCATACGCCTACCTCATAAATAATTATATCATATTCAATTTTCCCCAATCCCGAAATGCAGATGTTTCACTCAGAGAGAAGGTGGACATTACCTTAGTGAAGAGAAAAGAAGAGAGTTCAATCGGAGTGTTATCAACTTATCAGGCTTTATCAGGCCCTATCAGATAACTGTCCGCCTCCCGTTTGATCGATATCGGCTCTCGAAATGTGGATGTGGGTTAGATGAGATGTCTCACTACCCAAATATCCACGCCTGAGTTCGAAATTCGGTCGGATGGCTCGGACGTGCCCCTTTCGATGCACCTCCTCAGGAAATTGGGGTTCATTGCTCAACAATAAAGCAGATCATGCGACAAACCTCCCCCTTTACCCAAAATTCCCAATCCCCAGATGATAATTTCAGAGGTGGGCCGCACTGCCCTTGTCGCCAATCTTGGATCCCCGGCAGCTCTGATCTTGGAGAGGCGGTGCTGGGATGCCGGAAAGCAAACATACGAACGGGGAAATATGTTGGCGCGTTGTTTGTTGATGTTTTGGTGTTTTGATGTTGCAGGGAAGTAAACAAAAGTGCAACCGTTCAAACAGTAGATCTTCGACTTAGACTCTCGGTGATGACCAGGAGGACCCTTCGAGGACGAGCAGACGTGGCAGGGCGAGGCGGAGATCAAGCCAGCCGCGGCAATAGTGCCAGGTGCGTGGGAGTGCAGATCTTGGAGACCCTTGAGCCCTTGGGAAGTGGCTACAGTGGTCCTTGACTGGCCCTTCGAGAAACGGCATGACGCCGGCTGGTCCCGCAAAAACGCGGTCTGCGCTCGAGCCAATAACATCGCCGGACCCTGTCTTTTGCATGCAGCAGCAGAACTTCTTTGAAACTCCAAAATTCAGACGAACATCTGCCAAACATCTCTCTTCTGCTGCATCCAACTCTCAATTTCATCTGGTGCTGATTTGGCCTGCTCTCCTCTCGTTTTCAGCCTCGACTATTGATGTTGTTGTGGCTTCCGGAAGGAGCAGCAGCCTAGCCTTTTCGCGATCGCGACTGTCGCGTCGCGTAAATTTGATCCCCGAATGTAAACAAGCACCACTTATTCTCTGCCATAATTTCCTCAACCACCTCGACATCCTCATCCTCATCCTCGAAATCCTATATCTGGACACTGGCGAGCAGCAACGTGCTTTTCGACATACTTCGGGGCCGGTGAGAAGAGCATTGGTGTTGGCAAGAAATCGATTGCGTGGCTCCTGACGTCAAGGGCAACATTCCATTCGAGTCATCGCCGCCACGAAAACATTCCACGAACACCAACCGATATACAGCCGGATTCCTGTTCTTATCGAATACTCAGCATTAACCTCTTTTCTGCAAGTCCCAAGACAGGCTGGTTCATGATATACTCATCAGCAACAAGACCAATACAGAGGCACCTAAGCTCCCCTCTCCATGCGTTTTGACGAATAACCACCAATTCCAACTGAGAGTTTTTCTCAACCCGGATCTCTGGTGTACCAGGAGAAACTCGTTGCATTCCAATCTCGAACATGGGGTCCTACTCGAACGGTGGTGGCGGAACCCTTACGTTGCCTTCTCCAACACACGTCCACCACGTTGATGTAACCAGCGCCGTGCGATCTCTGAGGCGTTCACTCTCGAGATCTCCATCCAAGTTTCGCCTCGTCACCAAGTCGCCAAGCTCGTCCCCAAAATCGCCCTTGTCACCTTCGCCATTATCGCCACCAAAACGGACAACCTCCCACTCCAGCATCTTCGCACAGAGCAATCCTCCGCATACTCCTTCGCCTCTTGCGGTTCCCTTTCCACCAAGCGCAAAATTGGCGCTGCGATCCTCCACACGCGCAAAGGTGGCTCCACCTCGGTCTTCATCTCGCAGTCGAACCTCTCCTCGAAGTCCTATGAAGCGCGCTTTGAGCCAAGCATCGGACGCTGGAAACGCGCCTCCAACTTCAGCAGCTGGTTCTGTGATTGGGCAAGAGAACAGCAGAAGCAACAGTCCGTCAGAGCGGAAGAGTTTCGAGCGCGTATCCAGGACTCCTTTCAATATGGACCTGGCGGGGCCTATCAATCACGCTCTTTCGCGACTCGGTGGTGATGGTGCCAACGATTGCAATGTGACATCAACGACCTCAAGCCCACTCAAGCGTAGCGACGCGATCATGAATCTTGACCAAGCAAGCTTAGGCAGCCCAGTCGCAAAGCGACGAAGTTTGCACGGTTCAGCCAGCTTTGGTCAAGACTTCAATGTCTTCGACCACGGACCATCTCCCTCGTCGCATTTCGACATCCACGACGATTCCAATCACGAGTACGAATTATCAACGGCATCGATCACATCCGAGAACACTTCTGCATTCACATTGATGCCGAGACGCTCCTCGTCCTTGCGGAAGTCTACCCTACAGCAGAGGCATGGCGAAAAGACATCTTGGGGTCGAAGACATGCAGCACACATGTTGGCTGCTCAACAATTGACAGGCACAGCTCCAGACGGACCAGCTGCAACACCTGTGAAAAATCGTCCTCGTTTGTCACTGGACCAATTTATGCCTCCAATGGCTCGGGAAAGCCCCTTCTCCTCGCAGGGCGCGCTTCCTAACCCATCCATACATATGGTCAATCAGCAGACCCACCAACCTCACCCCCTATCGCGAACGATGACCACTTCCTCGTCAAGTTCGAGCTTACCGGACGACTCTCCTACTCATGTCCCACCTCACTTCGGCCAGCAGCCTAGGCCGAAATTAGACTTTTCCAAGTCACTGCCTGCTGGCTCCCTGCGGCCATTTGCTTTGGAGCCCACCTCCAGCCAGAATGCATCATTCGAGACCCCTCCGAACTACAAGTCTGTCAAACCACTCCCTGCTGCATTCGCGACTACTGGTCTCGTATCCAAGGTCAACAGAAACCCGGAAGAGCCTCAAGTCCTTCGAGGTGGCATGAAGAACGTTCCAGATACTCCATGTAAGAAGCAGGTCAATGGTTTCGCCACCTATCCTGCTCCAATCCTTGGCAGTGCTATTGCGAAAGCTCGACATATTCGCCATTCTTTTGGCAATCCCTCGACACCTTTCAATCCTCATGGCAACTCAACCATCCAAGGCACATTTGGAAAGGGAACTGGAGTGTTTGGAAGCGCTTTTGGAAAAGGGCTGACCAGACGTGGAAGCTTTCTCAGTGTGGATGGAGATGACAATGGAGGGTCCCCCGATGCAAAGGGCGACAGTCAATCAAGTGCTGACTTCGAGCTGCCGCCTACGCCGACGAAGCAAGCTCTTACTGCTCACCAACAAAACAGCGGCAGTCCGAGCATTCATCGAACCTTCCCAGCCTCTGCAGTTGGCTATGGCATGGCCAAGAAACTGACAAGAACCAGCAGTAAGTTGAACCTCTTTACAAGTCTAGGCGATCCAGATGCAGAAGACAGTGATGCATCCATGGATATAAATGATTCTCCCACTACAGCGCATGGTCGGGTGTCTCTCAAGCCCTCAGACTCGGTGCCAGTCCTGAGCAGATCTCGGGTGCTCCGAGGACCAAGTATTCAGTCTCCGACACCGCTGGTCCCCAAATCTCTTACTGCTCCATTGCTGAGTCCTAGGAAGCCCGGTTTTGCTAAAGTCAGTCACGTTGCTCCAGCGAGTCCGTTGGAGCGCATAGATTTCATCGAGAGGCTATCACCTCACACACCACAGGATGGTATGCTTCCACCTGACCCTAGTGGACTTTCCATCTCAAACCCGAGAGATGGCCAAGCCGCAAAGTCAGTTGCTTTCAATGCATCTATGCCGCCTCCTGCAACACCCACTACTGGACGAGAATACTTTCCAACAATTGGAGAGCGACGGCTTAGCACGACTCCGATTAGCACCTTCGCCCCAGGAGAATTCGATGAAGCTCTCACGTCCAGATTCGAAAAGGTCGAGATGATAGGCACGGGAGAATTCTCCCAGGTTTATCGGGTCACACAGACCTCACCTCCTGCTACGTCAACATCATCCTTCTACTTTGGCACTGGCACCCCTTCACAGGGAAGAACGCCCCCAACACCTTTGCCAGAACGAGTCTTCGCAGTGAAGAAGTCGCGACAGCCTTATCAAGGCACCAGGGACCGTCAACGGAAACTGCAGGAAGTCCAGGTGCTCAAGGCACTCGGAAATTCTGATCACGTCGTGCATCTCATCGATAGCTGGGAGGAGAAGAACTATTTATACATTCAAACCGAGTTTTGTGAGGAGGGCAGTCTGGATATCTTCCTTGGGCAGGTCGGCCGGAAGGGGCGATTGGATGATTTTCGGATCTGGAAAATCATGCTTGAACTCGGGCTGGTAAGCACTCTTCTAGTTCACAGTGCGCAATCGAAGCTAATCTGGAAATCTAGGGTCTCAAACATATCCACGAACGTGGTTTTATCCACTTGGATCTCAAACCCGCCAACATCTTCATCACATTCGAGGGTGTATTGAAGATTGGCGATTTTGGCATGGCAGCATCTTGGCCTGCACAGCCAGGAATCGAAGGCGAAGGCGATCGCGAGTATATCGGCCCCGAGATTCTCCTGGGTCAATATGATAAACCAGCTGATGTCTTCGCCCTTGGCCTCATCATGCTTGAAATCGCCGGAAATGTTCAATTGCCGGATAATGGTGCGACCTGGCACCGACTTCGATCTGGCGACATCAGTGATGTGCCGAGTCTCAGCTGGAGCATCGACAGTTCAATCCCTCGAGATGCGACCGGCATTCCCTTGGAGGACGGTGAGATGGGCATGGACTCTTTCGGGAGTGATGATGAGATCGAGACGGACTTTGGGTCGCCAACGATGCACACTCGCAAGCGAAACTTTGGAGGGTCCAACAAATCACTTTCCCATGACCCTGCGAATCTCTTCGGCTCTGCGAGGAGAGGAGAGCTTCATCGAGCACCGTCCTTCATCAAGAACGCGGATCACGAAGACACGCTGACGAAGCTGATCCTATGGATGATCTCGCCAGCTCCTCACGACCGTCCAATCATCGAGCAAGTTCTCCAGGCTCAAGGAGTTCGGTGGGTTCAATCACGCCGTCGTGCTGGTGCCACGGTCTTCGAAGGCAATTGGGGCCCAGCCGATCACGTGCTCGCCGATGATGCTGAAATGATGGATGTCTGACTGGGATAATGCTCAGATAACTCGCTCGTTCCTGGATAGGACTGGAGAGGGTTGGATTTGACTCCTTGAATTGAGTTTGACGTTACGGCGTTGGAAGGATATCATGGCATTGCCACAACACAGACCGGATACGAATGACGACGACATACACTACCAGCTTTACACTTGCTTTACATAATATCCGAGGCGACTTGGACTGTTTTTACGCATTCACGAAATCATGAAACGGACGATAGAAACTCTCATTCGGCCTGCTGAACAAGTTCGATGTCGGGATTATGGTGACTTTGCTGCTTGCTGCTTGCTGCTCTAACGAGTTCTGAGAGTGATGGATGATTGGTCATATGTTTTAGCACTATTATTGCTTAGCTTGCCCATGATTTTGGCAGCTTTGTATGAGATATGTTCGAGTCTCGTTGGAAGGGTGGAAATGGAAAGCTGGAATGCAACACATGGATACAGGTCAATGGATTTGCAAAAGTGTAGATATTGATCAGATCACTGGCTTGGGTGTTGCTCGTATGTCTCTAAAGAGGCTGAAGAATTCATAGATGAATTGAGCTAGAAGACAAATAAGTGTATGTTCAAATGTGATTTCGTGAGGCACCCCTATTCCGAAATAAGCGAGCGAGAACGTCCGGAACACGTGCTCGAAGCTCTGGCTTTACTAGAATACAGGGAGATCAAAAACCGGAGGCCCAAAAGATCTGCTAACCAGGTAATTTCACTTCCATTACCCCCTTTGCGAAGCTAGGATCTACGACTTTGCCATCTTTAGTGATCAGGATCTCGCCTCTCGCTGCTAAGCGTCGGGGCTGCTTGCCTACACCTCTCTCTCGTCTTTGCAGGCTGCTGTAGAACAAATCCAATTGTCTCCGAAACTAGTTGAACAACTGCCCCCGAATTGCTCTCGCCTGGCTGAGAAACTTCTCTCTCTTGCAAAACCTCCTGCTCTGCTTCCTCGCAAGTCACGGTGGCAGCAAGCCCCTGAGCAGTCCTTCGCTGAGAAAGCAGTGAGACGATCTTAGCTTCAAAGCTAGTATCCAGCGAATTTGTCTGGTTTTACTTTTTCTGCAGGAATCCGAGCAGTAAGTTATGGAATCCCAATTTTTCTGCGCACGGGGATCTTGTTAGTCGTCGATAGAGAGGAGAGCAGGTAAGGGGCAAATTCATGACGAAAACAGAGCGTTGCGAGGGAGCAAAAGCAATATTCGGTACGGTAGTCACCGCCGTTGTGGCATTCAACTTTACAGTGAGCCAATCGAGGCCTTGCGTCAAGGGCGTTTCTTCTGCGGCAACTAAGGGTATTGGAGTCTTACTCGAACCCCCAATCCCCCATGCTTTGACAGCAATTCTGGCCAAACGCTTAAAGTCACCAGATGACACGATGCAACAGATACAGAAAAGGGAAAGCGATCTGGTAGCTCACCTCCCACTTCTTCCTCCAGGTAATCTGTCGGCCACAGGTTGCGCATAACTTCTGGAGAGCAGAGCGAGTGACTTGGCTCATCGCTCTCGGCTGACAGGTCTGATGTGTTGTTCAATAAAGTAGTGATGCACGTGAGCTGGATGCGTGGGGGGTCGCTCGAGCGGGGAGGGGGGGGAGGGGGGGTTGAGTGATGGGCGGTGGCTCACATCAGATGGGAGATGGGAGATCCCGCAGGAACCCGGTCAGTGGCCCGGAAGCGTGGGACCTTCTGAATCGGCGCTTGTCGTTTTCTGGAAGCTTGAAACGTGGACGAGTGAGCTTGGGAGACGGACAGGAGGGATGCCCACAAACGTTGCAGCCGGCGACAAGAATTCAATTGAGAGTTTCTGGAAAGGGGCGAGTGCATATGAGACCGGAGCGAGGAGAGCGCTCTAAGTTCTGTACCACTCACGGCGGACCTCTGCTCCTCGGACCAGCCCACGGTCCTACGGTACTGTATCTTGTACTGTACTGTACTGTACTGCACTTTACTGCACTTGCAGCAATGATGTCAAGCATTAGCTAGGCGCATCGTATAAATTGGATGGGCCGTGAAAGTGCCCGATGCAGCGGAGATGGGAATCCTGCGAGCGGTCTAGAATGCCATCTGCTCGCACACCCACCAGCGCGGGAGCTGCGATACAGGTTTTGAGCAGGCTCTGGCAGTTTGGATGGTGCAGAAAAGCGTCCTCGGGGGGCATCAAGTGACTCCTGCTGTGCCTCACCTGCCAACGGGCGTTGAGTGTCTCCAGCCACAAATGCCCCTCGACCTGTCGGGGTCAGCGTCAGCAGCGGCCCTCCCGCACCTCCATGATCTTTGTCGTCTCGGCTTCCTGTCTGGTCGCATTTCCGCACTTCCGTCACCACTTTGTGGCAGCCGATGGATGCAGCTGCAGCTGCAGCCCTGCTGCTTGGTCTTGACCGCGGCAGCGCAGGGGGCGATTTGTCGGGTGGAGTGAGGAGAGCGGAGAGAGGGAGGCCCGCCTGGCAAAAATTGGTCCAACAGGTAGGTAGGTAGGTAGGTAGGTCTCTCCTCGCCTGCTCCTGCCCCCTCCTCCTCTCCCTCTGAGCCCGAGGCCGCCCCCTCGCCCCCCGATTGGCATGGCTCCAGGCACTTGGCCAGCACTACGGCATTTGATGATCTGAACCACTCACCAGCCATGAACTGACACTGAGGGGACAACGGCAATCGGCCCCGTGGGCCTGGTTGTGAACGGTGAACGGTGAACGGTGAACGGCCCTGCAGCAGACACGCGAGGAGCCGCCTGTAGACGGAATGGAGCATAGGTAGTTTCTACAGGAAGAGAAATGCCGCCGTGAGACTGCAACCCACTTCTGCAGTGCTGTCTGCTTGGGGGCATGGACTCACCGCTGGCCGCGATGCTGCAATTCTCCTGACTGTGCTGCTGGCTGCACTGTGTGAAGTGGAGCGGAGTGAGGTGAACTGCGCTGGCGTTGCTCGCTTCGGCCCCTGTAGCAGACTCCCGGCAGCCATTCCAGGCCCCAGAGTCACGAAAAAGTGCCCCGTCTAGCCCAAAGCCCGAGGCGGCCCAGGGCCAAGTCAAGTCTTCCACGCTTCCACTCCACTTCCACGCGCTACTGCTACCACCGCTACTACCGACTCTCCCCCGTTCTCTCCCATAAACAACGCAACCATACACAAAAGACTCCATGTCATGGCTCTGATGCCTCCCTTCATGTCTCGCTGTCACCCACGCTAACTTGCCTTCGTTACTCCCGAATCCTGGGCACTGGACTCCCCCTATTCCTATTCGCGTGGGTGGCTGCGCGATTAGAGTTCGCAGGTCCCTCGACTCCTGCTTCTTAACTTAAGCCAGACAGCCACCGTCATGGAAGACAAGCCCTTCACCCCCATAGCTGGCGCGACCCAGGAAACCGCTGAGCCTGTTGACATTACAGCACCCCCAGCCAGTGAACAACCTGCGGCCGCGGGAGTGAATACATCGAAGCCGGCTCGCGATACTTCAACATCCTCCATACCCCCAACAAAGAAACTACTACCAAAGCGAACCCCATCTGCGGCAAATTCACCCAACCCGTCAAGAGAATCATCGCCCAACCGTCCATCCCTCAAAACTGCCACCTCTACGCGTTCGACCACCGGTCCAGGCCGATCTCGAAAGAACAGCACCCAAGACGTCAGTCCATCTCGCTCGGCCAGTGCAAGCACAAACCCGCCCTCTGCTGCGGCCCAACAAAGAGCATTATCTGCGGCCTCTATTCCGACCCTCCATCCTGCCTCCTCCGACTCTACCATAAAGGCCCCGGTCCCCCAGAAACCCTCTGTCACCTCCGATCTCAAAGAGACTCCTCGCTGGCCGGTATCTCCAAGACTACGCTCCCCTCCTCCCATCAACCGGCCCTCCATCATCTCGCCTCGCAAGACCGACCAAGACTTTCAGGGTATCAATGTACACAGGGTATCACACTCTACGGAACAGCAGGAAGGCAAGACTGCGACGGACAGTGAAGCAGAGGATACATTAGCAGTGCCGGGCATGAGGACACCTGCGAGAGGGGCAAGTGGGGGGACTTCTACATTGGAGACTGTGCAAGAGATCAGCCAACCAAACACTCCAGGGAATTCGCTGGATGGCGCATTAGAAAGAGCTGCAAATGGAACGTCAACGTTGACGGAAGAGAATCCTATGGAACATGCCGGCATGTCACTTAAGTCAAAACCGAGCCTTCTTGCCAATGAGAGTGGCAGCGAGAGTGGTGGAAAGGGAGAGATCAAGATGCGATCCACTTCTGTAGCGCCACCCCCTGTTGTACGGCCTAGTGGTCCTACCTCAAAGTCTTTCAGCGTCGGCGCTGGGAGGGGAAAGCCATCAGGCGAGGGGTCAACCAGAAATATGACTGTGGAGACAGAGACCGTCAGCTCGATTCCCCAAGTTGCAGTTGGGGGGCCGGCTGGAGGACCTAATGGAAGTATTCGCACCAAACCAAGTTCAGAAACCATCAGACCAAAGAAAGAGAAGAAGAAGACTGCTCGCAAAGCCCCATCAGTCACGTCAGGCACGGGTGAGCTACCAAATTCATCAAAGCACAGAAATCGTCGTTATCACCACCACCACTCTGTCAGAGTGGACCTTTCAGATTTGTCTGCTCCGTGGCCGCCTGAAATGGCAAGCTTTCAAGGCCTATTTTCATCTACAGAAAGCAGCAACGCGACGAGTCCTGAATGTCCAGCGACGTTGGGGTCTCATAGACCGAGTTTTTCTTTTCATGGTGTCAGTTATTTGCTAACAGGGAGTGTTCCAGCGTCCACAAAGGCGGATATCTTTGAGGCCAAAGTCGCCAGTGCTGTTGATGAAGCCAATTCTTCTGACTCAGAAGAGACCTTTGTCTACGAATCAAATCCTCCAGATGCCAGCGACCGGCCTCGACGCTTCCACTCACGCACGCCAAGCGCAACTTCAATGGCAAGCCAAGTTGATCAACGGAATGGAGTACGGGCATTTATGGACGGACAGCATAGCGTAGCCATGAAAAAGAGCATGAAGTTTGCAAATTCCTACAATAGCACTGGCCCCGACTCGACCACAGGAGACGACGACGGGAAAGGCACCGCTAGAAGTAATATGGGCACGGGCAGGGGCACGACACATCACCATCACATTGGTGGCCGATGGGGTCGCAACGGTGGTAATGGTCACCCTTCGCTCTTTGATAATGAATCTCCCTTTCCGAATGCAACCAAGCCCAAAGTTGCCGCCAACACCCCTAGATATGTGGGGCGCCCTGAGAGTCCTCGAGTCGCGAACATGAGGATGGCTGGTAACGGGAAGAAGTCACAGATGCCATCCGGATATGATCTCGATGATGGAGCAGACGACGAACGCACCCCTCTTATGTCGACTGTTCGTTCAAACAGGTCTGCTCGGAGCCGACGGCCGCTGGGATCCTCGCTACGACAACTCGAGCACCAAGCTTCGCGACATAATCGTTCGTTCCTAGCTCGATTTGCAGGGTGTTTGGTTCTATCCGTCATGATCATCTTTGTCATTTCTGGAGCACTCGGATTCCTGTTCGCTACCACGCAGCCTCTCGAGAATGTGGAGATTCTGGCACTTAAGAACGTCCTCGCAAGTGAGCAGGATGTCATCTTTGACATGAAGGTCCAAGCACGAAATCCAAACCTGGTAACCGTCATGATTGACTCCACTGATTTGGTTATAATTGCGAAGTCAAAATACGCCGGGACCGACTCGGAGTGGTGGCAACATCCTCAGGATCACGATTTGAAGTGGGGTATGAGAAAGCGAGACGATGATCCTATGGATCCGCCGTCGGGCGATGATCCAGATACGAGCCCAAATTTCGAGATCGGACACGTCTACGGATTTGACAGTCCTCTGTATTTTGAGGCCTCGCCATTCCGACACGAATTGACCTCTTCATCGGGACAGATTCGCATTATCCACCCAGGCAACAAGACCGTTCCAGCAGGAAGCGAGCGCTGGGGACGAGTCTTGCAACACGAATTCGAACTAATTGTGCGAGGCACATTGAAATACACACTTCCCTTGAATCAAAAGCTTAGAAGTATCAGCGTCAAAGGCCAAGTAATGGTCAAGCCTAATGCAGCGGGTCAGGATCCCGATACTGTGCATATAATCATCTAAGGATCCCTCTGCAACACACGTCGACATCACGACATCTCATTTGTCATCATCATCTTGCTTCTTTACATGTACATTGAGCGAGGCCGCATTTTCCCGATTTCTGCAAGCGTGGGCGGAGCAACAAGAGGCGTCAAAATCAAAATATATCAAAGTGTTACAGGATGGGCGGGCTTCATTTGACAAAACCATGGCGGGATGGAACGGAACGAAAAACCAAAAGTCTTTGCATGCGTTGCTTGCTGCATTGCTTGTGGTGTTTTCTTGCTCTCGTTGAACTTCTTTTTTCTCAAAGCATTGCGGCCCGGATTTGGGGCTTCTTTCGTTCTTCATGGATCGGTGTTTTTTCTCGGACAAGGCGAAATCACAATAGATGGCAAATACCATAAGACTGGAGGCAAAAGCGACGAGCAAATCGTCAGCGAAACTCCTATAACGGCCGATAATATGATTGTGGATACATGGGGTGTGTAGATTAGGGAAAGCTGGGGCGAGAAACGGGTGAGTGTACAAACTGGGCCCTGGTTGATGGATGGCTGGGGTGGTTGGAGGGTTGGTGGTTGTGCGGAAACTTGACGTTGAGATGAGACCTGACGTTGGTGGTCAATCGCTGTGCTCTGGCGGATGTAGCAGAGCAGAGCAGATATGAATTGAAGTGGATTACAAAAGTATCTATTAGTCTCTTATGCCGCAAGTGCTGTGTGCCTGTAAAATCCCGTTCACCCAAATCTCGGGATTATTGCATATCACAATGGGACCCAGAAACGAAGAAGCTGCTGTAGAGCAAACGCTCCTCGAACAAACGAACTATTCGACCAGCAACACGACCTTCAATCTCCCACAGAGGATATTTCCACGAATGAAAGTCCGAGAGAAGCGCAAACCTTACTTCCACACCTCTTTCTCTCCTTCGCACCCACAGACAACGACCTCTTTCTCATCCCCCTACGATGGACGCTACGTCTCCTCATCCTCGTCCTTCTGGTCTCCATCTTCCTCGTCCACCCATCAAAAGGAGCTTCCTCAAAAGTCGCTAACTTCGTCTCGTGGTGGTCTGCCAAGGGTTTACATCCTACCAATATGCCGATGGCTATCTTACTGTTTATAGAGAGCTTGCTGCTAAGTGTTATTGAGGAACAGGTAGAGGTGTTGGTGGAGGGTTACTAGGCGTGCGAGTGCGAGTGGACATTGATGGAGACTTTTTTGAGAGATCTGGGGAGGTTGTTGGTAGTGGTAGTGGTAGAAGTGTGATGGGAAGATGGATCGACTGGAGTTCGGTGTATTCTAGCAATATCGAGCCAATCCCCTTAGAAACCTTGAAGATGAAGCTGAAGGGGGTGAAATATAGAGGTTCGAACGCAAGATCCATTACTCAGCCGATTACAAAGATATAAACAAGCCTGAGTCTATCGAACCCAAGGTCTATATTCCTTCCCGTCATGCAGTTCGTGTTCCAGCGCCAGTATAATAATATCTTACAATACATGTACAGTTTCCATGTGAGTCATCCCACATGTGTAGATTTCAAGTCTCCTGCTGGGATATAATAGAAGAGGATGTGTCATCAACCATAAGACGCCATGTTCAGATCATCTATTGTGTGACAGCCCGTACGCCTTGTAGGAGCAAGCCAAACATTAAGCCTCGAGCAACCTCTTCGACCTGCAAGCAATCGAAGATTCGTCCCATTGCCTCACCCGTGGCTGCTTGGCCCATGACACCCGTCAAAGCGGCAGGAACGCCTCGCTCGATAAGCAGCTTCCGAGCTTTGATCCGAAGACGCTCCTTCTCTTCCATGCTCGGTTCCGGTGGCCAAGCTTTCAGCTCTTCTTCCGTCGGCAGTGTGTTCTCGCGAAGCTTACGGAGATGGGTCGCGACCCCTGAATCAGAGGTATTCGATGCGATGATGGAATCTTGGATGAGAGACTGGATCGATGAGAGTGAAGGATTTCCGGGGCGTAGCAGGAAAGTCTTGGCAGCGACCAAGAGCGTACGTCGGAACTTCCAGGCGGAGGAAAGGGTGTACATTTCACTTATCACTGCGAACATGAGCTCCACAGCTTGTCGCGTTTCTGCTTCCGAAAGTGGCGTAGCCTCCTTCCGAGGCCTTCTGGGCGGTGCAACCACAGGCACTGATTCTCGTCTTGGTGCTGAGAGAGAAGGGCGGCCAGGAGAAGGCTGAGATGGAGCGGTGCTTGTAGATGTCCGGGTCGTAGTAGCAACATTGCTCTCCGTGCGAGAATGGGCGGTAGAGCTCTCATCATGACGGCCGTAATGCCCGTAATCATCAGGCATATCGCTCGGTGGAGGTGGTAAATTCATATCACCCATTTGAATTGGGGACGACAATGGCGTCCCTCTTCTCGACGGGGCTCTACTCGGATCTCGGCTCTGCGTCGTGCTCCTCCGCCCACTCATGGATGATCTGGCAGAATCTATCTTTCGAGGCTCGCGCTCATTCTCGTCTTCGGCAATGGAGTTATAACTTGGCCTTCGTTCCATCGCAGGTATTTTGGATGGCTGCGTGCTCACCAGTGGTGGAGCTCGGAGACTATCTTCACTTGCGCGACTGTTCCGAGATGCAACAATGGAGTTCATGCTGTCCATTCGCGGTAATGTTGAGGTGGACGACCGGGCTGCGTGCTGCGTTCCAAGGTTACTCGAACTCCCATTCGTTGGCTTCTTCTGACCCAGGTTTCCAATGTTTGTCAGTACACCTCCGATGACTTTCCCTCCTTCTGCGACACCTTTAGGAGCACTAGTAAGCACATCCAGCATGCCTTTCCCCATTGTCTCGAAAGCTGAAGGGGTTGGCCACCCAAGACCAGAAAATCCATTCTTCGATCCCGACCCTGCTGTCGACTGCCCTTGGTCCTTCTCGAGGAACCTTTTCATGCCTTCACTCTCGGCGAGTTGCTGAAACCAGCATGCATCGCGGAGATATCGCTCGAGCTCTCCACGAAGCGAAGCCTTCGTATGGTCTTTCCAGCTGGGAAGATTGTTGTGCTGCTCTGTGAATGCTGTGACTCCAGACACTGGTGCAATTCGTCGAAGAACCTCATGCAAAGTCTCAAAATCTGGATACCTCCGAACGATCATCCACCCGGGATGGTCTGATGACGCAGGTTCAATTTGCACCAGATAATCTGCAGTCGGCTTGCTGCGCAGTCTGCCCTTATCAGAAGCTGTCGAGTCATCATATATTGTGATATTCGCATTATGCAGAGTCAAGGAGACGGTCTTCCTTCGCGGAGCAGGCGACCCATTTTGAAGAGTAAGTGGAATTGGTTGAGGCACAAGCTGGTCAAAGCTCGTGAAAGTGCTCCCATTTGACTCAAGTTTGGACGACGGTGATGATTGCTCGACCTTTACAGGATCAACTCGCCTGCGTTCGAGCTCTTGTGACTTCGCCTCTTTCAGGGGCTCGATAGAGAGAGGTAATTCCGAAAATGGATCGCTGGAAAGTCGCTGCAGAGGCGGCATCGATTCTGGGGCTTCATTCTTTGTAGCAGCTGCAGTTTTGGCTGTTAGTTGCGTTGGTCCCGGACTGGCAATAGAAGCCGCATCCAGCTTCGAGGCGCTATTATGTGATACTGCTGCAGCAAGCGGAGTTGATGCAAGTTCCATGGGCCCATCGTGGGATTGGAGCCTCTTTGCATCTTCCTCTGCAATCAGCTGAGACAGTCTCTTCGCTTCTTCCATTGCCTCTTCCATAGCTTCCTCGGCTCTGCTCAGACGCTTCTTGTGCCTCCTAATCTCTTGCTTTTGCTTCTCGTTTTGAGATTTTGGTGGTTTGGCAAGACTGATGTTGCCCAGATTCCCGTCAAGATCAGAAAAGCCGTTGCTGAGCAGTTGGTCTCCACTTCCCATGCCAGCATCTATTGCTTGGCTGAAGTCTGGCTCCCCTTCCTCTAGAAGATAGACGATCCATCCATTTATCCACTCAGGTTTCGAGCAACTTTTAAGCGTCATTTCCAGACACAATCCGGCCAAGATTTCTTTCAGGAATATCCTAGCAGGATCACAATCATATACCGATTTCTCCAGAAAAGTTTGTAAAATGTCTTCCGCAATCATCTTGAACTTCCTGGCCTGCTGCTTCTCACTCAAAATATTTGCGAGATTAGACTCGGGATTAGCGGAGAGGTATGTATATATGGCTTCTGCTGCAGGCACATTCGCTCCTTGCGAGAGAGTCATGGCGCTGAACAGCTCATTGAGGAAGACGATTATGATAGAAGAGGAATTGGTGAGGAAGTCGAGGAAGGTGTCGGCCGGTCTCTTCCTCGACAAGTTCTGGGAGATGGAGAGCAGGAATTTAGTAAGAGTCTTGCGTGACGCTGCCGGAAAAGACGATTCAGCTGGTAGGATTGGCGAGTACCACCATTTCACATAATCTCGAATAACCGCATCCACAAAAGTGTTTAGAGCAGCCGCAGTCTCGGGTTGGAAGCCATCGAAGCTGTTCTCAAGCGCATCCTTCTCGTCCTCGTCACCCTCACCGACTTTGTGCGCCTCTCTCAGGTCCAGAATGCGCTTCACGATTTCTAGCCCAGTTTCCCTGCGCACATCTTGAATTGAAGCTGCTGCAGAGCTCTGGCCTTCCCAAGTTGCATGGAAAACCACGCCTCCCAATGCGCCAATCAATACAAGCCCAACTCTTCCCAGGATCAAGTATGTGCATGCTGCCAGCCCAACCGCGATTCCTCCGATTGTCTCCGTCGAGGCCGTGGATAGGAATTTCAATGCGCGCGTCGTGAGGTCTTCGACGCCGGCACTCGAAGGTATGGGCTGGGGCGACGGCAGAGGCGTGGCGTCCTGTGCGGCAGCGAGCTCATCGCCGTGCTTCGAGCCTCCGATCTTCCCGTTCATCGTGCTCATACTGGCTGGCTCATGCTGAACAATGAACAAGCTGGGGTTTCGCTGTGGGTTCGGAGGAGGTCGCTGCTGCTGAGGTCGCAATTGCCCGACATAGACAGACCGATCAAGGGAGATGGCGACAGGAACGGATATTGCAACGGTGAGCACAGTGTTTCGTGAAACGGTCGAGGGTCGGTCCCCTCACACGTAAGAAGTGGCCGTGTCTCCTTTTCTACAAATAGCACGTCGCGCATCAGCCCCAGATCTTGCCCCTTTCAGCTTAGCGAACACGATGGCGACCAGACTGTGTGATATTTTGATAGGCAGAGTCAAGCACGTATTACTATTACTTCCCGTCGAAAATGAGAGAGGCACCAAGGGGCAGTCCTTTGTACTCTGACACGTAGATTCAAGCCAAGCCAATTTTAAGTAGTAAGATAAGCCAACAAACAGCAGGGTAGGTAGATTTTAATATGCCATATTGCTCTCTCGCCCCTGGCGGCCCTCCATTTCACCAGGTGGCGCACATCTCTGCCGCGGCACAGACGCGCGACATCACGTCTCCCGAACTGCAAGCAATCAACCAGTCAAGCTATTCGTGAGATACTAGATCCGCCCTCTCTGCCTTTCCAGCTTGGACTACCACCCAATTGTCAATCGGGAAGAACAGCCCAAGTTGCCAGTCGAAAAGAATTCCATTACATTCAGGTCCTACCTCATACCAGCAAGCCCATTCCTTTACGACCAATCGAAATGGTAAAGGCGGGCAAACGCGGTCGTGATGAGGGCAATGACTATGAAGCCGACGACTTCGTAGAGGATGACGAAGGCAGTGCTCCGAAGACCAAGAAGACCAAGAAGGCCAATGCATCCAGCAGCACCAAGGCGAAGAATAAATTCTTCGAGGTACTTGCATTCAATCATGGCGTAGCCAGAAGGTGAAGCTGATCGTTCTAGCTCTCCTCTGGTCGAAATCCTAGGCGGGTCGAAGTCAGCGACTTCAAGGGCTCGAAACTTGTGAACATCCGCGAGTACTACGAGAAGGATGATGAATGGTTGCCTGGCAAGAAGGTATTGAATCCACCGCACTCCGCCAAGACAGTTCTCACAATGTTGGGAGTAGGGAATTTCTCTTTCCGTGGATCAGTACAAAGCTCTCCTCCAAGCCATCCCAGCTATCAACGCTCAATTGAAGGACATGGGCATCGCTCTTGACGAATCTGCAGATGCAATGGATGAGGACGAGTCTGAGAAGGATGAGAAGCCACCGAAGCGTATCAAGGCGAAAAAGACAGAGAAAGCCAACATCGAGGCCACTTCTGATGAGGATGGAGATGACGACTGAATTTCGATTAGATTATGTTCGCTGGTGTTCTAGGCGTGCGAAGGTGTCTGGTTGAATGGACTGTGGCATGGGATGGGGTTTGCGGCGCTTGTAATCACGGTAGTAGACACAGGAATTGAGATGATCATACACCCTTGGACGGCTTCCACATTCTAAATTTATGAGCATAGCTTGTGAGGACCAGGGCAGGAGCTCGTGCCATTACTCTGCGTACAGCAGCTCCGTTCTCCCCTTATGAATATTACCACTTTCTATCCGTTGCGGTAAGGAGCGCTATTAGTAAGCAATACTTTGAGCAAGATACGAAGTATAAAGATCAGAAGATCCCTAGTACTTTATATCTCTACGCTTCTAGATATATAAGTAAAGAATCGAGCGATTTATGCGAAGTTGACGTTAGGGGCTTCTGCTGCAGTAGTGGGGGGTAGGGAGGAGGGCTGACCGTAGCTGTGGTTAAGGGGGTAAGTCACGTGAAGCCCAGCCAGACGGAATCGTTTAAACGTTTTAAACCGTCAGAGATCAGGTAATATTTTATATTATCACTGTTGATCTGGACATGTTAGGTGGCTTTCTTATTTTAATGTCAAGATAATTGCTGTTCTATTCCGCGGCCCCCTCGCTTCGCCTTCAAGGTAACCGAGGCGGTCACGTGACACTACACAGCAACCTAACAGTTCTTGTCTCCAACGAGCTCGAACACAGCAGGCGCCAGCTTATATGTGCTCAAAGATACGGGGCATATTTCTCGTGGATGATGGTATCTATTCTATACATCTAAGCTTGAAGGACCATCTCCTCTCTACTCGCATGAGAACCTCCACGCCAACCGTGCTTCGGGTCATGATGATTCTCCCTAGTTTCTTTCTTGTCCCCAACCTTGCCCCAACCACCCCCTCCCGGGGTTTCGATAATGATTCTCTCACCAGTTTTCATAGCAGCTGTGTTTTTACCTCCCAAATTAATACGCCTTTCTTCAAAAACAGGTTCCTCGAGCTTCTCGTTCGATTCGTTCAACATTTTATCTGACCGTTCGGGATTGCTCGTCTCCACCCTTCTCACCCAAATATTGAGCCCGCATTGGGCATCCTCTCCTCCGGCGAGCCCATAAGGGTGGTATACTCTTCTCTCGCTGAGAATCGACACCTGGACACTCCTCCTAAACTCGATGTCTCTGATTACACCATCTCCGCCACGGTTCTTACCCGCACCGCCAGATCCAGCTCGGAGTGAAAACTCTCGCAGAAGGACAGGGTATCTCCGCTCAAAGACTTCTGCATCGGTGATTCGAGTATTGGTCATATGTGTATGCACTCCACTCGTGCCGTCCCAGTCCTTGCCGGCTCCACTGCCACCAGCAATTGTTTCGTAGTAGCCAAAGCCCTTGACTTCTTTCTCTCCTTCAATGTTGCCCCCGAAGCCGAAAGTTAGGTTATTGCAGTCACCTTGAGAGGCTGCACATGCTTGGAAAGCCTTGAGAATAACGTCTGTCACTCGTTGTGACGTGAGCACATTCCCACCTACAACGGCTGCTTTGTCTGAAGGTGAGAGAAATGATTTGGGGGGAATGAGGACTTTGATCGGATTGAGGCAGCCTTGATTTAAGGGAATGTCTTCAGAAATCAAGCAGCGAAGGCAGTAGATTATAGCTGAGTGCGTAATAGCCTTTGGAGCGTTCGTGTTTCCTGTTGTGTATCAGCAATGTTCATGTGGGAGTCTGGGCATTAGGGTCATACCGTATACCTCTGGTCCAGTGCCCGCAAAATCGAAGACCGCCTCTCCCTTTTCTGCATCAACAGTAATCTTGAGCTTGATTGGACTTCCATCGTCCATGTAGTCAACGGCAGAGAGGTCCTGGCCTTCGAATCTCTTGCTAACGTCTTTCAACAAGTTTCGTACACTCAGTTCAGCGTTGTCCTGAATCTTGACCATGTAGAAATTCACGACTTCCTCGCCGTATTCCTCGATCAACGTAGAAATGAGGTTTATGCCTTTCATATTACTCGATACTTGCGCCTTGAGATCGGAGATGTTGTCCGCGAGGCACCTGGTGCCACTGCAGCCTTGATACTTTGCAGGCTCCGTGAGCAGAAGCTCTGTGATTCTCTCCTCGTTGAATTTTCCAGCACTGACAAGCTTCTCAGACTTGATTGAGGCTCCTTCTTGATATAGCTCTCTCGAATGAGGAGGCATGCTGCCAGGTAGAATACCACCAATATCAGCATGATGTGCCCGTGAGGCGACGTAGAATAAAATATTTTTCCCAGGCTCGTCAAAAGCCGGCGTGACGACAGTAATGTCGGGAAGGTGAGTCCCTCCGTATTCCGGGTGGTTCGAGACTATCACATCTCCTTTAACCAGTTTTCCGCGCCAGATTTCTGCTTGACGGCGAACGCAAGTGGACATAGAGCCCAGGTGGACCGGAAGGTGGGGAGCGTTGGCTACCAATCCGCCAGTTGAGTCGAACAGAGCACACGAGTAGTCGAGTCGTTCTTTGACATTCGTGCTGACGCTGGTTTTTTGAAGAGCTCGTCCCATTTGCTCAGCGATTGCCATAAATCTGTGCGCAAAGATGCTAAGCATGATGGGATCGACCTCTTTTGTGGTATCCACCTTCGAGGATCTGGAGTAATGTCAGTATTTTCATATGGACCATCATGCAGGGCTTACGAATCATAGAGCTCCTTCTCTCCAATATTGATCACAACGTGCGTCTCGATTATGAGAGCAGAGGCACCAGGGGTGACAACAATCGTCTGAGTTCCATCTGCAAGAATGGCGGGTCCCTTAATTTTATCTCCGACCGAGAGATCCTCGAGCTTGTAGATAGGGGTATCTTGGCGTCCGCCATCGAAGTATACTTTGGATCGCTTGTACTCCTTGTCCCCAGTCTTGACATCTTTTGGTTGTACTTCTTTCAGTTGTACATCCACTGTCTTTCCAAGGCTCTCGAAGCTCTTTCCGATTCCACGAACACGGACATCATCAACAATGATGTCCCGATCTGGTAGCGTAAACCCAAATTCTTGCTGATGCTGCTTGACAAATGCTTGCCCGAATGCCCACTTGTCACCTCCAAACTCTTTCTCTCCGTCTTTTTCTTCGGGTTTAACAATCATAAGTGCTGATTCTGTCCCTCGGTAGCGCATATTCAAATACTCCTCGAAGACGATGGACTTATCCTCAAACCCTTGTTCTCGCAAAGCTACTCTCGACTTTTGCTTCAACTCTTCGATTTTCTTCTTGAGGGATTCCTTTGAATCTCCTTCATCTGCCCAAACCTTCGAATCTGGTTCTTGACGCTCATCAACGACATCTGCCAAGGCCATTCCGTATGCTGAAAGCACAGATGAATATCGATGAACAAGAATCTGTCTAATGCCGAGACTTTCAGCAATAGCTACAGCATGCTGACCGCCAGCGCCTCCAAAAGTTGCCAAGCGATGTTTTGACGTGTCGTGGCCTTTTGCTTCGGTCAATGAGCGAATGGGCCTCGTCATCGTCTCGTTTGCTACAGTCAAAAATCCATAAGCAACTTCATCGGGGCTCATATTCTTGCCACTCTCTCTATTGATTTGTTCGGCAAGCTCCTGTAACAACTTCTCGCTTGCTTGCACATCCAACCCTTCATTTTCATTCTTGCCAAAAATCTTTGGGAAGAAGTCTGGCAGTAAGCGCCCGAGAAAGAGGTTTGCGTCCGTGACAGTCGCTGGGCCGCCTTTTCGATAGCAACCTGGTCCTGGATGAGCTCCAGCGGATTCTGGACCAACAACAAACAAACCATTCCGGAAGAATAATCGAGATCCACCACCAGCAGCAACCGTATTGATATCCAGCTGTGGTGATTGAATGGTCACACCAGCCGTGGTTGTTTCAAAAACATGCTCATATCTGCCCGAACCATATCTCGAGACATCCGTGGATGTACCGCCCATGTCAAATCCAATGACGGGCGTATTAGTCTCCGGATCGTAGGAAGTGAGAGCATACCCCACTACCCCTCCGGCGGGGCCAGACAAAATAGCCTTCAGACCCGAGAATTTGTCGACGTCAACCAGGCCTCCGTCACTTTGCATGAATTCACACCTGGCACCCATTGTACCACTCTCGTTCTGAACATTACTGGTCCCCAAGCCACCTTCAAATCCCTTTTGAAAACCAGCAATGTACTTTTTTATGGCCGGGGTAAGATATGCGTCAGCACATGCGGATGTGGCTCTCGGGACAAGCTTTATCATGGGCATGAGTTCATGGCTAAGAGAGACATGTGAAAACCCAATGTCTCTTGCCAACCGCCCTACTAAAGCCTCATGGTCTGAAAAAGTATATCCATGCATCAAGCATACTGCTATACTTCTGATCCCGCTGTCGAAGACTTCCTGTAGTTGTTTCTTTACGGTCTCCTCTTGCGGCCGCTGCAAGATTCGGATGGCCTCAGATGACAATCCTCTGACTAAGTCTTGATTCGCAGCCCCGTTTTGAGAATCATGACCTTCAACCTTGGTGATATGTCTCTCTGGGTCCTCAGCATAGTCTTCGAGGGTCACACGCTCGTCAATCTCCACAACCTTCTCATATAGCACGTCCGGTTTCCTGATCGCTAGATCAAAGATTTTGGGCCGTGACTGATTACCAATTTCCAAGCAATCTTTGAATCCCTTGGTCACAACCATAGCGATCTTTTCCCCTTTTCTTTCAAGCAAGGCATTAGTGGCAACTGTGGTTCCCATTCGAATCGACTCGATTTTTGAAGTATCCAGAGGCTCGCCGCGAGGGATCTCCTTGTTGAGGAATTTTGACATGAGTCTCCTGATGCCCTCCAGAGGCCTGTCCACGAAATTAGCACAATAAGACATTACAGCACTTGAGCGAGATTGCAAGTGGAGAAAAAGACCCGAGAATAGCTCCTGGGCTGTCAACTCTAACGAAATAAATCAACAATTTAATAGAAAATTAACAGAAAATAGAATCTTACGCATCATCATAGTTGGAAGGATCCTCGGAGAGAAGCTTGATAATCACATCGTCCTCCATCTTTCCTGTTCCTGGATTGCCTACGCAATCTGTGAATGTACCACCACGCTTGTATGTTCATCAGCCTTGTTAGGTACTCTAAAATGAATCATGGAGGTCCAGCTACAGAAATATGTAAGGAATAAAGCTCTTGGACTTACGTCGATAGCAATGCGGATACCCCGCTCCGGTGGTTGAGACCCCATTCTAACTTGTGTGATCTTTTTTAAGGACAATGAACTGTGAGATTGTTCGGATAAGGTGATACTCCAGAGAAAAATGGAAAGTGTTTGAAAGGCGTTTGCTCACCTCACTGTTAACGGATCCGCAGATGACGGAGTTGTTCCGCCGCTTTGCATGCCACCGCCATGCTGACGAAGTCGGTCTAGCGCAGCCTTCTCGCTATAGTGGGGTGAAAGGAGCGGATTGACCCACATGAAAATGCCCTTTCTGTAAGCAGAAGGGCGTGATTTCAAACAGTATATATGCTCGCAGAAGGGCAGGCTCACGAGCCTCCAATTCTCAATGTACTCAATTTCCGTGACTGATTTATCAGCCCAAGTGTGCAAGGTAGCTCTACTTGCCAGATCAAGCCAAGTCCTAGAGACACTTCCATCCACCACTCATTCCAAGCTCGTTCTCCTCAAAAATGCCTCCAGTCTATATCAATACTGGCCAGAAACCTGTGAGCAGTTTGTCACCCCGCAACCCTGAAATCCGAACATTCCATCAGTCGCTTCCACACTACTGCCCAACCCCGCTCGTTTCTCTCCCAGAACTTGCTCAACAGCTAGGTATTCAATACCTTCTTGTCAAGGATGAAAGTTCGCGGCTGGGACTTCCAGCTTTCAAGATTCTTGGGGCGAGCTGGGCAACAGCCAGAGCGGTAGCAAGCCATGTTGGTCTTGAATTAAAGACGAACGCCGGAAACTTTGAGGGCAGACTATCATTGAATCTTCTGGCTGCTGCAGCTCAGGCCGCGAACCTTGTCCTTTATGCTGCCACAGATGGGAACCACGGTCGCGCTGTTGGCCGTATGGCCAAGTATCTTGGGATCAAAGCAAGAATATTTGTTCCCAGTATGGTTGATGAGGAGGCAAAGTCAAAGATCATGAGCGAGGGAGCTACTGTTGAGGTCGTCAATGGGGACTATGATCAAACTGTGGTCTACACGAAATTGGCTGCTGAGAAGCACGAGGATAGAAAGGGTCTTCTGATCAGCGATACTGCGCTCGACGTTGAAGACGAAATACCTCAATGGATAGTGGAAGGCTACCAAACCATGTTCGATGAAATCGAAGAGCAGATCATAGAAGCCACAGGTCAGAACGGCATCACAATGTGCGTGGCACCTGTCGGAGCGGGAAGTCTTGCATCATCCGTCGTAACGCACTTTGAAAGGACGCCGCGATCAGTCAAGCCAGCCATTGTGACGGTTGAGCCGGAGTCTGCTGCATGCTTGAAGGCTAGCCTCGAGGCAGGTACAATAGCAAGCGTTAGCGCCACTTACACAATATGCACCGGAATGTGCGTTGGGACGATCTCTGCCTGCGTGTGGCCGATCTTGAAAGATGGAGTTTCAATTGCAACAACCGTCAGTGACTCAGAAGTAGACGAGGCCATACAAACACTTCAAAGGTATGGCATTCGCGCCGGACCATGCGGTGCAGCAAGTCTTGCGGCTTTGAGAAAGCTAGCCAAGGCAGGAGGCACTTACTTAGCACCTAATTCTGTTGTCGTTGTTCTTTGCACAGAAGGAGAGAGAGGCTACCAATTTCAATTCTGAACTTTGCCACCTCTACATTAGAGATACTAGTTTCCCGCATCTTGACGCTATTCATCTGTGTGTCGTCGACAGAAGAAGGATACCGGAAGGAGATGATTTACTTCTGCACGTAGAATTAATTATCGACACAAGATTACAAGAGATGCGTATCGAATCATTTCAGAAAGGCAGAAGCAGATTATTGAGCTTGAACTGAAAAAGGGGCACCGAATGTATCAAACGTCCTCAGCTCATCAAGTCAAGTCAACTTCTTTTAGTCCCAGTATTCCCCGAATTCGTCACCCATCAAGAGAATACCCCCTGTCAAATGTTTAGAAGGCTGGCGGAAAAGGCATCATGGAGCTGTCCCCCCACGTTCAAATCAACAGTTCGTCTTAGCCAAGGACAATGGAAACCAGGACCACTTCCCACAGTAGTCTGCCATCTGATGTAATAACTGGCAAAGAGCAACCGGTTCCCTCATTGCCGAAGGTATGATCTGCCTTGGGTTTCTTGTGTGCAAGCCATGATATGGCTTTACGATGTGCGGTACTGCAGATCCCGTGACTAGCGAATATCTGGAGACGACTTCGGGTTCATTTAATGCTGGGGGCCGTCCACTATTGTGTGACGTGAAAGCAGTAGTGACCCTGCACGATGCAGAGTTCGATAAGAACCAAGCTTTCCGTGGCCGGCTATCTTCCCTCCCCACGCTGGCGGGTTTGAACGTGAAACAGCCTTAAGACAGTTAAGGTCGAGGATACGTGTAAGCTTTGACTCTTGATAAGCATCAAGGTACGACTTCTATAACCCTAGCGAGCCCAAGACAGAAAGAGAACTAAAGAAAGTTTCGAAATGCTTCGAGAAACCTAGAGGAAGAAACATTGGGGGGCCAAGAACTTCGATGTCTCCCATGCCGTGCGACGTTTCGAAATGACTATTGACTCGAACTTGAAAAATGAAGTACCGGAGCTTGACAGACTACCGACGAGGCCAGACCGGGCGTACGGCTTGCTGGGAGCAGGTCCATATATACAAGAAGGCTCTCGTACGCACCGAGCTAGGTGATCATGCATTGTCGGGAGCCGAGGTGGAGCTCCAGGAGCTCGTACTGAAGTAAGGCGAGTATCTCGAAAGTATCCTGAAGAAATGACGAACAATCGCATAGGCTGATTCACAACTGACGTACCATAAAACAAAAATTGTGGATTTCTTTGCGACTGCTGCAGGAGATCAGGGCTGCATGCGCATGAGTAGGGGATGTCAGGAACACAATGTTTCTCTGTGGTGTGGCCGTTTCCAGGAACAGGCTTATCTCGCTGTGGCATTGCAGATGTGGAGCTGGGCTGGGCTGGGGCGAATTTCTTTACTGTAGTGCTAATACAGGGGTATGGAAAAGCACCAATACCTGGAATCGCAGTTCGTCTCGTTGAACGGGGAGGAAACTTCGCGGATCATAATGAGAAGTCCAACTGTCCAAGCAGGGCGCGAGGAGAATATAGACGGATCGTATTCATGTGTGTATATGCTGGAGATCCTGTTGCATATCCGCGCAAGCAAACAAACGTACCATACCCTGCTCTCGTGCAAAGAATGTCATTGGCTGCCAGCTGAGGAAATACCTCCGTCAGCTTTGTGGTAGTCGCGCGAGTACAGCAGTCCTGTTTCTTCTAGACCCTACCTTTAGGAGCCCCTCTAAATTTCAATGAAGGAGCGATGGACAGGAGATTCCTCGCAATCTTGAGTGCCCATGGCTTATATAGATCTTCCTGCCGATGGGAGACGTGTATGTCCAGGCCCTCAGGTGCTGAGTGTTCGGGAATCTACGCAAGACAAGATGTGCAAAAAGGGGGCCAGCACTGGCTCTGCCCATCTTGGATAGGGGAAGCTCAAGCGCCGGCGAGTACTAGTTGCAGATATTGTCTGTACGAGAAACACTCCTACATCCAGATGCGCAACTCTAGCACTTGCACAGTGCTTGCGGTTACCGTAGAGGGTTGAAAGATTTGAAGCTTGAAAGCGTGTCGCCCCAGTGCGAATCCTCGAATCCTGGAGAGGGGCTTCGCTTGGGCCCATCCATGCAAGCCTCCCCCCCCCCCCCCAGTAGTCGGACCCGATGGACGAACCACTCGCGCTCTTCGACGTTCGCCGTAACCCCTGAATGCCTAGACAAACCAAGACCTGAGTGGAGGCCGGCCAGTCGCCAGGAGGCACTTGAGGACTGTGCCGTTACGTTTCTTTGCTCTGCTATCAGATATTCTTTCTGCTGTCCTCATCTTCGTCTCTGCGAGTGCGCACCGCATCACGAAGGCCTGCCGTTGGGAACCCTCTACCCGGATCTGGACTGCATCCGATGCAGAAACGACACCACACCCCGAATAGCTTTCGTAGTACCCCCGCGAACTAGCCGCCGACAGAGTTATCTGGCTCGCCGACTTCCACGAAACCCATCAGCTTTGTCGCTCTTCGAAATCTCCAGCAGCTGCGAATACACCATTGTCCACGGAGGTACCGCCGTTGGCACGCCACTGAGGTGAAAGAGAGAGAGAGAAAGCGCGCGAAGAGAAGGTTGTGTTGTGTGACGGAATCACTGCGATTGGAGGATCTTGCACAACTTACCCTCGACGACGTATCTATGACGAGAGTCGGATCCCATTGCGAGACCCAACGAGCAGAGCCCGTTTGAGGCTTCAGTTGCCAGAAAATACCAATGTCCACCAAGCCCTAGGAACTGCGACGTGAACAAAATTGGCTATCAGGGCAGGGCGAGAGCTGGCACAACGCCGTCAGAGGTACGTCGAAGAAGAATTGCGCTCCTAGCCCTTGATTTGGACACTTGAAGGGCGGCTTTGGATGTAGAGGGAGCTGGCCAGTTTCTGGTGGCAGTCCTGAGTCGAGACGAAGCCGTCCGACTTGCACCACTGCCCCCCCTGCTGGCAGGCTTACGCTCTGGCAGCGGCCTTCATCCACATCCTGAGCCTCAATCGCGCAGCTATCCAGACCTGCAAGTGCGCAAGGCGGAGGCAGCGCGCACCTGTTGGTGTCTTCACACTTTCTGGTCGAGGATATCGGTTTCCGCGTTCTGCTGCTGCGAGCCTCAGTGCAGGGAAGGGGGATCGCGGCTAAACTAGTGCAGCCCTCCACGAGCACCTCGAGGCGTCTGTCTCGAACGACAGCATGAGTCGCCAGATCAACTACGACGAGCCCACAGATTTCTCGGCCACCCGCTCAGTTGTCTCTCCGCAGCGGTCGTCATCCTTCAGCGCTGCTCGATCGACCAGCCGCGACCGCGCCGGAACCTTGCAATTCGGCCTCCAGAATGCAATCAACACCAAACCTCTGACCCAGGCCGACTCGCAAGGGGGCAACCTCAATCGGTGGTCGAAATCGACAGGGTCCAGCACCGTGTCGCACACCCACAAACGCTCCGGTTCCTTCACGCGGCGAATGTCGTTCGGCGGCGGCCCCAATTCATTCTTAGACACCTCATCCCCACCGAGAAAGCTGCAGAAGAACCGGCCATCGACCGCCAATTCCCCCTCATCGCAAGTCACAATTACACGCGCGCCGTTTGACTCCTCTTCGTTGACCCTCCCGCCGATCAACACGCTGCCCAGCCTGCAGACCTCTGTCAGTGCTTCTTCTCCACTGACTGGTCCCACAACACCATCTCCATCTACGGCCCAGATACTGTCGGCAGCGGCACGCTCGGTGGATTATTTCGGTAAAGCTTGGGAGGATTCAACACTGGGCCCCAGGGACTTTTCACAAAAGCGGTCCCCTTCAGCTTCACGGGCCACGAATCTAGGCCCGTCACCAATCCTCGGACCTGGTGCTGCGCTGGAAAACGGTACTGGCAGATATCAACCCCGCGAAGACGAGAGGCCGAGGTCGAGAGGCCATTCGAGGAACCGCTCGCAGGCAGCGAAGAGCAGCGCAGGTACCGGATCGTCCAATAGAAGCTCGAAACAGCCGTCACAGAAAGCCATGCTTTCCAAGGCCCTCCAAAAGGCGAACACGGCTGTTCTACTCGACAATGCGCAGAACTTCGAAGGCGCCATGCAGGCGTACTCAGAGGCTTGCACTTTGCTGCAGCAGGTGATGTTGCGTAGTTCAGGCGACGAAGATAGACGGAAGTTGGAGGCAATCGTGAGTACAAGTACCCAGTAAGAAACCTACTCTCTAACTTCCATAGCGCAATACATACACTAGCCGAATAAATGAATTGCGGAAGATAGCCCCACATCTCAGGGATGATGGCAAAGCTCTACCTGCAAGACCCGAGAGTGGAGGATATAGACCGGATGAAATACATTCACAGGATGAAGAGGAGGAACCTGCCATTATCGAGACTGCTACTGCCACACGCATCATCAACGACCAATCCTATGTTCCTGAACCCCAACAGAGCCGCGCAATTCTGCCCTCTCAACTTCCTCAACGTAGGGAGTCGCTACTCCCATCTACTTTTGAATCCTTACAGTACCGGCCTAAAACTACACAAGAGCAATACATGGGACGTTCTTACTCGAAGTCCCCAATGAGAGAACGCATTGCAGAGATGAGTTCCACTCTCGCACCTCCGATGGATAGCCTGTACATGCCACCCCCTCTATCACCTAGGCGCCCCTTGTCACCGATGACACATGGGCGCTCAAACAGTAATCACGAAAGACAAAAGTCATCCGACTTGTCCACCTCAAATCTTCCGGGGGCTCAATCAAAGAAAGGCCATACAAGGGCTGCAAGCAATGAGTCTATGTCATGGCTTGATACTATAGATGAATCTGGCGGCTCTACCGCATCTTCCGTACACTCGAGAACGTCATCCATGGGTGTTCGAAGAAAGCATATTAGAGCTCCCAGTGGAGCTACGGAAGCCGAATTCGATGCCGCTCTGGACGCCGCTGTCGAGGCTGCTTATGATGATGGCTTTGAACCCATTGATGCCACACCACCAACTCGATACGACTATGACGACGACGATGAAATTGTCGCCAATGTTAGGCGGAAGGTAGAATTGGCGAAAGAAAGAGTACGACAGAGCGAACGTGAGGCAGCCATTCAGGACGCGCGGGACCGAGAAAGAAAGCGACAAATTCAACAGAAGGAAGCACAGAACATTAACATTGATGATGACTATGAGGGAAACGAGTCCGAGGAAGAGGAACGAATGTTAGAGGAAATGACGAGAGGATATGTCATGGAGGACTTCGAATTCGGCTTACAGTCCAAATCCGCCTTGCCCCGAGAGTCTGATTCCAGTGGATTTTCAGGGCGAACTTGGAACAGCTCTATCGGATCCAATCCTACGACTGCTGGGACAACATTATCCACTGTTGCTGAAGCATCATCAATCCCACAAGTACCTTCAATACAGGCAAAATCACAACTTCCAACACACCCTCCCCCTTCACAGGCTCTCCCGCCACCTCCAAATGCTGCGTCTCAGCCACTACCGCTGAGTACTGGCAATTCTCAGGGCGTTCGAAGCAGACGTCTGTCAGGGCAGAATGCGAAGCAGCTTAAGATCGAGACAACCACCAGAAGCTCTGCTGGCCCACCACCATTAAACCAACCTCCCTTGATGCCTCCACCGTTGACTAATGGCACCATTGCAGTCCAGCCTAAAACTGCTGGACTGCCTCAACAACGACAGACGTTACCCGGAACATCTAGCAAGCCACTTGTACCTCAATCTTCTCGACAAGCTTCATCTCCTTTCCCTGGCCCAAGCCCATCTGAAGTCATTCTTCCACCGACACCAACACTTACCCAGACATTCACAAACGATAGCGATAATGGGCAACTACCCCGCTCTGGCTCCCCTGGCCGTGTACAGTCAAGGACAGGGCTACGAAAGAATTTCTCGTCTTCGAGCTTGAAGAACATGAAGAGCCGCAATCTCTCCGTCTCTAACATCGATGATGGTTCCGATGTATCGCCAAATACTCCCCTAAGCTCGCAATTTAACCCCAGAGAAACAAATGGAAGGCTACCTGCTATGCCAACCCTACCCACACCTATTGCCATAGCTTTTAAGGAGAAGCAAAACGGCGTTACCACCGGAGGATTGTATCTCTTCGACGGTGACATACACTCTCCCGATAGCCCAGGCTCGCCAAATCCTCTCAACGTGGGAGCACCCATACCTCTGGAGCCTTGTCCTACAGAGTATTTGCTTCGTCCGTTCTGGCTTATGCGTGCCTTGTATCAAACCATCGCGCATCCCAGAGGAGGTTATCTCTCCACGAAGCTTTTTATTCCGCGCGATGTATGGAGAGTCAAGGGCGTCAAGATCAAGAGCGTTGAAGATAAGATTGCAAATTGCGATTTTCTTACAGCCGCTCTGATGAAGCTTGCCAAAGTCGACACTTTCGATGCCGATGCTGTTCTGGTAGAGATGCAATCACTAGAAGGTGTTCTTGAACAAGTCCAAGCTACTCTGACGAGGAAACTTGGTAATGAAGTTGGGGTTCAAGGTTCAGGAGGCATGTTCAAGGATGCGTCAAATGGCGGAGATGCTGAGACCAGCAATCTCACCTCGAAGTCTGGTAGTGTATCAAGCAAATCGTCCGCCTTTTCTTGGCGAAGACTGCGATCCAAGAATTCTGGCGTTGGATTGTCGAACTCGTATGCGAACAAGACGTCTACCGACGGACCAAAGGAAGGCTTAAGCATGGCTACTTTGCCAATGACCTCCACGTCTGTTGCCAAGGTACGATTCGCGAAGAGAGATGTGAGCCAAATTCAGTTCTCGGGGCCAAATGCGAATTACATGAGTGCGCTAGCGAGGCTCTTTGACGCAGCGCAAACTCTCGGTTAGTCCTATTCTGTCCAGCATACTTGACCGAATCACTAATTGTCTTCTTAGATCAAATTGCGCGTCAAGTTGAAGACCCAGGTCTCAGACATGCAGACAAGACGCAAGTGGGTCTCGAGCTCTGTACTCGCCACGCCGCGGAATTCTTTGGCTTCTACATATGCCGCTTTGTGTTAACAGA
Organism: Hyaloscypha variabilis F; assembly: GCA_002865655.1. Lineage (NCBI taxonomy): Eukaryota > Fungi > Ascomycota > Leotiomycetes > Helotiales > Hyaloscyphaceae > Hyaloscypha > Hyaloscypha variabilis. Next base: position 1,281,985 of record KZ613941.1, on the reverse strand, counting down.
CATCGGGATGCTTCTGGACAAGTTCATCAAAAGAGGAAGCGAGTGGGTTCTTGTTTGATGTGTATTTAACCAATTTTGCTACCGAGCATATCTTGCTCGATTTTGGACATCAGCCCGGAGAGGGCTTGCTCTTGCTGTTGGGCACGAAATGATGAGGGACGGACGGCGTTCGCAATTTTCGGTGGATCAAAGGACTTGTTGGGATGAACGTGATACCAAAGAAGAAATGCCTGTATTTTTTCACTCGGGCGTCGTTTGTATAGCAAGCAAAGCATGGCGATCTAGAGCTGCTTTGCTGGAACCCTCGGGTGGAAATGTACATGAAAGAGAGTAAAGATAATCCTCCCGCTGTAAGATGCTGGGTTGCTCCATAATCGCCTATACAAGTCATACCAAACGAATATCAGTAAAATCAGAGAGAAGTGGCAATAGAACGGTGTGCAAGCTAGCAGAGGCTGCCTTCGTATCCGAGGCCAATGAGCATTCAAGCACAATACGCTTCTGGTTTGAACGACAGACGTGAATGTTAATTCTTCATTGGTCCTCGTAAGGTTGATTCTCTACTGAAAGACTTTTCTACAACCCCCACTTACTATCGAGTGCCTGAATCCCAGTCACACGTCCTCAAACTCGTTTCCACTTCATTGCATCTTCTCGTGTGTTGCCATCAAAGAACCTTCCCTCAAGTCAGTAAATCGTAAATGTTTAATTCTAATAGATCACTTACCAATGAAAGTAGTGACCAAGCGGCTTCGAACTTGACAAATGTCCTCCGGCACCAGCCAGATGGTTGCACCCATCTTTCTGGCGATACTGATACTGAGCTTGGCATTTAGGTATGCGTCCTCATCTGATCTTCCTGGCGTTACCAATTCATAGTCGACGTAGCTGCTCTTCATTCCGTTCAGGACATCCAAGAGGAAGATACCAGTTCCAATGTTTGAATCCTTGAACGAACGGATTGAGGAACTTTTGCCCCCTTTCCGAGACATGTCATTTGCCCACTTGACCATCTCTGCGTCGGTAATCTCTCTCTTTCCTAGTCTTTGCGCCAATGCGGAGAGTGTCTCGGATATATCCTTTCGCATCAACTGCCAGACGAGTCCCAGAGTCAATGTCCGTTGTCCATCCGTGATATCTGCTCCCTGGACACCAACCAGCGAAAAACGATTTTGTTTGCCAAGTTCGATGGCGTAATTTGTATTCTCGACTGCCTTGAATCTCGACATCTCTGATCCGTTTGTTGGTGCTTTGTTCACGTGACGCCAGTTAACTGATCCCTTCACAACCTTGTCATACGCTTGCAGGAGGATTGTACCGTCTCGTAGATCGTCGTACAAAGAATTTACGGCCGGCTGCACGTCAAGACTGTTGAGCCACAGAGTAAAGACCCGGGCCTCTCTCTCGCCTTCAGCATCAAAATCGTCAACTTGAAGCTTCTCTTCCTCCGTAATTGGGTCAAGCGCCGGGTGTGTATTGAACAGGTTTGCAACAAACGCCAAATTAAGCTTCGGGTTGCCTGCGACAAGAGAAGTTGGCGTCAAGAACTTCCGGCAGCCTAACGTGTCGGCATTCTGCAGAACTTGCTCTGCTCTTTGTAAGAGGTCTCGGGTTTGCAATGGGCCACGCGTGCAGTGCTCTGGTGCAATTTGGGCAAGAAGGACAGTGTAGTTCTCGCCGTCTTTGACGTCCGTCGAGAAATTCGCAACTCTGAAGTCTTGTAAGCATAGGTTTGGCGAGCAACAAGCGGGAACTTACCTCCGTGGCCAGTTTGCAGCTTTCAAGTGATAATTGAACCATCTCAGCAAGATCTGCTCCGGAGGAAGTCTCAAGAACTGTTCCAGGGTTTCATCTTCTTCCAGCAATCTATATAGCTCAGGGTGAAGCTTGATATCGATCTTGCCAAGTAGACCTCGTCGAATGACTTGCCAGATCAGACCGAGGATCAGATGCTCGCGAACTTCAATGATATCACCGCTGCCAATATTGACCACCGAACAGCCAATGCCCTTCGCTGACTCGATGACGATGTTGTTATTTTCAGTCATGTGGAATGCATTGAGAGTCTTGATCTTCTTTCCAGGACGATTGAGTACACGCTCGTCGATTGTGTCGGGGACGCTGTCATTGATCAATTTTGCTAACACAAGTCCATCCTTGCATTCATCAAACATCTCGAAAGTGTCTGTTGGGAAAGGTAACCGGTTTCCAATGTCCGGATCTCCCGCCAACACGGCATTGATATGACGAGTGAACTCCGTTCGCTCGTCTTCATTGATGGTGTGCGTGACGTTCGACGAAGATCCCTGGACTTGAATACGGCCACTGACACTTCCCTTGGAAGCATGTCCTCCAGTCTGTTGCGAGACCATACCACCACGAGCCGGAGATTGCGGACCTGTCGACACACGCTTCTGGGCCGGCGAAGAACTTCGAAGTTTAGAAACAAGCTACAGGCTTCCCGTTAGTTCAAGGACTATTGTAGAACCCCAAAAGTTCCATAGATATTGTGACACTTTAGGAATGCCTCACCCCAACGAAGTCATCCAACTCTACTCTCCTCGAAGAATCGAGCTCTACCTCTTTCAGCGCCTGGCGCACGACATCGTATGGCTGTCTCTCGCTGGCCTGGGTCGCTTTGATCGCAGTTGCCTCGTCGATATATCCCTTATCGTCTATATCTAGCTTGCGAAAGGCGTCTTGTAGACCGAAGATCTCATCCTGTTGGAATTGAGGGTATTTCCTGTAAGCAGTCAGCGCCGGGCCATCGTAGGCACAAATTCTGATGTCCCTCCTACCTCTGCAGCTTGATAACGTTCATCTTGTAAAGTCTGGAGACTCAGCTCGAGATCTGGCTATTGTGTAGGTTTGCGTTTGCTGGTCGAGGAGCCAGGACGTCAGGGAATGCGCCGATGAGGGGCAGCTGCGGGGAGATATGATGCGGTTGTCTCACGACGGTAAGGCTGGTCACTTGCAGGGAGGTTTGCCGTTGCGATGTGTCTCTGGAATGGATTGGGGCTCAACGTGTTGAGTTGAGTGCAGCGTAGAGCCAGATTCTGAATGGGTTCTAGGCTGGTAGCGGTGTTGGTGATCTCCCAAAATCCTGATTGCTCTTGCTCTCTGCCTTTTGATCGGTCGCTTCACCCCAGCACAGCCACGTAATTTTGGAGCGGTGGTGCCTGAACGCCGAAAGTACGTATTTTGTACGCAAAACACGACTGCCCGTGTTCTAGTTTTGCTTGGCACAAGGCTCCTGACCGGAAAGCTCTGGACAGTAGTAATGCGCACCGATGTTGGGGGATTTGCCAGAGCCTTCCATTGAAGTACTTTTTCACTAGCACCATTTTTGAAAAGCCTTGAAGCAAGCCAGACCAACCACCGTTTGAACCCTTAGAGCGTTTAAATGATAAGACATCCTTTGACCTATTCTCTGTTTCTAATTTGTAGTCCCACGCAATTATCAGCACCGCCAGGACAGTTCAGGTGGGCAGGTATCTAAAGCTGAAGCAAGAGGACCTTAATTCTCCGCTATCCGAGTGAGTCCAACGTTCACAGAGAGTGAAGCCTACGCCAGACGCAAAGAAGATGGCGTACTATGGTATTCACTCGACCTCTCCGTTGCCAGAATAGGAGGCAATCCAACGTCTTTGCTCTTACTTAGGTTGTGATATATACTTGGTATGCGAGGCTGTGGCTACCATCGAGCCCTGCTTGCCATCGACCAGCCTGTAAATTCGAATCGTCGTGAATGCAATAGATTTTCCGACCTTATTCGCAACAGCTTCGACTTCAATGGTCTCACCAACTTGCGCGGTGCCAATATAGGTAACATGAATATCGATGCTAGCTCCTGTTTTTTCGAGGCCATGAGTAGCAATCGCTAGTCCTCCACTCCAATCCACCAACGCTGCACTTACAGCACCATGAATTGTTCCCCTCGAATTAACATGATTCTTGTCCAGCGTTAGGCGCGCGGTAACGGATCCTTTGGTGGCGGATATAATCTCAGCGTCCGCAAGCAAAAAGTCTGTTAGATGATTGCGTCGTCAGCAATCACTCTACAGAGATTGTGTCTGGGGGTCATTGCCATAGATTGGGCTATTGCCTTTCATTCGCTGCCAAACCCCCTTTACATGCACTAATTCGGGGGAGGACATTGTGACCTTCAGAGGTGCCTGGAGGCGATCGATTGTCGTCAGCTCAGCGGCAAGGTAACAGAAAATTGATGGATCTGTTGGATCCAACAGGATCACTAGTTTTGCTGACTAAGGGACTGCGAGATTGTGTCAACCTGGAGGGGACGCACAATCGACACGAATCTTTCAGTCTGTTACCCTCTGTCAAACCTGTACCTTCACGCATACCTAAGGACATCTGAATTTTGCGAGCTTCTGAGATGATTTTAACGGCTCTAGTGAACATTATGTGGAAGTACGGTAGTCAACATCTCGCCTATTGTTTGGGTGCTGTGTGAAATAGAAAATCTTTAGCTTTAGATGATTCGAAATAACATGAAATTTAGTTGTTCTGAAGAGTTTTTCTGCTCTGGGAGATGTTCCAATCTTGGCTGGGAGAAATCCCACAAAATAGTAAACCGATCGATCCTGTTGCTATCCCCTCGTCCGGTAAGACATTACTAGCGTTGCAGGTGGCGCGTGCACAGACAGCACAGCATAAAATTATGTACCTTCGCATACAAATTTATTAGTAAGAGACATCATTTGCATAGTATCGTGTCTAGTAGGCCCCCTCTACATAGAACTACATCACGTGATTAGTCGAAGCTAAAAGAGTATACCCTCAAGGGGTTGAGCTTTTTACCTCTTTGACTGTGTGTATGACCTGGAAATATCGTCCATTAGTGAGCGCGTAACTAGAAGACGCGCACTATTCAAATAATGTAGCTTACTAATAAATTTGTATGCGCAGGTACATAATTTTATGCTGTGCTGTCTGTGCACGCGTCACCTGCAACGCTAGTAATGTCTTACCGGACGAGGGGATACATTTTAGTGACTTTTTTTGTTGCAAGGGGCGAAGAAAATATTTTTGTTATCAGGTTTCATCGAGTAAGTGTACCTTTCAACTTTCCAAAATTCAACTACAACTTGTCCCTTAAAAGCGCCTCGCGTCACCGAAAGCCCAACATGGCCAAATGCAGAATTTGCGAGCAGCCTCTGATCATTGAACTTGATCCCGATTCGTTCGACGAAGCTGCCGCAAGCTCTTCCGTCGGAGCTGCGATCACTGCACCTGACGACCTATTGCTGCCTTGTGGCTGCCATTTCCACTGGTTAGTCGCAAGCATTTCGATTTTTATGGCATGATTTGATGGGTCGAGTTTGTGGGATGTTCTCAATCTGAAAGCATCCAGTGAATCACGGGACATTGCAAGTCTACGTGGTCTCCTGCTACACATGCTTCCGTCAAGCTCACCCAGCGGTTGCTGTGACCACCTTGGCCCCACGTAATATTGTCCAGACAGAAGTCAAAGCTAATATGATTCAGGCAATGTTTACTGGACGAATCGACCCAAATCGCGCTCTCTCTCACGTGCCCAGCCTGTGACAATTCCATCGTGTCAACCTCCCCAGGTCCACAGCCACATATTCTAGCACGTTACCACAACGAAGGCGGCGTACAGGAACGCCTCGATGTTCTTCCTCTCATCACCGAAGAGGCTTACCTTGAGGCAAACCCGGCCGCCAGGCCTGCTCGAGCCTTCATGACAAGTATGCCTATCTTGACTATTTCCCTTCTCCAAGACTTCATCATTGTGGGGGAGTAGAGAGCCAAAGTTGGGCATTATCAGGACTTGATGAAGTTTAACTTCGGGCCTTGATTTTACGAGGAATCCGGGAACATTCGAAGGACAAGCAGTTTATATGTTATGCTGGACGTTGTCCATTCAGTTCTGTGTTCCATTCACAAAAACCGACAAATTCTTTCTGCGTTTAGGTTAATCAGGATATCTCGTATCAAATTTTGCTAACATTGCTGCGTTCTAGTGTGTGCGGAGGGTGATGTTTCTGGAATAGTCGAGCTCTTGCAGAACCTAGAGGAGGAAGAGGAAGACGAGGAAAGCATGTCACCAGGAGAGATACTCCGATTCCAGGATCCGCTCGATGGAATGCAAACAGGACTCCACGTGGGCATCTTGAGAGCACAGCAAGAAGTCGTGTGGCTGCTATTGTGGCTTGCGTCAGGCTTGAGGACGCAGGCTTTCCCAGAAGAAGTGTCTCGGGCTGCACAAGTCATGGGCGCTGACAGAGGCACAGCCGGTGGAGTTGACATTCGAGGTCTGCGTAACGAGCAAGGACAAACGGGAGAGGACCTGGCTCGAACAACGGGAGGCGTATGGGTGCCACTAGTGGATGGAGGGGTTCTCAGCAGTCGAGTGTAGAACAGCCGTCGAAGCAGAGCTCCGGGACTGCCGATGGTGTTGTGGCGCTGGAGGGTAGGGTAAGATGAAGCGCAGGTAGGAGTGCAGGCGAGTGTTGTTGGAGCTCGTTTTCTTCTTCATGCGTCAAGCCTCGGACTCGGCCTCAACTGTGATCCGGCGCGGTGTGTCGAAGGAACAGAAACCCGAGGCAGTGGTTCTGAACGGTAGACCGAGAACCCTGGCCGGAAGTTGGGATGCAGCGATGCAGTGATGCAGGCTAGTTCTAGTACTCTAAGTGTCTGCTGCACTGCACCGGCAGCTGCCGGGACAACGCCATCTGCACCTGCAGGGCCCATGCGAGCGCCGAGCACCCCTCGGCAGGCTGACATCATATCATATATTACCGCACCTTAAAAAAGTACGAGTAACATGCACCGAGAATGGACAAAAATGCACATATGCACAAATGCACAAACGCGCCCCTTCCCATTTGACTGTCGCTGGCCAGCCTTCTCGTGCCTTACTGCATGCTCCCTAGTAGCTACTGCACTGCCAAGCATCGTCGGACGCGCATTCGCATCCCCCTCCTCATCACCCGATTGATCAGCCATTCTACCTCCATGATCGAGGGCAATTTGTCCCCCCCCATGCACCTCGCCGCTGAGGAAGCCATAAGACTGCCATGGACGCCGTAACCTCCCGTTCTGTGCTTTGTATTACACTCATCTTCCGTCAGCGAAGTACTTGTACAAGTAGAAGTACAAGTAGGCTCAATTGTTCCCACCCCGCCCTCCTCGCTCGTTACTCCGCCGGAGCAGATTTCCTCCTTTAGCTCCGGTGCTGATCTTCACTGCATCATTGCTGATCGGCTTCCGCCTTCAGCCTTGCGCCTCATCGTCTGATCGGTCGTAAGCACACTCCTCCCAGAAAGCAATACTCGTTCTCTTTGCCTTGAACGTCACTTCAACCCTTTCTGCATTCTTTCCTGCCGTTGCAAAACTTCAATGAGGATGGAAAGCTGTCGTGACTGAAGCTCATTTATCGTGTGCACAGGGATCCTTGACGCCTTCCCACCCTACAAACGCTGCCTCGCAAAGCTAAGGCGAGCTCTTCGCTGAGAGCTGTAGATTCAGAGCTCGCATCCCCGCCCCTCTGCAAATCACTTGCTGTTGAAGAGGTGGACGCGGGCACGTTAAAATGGCACGATTGCCAGCTACTCCGCCTGCATTGGCAAGCCGGTCTTCTTCGATGGACAAAGTCCCCCAATTGGTTGGCCAATTGAATTCAGATGGCACTGCCAGTCTTGAAGCAGACCAGATGTATATTCAGCCACGGCGGTCGGAGCCGCCTCGCTCAATGAAGATAGCCCTCGGTGCTGTAGATAGCTCCAGAAGAAACAGCTCTGCAGATTCCGCGTCAGAAAGTGCCAGCGAAGAAGATTATGACGCTTTTAGGCATGATCCTATGGCCGTGGTTGCTGGTGGCAAAGGCGGCGGCTTTGAGGGAGCTGCCAACGGAAACGTGGTTGAAACGAATGGCAGCAAGACTTACGAATCCTTGAAAGTGCCGATGAACTCGAGACCAGGTCCGCCGCGACTGAAGAGTATCCCGGTGACCCTGAACAAATTGAACGAGAAAGGACGATACATCCTGACTGCGGATGACGATGCTTTGAGGGAAATATTGAGAACTGGCATAGAGAGGGTAAAATGGAGTCATGAGATGGTTCTGGATGTTACTGACACAATTCAGGAGAAAAACCCAGCCTCGGCAAAGAAACGTCGAAGCAAATTCAGTGATTTGGTCTTCACTCGCCAATTTACAGCTTTTGATCGGCAAAACGTAGATAGCGCTGACTCCCCCTTTCATGGCTTCTTCACACTGTTCTGGTTGGGAACTGCTATCTATATGATAAAATTGGCTGCTGAGAACTGGCGGCAACATGGCAACATTCTCGGGAGCAACGAGATCATGGGCCTCATGTTTCACCGAGACGTCATGGTACTCGGCTTATCAGATGGGGTAATGTGTGGAGTTACTGGATTCGGGTTGATCCTGCAAAAACTCATTCTCAAGGGATATCTCGGTTGGGATCGTGAGGGATGGATCATCCAAAGCGTATGCGTTGTCGAGTACCCCAAATTTCTTGGACTTTTTACTGACTCGGAGGCAGATTTGGGAAATTTTCTATCTTGTCGCTGTTCTAGGATGGACATTATTCCGGGAATGGCCATGGACACACACTGTGTTCTTCGTTCTTCACGGACTTGTTATGGTGATGAAGCAGCACAGTTACGCGTTCTGTAAGTCTTGGCCCGCCTAAGAATTGTACCACTCCTAATTCGTTCAATAGACAATGGTCACCTCTCAGAGGTGTTCAAAATGAGAGCAGCTCTTCTAAGTAAACTGAAGCAACTAGACAATGTTGCTCCAGCCGAGACGCCTTCTGCCACAACGCCCAAGTTCTCCTCATCTCTCTCTTACCTAGACTACAAGCCTACGGCCTTGGATCTGAACCAACGCCGTCAATCAAGAACCTACACGAACGACGAGGGCACTTCGAACATTGATCAGGTTGCCGCTGCCATCGAATCTGGAGAAGCTCTCGATCTAGGCCAGATACAAATCTTTGAGCGTATCATAAAATGGGAGATCGATGCATTATCTGAAGATATCAAGGGCAAATGCAGTCGCTCAGATAACGTCTACCCGAACAACCTGACCATGAGCAATCACTACGAGTATATTGTGCTTCCTACTTTGGTCTATGAACTTGAGTATCCTCGGTCCGACAATATCAACTGGTACTACGTTGCTGAGAAGACAGCTGCTGTTTTCGGAGTGTTGGCCGTGATGAACCTCATTTCACAAGCATTCATTTACCCCGTGGTAGTGAGAACAATCGAGATGAAGGATGGCGGGATGCTACTTCAGGAGCGTCTAGAAGAATTCCCCTGGATACTTAGCGACTTGATCTTCCCTTTTATGATGGAATATATGATGGTGAGTACAAAGTCTTATAATTGCTACTTTGCTTCGACTTACTGACATTCTTAGACTGTAAGGGCAACCTGATTCCTGGATATGCTCGCATCATGAGCTGCACGAAAATAAGCCCCATGCTGACTGTAATAGTGGTATTTGATTTGGGAGTGTGTGCTCAACGTCCTGGCTGAACTTACCTACTTCGCCGATCGAGGTTTCTATGCGGACTGGTGGAACAGCGTCTCCTGGGATCAGTTCGCGAGGGATTGGTAAGTCTAAACTCCTCGTTATAATGACCCCTCTTCATTCCTCGGAACATTCAGCTCGAAGTGTTCGAGAACTCCTTCAAGATTTAATAGTGAAAGACGCTTCAGGGCCGTACGCTAATTCCCATCCTTGGGCTTAGGAATCGTCCTGTGCACAATTTCTTGTTGCGACATGTCTACCACTCCAGCATTTCTTCAATGAAAGTAAACAAATATACGGCGACTATTATCACATTTTTCCTCAGTGCTTGTGTCCAGTAAGTCCACTGCAAATTCTTAAGAACTGTGGTGCTTTCATTTTCATTCCATTCCACCGTGTTCATTATTCGTTCTGGAACAAAAGCTAACTAGTACTCTGTTTAGTGAACTAGTTATGTGGTGTTTGTTTAAGAGTATGCAATATTTTCCTGAGCCCTCTTTTTCACTGTTTGGGCAGGACTAGTAATCTTATCCTCCGGCCTCCCTTGCCTAACAAACATGTTACTAATTCTATTGAAGAACTCCGAGGATACCTATTATTTCTACAAATGTCACAAATTCCGTTGGTGCAATTGAGTCGTTCCAGGTGGCTTAAGGGAAGGGCAACCTTGGGCAATCTCATATTCTGGATAGGGATCTTCACTGGGCCCAGCCTGCTTTGCAGCCTCTATCTGATCATATGATTTTCTCAATAATATTCGATACAGATATTGATGGAGGAATTTACTGAGGGGCAAGGAGTACTATACCCAAGTGAAAATTGATTCATCTGAATCGCTGAGTACGATCAACTACAAAATTTCATCAAACAATTCAGTAAATTACGGACGCCGTTCTAGTCTCTAATCTATTTCCTGTCTACCCATGACCCCTTTCTTCTGTACGAGCGAAATTTCGGTGCCGTGACAGCAACCTAGAGAAAAGGGTAGTCAGTACCATTGAAATTCGAATCTTATGAAGCGAACTCGTGTAGGAGTGGTTTTGAGATGTATTGGAATGTTATTTCAGATGAATGACAAAGGTCTGAAAGAGCTATGAGAAGACTGTGAAGCCATGGTACAGGTACTTACTGGGACATCATGAAATGGCTGACGTCTTCATCAGCCCAATAACTCAAGTGAGATGCAATAGTACTGTATTTGTCAGCTTGTTGTATGGTTCTGGCGTTTGCCAAAGGAACAATCATACTTGATTGGATTGAAATCCAAAACGCTCTCCTGTATACTGTAATCGACTCGGCCGTTCTGATTTAAGGCTCTAACCTTGGCCTCTTCTCTGCGAAGCTTCTTGCCTTTCTCTTCAGCCTCTGACCATTCATGCTCTGATAGATGATCGCCTTGATGACTCTTCCGTCGCTTTTGAAACCCAGCGTATAGTGTCTCAATCTCGTCATCAATGAGGGTGGCGGCATTAGCACTAGAGCCATCCCTGTCCTTGGCGGCTGTATCTTCAGCAAGCTGCCTCATTTTCTCGCTCGTATTTTCTCTCTGGAGAGTCGGAATGTCCGAGATAACTCCGCCAACTGAGATATTTGTTCCAGCTCCAACGGATTGCGAGGCGTTCCGCGGTGGACTGGGAGCTTCCATTCGCGCAACGTCGTCACTTGTCAGACCGAGACTCCGGTTCAGCAAGCTGCTTGCAATGCCCGAACTCAAGCTTGACCACAATCCACTTACACTTTGGCCTACCTTGGCTCCGATACCTGAAACACTAGCCGAGATTGTTTTTTTCGTGTATGGGAGCAGCTGGGGCTTCATAGACGACATCGCTGGTGAGATAAGAGGCTCCAATCGATAGGCAATAGGGTCCGAAGGATGGAAGATATTATAAAGTTGAGACATCTTTGGAGAAGAAATAGTGAGAGGGAGCCCTGTAATGCTGGATATATTCTCGCCCGTCGCCCAACCGGATGTGGACGAAGCCGCCAGGAAAGGATCTGCCATATATTCGGGATCCCTAAGTAGCACGAGTCAATAGATGTTCAATACAGAATGCGATGGGAGAGATGGGAAACTGCAGACTAGCGTTACAGAATTTGATATAAAACTTACATAGGGGATTCTGCGGGCAGGGCGTCCTCTCGGGAATGTCGAGCCAGGATATTTCGTCCCTTCAGCATTTGAAAGAGTCCTTCGTATTTAAGTTAGTACTGATATATCTCGGCAGATAAAATTAGAAGACAAGATATTGAAGGTTCAGGCCACCGTAGCTCGTTATGAACAGACAGAATGACAGTCCGTGTCGTTGTACCAGGCTGAAGTTGAACATCTAGCAAGGACTTGAAAATGATGATATAGAACAAATCATCCATATTCAACTGTTCGACCGGCCTAGGGCGTCTTAAATGCTTCGCATTTCGTTTCCTGATGTCACAAAAGTTCACATAAAACCAATATTAATACATACCGATTGGAGATCCAAGGCAATAGAAATCGTCTACTTCAAAATCAAATTCCAGGTCTTTCACCTTGGATTTGTTAGAAGCGTGGCGCTGATTTCGATGTACGGCCGAGGCGTGGACCATTGGTGCCTCTCTCTGACGACACACTTCAACAATTAGCAACAAGATGTTTTAGCACCCTCCCAGCCAAGCCAAGGAAGGAACTAGGAATATGGACCTACATATATCGAATAGTATTGCTGATCCGAGCGAATGTCCGATGAGGCTAACTTTGCCTTTGAACTCCGGATTTCGCTCCCGGAAGAGATTATAAACACGATTCGATTCAGCCAGAACAATGTTACTTATGTGTTCTCGATAAGCCGACTGGTATAAAAGTATGTCAAGGGCTTATGACATGGTCAACTTAGTTTGCACTCTTCACCAAGAGCCACTTACCTAAATCTGTAATAAGAGAACGCACAAAAGGGACTCCTTCAACGGTGATGTCTTCCAGGCTGGGATACTCCTCTTCGTCGCCAAATGCATCGCCGAGGTCATGTTCTTTTCTGGAAGCTCGAACGCTTTTCTTGGGGAAATCAAGCAGATGACGCCAGCAGACTGGAAGGACTTGGATGCGGCAGTTCTTCGGGAGCTTATCAATTTCCGAGTTGAGGGCTTGGAGATCTGCAGAGCCCTCGTAAACACTCTTGAGAGTTTGACGGAGCACGTTCACATCGTGTATGAAGTTGACCGACTCGGTTCTGGAACAATCAAATTTTAGCATGGTTTAGCAACCGAGAGAGCGGTGCAGAGACGAACCTCATGCCTAAGCGTTGGCCAATCCCATGAGTAACCAATATCAAATGTTCGATTTCTCTTCCTTGATTTTCACCATCTCGGTCATGGTAGTCGTTTTGGATCTCCTTCTCATCACGCCTTCTCACAGCTTCTGCCTCCATATCCTCATCGCCCAAAGACGCTATTGCTGCGGTTGTTTCATCTTCGGCTTGCATAGCTGTGCGGGAAGTACTTGGAGGTGCGGATCTCCTTTTAAGGAGTCTCTGTTGGCGCTCATCGAGTTGGAGGGTTGCAGGCAGGCTGGAATTTTTGATCGCGGCACTTGTAGGCGTCGATGGGGTCTTGTCGGCACCCACATCCTTAGCTTTTCCAGAATCGAAGCCTCTGACGAGTTTTACCCCCCCTAGGTATCCACTACTAAACCTGGAATAGACTGAGGATGAGACTCTGCTCATGAGACTGTCTGCTGAAAGCCAAGCTACAGAAGAGTTTTCATAAGTTACAATGCTGTTCATGTACGCCCCAAAAAGGCGGTAATTCAATGGCTGATGTTGAGGGGCTGGAGCACTGGATGCATTTGTAGCATTATCAATTGCTTCCTTATTGGCAGCTCGCAAATTTTCTGCAGAAGATTTGGGAGTGAGTTCCCCCGAACCTGCTCGATTTCGGCCAAAAGCCCCCGAAAGAGCTAGAGATTTGGCATCCTCGCCTGACTTCATTGAGGTCGGTCTAGAGGGCTTGTCTGGAGCTTTAGGATAGCGGAAAGGCTTAACTTTTAAATAGCCTTCTTCAAGCTGGCTGGCTAAATTCTCGTCGCAGGGTTTTAAAGTTGATCCTTCTTGGAAGAACCACGAACCACGTCTAACTTCATAAATAGGACCAAGCCAATAGGCCTACACCGATAGATCAGATTAATAATAATTCTTCAAAGTATCCCCAAAGGGCGGAATGTCCGGAGAGCTGATGGACATTGTGAGGAGAATGACCCAAGACCTTCCGGATATTCCTACAAGGAGGATCAGGCATCATGACTGTACTTACAGGAGCAAGCTCTCGCTCAACAATATCAACATCGAATAAATAATCTTCGTGAACTGCAACTCGAACGTTCCCACCGGCTCCTTCTTCCTTGCCCGCCTCGCTGATACTCGTGTTCATTCCCCCTTCGGTAGTAGATGGTGACTGGCCTCCGCTGACGTTGTCTTCGCCCCTCGCCCGAACTTCTCTACTGGGATCATCGTATTCATCTGCAAGCTTTTGGTACGCGATCTCAATCGATTTTGAATCGTGCTCGGAGAACTGTACGAACTTCTTAGGTGGTGGTGCAGGTTTTGATTCCTCTTGGCGGCTCTTCAGCAGCTTCGGCTTCCGTTTGGGAATCTATTTATGAAATCAGCAAGAGCATCAATTGTATTGGGGGCTAGCTCTACATCCACGGCATAAAACCACCTCGCATTCACCGGTGGACAGTCCGGGGGATATCTCTTAGAGCTGAGCCCACGCCAACTTGGCCTTGTATGGTCCTCTCCGTGCTGGTTTTCTAGTCCCGAGGATTCTCTGGGAGTAGCTGAAGCTGGCTTTGGCGTCGAAGAGCGGGAACCGCCCCAGAATGTCGACTCAACCGCGGCAGTAAGATATGATTTCTCAGGCTTCTCTGACTTGCTTTCGGGCGTGGGGTCCATTGTACCTGCCACGCCCCTTTCGTAAAAAGCTGTGGCAGATTTGAGTAGACCTTCAAACCTGGGCCCGTGTTTGGCGTGCTGGGCCAGATACTTCAAATAGCTAGCCAATTTGACGGCGTATGATGTATTTTGGCAGACTTTACTGTAGTGGTAGGAGAGCACAGATGGATTACCCACCGCAACTTTCGATCTGGAAAGCAGTAGTGCAAGTACGTTGTGAAACGAGCTCGTCGTCTTGCAGTAGAGGTGCCACAACTTTCAACCGGCACATGCAAGCAATGACGAAGGATGCAGCTCAATCCTGGCAGTAGGCACGTGCGTTCTTCCACGTGCATGAGGACGGGATCATTCATTCATTTTAATTTTTTTCTCACTGCCATGTTCGGGTGCAAGTTGAAGAGGAGTTCATACTAGAGTGAAGGTTAGAAGAACTAGTGGAGGATGCCATATAAAGGCATGCGCCATGCACGTATCTTGTAAATTGTCAAGAAACTATCCTTCACACTACCACCGCTCTTTCCATTCAATGTTCCACCCTATTTTATTGAATGTAGTCGACGCCAAAGTCTTACATGCTAATGGAAATCTAGCTACCCCCCTCTGCCCAAGCCCTACCTCGGAGTTTCCCCAAGGGACACATTGACCATCGAGGTCTTCGACATTGACGAAGTGGGCAAACACCGAGTCATCACATTCACAGAAGACCCTTGATTGCTGCAAAGGAATCTCAATCTTCGTATTGCTATGCTACGGAATTACTATTTGACCGCCGAGGGGTGGAAAGGTCTCGATCTTCATCGCTTCTAGCGCCGAGTTACTCGTCCGAATCGAATCGAAGGCCTGGGGGAATGGATCTAGAAACACAGATGTAAAATCAGGCATAGAGGGAAGAAAATATCAGCAGCCCTTAGCACAATCAACTTTTGTCCACCACGTGTATGCCCCGAACTGATAGACGAGCTGTGTGCTCAGTAATACCCTATTCAGCTGTGTCTAATTCATCGTGTGCAGGAGGAGGAGAATCCATGGCAACTGCCATTTGGTTATCAGCGAGTTTAGTTCTTCGTGCGAGTCGGAAGTATAAAATCACCTTTCCTGTCTTCGCCATTGGTGCCGTTCTCTCGAACTTCCTCGCGATCACGGTCTCGCTCATCCTTGATATCTCGGTCCCTGGAGCAGAAATGTAAGTGGTTGAAGCAAAACGGTCCAGTGCGAGATCCTTACCTGTCATCTGGACTACGGGATCGGTCGCCTCGGTCTCGACGATCGTAGTCTCGGTCACGGTCTCGGCGATCGTCCTTTCGGGGAGAGAAATTACCACGGCCACGTCGAGGAGATGGAGAGCGTCGACCACCGCGTGGAGAACGGCGGCCGCCTGGAGCACGCTCACGTTCACGGCCCGTATCGAAGCGCCAAGATGCAGAGGGAGGAGTTCTAGCCCACTGTCGGTGGTTAGCATTGAAATATGGTGTGGGGATACGCAGGCCATACCTCAATCTTCAAGATATCGTCACGATCAAGACGCTTGTTATGCATTTCGTGATATGCATCATCTGCATCGCGTCGGCTCTCATACTCAACAAAAGCGAACCTGCTTCAAGTGTCAACTATATTAGAGTTGACTTTAAGATGGCATGGGATGCACTCACAGACGACTGGCCGCGGTTCGCGGTGCTGGAATGTCACAACGGACAAGGCGACCATAGCTGCAGGGCTTGTGTTAGATTCTTGTGTTCCAATCGAAGGGTAAGGATATAGGAAGATATCAAGAGATAGGAGGACGCTAAAAAGCTAGAAAGCTCGATCCGCCGCAGTTGGACTTTTCGCGCGAGTCAAAAGTGAAGACAATGTTCGTATCATTGTGCGACCGCTCGATCGAACGAGGAAGGGGAGGAGGTATAATGCGCAGGCAGGAGACGGGTAAAGGTGACAGCGAAGTCTCGAGGAGGACGACGAGGAAGGACGAGGATAGAGGGTGGATGGATCATCGCACTCGAGGATGATCATCGAAATATCGACGTCTGGCTGACATACCGTTCGAACTCGTATGCTAGGTCGCGAGCGCGTGTGCCAGGTCCAAAGCCCTAAAAGCAGATACTGTCAGTTGTGTCTTATTGAGAAGGAATGAGGTCTTCTGGGAGCTTACAGTAACATAAAGGGTAGTGCCACCGCGCGACATCTTGGTGAGACTGCTAATCTAACTGTCAATGAGAGAGGAACAAAGTAGCCAAGCTGTGGAAGATGTCGGTATTCAGGTGCAGGTGCAGGCTCGGAACGTAGTGGTGGTATGAGATGGTAGAGTTGCAGTGGAGAGTTGTTGTCGCCTCGAACCTATGATGTAGAAAAGTCCGGAGATGATCGGCCTTAGCTGCGCTAACCACTCCAGACGAGGCTCAGATCACATGATCTTATAACTCAACTGGCAACCCAACTTTACCTAAGCAGAGCTGTTAAGTTATATAATCACATCTAATGAGGTTCTCAATCGATCAAATATGTCCGATGACTTAATACTGACTGCACGCCAAATTGTATTTACCTCTGTCCGTTACAAGCTCTTTGTGAAAGTCTATGATGCCCTTTTTGGTCACTCCAAAAGTACAGTGCAAGGAAAGGATCTACCCGCTTTCTACAAGCCTGCATGCGCCCGCTCCCAATGCCTATCCAATGTACCCGCCGACCATTTCATGCCATCATTTACAAAGCATTTTGCTTGGATTGACCCCTCCGTGAGGTCAGAGTGAGAGACAACGGGATCGTCTGGGAAATGTGAGGTTCCAATTAAGGAACAGAACTATTACAAGTCCTGTGGCTCTGCTCTGAGCGTGAGCAGGAAGTCTCTGGTAACCTCAAAGCTAAGCCAGCTGCTCGCCATGCTGGGTGCAACCTTCAGCAGATTAGGGACGATGCCTTTGTACAAGCCCCTGACACCTTCTTGAGTGATGATGACCCTGACTGCATCGAATATCGACTTGTACTGATAGCCCATTCCAGACATTGTGTTGATCTGGAAACGACGCCGCAGAACGTCACTAGACTGTGTCAGCACCAGTATCTGGAGACTAGGGATAAGGGAAACTGGACATACAAGGGATATGTGCATGTCTGTGCCACTGCTCCTGAGATTGCACCGGCAGCAAGCTTCCGGACTGCACTTGGGTTCTTGTCTCCTTCTGGGGTGAGGTACTTCCGTACAAGCTCATAAGTCATGAAATTCAGGCCCACCTAGCTCACCTGTTAGTTGGGCGTATTTTCTTTTAAAGGAGTCAACTTGATCTCACATAGGGTGCGACGCCGGCCACCGTTGGTATTATACCCCTATACAATGCAAGTACACCACCTTCTGTTTTGTACATAGTAATCAGAGTTGCCCACATGCCCGGAAGTTTGGTTCTTGGTCCGTGGCCAAGGGCCGCAAAAGATGCTGATTGTATAGAAAGTCGCGTTCGGACAATGTCGAGGGGGTAGGTAAAGAATACAGAGGTGATTCCGGCAGCTCCACCACAGATCAGACGTCGAACAGAAGTGAGATCTGCTCCTGGGGTTGGTTCAAAGAACTGTGGCTACGTTAAAGAGTGACTCGTGAAAGTTGTCTCTATTGGCAAGGGGATATATCCTCCAGAGCATCTCTCGAGGAACGTGCTGGACAATGTCCACGGGGATCGGCTCTCAAACTCACCTTCTTATAAAAGTTATAGCTTCCAAACTGCACTGCGGAATATGGCACAATTCGGATGCAATTAGTGCCATTCCCTCTCATGAATCCTCGCCATCCCTCATCCCTCCACATCTTGGCAAGACCCTTTCCCACGGATAGCTTATATTCCTCTCGGCCAACGCTTTGTATTTGGAAGAGAATCTTCAATCTTTCGAGGGGAGACACCACAGTCCGCGATACAGCTCCAGCGACTCCTCCAGCACAAAAGGCCGCGAACACCGGCTGCGCGATAATCTCGCGAAGCTGTAATACTTTGGGTCCATATTTTGGCTTGAGAGTTTCACTCTCGGGCTGCGATGGGCAGTGATTAGCATTGGCACATGAACGAATTGAGTGAACATACAGCAGACATTCCGAGTCAAGGTACGAGCTATGCAACCCTGGGCTGGAAGCTCAACGCGTATGATTTCAGCGCATGCGAGCTAGACGGCACCTCCAGCGATGACAGAAGAATTGCGCCGAATCAGGGATGGGATACCATCTGCAGTTTGTGGGAATGCGGCCTTATTTCCACTTGTAGGTACTGCTCAAAGGCACCGCTTTGTGCGAAGTGCTCGTGCCGCTGGTGAGGCTTCGACTAGTCCAGTGCCAGAGCCGACGAAATGGAATGGAGCAGAGTTCGTGGAGGTATCAATTTAGGGTCCATTCAAAGCACATCGAGAAGGGGTTAGCAGAGTCGCGAACGAGGAACGAGTAGAGTGATTGGAGTAGGTGAGTTGGTGCTGATAAAGTCCCATCGGTCGGAGGTTCACGAGGTGGTTTCTCGCCGTCCGTCAAAAAATGGAAAAACGATCGTCACGCCAAGCGAATGGAAGTCAGACCTGAATCTGGCCGCAGGCAATAATCGCTGGGAATAGCGGCGAATCATCATCGCTGGCTGCCTCGCTTTGCCTTTGCCGTCACAACTCGAAGCCTTTTCGAGGCGCTCACTTTGCATTCGGTTTGGGAAGGTAATTGGCAACTCTGAGAGCGCAGGGACAGAAGGGAATTTACCCGCCGGTCGCTGCTTCCTCTATACCTTGACAAGGGAATAAATCAAGTCTCTATCTAGCAGGAACGAAAGTCCAGAGGATGTGCATATAGTCTGCACTGTTTCCAAGGTTCCGTTCGCAGCTTACAGTAAGTCACAACAGCACTACAGTAACATTTCAGGCTGTGAGGCCACGCTGTTTGTAAGGGCCTAGAGTCCTAGTGAGAAACGAGGTAGCAGAAACACACGAACCAGAGCTCCTCAACATGAGATGAGATAAGGTAAGATGGGAAGGCATAAGCAAGGGCGGCCTTCCGGAGCATTCACTGAGGTGCAGCCTGATAATGTGACCTGGCTGCCCATGTCGAGGTAGACTGTCTTTATTATCCTTGCTTTACATTGTACATCCATCTGCACTTGGAGAAGCCAGGGTCATCGAGGGCCTCCAAGATTTTGAAAATAGGCTATGGATGTACAATAACACAAAAGAACCTGCAAGAGCAGACGCAGTTGAAAAGTCCCATTGTGCTTGGGACATCGCCCGCTGCGAGCAAGCTCGAGAGCCTCGCCTCGCTAAAGGAGCCTAATGAGGTTAGCGAAATCGTGCACATCACCCACATTGAATTCAACATCCCGCGAGAAATTTCTATCTTCAAGTCAACCACCACGCCGAAACCGCAACAATGGGTATGTCCACCCATCCTCGCCTTCGTGTGCAAGTGGCGGTCTCGCATCTCTGTGTGGTCATTTTCAGGTCGAAAGACTGATGACAGCGGTTTCCACGTCGAAAGACTGGTGGAAATCCGCACAGAGATCTTGACCCTGCGTAGCAAATCGTATCGAAAATACGAGTTGCGAAGAGCATGCTTGATCACAGGCTGACGATGAGGTTCTCACTATAGGTATCGATCTCGACGCTCATCACGTTCGCAGCACGCACCGCAAGGCGCCAAAGAGTGATAATGTCTATCTCAAGCTGCTCGTGAAGCTGTACCGCTTCTTGGCCCGTAAGTACCTGATTGGAGCCGCCAACTCTTCTTCCGAATACACTGACACTCGTATGACAGGCAGAACCGAGTCATCCTTCAACAAGGTCGTTCTGCGCCGACTTTTCATGTCCCGCATCAACCGACCTCCAGTCTCGATTTCCCGAATTGTTGGCAACACCTCCGAGAAGTCCAACAACAAGACTGTTGTCGTTATTGGCACAGTCACCGATGACAACCGTCTCTTGACTGTTCCCAAGCTCAGCGTTGCTGCCCTCCGATTCACTGCAACCGCTCGTGCGCGCATCCTTGCTGCAGGTGGAGAAGCTCTGACTTTGGATCAATTGGCACTGAGAGCCCCCACTGGAAGCAACACCCTCCTCCTCAGAGGACCCAAGAATGCCAGAGAGGCTGTCAAGCACTTCGGCTTTGGACCCCATAAGCATAAGGTATATCTCCATCTATTCCTGATGGGGCGCGTATTAAACTATTCTAGAAACCATATGTTGAATCCAAGGGTCGCAAATTCGAGAAGGCTCGTGGACGTAGGCGGTCGAGGGGCTTCAAGGTCTAAATCTGATAACACCAGACACTATGGTGTTGACGATTGGCTTTGGCTGGACACTATATTCGGGTTTGTGAAGGGCTTTGATGAGGTTCTCATGATACGCGTGGCAAGGCGTGGCGTTGTGCTTTACTTGGCATGAACAAAATGGGAAGAAGGAATGCAAGCATTGAAGAATATAAACGTCCCCCCAATTGCAGCTAGACCATCATGCTGGATGACTGATACCGTGGCACTGGGCACAACAATATTCCCCGAAACAATCTATGAGATCTGGCTTTTGGCCAGAGAAGTTTGGACTTGGTGATGTTAAAGTTTCGCATGGTCCACACTTCTAGTTCTCTAGACGGCTACCTATTCTTTGACTAACATTACTTCGTCAGAAATACTGGCATTTGTGTCCTGGACAATATCGGCTTTCCTCCGCAGTGCCACGAAATAAGCCTCTTTGGACTCCTATTGAGCATTAGTTCATAGTAATATGTTAACATATCGGAAGTCAACGTACACTTCTTGAAGATTCTGGCTTCTCTCTGTGTACCGTTCTGAACATCTTCTTTAGCTCCTTTTCAAAATTCTTATCCTCGGCCCCTTGGTAAAATTTGCAGACGAAGTGTCCGCCGACTCGAAGGGTATCATGAGCAAAGTTCAATGCTGCAGCGCACAAATCCTGCGTGGAAGTATTAACCGTGAGGTTTTGTGATTGTTGCAGTTTCACATACCATACTTCCAGCATGGTCCTTGAATGGAATGCCGCTCGTGTTCATCATCCTATAAGGATTACTTAGAGTTCTCTTCCAAAAACCAGTAGTCTGTTCCCAGGGTTCGGACATATCACTCAAGATAACATCAACCATCTTCCCCCGATCATCTTGGGATTTCTTGCCCCTCTTCTCCGGCGTGGTAGTTTCTTCTGCTGAATCGTCGGCATGTCTTTCAAGGTCTATATAGCTTCGATCCTCCTCGACAAGTGCGTCTATAATTTCAACATCCTCATCACTCAAGAATGATTGCTGTTTAGGCCGTCCTCGATTGGGATCTAATAGAAATCGCTTCACCTCCCCTTGTACTCCTGCGGATAGAAAGTTGCCCTGTATGGTTGACACCCCTTTCGGTGGTTGAGCAGGAATGATATCGATGCCGAGGATTCGGCCATTGGGCTTTGTACGCTCTACTGCAACCTGAGCGGCGTGTAAGCTATATCGATAGAATTGGGCATGAAGGCAAAACCTGTGACCAACTTCCTGGCGCATAGCCCTAGCAAGAATCAGCTACTCAGCCGCAGAAAGAGCGCTCGAACGTAACGAACAAGATCAACGACTGTCTGGCCCTTCTTGAACAATTTGTATTTGGAATCGATCTGGCAGGCGTCAGCGCAGGCCAGTAGGTCTACGCAAACAGAGATTGTAAACCTCTAATAATTTGAAAGCTGCTCTACTCTTTAACCCTTGGACTTTGGCTTCGCGTGCGAACGAGTCTCTGCCTTGTCTGCTTTTCCATCTTGTCGAGGAAGAGGACTGTCGCGAGTGTTGGTGTAGAGCTTGCAGTTGACTGGACGATTGGCAAAATACTAAGCTCCTGGATGATCGCGGTACGCAAGCTCTGTAACCGTGTTTGCAGATTGCCCATGAGGCGGTTTGCGAAAGCATGTAGCCAGTTGTCAATAACTGTGTGAAGTTTGTCAATTTGTGTGAACCGTCGGAAAGTCGAGAAATCGTGACGTGGTCCGTGCTCAACCTCATCCATTAACCTCATGCGTTCTGGAGGGAGGATAGTTAAGCTTCTCTCAAATTGCTTGCTGAATTCTTCAAGTAGTAGTTGATGGACTTTGGTTGCATTTCATTCATTCCCATGTGCAATACATCACACGAGTAGTCCAAAACATGCAATGCAAGCCAACGCCGTCACATGCTATCTATTCTCCATACTTAAACACATCATACCAAGATTTTCAAGCCAGAAAGCTAGCCCCAACACCACGGCGGTCTTTCTTCAACGGTGAGAATCCTCCAAAGCCGCCGACAGTAGCGAGCCCTCCCTTCAAAACGCCCTTCGGTCCAGTCTGACCACCCTTGCCCAATAGTCTAGGAGGGCCCAGAGAAATCTTCGCAGGTCGCTTGGTCGCTTCTCCGTCTTCCTCATCGAACAACGTCTTTCCTCCGCCAAGGAGTTTCCGCTTCTTCTTCTTTGGGCCGTTCTCTTCGGCCTCAGTATTTTTCAATTGCACAGGCCCTGCTCTAAATACCATTGGTGCTTCTTTCACTGCAGGGGGAACAAAGTCTGACACCCCGTTCTCGTCTCCGTCCTCCTCGTTGACCCTCTCCAAGGTGCTTAACACCCGAGGCTTCTTTATTGGAGCCTTCTTGTTATTATTGCTAGCCTTAGCCTCCCCGAGGACTTTACTTTCTGGCGCTGGTGCATTTCCTCCTGCCTTCTTTCTGCCTCGTGGTTTGGGAGCTGTTGTAGGTGACGTATCTCTCTGGCTGGTAGGCGCTTGCTCTTGCGCATCCTCTGTAGTTGGCTCGGCTGTCACCTCTTGACGTCCCTTGACTGGATCTTCAAACTCTGCATCCTTGCCGGGAGTTTCGGGAGCAACACTGATTGTGCGATTGAGAAACGGAGTGATTGAGAACATCGATTTCTCCCCTACCATGGTCTGATCTGTCCGACCCCTCTTTGTAAGTGGACGCTTCCCTCGTATGGCCACTCCATCCGGTGTGCCAATCTCCACATCTGTACTCATCTCTAAGGCGCCTCTCTTTCGTGGATTCTTGACCACAGCATCTCCATTTGAAGCCGCCGACCCAGCTTTCGCCGTTGCTGCTCGGGCTTGGCTAAGCTCG
This sequence comes from Hyaloscypha variabilis F, assembly GCA_002865655.1. Lineage (NCBI taxonomy): Eukaryota > Fungi > Ascomycota > Leotiomycetes > Helotiales > Hyaloscyphaceae > Hyaloscypha > Hyaloscypha variabilis. The sequence goes on along the minus strand of KZ613941.1, from coordinate 1,258,428 downwards.
GTCTGGCATTCCTTAAGCTGTTCCTTAGTCGCCCGCAGCTTCGTTCTAAATTGCTCCAGCTTGCTTTCGAGGACAGCCATGCGAGTTTCCGACGATTTTAACTCCTTCTCAGCTTCTTTGCGAACCTTCTCTACGTCTCGTTTCTCCCGGGCCAGGTCCTTTTGCAGTTCGTCCAGTCGATCCTGGACGTCGTTCTCGGATTCCTTCCGGTTCTTTTCTCTGGCCCTCTTCTCCTGTGCGAGCTCTTTTTGCAACTCCTCCACCTGGTATTGGTGTTCCAGCTCGACTTCTTTGCGTGCCTTTTCGCGCTCTCGCTTCTCCCGTGCGAGGTCCTTCTGCAACTGATCTAGTTGGTTTTGAAGTTCGATTTCTGCGTCACTATTACGGCTCTTCTGCACAGCACGTTTCGATGCTCGTTTCTCAGTCTCAAGCTCAACTTCCAAAGTACTGACTTGACGCTGCAACGCCAACTTTTCCGCCAAGATAGTCTGTTGATATGATGTTTGAGACCGGAGATGCTCAAGCTCTGGTCTCAGCGTTGCGAGTTCGCGTGCTAGAGACAACTTCTCAGTGAGGACCTTTGTTGTGTCGGTGGTGAGCCCATTCATCGAGGTCAGCTCCGCCTGTGGGTGTTAGAGCGTGTTCTGCATCGACAATAATGTCACTCACCTTCAAATTCTGCAGCTCCCGTGCTTGCGTCCTGATCTCAGTCTCCTGTCGGCATACATCTTCCTGTGCTTGCCCCAACAGGCCTCGTAGCTCCCCACTCTCTTGTTCCAGGATATCAATTCGGTCATCGCCCAATGCAAGTTGTTCGTGGAGGTCGTCGTTCTCATTCTCTAACATGAGAATGCGCAGCCGTAATCTTCTCGCGCCTTCATATTTGATGAGCATCTCTGTGTTGCGTAAAGTCTCCTGATACGCCATCTCCAAGCATTGTGCCTTCGAAAGATGCTGTTGTCTTGTTAGCACACTCGTGGCTGGCCAATATTGACAAAATCTTACGCTTTCAATGTGCTCGTCGTCATTATAGCTAATCGATGAATCCATGGTTGCGAATCGAACGGTTGTCGTTACGTTGGAGTCCGACACGGTGGAAGAAGTTCACGCGAAAGTAAACAAACATCGGGCAAGCACGTGGGTGACCAGCCCTGAACCTACCTTAGGTAAAGGACCCCTGCATATGTTGCCTGAGGCAATATGCATGGGTGCCTGGCGGGGGATGAGGACAACGAAGCTTCAAATACCTCGATAGCTGACGACTTCATCCCACATTCATTGGAGTTGCAACAAACTTCGTGTCCGCCCCCTCTTTCTTCCAAAATGCATTTCTTGAAGGGGCTGGTTCTGATTTTGTTGCCCGCTGCTGCAATCGCTGCGAAACGAGCCGCTGTCGACAAATTCCAGCAGTTCCACTCCAAAGCTCTCTCCTCGACACCATTGAAGCTCGATGATTCAATTTACGGTCAATTGACATCTGCCCCGAGAGACTACTCAGTTGCTGTGCTTTTGACGGCCTTAGAATCGAGATTTGGATGTCAATTATGTCGCGAATTCCAGCCTGAGTGGGACTTGTTGTCCAAGAGCTGGACAAAAGGAGACAAGAAGGGAGAATCGCGTCTAATTTTTGGAACCCTTGATTTCACAGACGGCAAAAATACTTTCCAATCTGTCAGTATTCGGAGGCCTGTTTTACTTAAGTATATCTAACACTCCATCCAGCTAGGTCTCCAGACTGCTCCGGTTCTTCTACTTTTCCAGCCAACTCATGGCCCACATGCCGTTGCAGACAGTGCCCCGGTGAGGTACGACTTTACAAATGGGTAAGGATACTTCAAGAATTCGGAATATCTTGTCTGATCATTGTCTAGACCCCAATCTGCTGAGCAGGTTCACTCCTGGGTCGCACGCCATCTTCACGACCGCCCTCACCCTGAAATACATCGACCTATCAACTGGGTCCGAGTGATCGCGTTCACCACAACTATACTTGGCACACTTACCTTTCTAAGTGTTGCTGGCCCGTATCTCCTGCCCATTATCCAGAATCGAAACCTCTGGGCAGGAGTCAGCTTGATTGCCATCCTTCTCTTCACAAGTGGACACATGTTCAACCACATCCGAAAGGTTCCTTATGTTGCTGGTGATGGACGAGGCGGTGTGAGCTATTTTGCTGGCGGGTTCTCCAACCAATATGGCCTCGAAACTCAAATCGTTGCTGCTATGTGTGAGTCTCTCCGGCATCCGACCGGGCCTGTGCTAACATACGGTCCACAGATGGCTTGCTGTCCTTTGCCACTATTTCCTTAGCATTAAAAATTCCACGCATCGCGGATCCTCGGACGCAGCAACTTGCAGTCATCATATGGGGAGCCGTGATTTTCGTCATGTACAGCTTTCTCCTTAGCGTGTTCAGAATCAAGAATGGGGGTTATCCTTTCTGGCTGCCACCTTTCTCGTAGAGAACCCAGGTGTCACTTCATGAGCTCTGGAGCTGAATGACTCGGCGAGAGGTATATAAAAAAGTATTCAATTTAAGCCTGTAACATAGCATGGTGGTCGGTGTACTGAAATCAAAAGTCGTTCCATTTAAGATGCCGCGAGTTCGGCAAAGGCTGCACCTCACTTCGAGTGCTGTGATACTCCTCTAGCACATCTTTTCTTGGTGTTCGTATTGATGCATCGCAGTTTGCCAGGACGACCTATATTTACCTACCCGGGACTTCAAGAAGTACTCCTCCGTTGATGGCAATGACTTCTCCATTGACGTACCTGTTCTCGGTCAAGAAAATTATGCCGCGTGCCATCTCCTCGTCCAACCCCAATCATTATGGGGACGTATCCTTTCTCTTTAATCTTCTCTTCTAGCAGCGTACTCTTCTGGTTCGAGTCTCTCTCTTTCGTGGTCATTCTGGAGGGGAAATAGCCAGGCCTGGATCGTATCAGCAGGAGCACGAGCAAAAGTGGATTTATGTATTGATTGAGTAATATTCCCTCGGGAATAAAAGTTATCCAAGCAGCTGTAAGGAATGGTGAGATATGAACTTTGTGTTCTGAGACGGTCACATACTCAATACTGTTAACTCTTATTCCTGATTCCTTGAACTCATAGGACATCAATTTAGAGAGATGGACTGTAGCTCCTTTGGCTGCGTTACAGCCGAAATGTCCCTGGGCGTCTAGTAAGAAGACTTAGCAACTGCTTGATAGGAACACTCCAGGGATGCAACAAGGCTATTGAAACGAAGTGAGGTTTTCCTCTCATTACATACGACGCATTGTTCCAGACATGGAAGAAATGACAATCACCGAAGCCGAGAGGTGACCGTGGGTCTCCTCCAGCTTGCAGCAGTGGAAGAAAAGCAACGGTTGTGACCTTGACAGGCCAGCAACCATAACGCGAAAGCTTTAGTAAACCAACATATATATACAGCAGAAACGTTAGTATCGAAGGTGTCGGATCATTCAGAAAATGTTTCTCCATGGAATAGTCTTTCCTTCAACTCCGAGGCTTTCTTGCTCTCGGGTTCTGCCTTTGGGCCAGTGACCTCCGTGACCTCGAGGCTCATAAGTTCTGGCAGCTATGGTAAGCATCAACCTGCACTTGGTTCTATTTGTTGTGCTTATCCTTGTATCCCAAGAAAGCGAAACTACTCAGTAAAGCTGAATCATCGTGGAGATACACGCGGCCCTAATTTACATTGTCGTTGACTAGACTCGAGCATTTGGCTAAGCTTGGGGGGTATTGAGATTTCCAATAATTTACTTTGTGAAGATCCTTGCCTTTCGGAGAGGCTCGTCAAGTTGTACAGCCTCTCTAGGGAAGATATCGAGTGAAATGGCTTTTCGTTTTCACAAGATGCTGCCAGAACATGAACTGCGTTGATTCAAAGGAATCGCAATGGTCTATCGATTCAAGTTCAGCAGACCCTCAATGTATCTCTTCGTGTCAACCCCTATTCCCTGAGCAAGCTTTCCAGGACCACTTGAAGTCCAACCCACCTCCGAGACTGTGGCAGAACCACTTGCGGCCCTACCAGCCGATTTGCTTGCTACATAATCACTTGCTCGACGTATCAAGAATATCTCCTTGTCCTTAGAAACAACTTCATAGCCATTAGAGACTGCTTCGAGGAATGGATGAGCCGCTGAAGTGGTGCTCATAAATGTACTAGTGCCCCTAGAAGCACCAGTCCCCGCTCTGCCGCCTTGATTCGATGTTGAAGTCTCAGCACCGTCTTCAGCAATAAGGCCAGGAATCTTGACCTGACCAGAAGCGAGGGACGCTGCGGATGGTTCAGGATCTGGAATTCTTGTCCAGACAACCCACCACCCTCGACTCGTCTTGCAAGTGCGCTCAAGCTCGCTTCTATCTGTGCTGCTAGCAATATAGGTATTTATGATCTGCATATGAGTGTTCAAAGCTTCGATACGAGACCATGGCAGGACTCCGAGAGATTGGAAGTGGAGCTGAAGCGGATCTGGTATGTTTGGAATGGTTGAGTTGATGGTGAGCAATCTCGGGTCCCAAATAAGGTCATAGATTGGGGTAGTAGAGCCATCAGTGGTGGCAACGTCTGGTTTCGAGGCTCTGTAAGTTGTCGAATTGAGCAGTGGTTTGTGCAGTGGTCCAATTTGATAGTGCAGAGAGCGGTAGAGACTTGTCAGAGCTAAAGCATCCGTCCTAAGTTCAAAAAGGAAAACGAAAATGAATGGCCTATTTGCGTAGACAATGACTCGAAGCTTTTTCGTTTTGTTTCGGTCCTGGCTCTCAAATGAAGCATTTGATGTCCCAGTATGCTCTGATCCAGTAAGCTTAGATGATGAGGGTCGCTGCTCGTTTTGACCCAGGTCGATACTTATTTCTGTCTCTGCGCGAGCATCTTCTTCCCGTTCCAATTCAACGGTCAAAGTTCGCAGTACTAATCTTGTGTTGTTTTCTTCTAAATTTGCATGGTCTTTCGGGGACTGTGATTCGGCCTCTGAAGCCTCACCATCTTCGTTTTCGATATCGCCCATAAGACCAATCATATAATGGCCGGATGAGTCGTGGCGTGTAACCGAAGACTCTGATGCTCCACCAAGATCTGTGCCGGGTAGAGGCTTTCCGTGTGAACCGGTTATTGCTTCCGGAATTGACACCGCAGACGGTGTATCAACGCCTTCGTTTTTTAAGGATGTGCCACCAAGTGTCCAATGTGTTCCATATCCAAGTTTTAAGTAAGAAACAAACTTATTGGCCTTGCTCGACTCACTGTCTGTGCTTGTGAAACTAGAAGGGCCCCGATGGAACGAAGGGCGGCTTCTCTTGGTTTTCGGACTATTGGGAGAATGACCGTCTCTCATCGGCGTGGGGGGTATTGCGGCCATGGGACTCTCTGAAGGATTTTCATTTTGAGACGATGTATCTCGAATCGCAAGCCCGTACACCTGTTTTGACTTCTTCCTTGTATCAGGAGATAACTCTTTTCTGTTGGCATGTTCTTTGTGCTTTGGCTTCTTGGGGCGGCGAGTTGATGTTGGATTATCCATCACCCCATACGCGTACGGGCCCCATCTGTACAAGTCCTCAACCCAATGCGAAACATCCCGGAGCGATTTCCGTGATACTGCACCAGTTCCAAGGAAAATGACACCGTCTTCTGCGCCAGGTTCGTTGCCCGACCCAAGCCACGGCGAGGCAGGTCTGGCATGGGGCACTTCTCTCTTCTCACTTTCAGTGCCAGGATCGAGTCCGGACTCGACGTCTCCAAATCTGGAAACAATGACGTCGACAAGACCTTCAATTCGACCAACAAAACCCTCGAGCACTTCACGCTCACCACTGCCCCTTTCTTCTTCACCCACGCCCACACCAAGTTCTCCGCAAGCGGCAACTTTTATTCCCCCGTAGAGGCTATTCGCCGGATTGCCGTGCATAAGAACGTTCCACGTTGAGAGAAAAGTGTCCCAATAGCGACCGAGTATACCAACGAATTTTGACCTGCGCGTGCGCACGAAAAGGGCGCTCATGGAGGAGGCATGATGTAAGAGGAACGTTGAATGAGCACGTAAAAGATCTCCTAGTAGCAATATGGCAGGTTTAACTTCGCGAGAGGAGTATTCTGTTGCTTCTTGGTGGTCATCAACTCGGCCCTTCCCAGAAGAGGATTTCGATGAGATTGGGAGTACTGTCAAATTGATTGACTAGGAGCAGTTAGTAGAGAGTATATCAGAAGGAGACTCTCACTAACAGCTAAGATCCACCACCCAGCCTCCAGTTCGTGTAGAACAATGCGGGACTTCTCGGTCTCCACCGTGTCGACTGCCCTGCCGTCCGAGAAACTCCTGCCAAACTCGACCATGCCCTGAGCAAGCCCAATCTGCCTCAGCTGCTCGTTGTTCTCTTCTCGCAGTGCTGCATCGGTGGGCTTTGTGGGCGCCTTCTGGGCAGCTCGATAACGGGCCTCGGATGAGGAATAGTATACGATCTGGTTTTGTACGGTTTCATCCGTGGTGCCCAACGAAGGGTTGTAGATAGCCAAGAATCCTAACTGGGCCGGTACGACCTTCTGGGTCTGGTCTGGGGAGAGAGACATGGCATTTCGAGAATGGGTGGAGGCAGGCTGGCAGGCCAATTCTAGAAAACCAGCGGAGGCGACAGCAGAAAAGGCATGTTTGTTGCCCCGTTGTCGAACTGGGTGAGGATGAACCGAAGGTGAAGGCCGCGGATGTGAGTGAGACTATACGAGTCAGTGTTAGTGGGATCTTTCTTTGCTGGTGATGCTATTGTATGCACTGGCACACCTCGACTGATGTCACTCACTACTGAGCATACAGGGATGCTTGCCTTCCTGGAACCTCACATTGCAAGCGAGTCCCCCAGCCCCTTTAAATTTCCTGGGATCTAAATTCCTAACATCAACACGGATCGTAAAGTCACTGACTACCACGTGCGCCACGTACAGTCGCCTACCTTGTCCCACTCCGGCTTGTGCTTGTTCATGTCCCCCTACAGTATCGCAAGCTGCTTGTCTGTGCAGACTTTGATGTTGCACTAAGGGTGAGTGAGCCGTATGCCTCTTTTGCCCACCCCTTTCAACCGCTTCCTCGCCATACTGGCCTCGTTTAGAACCTGCGTTGACTCACTTGGAGCCTCTTTGCAGCCTTCATAGTTGGATCCAATTACCTTGCGCAAACACACGTTGGTCCTTCTCAGGTCTGTGATGAGTCGATGACTTGATTTGAACAGCGGGCTACAGCTTGCCCGTTGGAAACAATTCAGGGCAAAATGGTTTCCTCGCTCATGATGCAATGTTTGGTCAAGATACCTCGCCATTCTCTACCTATGTTATGCGCATGCAGGTTCTACAGTACCAAATCTTCGAAGCCTCTCCGAATCTTGTTCTGCGGATCAGATGACTTCAGCAGCGCCTCCCTCCGGGCACTGCATGCTGAATGTGAACGGAATCCTCAGCTCATAAAGTCTATTGATGTACTCTGTCGCCCTGCAAAGCCCTCTGGGAGGTCTCTCAAGAAGGTCAGAGAAGGTATTGAAAATACTCACGGCGGGCGGGATAGCTGCCTGTGTTGACTGTCATTAGTTCCAATCAAAGCTGTTGCTCAGCAGCTATCACTCCCAGTCCACGAACGAGACACATTTACAGGCTGGGATGTCAGTATGCCTCTATTAAATGTTGTTTGCTTTCCTAAACGAATTTCCAGTTACCAAAGCCACAGGGAGAGTCTATTAATCTCATTATTGCCGTTTCATTCGGGTTATTTGTGCCTCCCAGAATTCTTAAATCTGCCGAGTATGGAGGTTTAAATGTCCACCCGTCACTTCTCCCACTGTAAGTTGTCCCGAGCCACCGTTCTGATGTCGGAACTTACTTAGTAGGTTTCGAGGCCCAGCTCCACTGCAGCATACGATCCTCTCTGGTACCAAAAAAACCGGAGTTACTCTTCAAACCTTGGACGACAAATCCTTCGATCATGGCATCATCCTTGACCAAACCCCACCCCCATTTCTTTCGATGCCTAGTGGGGAACATTGCACTTATCATGAGCTTCTCAATTTCGTCACCCCCAAAGCAGCGAGCATGCTGGTGCGAGGACTACAGGACCGCTTGTTTGTCCCACCTTTGCTGGATGTTGGATTATCATCGTTAGGAGATGACAGTGAGAATCCCACGGGATCTATAAACAAATATGCAACCAAAATTACCCCAGAGGATAGAAAGATCAACTTCGTAGAGTGGGAAGGGGACCGAATCTATCGGCATTATCGTGCGCTAGGCCGACTGTGGACCGATGTCTGGGTTGATGCAAAGACGACAAAGCGTCTGGTATTCGAAGATATCTCTTTGGTTGACAAGCCAGCAGTTTCTTCGGCCGAGCATTGGGAGGGAAGAAACCCTAGGCCGAGCGTCGGGAAAAGAGAAGATGGTGGGCAGTCTGCAGCTCCTCTGTTCATTGTTGCATCAAAGATCGCAGATACCTGGTATCCAATGTTCTATGTTGTAGATGGCAACGCGGTTGTCTTTGATACAAAAAATGGCGCCGTTCGGGTTGGAAGCATCACTGTTGAAGGCCAGAGCAAAAAGGCTGCTTCCAAAGCCCTCAACAGCCTTCCACCCTGGCGTTTAACTAGTGGACGAATGGCAAAGGATGCCCATAGATTGTTTGTCGAGCCAGCAGAGGCCGCTGATGAAATAAGCCACCGAGAAGCTGAGGGAAACTAAGACTTTCGATCGTTTCCAGATGGCTCTACAAACATGTGCAATATTGCTGATAGATCTCCCCTCGTGCCCTTGATCATATCAATTCTCGGCATAGTGGTTTCCTAGGTGTATTTGTACAATTAGGGAGTCCTTACTTACCGGAGCCTTGTCTGCCCTGACTTCATCACCTATGAGCTTCTGTCAGTGTCGCTTAGAGTAGAAATAACACAGTGGACGATGGTAGTGGATTAGATGGACAGAGACCGCAGGCTTGGTGGTTTCTTTGCCTCTTGGAAGGCAAAAAAGGAAACGGCCCATTACACATAGTAACTTGTATCAGTGATGTTGTGTAGGGAACCATTTTCATGACAGTCTGAAATGCATATTCTCGTCTACTTCATAGCCAACGCCGTGGGTACATCCCCAATGTTATGCAGATCGGCACGATGGCCTCATGAACCCTCTAATAACTCCAGCAATCAAGCCCAAAATAATCACAGCTGAACGTCGTTGTTGAGAAGTCTAACTTCCTCCCCTGGCCGAAAAGCTGGCATGCCAATGTAGGGGCTACGTTGAAAAGGGAGTTAGCCTTTTCTCAAATAATACAGGCGAGAACAGGAAAGGGGGTCTCCCCTGACACCTACCAACCATCACAGCGAAATGCATCTCCCAGGCTGCAATTTCCACAAGATCCAACCTTGCCTTGGACAGTGAAATCAACCTCGGCAAGGTCATCAGCACCAAGTTTGAGAGTCTTGAGCTGTGCGTCAGCATTGGACCGCTTGGCAGCATCCTCAGCAGCAATCTTCTCGGCAAGTCCACACGTGCAGTCCTTGCATGCTCGACGACGCTTGCCAGCTCTCGGGGCGCACTCGGGAGCTGATCTCACAATTAGCCAGGGCAAAAGTTATCATCAATTCAGAAACCTACGAGTGTTAACGGGTCTCTTGAGGTCTTCCTCTGTAAGAAGGGTATCCTCATCAATAAGGTCGTCATCATCCTCTCCAGTAACCATGGGGTCACCGAAGTCGTCACTGAAATCAACAAATCCAACACCAGCCGGCTTGCTCGGAGCCATCTCAACGCTCTTCCACTTGCCATCCAATTGAACTGCTACGGTATCTACGGGAGGGCCTGCACGGGAAACCGCGCCGTTCTTCTCCTTCCGCCGGAGACGCAAAGGCACCGTCTCACTCGCATCGTAGTCTGGTTTAGTCATTCCGTTGCCATCGATGATCAAGCCAGCAAGAATTCCTTCTTGAACTTCGGACGCCGCAGTATGTTGTCCAAATGTTCCATCCTCTGCCCGCAACTTGCCACCGGCCTTCAGAGCTTGCGCAATCTTTCCGAACACATCCCGACCAAGCAATTGAGACGACTCGGCCCGAGTGCCATCAGCATCGGTAAGGATGAGAACGAGGTCGTAGGTGGAATTGGGGAGGGTGACGAGGCCCGCGGAGAGACGGTCGAGCATCTGCAGGTCGGTGGCTGATCTGTCGTGGGAAGCCAAAACGTTTCGCAGGTTCTCTTCATGGCTGGCGATGGACGGCGGGGCGAGGAGGAGGGTTCGTGCGACGAGGGAGGGGATCTTTGTTGAAGTGACTATCGGGTCGAAATCGGAGTCATTGTCGATGAGGACAGAGGGTGCCATGATCACAGAGGCAGTTGCTTTTGGCAAAGAGGAAGGAGAAGTGGGCAGTGATCTGGCCTCAGTCTGCACACAATCGTCGCGTCGGCGTCGGTGCAGGTAGGTGGGGAGATGGTGGGGAAGCAGATAGATTTGGTCGACGAAAGATTCAATTTGAAAGCGGAGATGCACCGATGTCCCTACCTTGAATTATTCAGCGGCCGAACACCGGTTGGTAAATTTGCGGCCGAACTGGCAACGGCACTGGCACTGGCAATGACGCTCTGTGCCCCACTTATTTCTTCAGGGGGCAATTGCCCCTCAGTGGGGGAGGGGCGCACCTGGTGCACTTTCCCCGGATTTCCGAGGGCTTGTCTTGAGTCGGTACAAGTACGGAGTACAAGTATTTATATTTACAGGCCTACGGCGTAGGGCAGGTGGCTTACCTATATATATATATATGGTAGGTTCAGTCGTGAAGAGGCTGACCTCACCCCAAAATGTAATGAATCGAATCGCATGCGGTTGCCCCTCCCACGCATTGGACAGGATCGCCCCCGCATCACCTCGCCTCTTGCGAAGAGTCAGTCAGTCAGAGTCAGGGGCACTAAGTGAGCCCTGCTCGCGTGATCGTGATCGTGATCGCTACAGCACCCCTTCCACTCACCTCCGACCTGCAACCTGCAACCTCCAACTTCCCAACACACTCAATCCCAACTTCATCGCCCTCAATCACAGTGACCTCGAAATACAGAACAAATTCCATCTCCATTCTCAATCTCCCAATTCCACATCCATCCGCAATCAGTAAGTCGCTCCAAACCTGCTCCGCGTGTTTACCCCTCCTTGTCGGGAGCTTCCGTCCCTTGCTTCCATCTTCTACCTCCCCAACAAGTGTACAATAGTGCTTCAATGGCCGGATACACCATCACAGCATCATCTTTGGAGGCTCGCTAACGTGTTGACAGTGGGCAAGACCAACAAGTTCAATGACCGCGGTATGAAACCCCCTAGCACGTCCTCCATTAACCACCGCCGCATCCTTGACTCACATCGCGTGCTCTCACCACCCCCAATACCTCTCTCGACATCCTCTTTGGACACTTCAGCAGCCTAATTGAACACTCAACATGCTGACTACAAATGTGCAGACCACGCTGGCTTGGCTGATGGTACTGCCGCCGCTACCGAAGTAAGCTCTCCTGGTCTCTCTTTCAGCATCTGATCCCCTCCCTGTCCGAAGGCGGCAAGTCTGACCGAGCTTCATCACAGCATCTCCCTCGCTACTTTGCCAAGGCAGGTCACGTCGATGCCGATCCCAAGAAGACCAAGAAGAATGGTGCCGGAAAGGGAGGTTGGTGTGTAACCCCGTTCTGTATCTTACCAAGCCGGAACAAGGCTGATGCCTCATGAAGGGGTGTCGATGGCGAAGAAGTCCAGGATGAGGGCTTTAATCTTGCCAATGCACGCCGCCGCTCCAACAGCAGCAGCTACACCGCCGGCTTGAAGGATTTCAAGACCAAATTCGAACAGGTTGAGCAAGAGCCCGTCTTCGAGGAGGAACTCCACGGTCCAGGAGAGGACTTTGAAGATCTCCCTGAGACTCAACGTGTCAACACCGAGAGCTCCGATGGCAGCATCGATGAAGATGAGAAGGCCAAGAGCGTTTAGGTTTGGGTCCTCGATCAGAAGTAGTCGCTGCTATATCATTGCGGGATATCAGGCAGACGTATGGTGTTGTCTGCTGGCGGATGGCAGAATAACTTCGGATCAGGCATCATTTTCTGATGACAACTTGCTGGCATATGACCAGGTGTACTTTAGCTCTTCAAAGGCATAGAAGGATTGCCCAGTACTCGTATTTTCCAAATGGCTTGTGGATCTCGTGATGATGCAGCTTAATGGAGAAACCTCCTGTGGCCGTGCTGGAGAAGACATATCGCGTAGTTTATCACGATTCTATGCATCCAAAGTGGACGTTGGCTTGTGTCAAGTGCCAGCAGCTCTCGCATCGTCACACCTCAATCGGAACCTTGCCCGCCCACCCCACTTCCCACCCGTACAATCATTTCCACAAAAACGCCAGATAGAGGAAACCTCGAGACAAATTCCAGGAGATCGTCGGAAAGATGCCTTATTCTCTCAAAGGTCGAAATGTCCTTATTACGGGCGGCTCACGGTAAATCTCATTCTGTTAGAGCCCCGCTGTCTGCTCAAGTGTCCCCGCCGTCAGGTTTGGCCTTTGGCTCGCTCTGGACGGTAACTTCGTTGCCCCTTTGCATACCGTCTCATCTTGGTCTGCCCTCGCTAATTCGATCATAGTGGCCTTGGTATGTGACCTCAAATTATTTTCCTGCAATGTGTATCCCGCCAATCACTCCTGACTGCAACAATGTTGTTGTCGTCGGGTTTGGACAGCCCGTGACAGCCGTATCGGCCACAAGTCTCCTTTTTCTTGCTAATCCTGAGATCTTGGTAGGTGAACTGATCTGCCTGAAGTTCGCTGAGGAAGGATGCAATGTTGCCATCAACTATAATTCCAGTGCCGACAGGGCAGAAGGCGTTGCAAAAAAAGTTGAACATGATCACGGCATGAAAGCTTTCACTGTCCAAGGCGTAAGTAAGAGCAAATACTATTGACGACTTCTTCTGCTTTGCTCTCGCAAAGTGAAGCTTTGATCTAGGCTGACTTCAATAACAGGACATGTGAGTTTAGCATTTAGCTTTTGATATGGTCATGGAATATCTATGAAGCTGCTGGTTAGGCAGAACAGAATTTACTGATCCCGGGTTGCTTAGGGGCCTCGAGAAAGACTGCATCCGCGTTGTGCAGGAATCTATTTCCAAGCTTGGGGGACTAGATGTCATTATCTCTAATGCTGTGAGAAGTCTAATTTCTCGAATCGTCTGAGCGGCTAACACCTTGAAGGGCCACACGCGATTCTCGAATTTCGGGGATCTTAATGATACAACAATTGAGGGTAGGCTTTTGAACTTTTCTTGTATTGACTCCTGTCCGCCATGTCTTCTGAGCTCTGCACCTCCTAGCTAGCGCTGGTGAAAACTATACGAAGTATGCCAGGCACTGTCTTGATTGTCTATGATATCATGTGAAGGAATACTGACTAAAGGCTTTAAGACTGGGATTTATGCTATGCTGTCAATGTTAAGGCTCATGTATTCCTGATGCGTGAGGCGCTGGCCACCTTCAACTCCAATCAAGATGGCGGCGCGTTCATCATTACTTCCAGCATAGCAGGCAGAATACCAGTAAGTCTTACTCGTGTCCATACCTATCTTTTCGCTGCAGACGAAATTCCTAGATCTATGTCCAGGAATGATGTATCTTTGGTAGGATTTTTCTGGGGCTTCTGGCTTGTTCTGACCTCCTTCATCTGATCATGCTGATCTCCTTTATCAGGGCGGTAGTAGCATGCCCTACGCGGTCACTAAGGCTGCTCAACTACATCTTATGCGGTGTCTAGCTAGTACTCAAGGCCCGAAGGTTAGAGTCAATGCTGTTTTACCAGGATTCTTGGGAACTGAGTGGGTCAGTTGACCCTGCCTCGATGCATGAAGTGGTACTTAATTTCACCAGGGCGATAGATACGGGCAGGAAAGAATTATGGAAATGCGAGAGAAAGCATATCTCAAACAGGATGTCAGTCTCGTCGTACTCACTTTCAATAATAACTGACTCATTATTCAAGACCGACCTCGATGATGCCGCTCAAGCTTTCATTGATATCGCCAGGAATATGTCAATGACGGGCCAGAGAATTCAAGTCGGTAGGTTCTCTCAGTCCACCATTAATGATGCATCCGCTGACTTCATATTCAGATTCGGGCCTTGGCCAAAATGATTAGAATGAAGATGCTGATCGCGCCAGGTCACTTCCTTACTAGGAGCCACGTAGCTACAGTAAATCAATTGCATGCCTACACTTGCATCTGTCCACTGCATTCCTTGTAAAATCTATCCGCGTAGCACAACATGCGAACACCGTAATATTTGGGACACAGAGTTGATAACCGATAAGTAAAGACAATTCTGTGAACTGAGGTGTAACATGCTACCAACCACTTCCCAATCACTTGACTCGTTGTTCGAGCGTGTATGGACTTTGGGGTTAGTCTCTCTCGGATATATATATATACACGCCCTTTCAAGGTAAGAACATCCATGGTATCTAGGCCAAGACTCTCAAGTCTTGATGGCTCATGCTGTGAAGGTGATCGGGGTTCTTCGTGGGGCAATTGCTGTGTAGAGCTGGCCTCTCACATCATGTCATCAATGCCTATCGCGTCATCTCATCATTATCATCTGCGATTAAACTGAGCTTCAGCTTGGAAGCTCTGAGGAGCTTGCGATTCGCTCCGTGTGGCCTTCTTCTTTCCTTTTGGTGCCTTTTGGGGTCTTTCGACCTTCTTTCCGTGCCTTTGCATATCGCGTGCATATTCTGCCATAATATATCTGGCATCTGAAGTGAGCATCTGCTAAATCAATGGTTACAGGTATTTGAAGCTTGCTCTATTGGAGGTTTCTAAAACGCCGCAGAGACTGTTTAAGTGTGGGTCGGTTGTTTTTTTCATGTTCAGTGATTGCTCCAGGCAGAATTGCATAAGCTGACTTCTCCCGTTGAAGTGGGATCTTAAGTGGAATAGGTTGTGACAACTTCATAGCTTGATGACTTCTAGAGTCGTGCAACCTTCGTTGAAGACTTCCAAGTATCCTGAAGGCCTGTCCATTCTAATCTGATCATAGCGCGAACTATGGCCTTCTAGGATGCAGGGTATAGTATTCGCGTCCGGGGAGAAATAATCAATGGCAGAAGGCGATGGGACCAGATCAAAATCGTCGCCGAGGGCTTGACTTCCATGGACGCCCTGTACCTAGGGTCCCGGGGCTGTATGGGCGAGGGTGCGAAGCACTACTAAGTCAATAACGAAAGATGACGACTCCGAGGAAAGTGATGGAGGCTCTCCAAAACTCGATATATCTGAGTGTGCTAGATGCGAAAATGTACGAGGTAATTCTAGCCATTCTTATTAATGCGCAGGGAAGTCCGCAGTTGGGTGACAACATTTGATCCGTTTTCCGACGCCGATCACGAGAAGTGCTATAGATAAACAGGTGGTGAACTTGGGGGAAGAGCCTGTGCTGATGGAGACCGAATCCAGCTTATAATTTTGCAATCTGGGAAACATCTATCGCCATGACAATGCGTCCCGTCACAGCAATCAGCAGCTTGGAGCACATGCCATACATTGGTCACTTGAGCAAACGAGTTTAGCTAGGGATAAGACAAGGTAGAGTGCAGGAACATGGCGCCAATTGACATTAAAATGGGCAGCTCTACAAGCCCAGCCCAATAATACTGCCAAGCGCTCCCAGCAATCCATTCGAGTCTATTCTCCGTTCAGCTTAGACATCAACGTCCACGCCCGCCCGTACTTATGGACCACCCAATGGATTGCAAGTCATGATTTCCTTGATCCTGCTCTGTGCAGGACGAACCTAGTCATGGCTATGATGGGACATTCCACTTGAACTTCTCGTCTGCATATTAAGCAGATGTCTCCTCGCACGAAGACGTACGGTGTATACAATGAAGGTCTAGCGGCAGAGCATTTATAGCTCCCGAAGCTTCTCGAATCGTGTTGGATGTGGCTCGGCTCTGCGCTAAATTCCTCCAACTGCGTTAAAACTGCAGTTCCGGCTTGTGGAAATTGATGTCCTCTGGTTTGTAGTGGTCTGCAACGATCCTGTACAGGTATGATGGTGCGTGTGCACCGCTGGACAAATTGTAAGCAAGTCGAAAGGGAGGGGACTAGATATCTTACAGATTTGTAATGTATAAGTCGACTAGATCAGGAGGCACATAGTCATAGACAGGGTTATCAACCTCCATATGTTCTACCAAACCACCTTCTCCATACCCTATGATATTTCCGGGGTCGCCGTATTCTATCAACGATTCAAACTCAAAAGGATATTCTGGGCTGAGTTTGTAAATCCCACTAACAACGATAACGGGTGTTCTATGCACCTTGGCTGCCTTGGCAATTATTCGGGCGCCAGCGGCTGCGATCAAGCCACCATTTGCAATTACAGCATGAGTCGCCAAGATGACTTTGTTGACCCTCGACATGATGGCAAAGATAGTTGCGTCGGTCATGAGGATAACAGTAATGCCTGCAGCAGAGAGGGGTTTCAAAAAAGTTTCTGTGCTCATCTCGTCACCCTCGAGATCTTGACTGACTTTCCCGGTTACTGCTGCATGGGTTGCTTCATGGTCGTTCGGATATGACTCAGCAACAATGACAGTAAATCTTCGTTTCTCAGCAGCCTTCAATAAGAACTTCTGAACACTCAGTGATGAGGAATGGGTCAGTATGACTTCGTTTGAATGAATGTGCTCCTGGGCATATGCTGCAATCTGGTCATCAACCTGATCAAGCTCGTCGATGATCTCCTCAATGCCGCTAATAACCTCGGCCTTAAGGTCTCGAGTGGTAGTTGCTATCCTTTGCGCAAGTGTTGTTGCGCTGATTGTAGATTTGCCGTGGGGAGAGCTGGCATGCGGAGGGGTGGAAGACGGCGTTGGGGTAGCAGAGAGCAAGTTGAACATAGACTGCTGGACGGGTACGCCGTTGAGGACGGCATAAGACGTATGCGAGGTCAATAGAGGCGGCCGGGACGTGGGCTGTGATCTTCCTCCAAACACATCGTCTCCGCTCGCCTCGGACAGAGTAGAAGCATCCGTCGAGGCAAAGCGGAGAGGGCTGAACGTTGGTGCTCCTCCTTCAGTACGGAAGGATCCAGACTCACTACGCTCACGTCCAGGTGAGCCTAACTGGCTCGTTGAAGTTGAATCGCTAGCATCTTCGGTTCGGTCCTCCTTTGCTTCATCTCTGATCATACCCAGAACTCGGCGAACTATGTTACCCACGACCATCTCCCTCGGCTGTGCTTCAACAAGCCTCTGGCCAACCTCTTGTATTCGCTCAAGGAGATTTCCGATGTCTGTCCACCTGAATTTTGCAACAACACGGAGCAAAAGGTGAGCAGTTGCTATTGCACATGGCCGTGAATTTCGAATTTGCCGTCTTTTTAGTAGTCTTCCAAACGTCAGTGATTAGAAGGCAAGTACTTTGTGGGTAGACGGACGAGATCAAGTTCTCAATGGATGACTCCAAAGGGGCGGTCTTGAGTGACTTGAGGAACACACCAAGGTTCGGGGCATAGCCAGCTTGAAGCGACGGCATCGCGAAGACGCGTTGGGGATGTCACGCCTCAATTGGACGCGCTGTCGGCCGGTTTGCCTGTATTCTTTAGAATAAACAAGAGGCTCGCTCATCCAGGTGGATACGCATGCTTACAGTAAGAACAGGCGGCTGTTGTCAGAAAATCTGCTGCTATCAGTAATGCGAGACAGGGCGGGGAGGCGTCCTTGGAGTTCACGTTGTGGTATTGTACTAGCGGCGCTCTTCGTGTTATTAGGTAGTTGATGAATAGATGACTCTCCAAACTCGCGGTTCGTCTACCATAAGTTTGTTAATAGGGAGCGAGGCTGAAGCCGGCGGCCGCTAGTGCGAGGTCAACACCACCACGAGGTGATGAATCAGGTCAATCCCATTTCCATACAACACAACAGCTTAATACCCAAGCAGCTCTATAATCTACTACGAGCCAGTTCGATTCCCGCAGCCGCAACCCCTGCTACATCCCAGTCCCCATCTACCCGCGTTGCTGCAGTTCGTCCTCTTCCGAACCAGAATCGTCATCTCGTCCTCACAACGGGAACACCTCAGTGGTCAACCTCGACCACTCCTCTCATTCCTCCGTCAGTTGAACAGCTATTGGGCGCACAGTATCTAGAAACTGTGCAGCGCTGAAGTGCGACGACCTCGCGGCCCCCCTACAGGCCATCTCTCACAGAACAGCCTTAGTAGAAGTCACTAAGAAGCTTTCCTTCATGGCTCAGGTCGAACGATGAACTCTTTGAATATCCTTTCGGCGCGAGTATCACCGCCCCAGACCCCAGCACCTTCTCGGAGTAATTCCTATGGCAACATTCTCTCTTCCGCTACGGTAACAGAGTCGAGGAGGAGTTCGCGCGGGACTATATTCAACGAGAAGGGGGATGAAGCTGATTCTGTGGGGGCAGATGAGGATGATGATCGGACATCTTTAGAGCAAACACCCATCTTGCAAAAGGAAAGCAATCAGCAACTAAATTCAGACAGACCAGGGTGGCATATCATCCCAAAGAGAATTTCTTACGTTCTCATAGATTCGATTCGCTGGATATTCTCAACACTGGCAGCTCCAGGAGTGTACTTTATAGCATTTCTGTACGATGAAAGGGGAGCCTTTGCCCCGTTCTCTCAGCTGCAAAAGTTCCGGGCCTCTTTTTTTTCTACTGGAAGACGCCATTCCACCCACGAGGGTACTCGGGTCTCTGCTGCAGGCGGGGCATCGTTATTGGAGGGTCAAAACAACGGTAAGGGTACGTTTGGGAGAAGAGAATCCGCCAAAACAGCGAGAGGCGTATCTTCAAATTCTTCCTCGTCCGGAATGTCATCCGAATCTGAATCCGACCGAGATCCTTCTGTACACGAGGGTGGGAAGACAGAGTCAGCATCCTCCAGCCGCCATACTCGCTCAAAGTCGTTGCAGGGTTCTGACGAGATCGCCCCGGCAAGACGATCTATTCGAATCAAACTTCACAATGAAGATAGTTTGCGGCAGCGAAAACATAGGAAAGCCCAGTCAACAAACACCCAAAGTAATGGTTCCGGCGCCATTGCTTCTGGCGAGATATCTCCTGCTACACTCAAATCCCCAACTTCGCCAGCTGCCTCTATGCTTATGACCAAATATCCTCGTGCTCCTGCTCCCCCACGACCTCTCATACCTCGCCGTCAGCCCTCCTACACCCTTCCAGAGGCACCCGGCGGAAGACTCACACAGAAGACGCTGATTCTTGATCTTGATGAAACTCTGATTCATAGCATGGCCAAGGGTGGCCGGATGAGTACAGGACATATGGTGGAAGTCAAGCTCAGCACGCTCGTGGGGGCTGGCGGTGGTCCAACACTCGGCCCTCAGCATCCTATTCTTTATTATGTGCATAAGAGACCTCATTGTGATGATTTTCTCCGACGGGTGAGTATCTATCTCTACCTCCCTCGTGATTCTATCTGACAGATATAGATCTGCAAATGGTACAACCTGGTCATCTTCACCGCTTCCGTCCAGGAATACGCAGATCCCGTGATCGACTGGTTAGAACAGGAGCGCAAATTCTTCTCCGGTAGATATTATCGTCAACATTGTACTTTCCGCCACGGCGCCTTTATCAAGGATCTGAGCTCCGTTGAGCCAGACCTGAGCAAGGTCATGATATTGGACAATAGCCCTCTGAGCTACATGTTTCACCAAGGCAAGTTTATCTTGCACGACCAACCACTGCGTACTAATTGCAACTAGACAATGCCATACCCATAGAAGGCTGGATCAACGATCCTACAGATAACGATCTTCTGCACTTGGTGCCTCTGTTGGAAGGTTTGCAATACGTGACTGACGTTCGAGCCTTTCTTGCACTTCGCGGCGGTGAGGATGGAAAACATATAGCTTGAACCACAATCACTTTCACAATTCTGCTCGCTCCATCACTGTGACTTGAACATCTTCAGTAGATACGATACGGGTTACGTCCATCGAGTTGAATTACTGCTGGGATTCCATGGCAAGATCTCAACAAGGCAATACATATCTATAGTTTCACTCTCTTTGGCAGCACATAACCTATTGGACGAATTGATACGGTCAGAGACTTAGCCTTGTCTGTCCAATCGTCAGTTCAGCGAGAATCTAACCCCAGGGCCGACTAGTTCATCATCCGCTTATAAAGGTATCCGTCACAGCGTTTCGCGCTTTTTTGCTACTTCGCATATTTCATGGTAATAGTTCCCGAAATCTCTTTCAATGCTAGTAGAAATCGGGACTCGGAGCAATATGTGGTACAGCAATTCCAGTCTGCTTACTTAGCTACCTTAGCGAGCAACTAGGCGAGGTCGCATTCAGGGGCTCGCTTGGGTAAACTATTTCGGATCACACATCCAGCACTTCTAGAGTTTGCCATGCTTGCGATCGATCACTGTCGTAGTACCAGACCGCCGTACCATCAAGCTGCGAGGCCCTGCGACAGAAATGAATACTAAACCGCGAGTAACACCAGCTTTTAACACGCAGATGGAGGGATACCGAATCAACTTTCCCAAGGTTGCAAATATCCCAGAAGCCCCGGGTTGCCTGCCTTTCATTGGTCACCTGAAGGCTCTGGGGGTCGCAAAGTGTTTAACGATGCTACTGTATTCTCTCAGTGGGGCGACCAGCTCGGTCCTGGCATTTTCCAGATCAGATTCGGAAACCGTAACCAACGTGTTTCTGTTTCCTTCCTTGAGATCCTTTTTTATTGGCTAGCTCCAAGTTTCAGTTGCCGGCTCGCTCCCGGCTCGCTCCCTCAAAGAAACCCGGTGCTAATTCGTCGACAGAAAGGAACATCGTGGTTGGTAAGTGTCCCGAGTTTACTCTCTCTAGCTACGGTTCTGAACTTTGTCACAGGCTCCTGGGAGGCCATGAAGGAGTTGTGGATAGTTCGAAACACGTCCCTGCTGGATCGAGTAAGTCTCCCTTTCTTCGGGGCATCATTTCCTACTTCATGTCGTGTTTCGAAATTTCCGCTGTGTGGGATCCCAGGAGCAAAGCAGCCCTAAGACACCAGCCGATACCCGTTGAAACAAGTATTGGCAAAACTGACTCGATATCCTTTTAGCCCCATCACGTAAGCTTCATCGTTGATATCAAGCTCCCTGTTCGACAGCAGCTGTCAGCTTTCGCGCGACTGTCCTGAACTAAAAGACCGCAATGACTCTTGGGTGGTGTGGTCTGGGACTGTTTACAAAGCTCAAACCCTATCTTCCCTTCCCTATTACAATGCTAATCTTTGATAGAAAGGGTTTCTTGACCATATCGGCGTTGACATCAGTGGATCTCCAATGACTGAGCAAATCAGGAAATGCAGGACGGCAGCTTTAGTATATCTAGTCTTGCAGATCTCTTCACACGCCGTGCTGACTCTTGGGAAGAAAGCACTCGGGAAGCCCATGTGGCCAGGCTATTTCCCACTGATTGAGCATAACGCAGTCTCGTTCATGAAGGCACTGTATGAAAAAGGCGAAAAATGGGAAGAAGGTGATAGAAATATATCCTTGGCTCCGACAAATGATGCTTGACTTGACCCTAACTCTCACATACGGCGCTAGAGCCGGTGATTTCGACGATGCTCTTACGAACAAATTGCTCAACTCCCTATACGCTATAACATCAGTGCAGGGATCAACAGCGGAGTACAGACACTTTGTTCCCATCCTCTGAGTCATTCCCAAAAAGTCTAACAACGTCATGGATGCTGTAAAAGAGCGGCAGCGGTGTATTGATATCTTTTATGGGCAGTGTCTCCAAAAAGTCAAGGGTGGAGAAACGCCGACGTATATCGTTTCCTCTCTCGGCGCAGATAAGCTTTCTGTAAGTTCCCACTTTCTAGTGGTACACATTTCTACTACGATTTGTTTGATTTGCTGGTTCCCTGTCATAATGTCCACATGTGGTGCTGCCTCCCCTCTTATTCTGGTCTTTGGAAGTAAAACTGACATGGTTTTCTGGAAATTTCGTTGGATGAGATTCACGGCACATGCATGTCCCTGCTTCAAGCGGCTCCCGATACTGTTTCTTCCAGTGTTTATCAGTGCGTGGCTTGGCTTTGCGTTCCGCAAAATCAGTTATTTCAGAAAGAAGTACTTGAAGCAATTCTCGAAGCTTACGGAGGCGACCGAGATTTGGCCTGGAATATGGCATTTCAGCAGGAGAACGTCCCATTAGTCGTATCCCTCTACAAGGAGACGCTCCGGTTCTTCTCTACGGCAGCATTCAACCATCGGTAAGTACTCGCTGCTCTTGCATCTATCGTCAGTAGGAGCTATGAGACTGGAAAAGCTTGTCGGAGATCTGCTGTCCATTTGTCCGGGGAGAATTCCACGTTAGCTCCTTTGGGGCTTTCTCGGACTTTATAGAGGTTTCGTACTAACTTCAAGATCAGTCGCGCCTCGAAAGAAATCAAGATATATAACACCGTCATACCGAAGGGGATAGCCGTCACAATGAACATTTAGGGTATCAACCATAATCCCGAGCACTATAGCGACGACGCAAAAGTTTTCAACCCGAGGAGATTCCTCACTAACAACACGCTAACTCCGCACATATAAGTGTCGGTTTGTTAGGCTAGTGACTCGTTCTAATGTCCACTATAGCATAGATGATTTCTAATAGAATTATAGGTGTAGTTTTGACTCGATTAGTGCTTGTATTTGAGATGAAGCAAGTTAAAGGTTAGTCTCGACTTTCCTAGGACTATTTCTTATACCTTCGTTCTAATCTTAGTGAGCTTGCGAGCTCGGAGAGTGCTTTATAGTCTATCTCCTAAGCTATAAATATTCTTAATATAGAAGCCTTTATCTAATACAATACTAACGAGAATCTAAATAAGCACTTAGCTCTTAAATATTAATATAATTAACTTCTTAAATATATATAGTCTAGTAGCTATACTTTACTTATATATTTTCTTTAATTAAAAATAGAGAAAAGAGAAGAGAAAAGAGAGAAAGAGAAAATAATAAAAGAAAAGAAAGAAAAGAATATAAGTATTTTAATAATAATTATTAAATTTAATAATTAAAGATATTATATATTAATTTAATAAAGAACTATTAATAGAAATATAATAATATAATTATATATAGTATTATATTATATATAGTATATATTATTACTATTTTTAGTATAAGATTTTTATAAATAGAAGTCACGTGATAGACTAGGCTCGAGGTCGGATAGGGTAACCGAGTTGTGAGACGGAGCGGGTAACCTAAATGTGAAAAGTGAGACTAATTATAGTTAAAAGGCTTAGCGAGTAGTTGTAAAATAGTAATTTTAGTAGAAGCTTAAAGTAGGGTAACCCAAATGTGACGGATAGGGTAACTAGAATATAAATTAGATAAGTTAAGAGTAGTAGAGGCAAGAGTAGATTATAAGGTAAGAGTAGATAATAGTGAGGAATTAAAGTAATAATTATTAATAATAATACCCTTAAAACTAGGGAAAACTTCTCGTATATATAGAGCTCTAGTCGGCTTTAATATTAGGCCGTCGGCCTAATATTTAGGCCTTTATCTTACGTGGCTTATTACGTAGCTTATTACGTAACTCGTAGCTTATTACGTAGCTTTTTACGTAGCTTATTACGTGGCTTATTACGTAGATCATTTTTAGCTTAGATTAGCTAGCCTCGGCCCTCGGCTTTTAAAGCTATAAAAACTAAAAATAATCTACGTAATAAGCTATGTAAAAAGCTATATAATAAACTATAAGTTACGCAATAAGCTACGTAATAAGCCACGTAAGATAAAGGCCTAAATATTAGGCCGACGGCCTAATATTAAGCCGACTAGAGCTCTATATATA